>OZ018380.1:30401652-31601652 GCA_963969555.1 Polydrusus pterygomalis
AAGGAAAGGAAAGGAAAGGAAAGGAAAGGAAAGGAAAGGAAAGGAAAGGAAAGGAAAGGAAAGGAAAGGAAAGGAAAGGATTTTTTTATGACTTCATTAAATAAACAATTTTAGCCAATATAAAAATCCAAGGCAACAAACCATGTATTTCTAATATAATTAATGTTCTTAGCCTCGTATAATCTATTTAAGTAATCACATTTTTAATAACCAGTCAAGGACAAAAAGTATTATAATTGGCACAGGTTCCACGACGATGCGACATATGCAGATGAGCCCGGGTTATTAACTTGTCGTTACACCTTTAGTAATGCACACTCGCCCGTTTTTGTTATCTATAAATACATTGACACAAGCTGTATTTATAGTACCGTTTTAAATACTTTTGAATATTTACAAGGCATATTTTATATTTTCGTTTGTTTGCGAGCGAAGATGAAACGGCTTTCGGGTGCGGACGTGGGTTTTATCGCTGGGATCTCGACAAAAGAAAATGAAATCGAAAAGGAAATATAGCTCGGGTAGGTCGAAGTAAAGAGTTTATGGGGGTTAAGCGCACAAGCGTAAAAGTAGGAAGACTGATTTGCTTTACATAAGTATTATAAAAGTCGTCAATAGCCAAGTCAAGTCCGGCCGAGGTCAATATAGACCAGGGTCGATAATTTTTGAAACCAAAAAAAATAATAGTAGGATGAAACCCATTGGAAAAGGAAGAGAATATAATAAAAATGAAGGGAAAAATAATTTACGGGCGATCCGAGGTCGGGAAGTGGAAGGGGGTGAGTTTTAAGGGTAGAAAACGATTTATCTCGATTTCCGGCAAAACTACAAGTTCTATGGAAAAACGTTTAATGGCAAGGTTGTAGGTAATAAAAAGATCTACAACTTTTGTATTTACACTTTTTTCACATAACCTCAAAATTTAAGTGAAAAATTCAAATAACCAAGTCTTTGGTTTTTTATTTTTATCTTTTACAAAAATGTTTTTTTTACGAATTTTGGTGAAAACTTACCTTTTTATGTCCCAACCACACTGTAATTTTTTTGATTTAAAATATTTATTTTTTCACCTTATTTTGACTTAATATCGAAAAAGCACCCTAATTTTCAATCGAAAATTCTCACGTCAAAATATCTGCTTTTTTAAAAAAGTCGGTAGGCTTTTTGCTCGCTGAAATCTCTACTTTCTGATGATGTAAAAAAAATATACATTAGGTACTATGGTAAATGTTCTCAAAAAATGTAAGGAAACGAAAAAAACTCGAATCCGAATTTTTTTAATCATTATGTACAATTTTGAGCTATTTATTAAAATTTATACTTTAATTACCCGAAAAACGTTAGATTCCATGTTACATTGATACACAAAAAAATTACAAATCCATAAAACATAAAGATCGCAAAAAACATGCGAAAATAGTTGTTCTAAATATAATTAAAGGTAGTATTTAAAGGAGATTTCATCACATTTACCATAGTAATGTATATTTTTCTTACACCATCAGAAAGTAGAGATTTCAACGAACAAAAAACCCACCGACTTTTTAAAAAAGCAGTTATTTTGAAATTAGGGTGCTTTTTCGATATTAAGTCAAAATAAGGTGAAAAAATAAATATTTTAAATCAAAAAAATTACAGTGTGTTTGGGACATAAAAATGTAAATTTTCACTAAATTTCGTGAAAATAAAAATTTTTTTGTAAAAGATAAAAATAAAAAACCAAAAACTTGGTTATTTCAATTTTTCACATAAATTTTGAGGCTATGTGAAAAAAGTGTAAATACAAAAGTTGTAGATCTTTTTATTACCTACAACTTTGCCATTTAACGTTTTTCCATAGAACTTGTAGTTTTGCCGAAAATCGAGAAAATCGTTTTCTACCCTTAAAAACTCCCCCCTTTCCACTTCCTGACCTCGGATCGCCCGTAAATTATTTTTCCTTTAATTTTTGTTATATTCTCTTTCTTTTCCAATGGGTTTCATCCTACTATTATTTTTTTTTTACTTTTTACCATTTTCAAAGGCTTCAGCCCTGGTCTATTAACGTCTTTTAAATTGTTGCCTGTGGTGTTTGTTCTTTCGGTATACAGTGTGGATGAACCAAATGGAATAAATTCGATAATAAATAGATAGGGGCGTGTCCGAAAAAAGGCTCGGACACGTCGTTTGGTATTTCTAGTTGCGCATTTTTTTCAATAAAAACTTTTTATACAGGATGTGTCATGTAACACTGGGCAATACCAACTTTCTTATTTTAAATGCAAACCCTGCATATTATTCAATTTTTGGATTCTCCAGAAAATTTAAGAGATATTTTATGTACAATATCCTATACCTATCTTTAACTGTTTCGGAAATATTAATTGTTTTCAGATTCATTGCATTTCAGCGTTTCTTTTTACTGATATGAAATAAAATTAAAACTCCTGACCTCAAATTGTTGTCTGTCTACATGAATGGTTTATTTAACAGAAATGTACAAAATAACAATTCTACACATGATTGGTTATGGAGATAAAACACGGACGCAAATGGAAGTTGCTAGCTTATTTCATGAAAAATTTCCAAATTTGCCGCCTAAAACTCAAGGGAAAATAAATATAGAAAAGCAGTTTCGCCAGATTGGACATATAAAACATATTAAAAAAAAGTGGCTGTCAATGCAATAAGTGATGATACCAAATTAAATATTATGCTTGAGTTTCAGGAAAACCCACATACTTCTAGTCGAAAAACAGCCCCAATGTTCGATGTTAGCCATTCATCGATTGTTCGAACATTACAAGAAAATAAAAAAATATCCCCGTGACATGCAATAAAGTGGTTTTTATTTATTTTCTCGAAAACAAAGCAAGATATGAAAAAAACTCAAAAGATAAAATAGTTGTATTTGTAGTTTTGCTTAATTCGAAAAAATACATAATTTTAAAAAGAGTCAGTGGCGCGCAATTTTTTTGTAAAAAATATTAGTTGGACTGTCTTCCCGGACGCCACTGGACTTAATAATTTTAATGTAATTGAGGTTAAATTATCCTCTTGTTATTTCAAAACAGAATTGCCAAATTTCAACAAAATCGAATAAAAGAGTATTGAGATATTTATGAACATCCGATTTATTTTTAAAAGTTTGACACCGTGTATCGTAAAAACTATGCATTTTCGGACCCATGTTTATATGAACTTTTTTTCTTAAAATCACTTAAAGAAGCACCCCTTGGAGTTTGGCCACATACTTAAATAACACTCATTGTATATTGTAATAATTTATAAATTTTAAATATATCGATTTTCTATCATGAAACCCTAAAAGCAACATAATCTCATATAAAGTTTCGATTTTCCATACGATCTGTAAAAATCTAATTTTTGTAATTGAAGCGACATGCCTCAGTAACAATATCACTCAACGTTTTCACTACATAAAAGTATCTACTGAATATATTCAATATTTACGTACCAAACGCGGATATAAGTTTCAACGCTATCATTTTTCTTACATTTTAACTAAGTACACCTTTCTTTTGATCCGCTTTTTGTGATAAAATCTAGAATTACTTTATAACAAAATCGTTTCTTTTGTAAAACCTGGTATCCAAGCCTTTGCAACAAAACATAAAATTTACATTTCTTCTTTATTAGAATAGTGGAGTTAAAAGATGTCCCTATCGTGTTATCCCGTTTGCACTTTGTTGCTAAAATGTACGACCCCTTTTATATCATTCCTTATACCTTAAGGAAGCAAAATTGACTTGTCGTCCAAAAATCGTACCATGCAGGGGGTGGTCGGGGGTGGTTTTCCAAAAAGTACCAATTTTTTTTTTTTGCCTTTTTTACATCTATAATACCTGATCATCAACCTGCTTGAATCTTATTTCAAAATCTTAATTAGAAATATATTTTTTTTAATTTTAAAAACATCGCGCGCCGTGCTTGTATATGGAGCGCTTTAATGAATAACCGCTCGCCCTGAAAACCCATAATTGTGATAATTTGTAACTCGCCATAACTCCAGAATCCTTTGACTTATCAAAAAAATACTTGCCATAAACGTTGTATCAGGGATTACAATGCTTTTTTAAAATTATCAGTCCGATGAACAGTTTCGTCAAAAAATTGAAAAATGTCAAACCATATCACCGTAAGCGTGGTCAACCGTGCGGATGCGATGAAGGATCAGATTGCCGTCGTAAAGCCATGAAAAACGACCGTATGTTATATCGCGCGCATAAGTTCGATATTCGTTTAATATCGCGTTTTCAATAGTGTTTAGTCTAGAATTCCGTGCCGAGTAGCCGCCGCGCCGTTAATTTTGAAGCTAGACCAGCAAATATTGGATTGTGGATTTCCATTTTCTATCTTATAGCAATATTTTTTGACTTACTTTTATTTTAACCAACAATAGTTGTTATATTTTATTAGGGTGTGTTGTATGCTGTGAAGTTATAGTTCTTATCTATACATTGGACTTAATGGGCATTGCTAAAAGTTGAAAGTGTTTTACAGATGCCCTGCATTAAATGACTGTTGTAATATAGTTGTTATTAACCTTTCCGTGGCCGAGCGGGGTATTTTAGGTACCCCAGATGCGTTTTTTTTTTAAATTATCTTCCAAACAATTTTTTTGTAATTTTTTTCCCTCCAGGTAATCCTAGAAAAATATATTATAAAGCAATTTTTTTATAAAAATACTCAATTTAACTTCAATTTTACACAAAAAACTGCTTGCAGCGTATCGAAATCGTCGACCGGCCGAAAACGGCGAAAACGTAAAAAAAATTCATTTTTTTGTTACTCTTAGGGATAGAAAGACTAAAATATCATGTAGTGCATGCAATAAACCCATTTGCAACATACACAGAGAAGAAAGTAAAAAAAAAATTATGTCCCGATTGTAAAAATAATGAGGAAGAGTAAATATTAATTTATTGTAAAAATTAAAAATGTTTTATTAAAAATGAATTATTAGTGTTTTATTGTACATCTTTGCACACCATCATGCATCATTGACAAAAGATCATGCAGTATTTCAATGGGGTATCATAGTTACCCCACACGGCCGAAAATGTAACTTTTTGTAGCATGGCCACGGAAAGGTTAAGGAGAAAGTTTAAGTTTTCAGGTAAGATTTTTTTAATAACAGTATAGTGCCTTTTAATGTTTATATACGACACTTTTTATTGAAACGATTAAGCAATGGATTTTGAAAGCAGTACCAGTTCAGTAAGTGAACTACAGCCCAAAATTAAATTAAGACCACTTAAAAAAAAACTATCAATCAAAACACAAGGCAACATATTTAATTCCCAATTATCTGACATTTGCCAAGAATCAGGGAATAGTTATATCCCGACCAAAATCTAAACAAAGATTTATTGAATGTACAAAGGTACTTATTGATATTTGTCAAGGAAATGATGCAAAGTTGTTGCATATATTTTTAAATTTTAATAATTAAAAAGAGCGAGAACATTTAAATTGGCATAAAACTTGCTACAAAACGTATACCAGCACGAATAATATTAAATCATATAAATCAAAGTTTGCAAAAATATTTACTAACCCACTCCCAGTAGATATACCCCTGAAAAAACCATTTTTACGAACTCAATTTGATGTACAAAGGTGCATATTTTGCCAAAAACGTTTACAAAATCAAAAACTATGCCAGGTAATGAGCAATAACATGGAAAATAAAATTAAAAGTATAGCGCGAGACAATCCAATATTTCATTCCAGAATTGGCGGTATAGTAGACTGTAAAGATACAGATGTTTTGGTACTATTGGCTCACTTTAAAGATATTCTGACTTCAGAAATTTGGATGAAAATTGGAGCTAAAGAAAGCCAACGATCCATTGTAATTCATGAATTAAAAATGGAGAGTTCCATGATCAAATGTCTACCAGCCTTTCACGCACTCACAGGTTGTGATACAACTAGTCAGTTTGTGGGACTAGGCAAAAGAACATGCGGGAAAGTCTTCTTATCACATTATAATCTACTAGCTAGAGTTGGCAAAGAACAGTACCTACTTAGAAGAAGTCTTTAATGACGTAGTTAAATTTGTAATTCGTTTATATAGGTACTACAAAAATGAAGATATCAAATGTATAAATGCTCTTAGAGGAATTTTAGCATCCTCCAAACCTGTGAGTAAATTGCCTCCAACCAAGGATAGTCTAAGACAACACTGTCGCCCTGTCCACTATCAGACCAAAATATGGCTGGACAGTACTATGCCAAGGTCACCTTTACCGGACTTATCAAGTTGTGGCTGGAATATTGCAAACGGTAAAAAAAAGTTTGTTATTTTTTACTATAGTTAAATTTTAAATTGCTACTCTATTTTAGATTGCACTGGGTCACTGTGTTCCTGTAAAAAAAAAACAAATAAATTACATTGGCTCCTGCAAATGCATGGCTGACTCTGACTAAAAACTCTAAGAATCTTTCTTTTGGAATAAATATGTTTATTAATAAATAGATTCTTTAGGGGAAGATTTTACCCAAGCCTTTTATTATTAGGTATATAAAGAGCATTTGTCTGTTTTCCGATTTCTATACTTGTTCCTGTAAATAGGTTCAACAAAAAAATCTTCTGTAAGTATCACCCTTTTTTCTTTATTTTCGTTAAATAACACCCGGATTCTCCCCGATTAATAGTAGTGTTATTTTCAGGTATCCTGCAACACGCTGATACACACAATCAAAACCACAATGAAATTTTACGGTTATTCTCTATCTCTACTGAGCAACCATGACCTTAACACCTGAAAAACACTATAGTATAGGTACTCTAGGTAGATCAGGTACCTACTTATAGACAAATCCCGAACGTATAAAGCCTGTTTTCTGTTTTTCTTTATAAAAAAAATTAAATAGTACCATTTTTCATTTTTTGTAAACACCCTATATGTACAAAAACTTGGACAAATACCAATTTTTCTAATAAAAAAAAAGTTCCTTTTAGTAACAACTTATTAATTAATATTAATATTGAAAAAATTTAGAGAAACATAAATTAATTTCAAATTAAATTATTCAAAACAACATTACTAACCGTTTACAAAATATAATCCCTTAATTTTATAAGGAACTAACTTATAATGTAATAATTGCATTCCAATCACACCAAAAGCGAAGGAAAACCGAACTTATGCGCGCGATATAACATACGGTCGTTTTTCATGGCTTTACGACGGCAATCTGATCCTTCATCGCATCCGCACGGTTGACCACGCTTACGGTGATATGGTTTGACATTTTTCAATTTTTTGACGAAACTGTTCATCGGACTGATAATTTTAAAAAAGCATTGTAATCCCTGATGTTTTATCTACAACGTTTATGGCAAGTATTTTTTTGATAAGTCAAAGGATTCTGGAGTTATGGCGAGTTACAAATTATCACAATTATGGGTTTTCAGGGCGAGCGGTTATTCATTAAAGCGCTCCATATACAAGCACGGCGCGCGATGTTTTTAAAATTAAAAAAAATATATTTCTAATTAAGATTTTGAAATAAGATTTAAGCAGGTTGATGATCAGGTATTATAGATGTAAAAAAGGCAAAAAAAAAAAATTGGTACTTTTTGGAAAACCGCCCCCGACCACCCCCTGCATGGTACGATTTTTGGACGACAAGTCAATTTTGCTTCCTTAAGGTATAAGGAATGATATAAAAGGGGTCGTAC
This sequence comes from Polydrusus pterygomalis, assembly GCA_963969555.1. Taxonomy (NCBI): domain Eukaryota; kingdom Metazoa; phylum Arthropoda; class Insecta; order Coleoptera; family Curculionidae; genus Polydrusus; species Polydrusus pterygomalis. Next base: position 30,409,346 of record OZ018380.1, read on the forward strand.
ATTTTAGCAACAAAGTGCAAACGGGAATCTTTTTTAGAAGGTATTATCGGGTTGGTAAACTCTACTAGAAGTTTTTATTTGTCTTTAACTTAATAATTTCAATGGAATTTAAAGTTGGACCTTCTTTATTTACTTTATTTAGTTTACTAATATTGTGAATGAATAAAAGAGTTATGGACACACATTGTCTTTATTTGTTGTAAATTACAACGTTTCAACTGGTAAGTATGTCCAGCTACAGTCGTCATGGGATTTACCTTTGTCCATAAATTAATAAGTCCAATACTAATGATAAGTTGTGTGAAATAAGAATCTTCTATTGCTTTATCTGACATGCAAAGTTAAAAAAAAATTAAATACAAAGTAAAAGTAAATTAATTGCCACAGGTATTGGTACGATAGTACGATCTATAAAGTACAAATTCAGACAGGACAGCTAGAAGACTCCGAACAACGATGTAACCTGCCCAATAAATACGTTAAAACTAATAATACGTCGCGCACAATTGCCGATCGCAACGATCACCACCAACGTCTTGTGGATTAGAGGTTCTAACAGATAAAATTAGTTTTGGGGGACGCTGTTTTCAGGGCCGCCGCCAGAAAAAAATATAGGGGGGTCAAGATGAATGTGTCATAAAAAATTGAAAAGCGCCGCAGGCAATGCGCAATTTTTTGGGTGCCGCGCAATAATTTTGCCAAGAAATTACCGAAAATTAAAATGAAAACACAATAACAAATAACACAAATTAACTTATTCTTAAGTACGTTTTGCCTATGTACCGTAAAATGGGGTGAATAGGCTCAATTTTCCACTTTGAAAGCTTGTAACTTGAAAACTATCTGCCTGAATAAATATCTCAATAGCTTAAAACATGAGTTAAGGTTGGTACTTTAAATAGTGGTATAAGTTTTTATACAGGGTGTACCCTGTTGTATAAATCTATTTTTTTGTGCACTGATCCTATTCAACCCGCACGCGGTGTCAATAGGATAAATTATTGATTTATTAACTGAATCGAATTTAAACAACCGCGGGGTGTATAGAATCAGAAAACCTACTCAGAAAATAACCAAATATTTTAAAGAAATGAACATATTATATTTCAGAACAGCTATAAACGTAATATAAATCCTATATAATTATAATATATTAATATTAAAGGAACACAACTTCTTTCTATTAGACAATGGTATTCAGCCTGCGATGTTGTCAAGTTATTTTAAGTTTAATGTCACAAAAATTACTTTTTATCTAACCGTTACTTAAAATCTGTACATTGAAAAGACCTACACTTTAAAATTGCAATTATTACAGATTTTTAAAATTTGAAGGTAACTTTCAATCCTATTCACCCCGCTGATCCTATTCACCCCATTTTACGGTACACTTAATAAGCATAACCCAGACAATCGATCTTCTGATATGCTTGGTCGTAGCCATGTTTTAACACGTCGCAGTGTGCTGAAAACGATCTTTCAGTGGTGACGCTGGTTGGAGGTAATGCTAAAAATATATTAATCGCCTTTTTAATTAACGGGAAGAAATATACGTCGTGGCTTAGAATATCTTGAAATTCTAGGTTCTCTTCAATTGTTTTTGATTTCCAAAGTTCCACCCACGTTTCAATTCATTCTGCAAAGTTTTCAATATTATATTTCTGGGAAATTTTATCCTTTCTAAGTAACAGTTCTGTACCTATTTTTCTTCCCATTCTGGGAGTTTTCGCATAGAGCGTCTTTATTCAGCCAGGGGGGGGGGGTCAACGGACTCCCCCTGACCCTCACTGCCGGCGGCCCTGGCTGTTCTGCTTTCTTAATTGTAAAGAAAGCGCTCTACTAGGAACAAAATGCATCGCATTGAGAAGATACAATTTAGTTCCTAACAAAATTGCTGCATTTAAAGTAGTTCATTATTCAACAAGACTGGGCTGCTAATAGAACTGATAACTATCAATAAAAACACTGTTCTAGCAAATCTGGACTTGATATAACACTAGAGCGGGTTTGATACACTAGCAATTTATTTAATATGGGTAATAAAAAATAAGGTATCAATACAAACTATGAGCCTAATAAATAAAAATTAAGCAATTACTTGAAGCAATTACTTTTTAGTAAAAGCGATTGCTTGACTAGCAAATGCTATAAGTAAAAGCAATTGCTAGATCTGGATATGAATAAAATTTTGAAGCAATTGCTGTTTTTCTTACACCTCTGTAGCAAATGCTTATTCAACACAAGTTTAGACGTGGCTTATCCACTTGTTCCGATTATAGATTTCATCTTCAGTTTGGTGCCTAATTAGCAAAAGATTTGACGTAAATACAACAACGTTGGACTATTTATTTAGTACAATAGTAATCTGTTTTTGTGGAAAATAGGAAACTTATATTTGTAATATGGTAGATTTCAGTGAAAATTAGGACAGTGATAGTAGTGATGAAGAAATAAAAGACAAGCAATTGATATCCGTTCACAAATTAAAGGAACATAAATAAATCTCTCTGACCACAACCTTCCACAACAGCTTCAGCACTTGTAGGAAATTATAATAAAAATATTGGCCTTCTCCAAAATTCATTAGAGAAGTGTATGTATTACAGACAGTAATTTGGTGAACACCGAGTTCTTCACCTACAGAATTTTAAAAGCCCGGATCCGACAATTTCCGCAGAAAGACTTTCATCTTATTTAAAGGCGACAGGCCACAGTGCCTTTTACCAGTATCAGTCAAAAAATAATTTGCCAACCACTCAACATTTTCGCAGTCAAATCGATATAACTTTCTTAAATCATCATATCTGCAATTTTTACGTACACTGTAGATTTTTCTTTTACAGACGTTCATATATTCAGCCATAATAATTGAAGACACAAATTAGGAGCAACGCACGCGTATGCCGCGAAGAACTTAAGTTGACTGCTACCAAGCAAACGATGCAGGGGTCGACCTACCTTAAAAAGTTGAAAGCAATCGCTACACTAAAAAAAACAATTCCTTAATTTATTCTACACATTTTAAGCAAACGATAGCGATTGCTTCTATTTTTTAAGAAAGAGCATTGACTAGAAGCAATTCCTGCACTTTTAAGCGATCGCTGGACGCAAAAGCAATTACTTTAGTTGTTTATTCATTGACTTTCAAGAAATTACTTTAAGTTTATAAGAAAAGGCGATCGCTACATTTTTATTCATTAGGCTCATTAGATCATTTTTCTCAGTGCAGTTCCCTGACACATGTTTCGACCTTCTTGGGCCATTTTCGGGCCTTTGGGTTAAATTCGATTGCTGACACGACGATGCGGAAAAGTGTGAGTTTGTTACACTAATATCAAATTAACAATAAGTAACTATAATACAAATACAAACCATTTCGAAACTGGTACGGTGGCGGTGGCCTCGGAGCTGGTGGAGGATCTTCAAATTGCTGTAACCACTCATACAGCTGTTCCAAATCCCTTAAACTTTGCTGTCTCTCAGCTTCTTCGCGAGCGGCTACATCCTCCAATTTTTCCATGATTGGAACGATTAAATTTATACTGCGGTATTAGTTCGGCAAAAATACGCGATCACAAGCCATTTCATCATTGAAACTTTTAAACTTGGCACAATTATTTTAAAAAATTTAACTATCTTTGTAAAAGTTTAAGATTTAATTATAATTTTTTTTTTAAGGAAGGATATGAAGCACGTTGTTTAAAGCTGATGTATTACTAAGCTATTTCATAAAATTCAATTAATTATTAGACTGTTTCTACGGACTGTCAATGGAATATTGTAAATTTGTTTCTTATATGCTATGAAAGCTTGCATTATCTTTGGTTCTTATCTAAATGGGGCAAGTTTTGCTTGGTCCTAAAAATATAATACACCTCAATAAAGGACAATTTATTTTGTCGAATTTCCACTTTTATTGAAAAACTTTTTCTTTACACGACGCGTTTCGCTACATTGTAGCTTCTTCGGGTGTATGGTGCTAACTAATTTTATTTTAGTACAATAACAATAGTACTGAAATATAACTAGTTAGCACCATACACTCGAAAAAGCTACAATGTAGCGAAACGCTTCGTGCAAAGAAAAAGTTTTTCAATAAAAGTGGAAATTTGACAAAATAAATTGTCTTTCATTGAGTTATAATGAATTTTCATCAAGTAAAGGCCTTGACGATTCAAAATATATAATATACCAATATTCCCCTTGAATCCCTGACACATTCCAGAATTCATAAAAAAATATAAATTAAAAAAGAAAATTGAAGAAATAGTCCATGCTGGAAGTCTAGGGGAAATTTAAATGGAAATAACACTTTGGAAGAATTCTTAAGGTGTCTTATTGATTTCCATTGAAACCAATATTCCATATAATAATTTTTATAATTTTTACATTATTTATATATAAAAACAAAGCTTATTGCGGCTTAGTACTTGATAAGTTTTATAATTTTTACTGATTGCCTTAAGAAAAGCCCCATTTTCTCGGTTGCAACATGTTAAGATTTCATGATTCATTTTTGGAATATACAGTAACGTATGCTAGTACAAATAAGCCATCTGTAGGAATTATTTTCTCCCAAGAAATGTCCTAAATTATAAATATATTACATCACAAACAACGTTTAAACCTTTATGTATTTAATGACACCAACTTGATACATATTTAAGTAAATCGTAGTGATGGTACTTTGTGACTAATGTTCGAACGCCTGCAACTTTTTTTGATATACTTACGTTCTCTGTTTCAACAATACCACTCACTAAAGTCACATGTATAAAAATTACTTCAGTATTTCTCAACCTACTCGTATACATATTATATAAAGCTTAATATAACGATTACCGTTTGTCCGGAAAAGAATATCTATTTCCAGATGATGAACGAAGCTCAAATGGTCCACATAGCTAAATAATTGTGGCATATCGGATAAGTGTGTAACTGTTTTTTATATTGGAATATTCTGGGATCCAAGCACAATGGATACCCTGGGGCGGGTAAACCACGACGGCCGTTCCGTCCTTGTTAGGATTCTACGGGCAGTCATAACCCAAGCAATCCCAACACCCGCCCCAGGATATCCATTGTGCTTGAATCTCTGTGTATTCCAATATAAAAACAGATACACACTTGTCCGATATGCCAAGATTATTCGCTTTTAATTATTTTCGCGGACACTATATATTATCTTTTATAGCTAAATAATGTTAAATGCTACCAAAATAAATGAAAATAACAATAATTAATAATAATTAATACTTCGTCATTGCTCCGTTGCTGTCGATAACGGCATGTAGACCACGTGCTTAACAAATTTCTGGAAAAATTAGAGTTATTTCATTTGTTGCTTCAAGTATCTTTTGTCGAAGTTCTTCTTGACTTCTCAGTCTTAAATCATACCTATATGTATATTTTGTCATTTCATCCTAAACGTTCTCAATGGTATCGAGGTGTGGACTGTTTAAACTCCATGGTAAGATGTAAACGTTGTTTTTTAGCGTAAATTCTTGAACAAATCTAGCCACGTGGATTGGGGCAATGTCGTGCTTGAATCCTCTCCATACGCGATATCTCGATAAATAGCAGTCGTCAGTCTTCCTTAAACAATTTGCAAACCTGCTGGGCCCCTAGCACTGATCCAGTAAAAAGTCCACTTTGATTAGTTTTGTGAGTTATCTCGTCATAACTCATATCAACACGAGTTTTGCCGTTGTTGTACGATTGACATTTTTTTGTTACAAAATATTATTCTTTCCCATGAATTATTCTGCTTCTATGTGTATTGTCATTAGTCAAACATATTTTGTTTGCTTATATATAAATCTCCTATATAGTTCTGGACGATCCGGGGATATTGGTTTTCTCGTTCGCATTTAAGGCTATCTTGAAAGGATATTCTCTTAGAAAGTTGACAAGCTTGGTATCTTAATCCTCCGACTCTTCCTCCTAATGGAACCTGATTTTATTCTAATTTCCCAGTATTTTTCAATTATTTTTTGTATGAAATCACTGTATTCTTGCTTACTCTTAATTCCGCAGCAATATTTCTTACAGGTAGGTACAGTTGTATTCATAAAAAAAGCGTTCACGCATTAGAATAAGAGGAAACCGTAACCATATTTGCGTAAAACCGGCTTATCGCATGTTAGAGATTATTAAAAATGCAAAGCATTGGCGTTGAGCGTTAGTTTAATAGAATAACAAAAATAATTTTTTTATTTTATAATACATCTTAACAGTTTTTATAAAAATTACAACAGAAACAAAAAAACGTTTAACAGGAATAAATAAAATCTAGTATTTGGTCATCTAGCTCTGTTTTTCCATAACTTGAGCCAGTTTATTCGGAATTGACTAAATTATATTTGATAGAATATTTGGATTAAGCTCTTCCCAGCACGCATGTAATATTTCCCATAAATCTTCTGAATTTTGTGGCCTAAACTTTCGATTATATATTTTTTTTACGATTAAACCCCAAATATTTTCAATTGGATTGATATCGGGACTATAAGCGACCAAAGGCAGCACTTCCACATTATGAGTTTGAAATCAGTGGGCTACTACATTGGCAGTGTGGACTGGACAATTATCTTGTTAAAATATGAAAGTATTATTGGGATATATTTGCTCAGCAGATGGTAACAATATGTTTTCTAAAATGTTAATGTAATTTCCGGCATTAAATCTTCCCTCTATTCGCCAGCAAACACCAGGTCCATGAAAACTTATCCAGCCCCATACATTTTCAGAGAAACGTCTGTCTAGAAGTGAGGGGGTTAGTATATCGTTCTTTAAACCTGGTATTGTTTGGACGATGCACTCGAATTTGCCCGTTATAAATCGACGTCTTTTTATCAGTAAATATGACTCTGTTCCAAATTGAGGATTGCGATATATATGTCGTAGGCTGATAGTGAAATCCGTCATTTCATAAAAAGCCTAGTCATATCATGCTGCACGCTAAAAGGTATATTGGCAACTGGTTTGTTCGTTGTTCCCCAGAGCATTTTTTTTTAATTTAATTTAAATTTTATTTTTATAAAATAATATTAGTTGAAAAAATTGCCTCAATTTTGATGTTATATATTTTCCAAATTTGTGGTTCGTTTTTAATGATTTTTTTTCTAATTGTAGGTTTTTTCCTTAAGCATGTGTGTGTGTGTATTTGTTTTATGGCTCTGGTGAAACCAACTGGCCAGCATCTCTCTTTATGTAAGGCCTGTGGAAACTTTTATCCAATATAAAATTTACTGATTTCTATTATATAGACTACTGTTGATACCACATTTTAAGCGTATACTAATTAACTACTAAAATAATGCTGATTTTGTTTATCTAAAAAAAAATTTTTTTTTTTTTTTTTTTTCTTTTATTTTTTTCTTTATATTTTTTTTTATGTATATATTTTTTTATATATAGGTATATATATATTTTTTTTAAACGTGTTCTTTTTTTTTTTTTTTTTTTTTTTTTTTCATAAATTTATATTTTGTTTTACAATGAAGTTATACAGAATTCTATAAACAGTTATATTGTTGGTAATAACCAAGCTTTCCAAGTTAAAAGGGAGTGTTACAATGTTTTGTAGATCATTATGTAATACATTCAAAAATGGTCGATTTAAACTACACTCCAATAAAATATGACTTAAATCACCTACCTCTCCGCATTCACAATTTTCATGTGCCTGTAAATTAATTTTTTTCTTATATTTTGGGTACAAAGCATGTCCATTGCGAATGCGAGAAATAGTTTTTACAAAACTACGATTTGATTCGCTACAAAACCAAGGTTTCTTGTTTATATTTGGAAACATTTTTTTAAATGAGTACCCTTTGGTTGATTGATTTAAAAGTACCTGCCAATCATCATAAATTCGTTTTTTTGATAATATAAAAACATCCGTGTGAGGTAAATAGAAATTTGTAACGTTTCTCGTCATTTTTGTTGCATTCTTGGCTAATTTGTCAACAATCTCGTTTTCCAAAATACCGATATGGGCTTTTATCCAAACAAAGGTGATATTTTTTTTAAGAAGTTTTAATAAATTATAGGTGTTCATTATTTTTTTGACAATATAATTGGCTGGTACTTTATAACTACAATTTACCAGTGCCTGTAAAGCGCTTTTGCTATCTGAAAATATAACAAAATTGTTACCCTCCTGATATTCAATACAATATACCAGAGACTCCCATATGGCCCATAATTCTGCTGAAAAAATAGATGAGTCATCATTTAATTTAAACAGTCTAGATTTTTTTTGGCTTTTATGATAAAATGCACATCCCGTTTTATTATCTATTACAGAACCGTCTGTGAATATATGTTCAGCATTTGAGTAAGTGGTGGCTAAATCTTTTATAAATAATTTTTTGAACGTGATCGAATCTAGACTAGTTTGTATGCCGTATCTGTCAATTATTATGTTTGGAGGGTCGTTTAGAAAGTTGTCATGTAATTGGAAATATGGGGCTATTTTAGATGAATAAATGTTATCTTTTATTTGGGAAATCCAGGAATAACTGGTAACAAGAAGAGGTTCTTTCTTATATTTCCAGAATCGATGAGTATAATTTAAAATTGTAAGAGAATGGATTTTTTCTACTATGTCGCTTTCCTTAGCAAAGAGTTTTAATAAGAGTTTATCGCTGCGATGGTTTCTTCTCAATGAAAGAGGAGGTTCTGATACCTCAACTTCCATAACCTCAATTGGAGTACTTTTTAAAAATCCAACACAAAGTCTTAAGCACTTATTTTTGATTATTTCGATTTTGTTAAGATGAGTGTCTGCGGCTGATCCATAAAAAATACTGCCATAATCCAAGATAGATCGAACGTATGCTTTATAAAACATTAAAGCTATGTTTGGGTCAGCTCCCCATTTTTTGTGGCTGAAGACCCTTAAAATGTTTATCCCACCTTCGGCTCTTTTAATAAGATTTTGTATATGGTCTTTCCAAAGTAACTTTCTGTCAAGAATAACCCCTAGGTATTTAAATGTATTTTTATAAGGAATCTGAAGACCTGATAGGGTCACTTGGTTTGGAAAACTCGTTCTTTTTCTTGTAAATGTACAAATAGTCGATTTATCTGTTGATAGATTTAATCCATTATTATTGAGCCAATATAGGGTTTCTGAAAACTTTTCTTCAACTTTAAGTATACAACTTTCTATTGACTTATCTTTTCTATATATACAGACATCATCTACAAATTGTAGAATTTTTGTGTTTTCGTCGAATCTGGATTCGAGATCGTGGGTATAAATTATATATAAAATAGGGCTGAGGATGCCTCCTTGTGGTAGTCCAATCTGAGCCAGACGAGGTTTTGTTAGACCTTCAGTTGTTCTTATATAAAATGCTTTGATTAATGCAACATCAAGAAAAAACAAATTATAAGGTAAATAAAGAATCAATATCTGTTATTAATTAATTTTATTGAATCCACAAAGCAGGGCAAAATAATACAGGGAAAAAATTGTAATTTCTAAAGGTAGTATTCAAAAAAAATAAATATGAATCATTAGTAGCGAGTATTGCCTCCCCTTGCTCTAATGACTGCGTCGCATCTTCTTGGCATACTTAAAATCAGTGATATGCTTAAGGAAAAAACCTACAATTAAAAAAAAAATTATTAAAAACGAACCACAAATTTGGAAAATATATAACATCAAAATTGAGGCAATTTTTTCGTTATGTGTTAAATATGCCGGGCAGTGTACAATTTACAGCAAAAATAATTGCTGTTTTTAGGTAAGAATATTTTTTTCGCAGCTGGGCGACATTTTAGTTCAGATTCCTCGACTCTCCTGCTGGCGGTAGGTTGGGAGGCAGGGAATGCTGTATCAATAACAGCATCCCTTGCAGTTGCAAATGGATTATTTCTTAATTCTCCCAAAAAAGCAGCATCCTGTTCAGGGTTGAAACGTTTGGGACGACCTGAACCAATTTTCCTCTTTAGGGATTCTTCTTGTTCCCAGCGTTGTTTAATTTTCAATATAGTTTCCTTATTTCTATAATACAACTGCGCTACAGCACGGATTGATCATCCTTCTTCGATTCTTTATACAATTTGAGCCTTTTCAACTTCAGAAAACTGATGAGGCATTTTTATGTTCTTCTATTAATATTTATCAAACGTTAACACCATGCAGTTTCAAAATTAATTACACTGATGCCAATGCAATGTCTTTTTATAAGTATTGAAAATCTAGCAAAAGTCAAAACTTACCTAATTGGCATATTGGCCGCAATGGCAATGGTTACTTGTTACTCTGTTAGGTCTTAATTCACAAAATGCATATAATCTTGATCGGTGCAAATATTCATAAAAGCACGGTACTCAAAGACAATATTCTAGTTAGTTAGCAAAAACTGTAGTTGCTTTACCTTTTAACACATACCGGGTGTCCACGGAAGGTGGCTCGCCCCTCTAACTTTTTGTTTTTCAAGATAATGAAATAAAATTCGGGGGATTTGTATACGACATAAAACTGCATTTTTTGACACGCGACTCAACATTATGGAACTTCCGGTTTAACCGGAACTGACATAAACTTTCGATTTTTAAATGGGACACCTGGTATATTTTTACTTTTTTTGACTCCATATGACATTCTAAATACAACAATGTATCACTTGTCACTTTTTGTCACCAAGAAAATATTTTTTTTCAACTTTTTCACTCCTTGTAAAACTATTATTTTCCATGTTTTTTAAACAACAAACTAATTTACTTTGGCAGAAGCTGTTGGCATTTCAATTTTCTTCAAGGCATGATTTTGTTTTATCAGTTTCGCTGGTCACAGGCTACTTGATGCATTTAAATCTAAATTTATTCTCAAAAAATGCTTCATTTTAGGACAGCTCTAAGTTAACTTTTTTAAGTTTTTTAATGGCAGCTTTTCTAAAAGCTAATAGTGTATGGTATCAAAATAATCGTAATAAAATCCTCCTTTTTCTTAACCCGACGAGCCACCATGTTGCCATTTAAAAAAAATGAGTTATACAACTTTAAAGATTAAATTTTACATAGCACATAGCATTGGATCAAAAATAGTAAAATTGTATTTTTCCCAAGATTAGAAAACTGAAATAAGTGATTTTAAGGTATTCATAGCCCTCTAGATAAAACAATAAATTTGGAAAAAAAATATTTTCTTTGTGACAAAACGTGACAAGTGACACATCGTTGTATTTAGAATGTCATATGGAGTCAAAAAAAGGAAAAATATACCAGGTGTCCCATTTAAAAATCGAAAGTTTGTCACTTCCGGTTAAACCGGAAGTTCCATAATGTTGAGTCACCTGTCAAATAATGCAGTTTTATGTCGTATACAAATCTTCCGAATTTTATTTCATTATCTTGAAAAACAAAAAAGTTAGAGGGGCGAGCCACCTTCCGTGGACACCCGGTATGTATTTTATCTTTTAAATTCTGTATTCGGCGATGATTAAAAACAAATCGTTGTTTATTTTGAGTACAATAACAAATCCTCATGTTGGTAATAAACATTCATTAATTATTTTACATAGCCGTTAATTCTAGTTTTATATTTGATGCTTTCAATGAACAAAAGTCAAACATTAAATATATGCATAATAATTTAAGCGTATATGGTGTACCATAATACATAAATAAAATTAAAAACAAAACTCTGCATTTTAAATATTTGCATATATATATATATAACTCTTTTATTTCTATAAAAGCCATTTTTTAAAACTAAAATTAAAATACGAGTTATTTATGCTTTTATATTTGACATACAGAAGGACAACAACATTAAAAGCACGCTTTAATTAATGATGTAGAAAAAAAAATAACCCAAGCAAACATCGGTTAAAGGTTGTCGCTTTTTCTTATTATTACGGAAACGTTTATAAATGGTTTAAAAATTATTTAAGTAACAGATCACAAAAACAAAAATATCAAAAACATATTCAAATAAAAAAATAAATAATATAGGAGTTCCTCAAGGAAGTATACTAGGTCCAATATTATTTATTTTATACATCAACGATATGCCTTTAGATTTAAAAATGTGTAAGTTACATAAAGGTTTGCTTATGACACCCTAATTTACATTAATGTTTTAAATATTTTTGATGGTCTAAATACTCTAAATTCTGAGATAAATATATTATTAAATTGGCTAAAAGTAAATAAATTAAAATTAAATATTTCAAAAACTAAATGTATGGTTATGGGTAATAATTTAAATTTTCATAATAATAATGCTGTAATTGATGGTGAAAAATTTGAATTAGTAAAGTTTTAAAGATTTAGGGATAATTATTGATTCAAAATTAAATTTTTAAAATTATTTTGAAAATATCATATCGAAGATTGCCGGAAAAGTAGGTTATTTTAAAAGTTCTAATTTAAGTTTATTTTCTAAAAAAACTGTATTTAATACTATTATATGACATTTTCTTTATTGTTCTTCCCTTTTATGTTGTGCTAGTGAGGAAATATTTGACAAATTACAAATTTTACAAAATAAGGCAATGCGGATTATTTTAAATTGTGACAAATATACAGAAATAAATTTTATGTTAAAAAATTTAGATTGGTTAAATGTGAGAAATTTAATTTTTTTATTTAGTATGTATCTTTTTTATACCTACATAAAATTAAAAATAATTTATTGCCTGAATGTTTAAAAATTATTTGTTCTTTTAACCATGACCATCATAATTATAAAACAAGAACTAATCAAAATTTTTTTATGGATCGAGTGTCTAAAACATTAGCCTATAAGTATATTTTTCATAAAGGTTTGATAGAATATAATAATTTGAAAAATTCTAATAAATCTCAAATATCATTAAAACTATTTAAAAAAAACTTTAAAATTACATTTATTTAAAAAAAAATAATACGTAATATTTGATATACTTTGCAAAATGTTTAACTTTTCTGTCTGTTTTTGTTAAAAGAAGGTTTCGTTTAGAATTAAAAATAAATCCATAAAAATGTTGTTAAAGAAATATATAAAAACATATTTAATTGTAGTTTCTTGCTAAATAAAACATGTTACTACTACTACTACACGATAATTCAGTATGGTCATATTAAATATGTATTCAAATAAATTCAACAAAACATAAAAATCCAGAATTCAAAGTGCGACACTGGCTTTTTACATCAGTATATTCATGTGGAATGGAAAGAGTATTTGCCTAAAAGCTATTTCCCAGCGGCATTTCTTTGAGTAACCAAAGTTAACTTAGTAATGCAGATTTAGAACTTTCACTCCATTTGGAAGAAAATAATGGAATTAGTACCAGGCTTCTTGGCAAAACTGTAGAGAAGCATCACTCCACAGTACTGAGCAATTACATATAAGTATAGAGTAAGAGAAAATAATGCAGATTTAGAACTTTCACTCCATTTAGAAGAAAATAATGGAATTAGTACCAGGCTTCTTGGCAAAACTGTAGAGAAGCATCACTCCACAGTACTGAGCAATTACATATAAGTATAGAGTAAGAGAAAATAATGCAAATTTAGAACTTTCACTCCATTTAGAAGAAATTAATGGAATCAGTACCAGGCTTCTTGGCAAAACTGTAGAGAAGCATTACTCCACAGTACTGAGCAATTACATATAAGTATAGAGTAAGAGAAAATAATGCAGATTTAGAACTTTCACTCCATTTAGAAGAAATTTATGGAATCAGTACCAGGCTTCTTGGCAAAACTGTAGAGAAGCATTACTCCACAGTACTGAGCAATTACATATAAGTATAGAGTAAGAGAAAATAATGCAGATTTAGAACTTTCACTCCATTTAGAAGAAAATAATGGAATTAGTACCAGGCTTCTTGGCAAAACTGTAGAGAAGCATCACTCCACAGTACTGAGCAATTACATATAAGTATAGAGTAAGAGAAAATAATGCAGATTTAGAACTTTCACTCCATTTAGAAGAAAATAATGGAATTAGTACCAGGCTTCTTGGCAAAACTGTAAAGAAGCATCACTCCACAGTACTGAGCAATTACATATAAGTATAGAGTAAGAGAAAATAATGCAGATTTAGAACTTTCACTCCATTTAGAAGAAAATAATGGAATTAGTACCAGGCTTCTTGGCAAAACTGTAGAGAAGCATCACTCCACAGTACTGAGCAATTACATATAAGTATAGAGTAAGAGAAAATAATGCAGATTTAGAACTTTCACTCCATTTAGAAGAAATTAATGGAATCAGTACCAGGCTTCTTGGCAAAACTGTAGAGAAGCATTACTCCACAGTACTGAGCAATTACATATAAGTATAGAGTAAGAGAAAATAATGCAGATTTAGAACTTTCACTCCATTTAGAAGAAAATAATGGAATTAGTACCAGGCTTCTTGGCAAAACTGTAGAGAAGCATCACTCCACAGTACTGAGCAATTACATATAAGTATAGAGTAAGAGAAAATAATGCAGATTTAGAACTTTCACTCCATTTAGAAGAAAATAATGGAATTAGTACCAGGCTTCTTGGCAAAACTGTAGAGAAGCATCACTCCACAGTACTGAGCAATTACATATAAGTATAGAGTAAGAGAAAATAATGCAGATTTAGAACTTTCACTCCATTTAGAAGAAAATAATGGAATTAGTACCAGGCTTCTTGGCAAAACTGTAAAGAAGCATCACTCCACAGTACTGAGCAATTACATATAAGTATAGAGTAAGAGAAAATAATGCAGATTTAGAACTTTCACTCCATTTAGAAGAAATTAATGGAATCAGTACCAGGCTTCTTGGCAAAACTGTAGAGAAGCATCACTCCACAGTACTGAGCAATTACATATAAGTATAGAGTAAGAGAAAATAATGCAGATTTAGAACTTTCACTCCATTTAGAAGAAAATAATGGAATTAGTACCAGGCTTCTTGGCAAAACTGTAGAGAAGCATCACTCCACAGTACTGAGCAATTACATATAAGTATAGAGTAAGAGAAAATAATGCAGATTTAGAACTTTCACTCCATTTAGAAGAAATTAATGGAATCAGTACCAGGCTTCTTGGCAAAACTGTAGAGAAGCATTACTCCACAGTACTGAGCAATTACATATAAGTATAGAGTAAGAGAAAATAATGCAGATTTAGAACTTTCACTCCATTTAGAAGAAAATAATGGAATTAGTACCAGGCTTCTTGGCAAAACTGTAGAGAAGCATCACTCCACAGTACTGAGCAATTACATATAAGTATAGAGTAAGAGAAAATAATGCAGATTTAGAACTTTCACTCCATTTAGAAGAAAATAATGGAATTAGTACCAGGCTTCTTGGCAAAACTGTAGAGAAGCATCACTCCACAGTACTGAGCAATTACATATAAGTATAAATGTGATCCATATAAATCTCAGGAATTGAGGGAATGTGATTAAATATGAATTTTGATTATCTACCCTCAAAAGTTTGAGCGCGCATATTTCGACACAGGATTAGTGGACCTTTTATTTGGAAAAAAGCATTTATAATTGGACAAATTTAAATTGGACCTGCTATTTAGAATGAAGATATTTGGTCTCAAATGTTTGGTTGTTCTGCGCACAATGCACGATTAAAATACACCATAAATTGACCGGAAGATCTATCTAATCTTTTACCAAACGATTTTTTTCTGTGAGTTCACAATAAAAGTGTTACTTATAAAAAAAGTTGTGCGTTATCAAGATGTGAAAAAACGAAAGATTGCAATTTCGGGGGTATGCAATCGAATCTCGGTGTACACTGAGAAAAAGCCTTTTATTCCTTATAACAATTCACATACTCTTTATTCAACTATTTAATACTATATTTGACAGCAACGCGCTTTCCTACTGTAAGACAACTGCTAGACCGTTGTGTAGTGATAATATCACGGTAATTTAGTCAATAGGAAATAGGGGTTAATGCTACCATAGAATGGTTTATAGCTATTATCGCTTTGAATACTCATAGTAATTTATCAAGTTCTAATGGGGATGTAATCTGGTTTTATATACTCTATTAGTTGCGACTGGCAGTTGTAATGAAATTTGACAATAATCATAATAATCTTTGCTTGTTAATACGGTTAATAAAGCATATACTTACCACTAAAAATTAGAACTGTAGTTTTCAAAAATTTAAATAGCATCTAGTGTAATACAGTTCTTGTTGTTTAACATTGCATATAATCATCCATTATGCACCATGGTTTACTGAGATAGTTAAATTCGTCCATAGATTATAAAGTCCAATACTAATGATCGGTTGTGCGAAATAAGAATCTTTTATTGCTTTATCTGACATGCAAAGTTTAAAAAAACTTAGATTCAAAATAAAAATAAATTATTTGAAATAGGTATTGGTATGATCAATAATGTTCAAATTCAGACAGGACAGTTAGACTCCAAACAACGATGTGACCTGCGCAACAAATACGTTAAAAATAATACTAAGGCGTAAGGCGATTGCCGATCGCTACGAACTCCTACCAACGTCTTGTGGATTAAAAGTTCTAACGGATACAATTATTTTTCGGGGACGCTGCTCTGCTTGTATTAAAAGTACATTAGTAAATGCTATCTTTGATACATGTTTACTATAAGGATTTTTGAGAAAATCCCGCTTTTCGTTTGGCTATTATAGTTACGCCCCCTAGCGGCTAACCTAGAAACTTCAAAATAATTTACAGCAAATCTCTAACCATACGGTAAACTGGTTCCAAGATTTAGCCAGCGGCTTTATTCGAAATTTGACTTTGACATCAAGTTCTGCTTCGGTCGAGATGAAAATTAAGCAAAAAAAATAGTAGTCACATGATTCGCATTATCTGTCAAATTTTAATTTTTTCAAAAGAATAATTCAAAAGTGGGGTTATTTCTGAAAATATCAAAAAAAGTTATTAGAAAAACTTTTTTTAAATGCAGTTTCTAGCCCACATGCAAAAATTTCAGCTGGATAAGATAATTTTGACTTTTTACCTATATTTTGTGAATTGCACCACTTTTGCAAAATAAGACCCAACGCAACCTACATAAAACTTCTTAGTTTTGACACTGCTTTATTTCGGATACATTTTCTTTAAAGTTGCGCCATATTAAATGTGTGTTTTTCTACAAAATCAAAATTGGGCTATTAAAATTTGGTCGCATGTGATGCAAAGTTCATTTGTTTTTGACCCTGTATAAGGTAACTTCATAAAATAAGTAATTTTGAAAACGTAGTTTGTGTCTGAAAGTAAAAAAAAAATAAAGGGGTTTTAAATTAATCGTTGAAAATAGATAAAACCTTGTCAAAACTAAGAAGTTTTATGTAGGTTGCGTTGAGTCTTATTTTGCAAAAGTGGTGCAATTTACAAAATATAAGTAAAAAATCAAAAGTATCTTATCCAGCTGAAATTATTTCTGAAATTATTTTGCATGTGGGCTAGAAACTGCATTTAAAAAAACTTTTTCTAATAACTTTTTTCGATATTTTTAGAAATAACCCTACTTTGGAATTATTTTTTCGAAAAAATTAAAATTTGACAGATAATGCGAATCACGTGACTACTATTTTTTTGCTTAATTTTTATCTCGATCGATGCTGAAGTCAAATTTTGAATAAAGCTATTAATGAAAAAAAATCCCATATGATGCGGACTTTACTGGTGACACTGTAGATAAAGAAGACCCCAAGAGACAACAATTTGTTTCTACATGTAAAAATGTAAAAATTCTGAGGTTGTAAAAAAGTTAAAATTTGTCGCATTGTGTAGCATTCTGCTTCTAAAGGAAAATGAAAATTAACTTATGATACAATAAGTTATATAATTTCTTGTTGTTTTGAGTTTAGACCGTTTGCAAAATTTTTAAAACAATGAAATCTTATGTTTACTTATGATTCATGGGTACAAAATATTTATTTTAAATTAGTATGATATCATATCATGAAGTTATCAAACTTCAAAGGATGTTTACGTAAATTTGTTTATAATTTTTTAAGCTTTTGTTTCGTTTTTAGAATGTTATTTTCGAATCCAAGCCAAACCATTCTCTCCTTGTATTTATATATTTACCATTAAGCTGGCTCAAAAGCAAAGACAAAAATGACGAACTACAAAATACACACTTTGGAATAGTTAATACACCAATTTATTTTTAGACTTTCATTTCAAAAGTTTTTTAACCCAAAGGTGCAAGTATGTAGGCAGTAACAAGTGAAGCAATTTTATCTAAAAATAGCGGAGAAACCTACCGACCTATTAAATATTAACCGATAATAAAATTTACACTGATGGATATTTTTTAACCCAGTTTGAGAGCAGCAGTCTGGTGCTCAAATAAAACTTGAAGAGTAAATCACTGGGTTTATATTGTACAGTGGTTTCTTTTCCTATTATGGTACCTACTTGTACCGTGCGAGCAAACATTATTTGCATCAAAGAGGGCCTTGCATCTAAGGACGTAATGCTTAGCTGTAGAGCTTAATACCTGTTGGGTGTCAGTAACTACCTGAATTAACAATCAATCAGTTATTCCGTCATCTTTGACAGTCCTGTCTTTACAAGTAATTTGATTCATCGCTAATTTTTCCAATTTCTCGAACAATTCACACAATGAGCTTTACGGAACAGCACAAAACATTCATGGTTGAAGCGTATTTTCGAAACGGGGTGAGAGTAAATGGTGAGTGGCAATACAATCCGGGTTTGTGCATGGAAGATTTTCACGAACATTTTCCTAACGTTGCTTTTATTGCTGGGGATTTTTATTATTGCCTGAAAAGAACCGTGGCTGGCTGTGTTTAGGGAAACAGGTTTTATACAACACCAAAAAGGAGCAGAAAGACCATCTGTAAGAACAGAAGAACTTGTTGCAAACGATCGTGAAATAATGCAAAATACGCCAACAAATTGTATAAGACGCCTGTCCCAAGAAGTGGGAAGATCTTATGGAACATGCAGGACTATTCTTAAGAAGCAGTTAAATTTATTTCCCAATAAAGTGCAAGTATTCCAGGAAATACAAGCCGCAGATTTTGAAAGACGCAGGAATTACTCTCAATGGTTTACCCAAAATTTATTGAAAAGAAATGATTTATTAGAACTGACATTTTTTTAGGATGAAGCCTGGTTCCACCTCTCCCGTTATGTGAATTCTCAGAATACACGCATGTAGAGTAGTAAAAATCCCCATTTTTTTGTAGAGTCCACATTGCACCCTCAAAAAATGGGTGTCTGGTTAGCTGTTTCCCGAAGAAGAATTGTTGGTACTATTTTTTTCCATGACACAGTTACAGCACAGCGGTATAGAGACAATATTTTGAATCCATTTGTGGAGCAATTGATTGACGACGAACTACGTTTAGGATATTTTCAACAGGACGGTGCAACCGCCCATACAGCCGCCGAAACTATTAACTACTGAAGCAATTTTTTCGACGACAGATTGATCAGTTTTCGATCAGACATTGAATTCCCACCTAGATCACCTTGTTTAACAGTTATGGATTACTTCGTTTTTCCTCATTTAAAGAACACTATTTTTAAAACACAAGTTCCAAATTTAGAACAATTACAAGAAAGGATTATCCAAGAATGTGGTAA
This sequence comes from Polydrusus pterygomalis, assembly GCA_963969555.1. Taxonomy (NCBI): domain Eukaryota; kingdom Metazoa; phylum Arthropoda; class Insecta; order Coleoptera; family Curculionidae; genus Polydrusus; species Polydrusus pterygomalis. The sequence continues at coordinate 30,428,915 of OZ018380.1, forward strand.
CATTTTGCCAGAGATGCTGGTCAACACTTTCGAAAATATGAAGAGACGTGTGAATTTCTGCTTGGAGCATGGCGGTGGCCAATTTCAGCAGTTTATGTAATTATTTTTCTTTTTCTTTCTGTATATTCTTACTTTGTTAATTTTGTAAACAACAAAAATTAATTTGTATTTGTCTACTTATTTTATTACTCATTAGTTTGGTATATCACGTCATAATATGAATTTGACAAAATTTTAACCTAGATTTGGTTAGATATATCGTCCCCATATCATTGTGATCTAAACCAAGCCACACGTTTTTTAATCCAAGCCCTCTTTGATGCAAATAATTTGTGCTCGCACAGTATAAGAAATTTAAAAAATTGTTAATGGTAAACTATTGTGCTTGCGGTGATGTCTAGATATTAGTAGTTTTTTTGACTTTTCAACAAACTCGAATAACATAACCCTATATTTTTATAGCTGGCGCGTGTCGATAGCTATATGAAGTTACTCAGTTGGAATGATGTTGCCAACTCAAATTAGTGGTTTGCAACCTATATAAACCAAAAACCCCATTAGTACAGAGATAAAATATTGTGCCATTAAGTGTGCTACTTTTTTATTACTTTAAATATATGTTAGAAATTACTAATACAAGAAGAGAATCAATGATGATTTGTCACTTAACGTTAATTATAGTCATTGTTTTATATAGGCAGTTTAACTGCTGTTAACTTGTACTCTCAATTGAAATAACCTTACACCTTAGCTTTACCATATTTTTATGAATGACAAATCCTATTTTATCCATTTATCTCTTGCAACGGATGTTGGAGTCAGAAAAACGCATTCATTTTAATAAATTTCCCAATTTTTTGCATATCTGACCTTAAAACAAGAAAGGGGCCCCGCAATATACCATCCTGTCAAAACGTCAATATTAATAATAGGCGGCAATAGGCCAATAGGTTTGTTTGTCGATTCTGAAAATATATTTCGATTTGTTACGCTTATACGTGCTGAGATAAGAGTTCCTTTTTATATCGTAGGATATAGGCTATAATAAAAAATGGTAGTAGCATTTTAAATTTGGTTTGACTACAACACCAAAGATATTCAGCTACGAGATAACACAAACAAGACATGACAACTATTGGGGTACCCAAGAGGAGGGGGGGTACTGGGGTACCTACCCTTCCTTAACCTCTAGGATGTTATGGTAATGTTTTAAACTAAGCAGTGAGATGCACAGTGCCACAGCCTAGAACAGAAATCTAAAATAATCGTTAGTTGTCGCCACTAACCAGTGACTTTTTAGTTTGCAAGGGTTTACATGTCAGTCAAGAACTAGAGATTCACTTTGAATAAAAACTGAAACTAAAGATCATTAGGTTAAAATTTAATGGATGTGGGCAAAATGCTCTAGTTTTAGGTTTTTAAATAAAGCCAAAATGGCAATATAAAGACATTTTAAAAAGTATCGACTTATATCCAATATTACATCTTTATAATTTTTTGAAATTTTTTTTGAAAAAATTAAAACTAAATCATCTTGGATCTTTAGGTTTTCAATTTTTTTTTCCAAGCTAATTAATCTCGTAGGGTAACTTCTCACACTGGGGAAAATTATTTGCTAAGACATAGTTTGTATTGATAGCTTATTTTTTATTAACTCATCTTAATCTTAACATAGTATAAAACACAGTCGCTATCGCCCGTCCTGTCCCTATATGTGCTTAAATCTTTAAAACTACGCAACGGATTTTGAAGCGGTTTTTTTTAATAGATAGAGTGATTCAAGAGGAAGGTTTTTATGTATAATACATGCATAATATTATAGAGAAACACTGATAAACACTGATAAATTAGAGTAGGGAGAACGAACGACCCAATCTAACCGGTCCGCGGCCCGTTCAACGATCGATCCGAAGCACCGAAGCCGGAATAGACGAAGACAGACTATGTTTTATGCATGGATGTGAATTGTGGACGGGCCGGCAAATGGTTAAGTTTGAGGTTTGTTCGGGTTTGTTCGGGTTTGTTCGCCTTATTATCTCACGTTGTATAATGCCGGGCTGCAACGCAGGCCGGGTACACGCTAGTATGAAATAAATTGCTAGTGTATCAAACCCGCTTTAGTTTTATATCAATTCCAGATTTGCTAGGACAGTGTTTTTATTGGTAGCAATCAGTTTTATTAGCAGCACATTCTTGTTTTATAATGAACCACGTTTAATACATTAATTTTGTTAAGAAATAAATTGTATCTTCTCAATGCGACACATTTTGTTGGCAGTAAAGCGGTTTTTCTACAATTAAGGAAACAGAACAGCGTTCCCAAAAACCAATTGTATTCGTTAAAACCTATAATCCACAAGACGTTGGTGGGGGTTCGTAGCGATCGGCAATCGCCGCGCGCGGTAATATTAGTTTTAACGATTTGTTGCGCAGGTCACATCTTTGTTCGGAGTCTTTTAGCCGTCCTGTCTGAATTTGAATTTTATGGATCGTACCAATACCTGTTTAAATAAATTTATTTTTACTTTGTAATTACGTTTTTTTCAACTTTTCATATCAAATAAACAATAGAAGATTCTTATTTCGCACAACCACTATTACGATTGGACTTTATAATCTATGGACGAATTTTACCTTCTCAGTAAACCATGTTGCATATTAGATAATCATATGAAATGTTAAACGACAAGAATAATATTACACTACAAGCTATTTAAATTTTTGAGAACTATAATACATGCATAATATTATAGAGATTTTTAGTGGTAAGTATATGCTTAAGAGGAAGTAACCCCTTTACCACAATGAAAATTGCCGAACGTTTTGCTGGTCAAACGAAAAGAAAAAATAAAAATTGGTATTTAGAAAATAAATTCTACTTTAAATACCCCATCCAGAAAAGTAAATGACAATCAAAAATATTCCCAAAATTTTTTTTAGAAATTTTTTTTATTTTTAGTAATTTTGTAATATTTTAAACAATTCTTTATTGGTCAAAAGCAAAATGACTTTCCCGGGTGTAGAATGTTGTACCAAACAATTTTTCTTAAAGCCATTTTTCAATATCGGCCTCAAAAACTTTGGGCGCGTAAAGTGAATTTAAGCGTGTAAAGTGGGTTTACGCGCCCAAAGTTTTTGAGAAAAAAGTAAGGCCGATATTGAATAATGGCTTTAAGAAAAATTGTTTGGTACAACATTCTACACCCGGGAAAGTTATTTTGCTTTTGACCAATAAAGAATTGTTTAAAATATTACAAAATTACTAAAAATAAAAAAAATTTCTAAAAAAAATTTTGGGAATATTTTCGATCGTCATTTACTTTTCTGGATGAGGTATTTAAAGTAGAATTTATTTTCTAAATACCAATTTTTATTTTTTCTTTTCGTTTGACCAGCAAAACGTTCGGCAATTTTCATTGTGGTAAAGGGGGTTACTGCTCTTAATTAACCGTAGCAAGCAAATATTATTATGATTAATGTCAAGTTTCATTACAACTGCCAGTCGGAACTTATAAAGTCTATAAAACCAGATTACACCTCTAATAGAACTTGATAGTTACTGTGAGAATTCAGAGCAATAATGGCTATAAACCATTTTATGGTAGCAATAACTCCTATTTCCTATTGGCTAAATTACCGTGATATTATCACTACATAACGGTCTAGCAATTTTCGTTGTGTAACAGTAGGAAAGCGCGTTCTTGTCACATATAGAACTAAACAGTTGTATAAAGGGTATGTGAATTCATACCGTGCGAGCAAAAATTATTTGCATCAAAGAGGGCTTGGATTAAAAAACGTAGGGCTTGGTTTAGATCACAATGATATGGGGACGATATATCTAACCAAATCTAGATTAAAATTTTGTCAAATTCATATTATGACATAATATGCCAAACTAATGAGTAATAAAATAAGTTGAGAAATACAAATATATTTTTGTTGTTAACAAAATTACCAAAGTAAGAATCTACAGAAACAAAAAGAAAAATAATTACATAAATTGCTGAAATTGGCCACCGCCATGCTCCAAGCATAAATTCACACGTCTCTTCATATTTTCGAAAGTGTTGACCAGCATCTCTGGAGAAATGTTACCACATTCTTGGATAATCCTGTCTGCTGCTCCTTTTTTGTGTTGTATAGAACCTCTTTCCCTAAACACAGCCACGGTTCTTTTCAGGCAATGATAAAAATCCCCAGTAATAAAAGCAACGTTAGGAAAATGTTCGTGAAAATCGTCCATGCACAAACCCGAATTGTTTTGCCACTCACCATTTACTCTAACCCCGTTTGGAAAATACGCTTCAACCATGGATGTTTTATGCTGTTCGGTAAAGCCCATTGTGTGAATTGTTCAAGAAATTGGAAAAATTAGCGATGAATCAAATTACTCGTAACGACTGTCAAAGATGACGGAACAACTGATTGATTGTTAATTCAGGTAGTTACTGACACCCAACAGGTATTAAGCTCTACGGTTAAGCATTACGTCTTTAGATGCAAGGCCCTCTTTGATGCAAATAATTTTTGCTTGCACGGTATAAGGAATATAAGGCTTTTTTTCTCAGTGCACTTGATAAAAAGGTAGATTAAACGACTCGATGGGGAGCTCTTAATAATGTATATTACAGAGAAGAGATGAATTAATTAAAATATTATGTCAAATTTAAATAAAAGTCACTTTCATATAATGTTTTTATGAAGGTATTTTAGCGACATTAACAATACCATTTCAACAATAATGCATCCTGTTTATTCTTTTATGTGCATATTTGTTAATTTTCTAAAATACCATGTATTTAATGGACTGAAAATTTGGTTTAATCTATACTGAACGCGGACATTGCACAAGTTCTAAAAATAAATAGCACAGACCATAATTGACCCGACTAATTTATTTAAATTGACAACATTTAAATTGTTTAAAATAACAGTTAAATTATTACTTTAGAGCTGGTAGAGACATTTTATTCAAAAACTAATAATTTGCACATTTTATCAGGTTGCGTACAGCCAGACTGGCCTAGAGAAATCCCATGTCAATTTTGCTACCTACCTTTAAATATTATATGAAATTGTATTGAAAATTACATTTTATTATTTTCTAATCAGCCAATTAAATCAAATCAATGAAACCACTAGAAATAATTTATGATAATATCAAACGTTGTATTTTTCATTAGTTTCAACAAGTAGGTAAGTCTTATTATTATAGTATTTTAAGATACAGTAAAACAAAGTTGAACTTGTAAATTTCTACTATATTAATAAGAAAATGACATGTTATACTAACACTGTAGCTTCGTCAGATAACAATGATTTAATAAAAGTTGAAAACAAAAATAACTAATAAAAAGGGTGCAATAAAATTAAATTATTGAAGATGTAAATAAAACAGTGAAAGGGTTACAATAGCGGGAAAATCCAAACAGACGGTTTAAAAAAAATTAAATAAGGTACAATATGGGTAATTTTCAAAACCTTAAGTATATGGTCAACAGAATAAATTTAACAAAGATGAATTATTTAAATCTAATAAATCATTAAGTAAGAGATCCGTATTTTTACGTTTATTTATTTCCATAGATTCTAACAAATTTAGTTTTAATCCTTTGTTTTCTGTATGTAAGATTTTAAAGGAAGCATCGAAATTATGTTGATTATCACTTACAATCTCCCTAGCAGCAGAATTATCGGGAATTAATTCTGCTGCGTAGGAGATTCGGTAAGAAAATTTCATAATTTGGAGTTTTTTTGCTAAAATGCTACAAAAACATATTTCCGGCGGCTTTAGTTAATTGTAACTAATTAGAGCTTTAGAAATGAAGTTCATTTCAGCAGTAAGTAACTCATTTTTATTACTAAAATGTGAGAAACATTAAATAACAAATTTGTTATCTGAAATCCAATGTCTTTATAGTTTTAAATTCAAATAAAACTTTAAAAAACATATTTCCGATGAGTTTATAGTTTAATTTGATGCACTGTATTTCTACAATAGAAGTTGATTTTACTTGTTGGTAACTAAGGTTTATTACTAAAATTTCAGGAACATTAAAAACATTAATTCGTTTTAAACCATGACATCAATCTGATATTACATGTCTACATTGTTTCAAATGAAGTGTAAAAAAAACATATTTCCGATTAGTTTAGTTAAATATGTCGCACTATATTTTTACAATAAAAGTTGATTTTACTTGTTAGTAACTAAGATTTATTACTAAAATTTCAGGAACATTAAAAACATTAATTAGTTTTCAACCATAACATCTGATATTACATGTCTACATAGTTTCAAATGAAACTTAAAAAAACATATTTCCGATGAGTTTAGTTACATTTTTGATGTGTCTCTTTTAGCCCCGGTGTTCGATATGTAAAGCAAATTTGTTAGTATCAATAAAAATTATAAGTTAGCAACAATATTTATTTTGATTTTATTCTGAGTGACTTTTGCCAATAGATATAAAGCACTTCATTTTTGACAGAAAATTATCACTTATTAATTTCATTAAGTTAATAGGAAGTAACAAAATTATTGCGATAATCTCCCGTTGCTGTAAGCAACGTAAACAAAAAGGAGGTTTGTTGAAATGTCTTCCCGTTTGGCTAATGAACGTTTTAGGACAATCTTTGTATTTTAATTTATAGACGCCTGGTTTTTTGTTTTTATCGCTTTTAGTTTTATTGCTTTTGATAAATTTACCTAAAGAGTTATTAGTTTTATAAGACAAATTTATATCAAGTTTGTTAAGAAAATTGCCAATTACCTTGCTAGGTTGTCCATTGTCACCTGACGAAGCTACAGTGTTAGCGAAACATGTAATTTTCTTGTTAATATAGTGGAAATTTACAAGATCAACTTTGTTTTGCTGTTTCCCATAATATTATAATTATGGATTTCCACCTAGTATCGGTTAAATCAATAAAAGTCTAATTATGTTGTGTAAATCTATCGCGGCGCATTTTTACTGCATTGACTCCTTTCAATCAAAAACAAACTCATTCTGAACCCCATATTTCAGTTCATAATTCATCCCTGGTTGTCTATAATATGTCTATTAATTTTATGACCCAGCGCCTGTGTTATATTACAAAGGTATTATCTTTTTACCTAAGTCAGTGTAGGACAAAAAAGTTGTGACCATTCAAATTACAGTATAGGCTCCTATGTGGCGCCCTCTTCAAAATGCCAAAAAACGGTGGGCAAATTTGTATTCCTCATCCCGAAAAAGTTCCATGTACGAGATTTCGTCAAAATATTATGAGCGTAGCAAAAGGTATTGCAAAAAAACTGCAAATAAAATTTAACTTTAACACCCTGTAAATCCGTTAATAAACAATTTTTAAAAAAATGTTATAGGTCTAGAATTATCCCCTAAATTTTTTTCTCCTCATTTCCGGACACCCTGTATAATAGTATAGATTATTATTAATTAATTAGACAAAGAAAATAAATATTAACAGTTCAAAACAGGGCTTAAATAATTGTAGAAAGGACTTGGTTAAGAATTAGGGTTTCCCGAGAAACTATCGTGTAAAGGTAATAAAACCTATAAAGAGGTCGTAAAGTATAGGTATACTATAATAACGGATATTATGAATGAAAAGTGTATTAAGGAAGGTTATGTATAAATGTAAAATAATGATTGTAATAAGAAGAAAATGTAATAGAGGATTTGAACTGCGTTGAAGTAACTAGAGGGTTGTCATAATGACACCTTATCCATGTAAAGAAAGGAGTGAAGTGTAATATCTAAGGGTGGGCAAATACACATAAAAGTGTGAAGAAGACAATTATTTTAAAAACTGATATATTATCATTACGGAGCGATGTAGATGTAGAGTATTGTTGTGTTAAAATAGTGGTATCTATAGATTTAATAGTCCTCTGGTTACTGGGATTATAATATTTAACCTTTTGTTTTTAAAAACACCTTTCTGAAACCACCTTTAATGGATTTTCTTAAATTTTTCTTGGGATTTGTATACCTTGTTTTCTCTTTGTAATATACTTTTTGTGTAGAACCTAATTACTTATCCAAGCACGCGAGTGTCAGAGAAAAAAGATATTTCGTTTTTGCTTCCTAAGTTGATTTGTATTTATAAGCATAGCTTTCTAAAGATTATACTTTTCTGCATAACCTTAGGGCTTTTATGTATCAAGCCACTTACTTAATGGTATAATCTTTATATTTTTCTGTATACAGCTTTTTTATGTTATTTATTGTATATATTAAATTATTAAATATATATTTTCAAGCACTGGCTGTTTCATTGTTTGGTCTTGAACTATTTATCTGGACCAGGTGTGCCCAATATAATTATTCCAAAACAATCTTAGATATTTTGAAGAAATAGTCCATACTTAAAGTGAGTTGAAAGTATGAATAGGAAAGAAAAACACAAAGTCTTCCTTAACAAAATTTAAAAGAATAAAAAATTCTTCGTTTAAAGGTATCTACATGTTTCGAACGCAGAAACGTTCATCATCAGGAGACAAAAAAATATATTGCTGATGTTTTTAGCAAAAAAGAAAATGATAAGTGGTAGGCATAAAACCTTAATGGAGCTTTTATGGCTACAAAAATTGGATTATTAAAATTACATTAAGTATGTGAAGACATTGGAAATGGAGATCAGTTAAAACATACGTAGTATGTGGAAAAGTCAGTTGAAAGGGTCTAGAACAACCAAAAGAAAGGGGACGTGGAGGTAGAAAAACACTTCTAAAAAGAAGATGTCAAAAAGGTTTTCTTAATAAAAACATGTCTTGAAGACATAGTAAAATATGGAAAAATTATTTCATGTATAGAAATTAGGTATTGTAGGCATCATGTAATAATATAGAATATATTTTCCAAAACGTGGTTTGGGGCACTGAATTTTAAGGTTTATCCTCATTTCTAATGTCTTCACATAATGTAATTTCAATAATCCGATTTTTGATGCCATAAAAGCTCCATTAAGGTTTTATGCATACCACTAATCATTTTCTCTTTTGCTAAAAACATCAGCAATATATTTTTCTGTCTCCTGATGATGAACGTTTCTGCGTTCGAAACATGTTGAGGCCCTTAAACAAAGAATTTTTTATTCCATTAAATTTTGTGGAGGAAGACTTTGTTTTTCTTTCCTAATCAATCTTAGATATACAGTGAGTCCCAGAAGTAATGTCTAAATTCATTTAAAATTCAGCGGTAAATATTTTGAAAAAACGCTCGTACCTGTCGATTTTTATTTCGAGGGGGACTTATTTTACGTATATTTTCAATCTTATTACTTCAAGCCCCTAGGAGGGAGGGGGGGTAAGATCTAAATCTTAAATGGATACCCCTATTTTATATAATTTTTTTGGATTCTGCATAAAATTCTGAACAGTCTAAACTAAACAGTCTCCGAGATATTGACTCTTGAAAAATGAGATTTTTGAACTTTGACAGCGTCTAGCTTTCGAACTGTACGTCTTAGAGTAAAACGGCTTACATGTCCCAATCTTCGACTTTTATTATCTTTCCAATAGTGTCAACTTCCGGTTAAACCGGTTGTAAGAAATCGAGTAAGAAATATAGTACTTCCGGTTTAACAGGAAGTTGACACTATTGGAAAGATAATAAAAATCGAAGATAGGGACATGTAAGCCGTTTTACTCTAAGACGTACAGTTAGAAAGCTAGACGCTGTCAAATTTCAAAAATCTCATTTTTCAAGAGTCAATATCTCGGAAACTGTTTAGTATTGACTAATAATGCTTTTATTAAAAAATGTTCAGAATTTTATGCAGAATCCAAAAAAATTATATAAAATAGGGATATCCATTTAGGATTTAGATCTTACCCCCCCTCCCTCCTAGGGGCTTGAAGTAACAAGATTGACAATATACGTAAAATATGTCCCCCTCGAAATAAAAATCGACGGGTACGAGCGTTTTTTCAAAAAACTTACCGCTAAATTTTAAATGAATTTAGACATTACTTCTGGGACTCACTGTATTTATTTTATATTATTTTCGTAATTTTTACAAAACATAATGTACTAAACGAAGAAATGGCTAAACATAACTGTTTTAGTTCCTAAAAATATTATCTTATTTTAGCTACTGATGGCAAAAATATTAATCCTGCATAGCAAGGAATGCTGACACAATAAATATAATTTAACCAAATATTTTAAATAAATCTAAACTGCACGAAGCTGGATATGACGTGAACTTCCACATGCATAATTTGATTGTTTTGGTTAATTTTGTGGACAATTTGCTGTTACCATTCCGAATTGGTTTTTAAGCAAAATAATGTTTCCTGTTTTCAAAAAATGATATCAAAAGCGGTTTAATTTATCATTATATTCCAATCATTACATTCCATGCACAATGTTCTAGCAAAAAATTAGAACTTATTAAATGCAGGAATATGAATAAAAATTTCATTAAAACGTCTGAAATAATTCCATTGTCCTTCTTTATTTTTATACAGTAGACACCTATTTGAGTTACGAGAACGACGTTATCCTGAACATTACAGGAGTTTTAATTTACTTTTATTTCAATTATACCGTGCGAGCAAAAATTATTTGCATCATTGACTTGGATTAAAAAACGTAGGGCTTGGTTTAGATCACAATGATATGGGGACGATATATCTAACCAAATCTAGGTTAAAATTTTGTCAAATTCATATTATGACATAATATGCCAAACTAATGAGTAATAAAATAAGTTGAGAAATACAAATATATTTTTGTTGTTAACAAAATTAACAAAGTAAGAATCTACAGAAACAAAAAAAAAATAATTACATAAATTGCTGAAATTGGCCACCGCCATGCTCCAAGCATCTCTGGAGAAATGTTACCACATTCTTGGATAATCCTTTCTTGTAACTGTTCTAAATTTGCAACTGGTGTTTCCCAAAACACAGCCACGGTTCTTTTCAGGCAATTATAAAAATCCACAGCAATAAAAGCAACGTTAGGAAAATGTTCGTGAAAATCGTACATGCACAAACCCGGATTGTATTGCCACTCACCACTTACTCTACCCCTGTTTCGAAAATACGCTTCAACCATGAATGTTTTGTGCTGTTCCGTAAAGCCCATTGTGTGAATTGTGCAAGAAATTGGAAAAATTAGCGATGAATCAAATTACTTCTAACGACTGTCAAAGATGACGGAATAACGGATTGATTGTTAATTCAGGTAGTTACTGACACCCAACGGGTATTAAGCTCTACGGCTAAGCATTACGTCCTTAGATGCAAGGCCCTCTTTGATGCAAATAATATATACGGTATAAAAACTTCAAATCATTTTTTTCAGTTTTTCGTTTCCCACTAACGCAATATAAATTATGTAAAGTCGGAGAGTTCCAGACAAGCAAAAACAGTTTTTTTTATCGTCAATGTTGTCTCCCAGTTTGAAAACTTTCCTGGCTTAACAATAAAACAGATTTTCACGCGGTTGCGTTGGGAAAAATTGCAATGCCCTGTCGTCTCGACATTTGATTTGAGAAATTCAATAGCAGAGTGTCTGTTAAATAAATACACTATTGCAAAAAATTGGAGCAGCAGAATTTATAATAGCTGTTGTGTTTTAATGAAGCAAAGTGATGCTTTTGTCGCTTTCGAAAAAGAAAACTATTATTGTTATTGTCGAATTCCGAAATTGTGATTGTATGACCTAAAGAGCCTTAATTTAAACTTCAAATAAAAATCTAATCAGAGCTGAAACTATTTTTCCCATAATTAAAAAATCGCAATGTTCTTCTGGGTACGCAAAAACTTGAACTGTGAATTTTTACTGCTGATTGAGTTTTTATTTAGAAATTATAGTTGGGGAGTTGAAGGCGTTCATCCTGTATACCGGTAAGTTAGCCATACGAGACATTGTTATTTATTGACCCCTTGCATTTTTATTAACAAGAAATGGCATGTCTTCTGTTTTTGCCCAGAACGTTAATAAAAATAGACAGTTCCCGGTTATTTTGTTTAAACAAATACCGTGTCACCAGTAAAGTCCGCATCATATGGAATTTTTTTTTACTAATAGCTTTATTCAAAATTTGACATTGGCATCAAGTTCTGTTTCGATCGAGGTGAAAATTAAGCAAAAAAAAAGTAGTCACGTGAATCGCATTCTCTGTCAAATTTTAATTTTTTCCAAAAAATAATTAAAAAGTTATTTTTGAAAATATCGAAAAAGTTATAAGAAAAAGTTTTTTAAATGCAGTTTCTAGCCCACATGCAAAATTTTAGCTGCATAAGATAATTTTGATTTTTTACCTATATTTTGTAGATTGCACCACTTTTGCAAAATAAGACTCAACGCAACCCACATAAAACTTCTCAGTTTTGACAAGGCTTTTTTCTACAAAATCAAAATTGGGCTATTAAAATTTGGTCGCTTGTGATGCAAAGTTTATTTGTTTTTCACCCTGTATAAAGTAACTTAATAAAATAAGTATATTTGAAAACGTAGTTTGTGTCTGAAAGTAAAAAAAGAAAAATTATATTATAATATAATAATATATTATAAGATAATATAATAAAGGGGTTTTAAATTAAATCGTTAAAAATAGATAAACTTTACGTTAAGTTAAACTAAAATTTATTTTCCACTTAATGAACACTTTACTGATGACACTGTGTTCTTTTTTGTCTTAATATTAAGGTGTATTACTTTCAGACCCAAACTAAATTTTCAAAAATACTTATTTTATGAAGTTACCTTATACAGGGCCAAAAACAAATAAGCTTTGCATCACACGCGACCAAATTTTAATAGCCCAATTTTGATTTTGTAGAAAAACACACATTTAATATGGCGCTACTATAAAGAAAATGTATCTGAAATAAAGCCTTGTAAAAACTGAGATGTTTTATGTACGTTGCGTTGAGTCTTATTTTGCAAAAGTGGTGCAATTTACAAAATATAGGTAAAAAATCAAAATTATCTTATGCAGCTGAAATTTTGCATGTAGACTAGAAACAGCATTTAAAAAAAGGTTTTCTAATAACTTTTTTCGACATTTTCAGAAATAACCACATTTTCGAATTCTTTTTTGGGAAAAAAGTAAAATTTGACAGATAAAATGCGAATCAGTAACTACTATTTTTTTAATTCAAAAAAGTTTTGTCTGTTTCCTTTCGCCAAACACATTCCCAGACGCGTTTCGCCGTTATTACGGCTCATCAGTGAGGCTCAGTTACTATTTTTTTGCTTAATTTTCATCTCGATCGAAGCAGAACTTGATGCCAAAGTCAAATTTTGAATAAACCTATTAATAAAAAAAAATCCCATATGATGCGGACTTTACCTACTCTGGTGACACTGAAAACTGAAATTTTTAAAATTTTTGTTGTATGTATTATACTATTGCGGACTATGATTGGGAAACATCGGACAAGTTCTCAGAATAACAGTTGTATAACCAAAAATTTTAAATCTCTGTAACTTCTGCCTGTAACAAAAAATATTAAATTTGCTGCAAGTCGCTCACGTGGTGCCATGGCTTGTCTTAACTGCGTTCTTGTTGGATGATAAGATAAGTTAGTAATCTTAAAAGAGTTCTTAAAGATTTTGTAATCCATTCGTAAATAAATAAACCAATCTCCCGGCTTCAGTTTCAGCTATTTTAATATGAGAAAACTGGTTTCTTTTCAAAAGCTATTTCTTCACCCACTTTGTATTTTTCATTGTTATTTAAACAACTCAATTATTATCACATTATAGACGCTGTTAATTTGGTAATTTGAGCGATACGTTTCCTAATCACAGTCCTCAGGAGTGTTAATTTAAGAAATATATAACATTCAATAATAAAAAAATCAAAACTAATGGTATCCACAAAATATCAACAATTATGCTGATGTGGAACTGAAAGGTTGCAAATCGGCTAAACCATAGACTGCCACAAGGCTTTAATTTGGATCCTTTATTTTTTTGATAGGCACGAATGGCATTGTGGTTAAATACTCTAAGGGTTTATTGTTTGTCGATGACTTTAAGTACAGGAAATTGCTACCACGAATGGTTGTGACAAGTTGTAGAATGATTTGCGTAGCATGTCTGATTGGTGTAATATAAATGGTTTTACCTAAGGGTAAACCCATTTATTCACATTAAGATGTGAATAAATGTGATAAAAATTTGAAAAGAAAGGGTGAATAAATAGTGGGATCATTTACTGGACATATAAGAACTAACATACAGGAGGTACAAAGAATGATGAGCTTTATAAATAGAAATATTAATAAATTTGATATTGATGTTTGTTTTCGATTGTTAGGTGACCCGATAGGACTACCGTATACTACATGACACCAAGGAGGATCAACAGGGCTGGGTGGATATTCAGGAGGACAGCCCCATTATTCTGAAGGAACGGCCGAATATCCAGGTGCAACACCAAGTTTCCCAGGAGGACCAGGATATATTAGAGTATATCCTGGTTATCTAGGTCGATCTGTAGATACAACAGAACTATATCTGGCATATATTGATGTTTACCAGCAGATTATCTGGATACACCCGCGGGTTACCCAGGTGGAGCGGGAGAACGAACAAGATATCCGGGTATTGCCAAAGCCCTTACTATAATGCTTGGTTAGTTTTATCGAGGGTGTGCAAAGAACGTTCTTAAAATATATGTACTTAAAGAAATATGGTTCTGATCCAAATAGAGGCTGTGAACAAGGATATTTGTTGGATATTTTTGGTAGACTGTCTGAAGTAAAATATGTCCAATTAGACTATTTAAGTTATTAAAGGAAATTATTGATAATCCTAAATTGTTGAGTCAGCTTCCTTTTTCAATAAATCGAGTAAACATTACATCTAATGAAGTGTTCTATTTGGACTTTCCCAGGACAAATCAGTTCAAGAGCTCGCCAATTTATTAAGTGTGTAACTTGTTTAACGAGTATGCGTTTAACATTGACATACTTAGATACTAGGTACCAGTTTAAATAAATTTAAGAAATTATTGGACAGCAGATAAACTGTAAAATAGTATATCTTGATTGAATATCTACTAATAGTATAACTGTAGAAACTTAAATTCTATCTGTTAATGACTGATGATGTTGATATTTTAAAGAATAATTAAATAAATAAAATATGACTTACAATGCCTTAGGCCAGTGGCGTAGCCACGGGGGGGGGGGGGGATATAGGGGATATATCCCCCCCCCCCATAACCATGCAAAAAAAATTAAAAAAAATTATTGCGTAATGTTACATGACCTGTTACAAATGCGTTTTAGTGGCAACATTGGCAACAAGGCTTACGTGTCGTAGTAACTAGAATCGTCTGATCAGGCTTTTAGTAGTTGTTGATGCGCAGGCTATGCAGGGCCTAGTAAGCTTAATTATAATATCAATTAAAATATTGCGTGAAAAGAAACGTTTTTTACAATGCAGCAGTCAAAATTGACTGGCTTTTTTAAGCGAAAAGAAAGAGATTGGGAGGCCGACAGCAATACAGAGAAAAACGAAGAGTATTCTGGGACTTCTCGAGATATAAAAACCTCTGATAGCGTGAGCAATAATAATCTTCATGTTGATCAGCCCAGTTTAGTTCATAAAATGGATATATCCAACTTTATAAAAGGTGGTAACCAAGATATTTTAAACACTATTAGTTCATTGTGGTATTCGGCAAATGTGTACAAATTTCCCATATTAGAAAAATATAAGAAAAAAAAAAAGAAATAGTACTTTATGTTGATGCAGTATTTGACGAACTAGCCAAGAAACCACGACGATTAGATTTTATTTTATAACCATTTTTCATTTTTGTGGTAAATAGATACATGTATTAAGAGAATATATTGCATTTGATTTCTGCGAGATGTAACTTTGGGTTACCTTTCACCAGTCTACAGAAGAGTATATACTAACTTTGATGTTTTTATATCCCCCCCCACGAAGCAACTCTGGCTACGCCACTGCCTTAAGCCACTTATAAGTCAAAGATTTTCATTTTTAGTGGGTAAAAATTAAGTTATAACCATTAAAAAATGGGCATTTTAAATTAGCAATTAAGGAATAGAATATACCAGACCTAAATTTTAAAATATAAATGAATTTGTGGGTTAATCGACAATATTTTAAGGGTCCATCATCGCTATTGGGAAATTTCCACGTTGTACTAGTGATTATTAACATTATCAAATTTATTTCAAGATATATTCTTTGCTACTTAAGATATATTTAGGAAAGAAAGAAAAAATTAAAAGTCTTCCTCCACAAAATGTAATAGAAATAAAATCTTTATGGGTCTATACATATTTCGAACGTAGAAACGTTCATCTTTGGGAGAGAGAAAAAATTTATATTGTACTAATGGTATTAGCAGAAGAGAAAATGGTATAAAACCTTAATGGAGCTTATGGCATTGAAACATTGAAATTTAGAAGTGACGTATAAAAGAAAAGTTGAGGAGAGTTGAAAAATGCTGAGCATATGAAGAAAGTCAGTAAAAGAAGTATAAACAACAATACTAAAGGGGAAGAAAAACAGGCCTTCTAAAGAGAAGGTGTCAAAGATTTTTAAATCATTTATGTAAAATTTTTTGTAAAATCATTGATAATCTGTTTTTATAACAGTATAAAGATAAGAGTCCAAGGTAGAATTTATAATATCAGATTATTTTTGAAGTACCTCAAAACCCATTTTCAATTAATCTGATATTATGAATTCTACCTTGGATTTTTATCTTTATACTGTCATACAAACAGATTATCAATGATTTTACAAAAAAAATTACATAAATGATTTAAAACATTTTGACACCTTCTCTTTAGAAGGCCTATTTTTTCTTCCTCTTTTAGTATGGTTGTTTATACTTCTTTTACTGACTTTCTTCACATGCTCAGCATTTTTTAACTCTCCTCAACTTTTCTTTTATTCGTCACTTCTAAATTTCAATGTTTCAATGCCATAAGCTCCATTCAGGTTTTATGCCATTTTCGCTTCTGCTAATACCATCAGCACAATATTAATTTTTTCTGTATCCTGAAGATGAACGTTTTTACGTTCGAAACATGTAGAGACCCATAAAGAATTTATTTCTATTAACTTTTGTGTAGGAAGACTTTTTGTTTTTTCTTTCTTTCCTACATTTTCAACTCCACTTTAAGTATGGACTACGTCTTCAAATTAAGATATAGGTATTTACTGAAGTAATTTGTATACATGGTACTATTAATAATAACAAGCACCAAAATAAATAATTAAAAAATAGTTGCGTGCATTCAGCTGTCACTATTAAATATCACAATTTAAATAAACAAGTATAATTATGGTATCACCAGATATCTAAAGGTTCAAACTTTGTTTGTCGTGTAATAGGTTTTTAATTTAGGAGTTCAGGATCTTTAGAAAATAATTCTTAAAAATGGAGTACTTTAGGACATAATGAAAACACAACTGACGTTATAAATTGAATAGCCTGAATAATAAACCTTTTTATGGACCTTGTGGTTGCGTTACCTCTACCTGGCACTATAAGGACAATATTCTAGAAACTACTTCATTTAGAATAACTGCTTTGCGATGCTACTTAAGCACCTACGATGAACGATTGGTCACTGAACAAACTTTTAAACCAAAATATTTTCTATTTATATTCTTTTAAATTTTAAACTTTAAAAATTGTCAACTTTTATTTTACACTTGCAACATTTATAAAATCGAGAACATCAACGATATAACTTTGAAAATATTAACAGGCTCACGTGGGCGACCTAGAGCACGCAATTTTTTAAGAACCCCTCGGAGACGGTGTCCACGAGTGCGGCAAAGAGGACTCCCAGCTGCGGCGCGCTACTCGGGCTGGCGCGACCGCGACAACTGTCTGCGAACCGGCTGTCGTGTTTTCTTCTTGCGTGACGTCGGGCGTCCATGTCCCCAAGTCCAAGTGTCATGTTGTGACGTGGGAATTTTGTTTGGAATGTTAGATTGGCGTCCACGTTCCACGTCGCGAGGCGTCGAGACGACGACTGGACGTCGAGCGTCGAGCGTTTCTCAGCTGGTCGCGAGTTCATCGGCGTCGACGGCGTCTGAACGAACTTGTTTCTGTGTGTCCTCTGCGCCCTGGAGGACGAGATGGAGGTCGACCTGCGCTTCCCTACTGTGTTTCTAGGGGGCTTTTGGATAGTTGTCTGGAATAGTGTGGAATTGCAGCGAATTGTTTAATATCGAAGTAATTAATTAGCCTCTTTATTCCACTAATATTATTACAAAGCTGTTAGAGTATTTCTGCTGTTATATTGAATATATTTTTTATTTTTTTGGAACTTACTAAAAATACACGAAAGCTGCAATAGAGTCATTATAAAACACCGGATATGTTTAAATAAATTAAAAAAAAATACTTAAAATGTCAATTTTCCAAAGTATCGGGATCCCGCGTGCAATTGATCTTTCATACTATTATTACTATTAGAATATTATCAAAAGTGATTAGGTATTTTGATCTTGATAACTCTATATGGAAAGATCCCATTTCGATTTCATATTTGAATTCTGTATTGAATTGTGAGTTCAGAACCCAACACGGAATTTTTTATTTGGAGAACATACTGTGTGTCCACGGATAGAGTTTGGAAGAAAAATTTTTTTTTATTAGTAGGTATAGAAGAAAAAGTTATTCTTTATAAAAACGTCTGCTTTGCTGAAACTATAATTTCGAACATCAGATTTGCGATTACTATACAGGGTTCATCACAAACAACATTTTTAGTTTTTTGGATTTTTTTGTCAATTCCTTAATTTATTAAATGCATTTTGCTAGTATTGAATCTACAATTTCAAATATTATATTTGCGATAACTATACAGGGTTCGTCACAAACGACATTTTTAGTTTTTTGGATCCTTTTTTTTCAATTCCTTAATTAATTAAATGAACTTTGCTAGTATTGAAACTACAATGTCAAATATTACATCTACGATTACTCTACATGGTTCGTCAGAAACAGCGTTTTAAGTTTTTGGATCCTTTTTTTTCAATTCCTTAATTAATTAAATGAATTTTGCTAATATTGATTAAACAATAAAGATATTTTGAAAGAAGAAAAGAAAGAACTACAATTTAAACTATTAGATTTGCGATTACTATGCAGGGCTCGTCAGAAACAAGTTTTTTTTTTTTTTATTTTAATTTTTAATTTCTTTTGATAATAATTGGCTAAATAACAACTTTGGGAACAAATGGATTGGAAGGTACCTATGGTCCAAATTAGTTGGCACGTAGGAGTACCGATCTCACAATTATATACTTTCATTTATGAGGATTCAATAATAACTTAGATCTCTTGAAAGAAAAAATAAGAGTAGGTATTGCAAATATCCTAATACAGCACAGGAACTGTTATTGAGAATAAAATTTAGATGTCGAGTTAAGCTATGCGCCAATTCGGTGGTACCACGTTTGAATAAAAGTTTTATAATTTATGATTGAATGATTTGAAGAAATATGACATGTTATAATAAAAATACTTTAAAAGTAAGCAAATAAAAAATGGTTTTCTTATAACAAAATCGTCGGTCAGATATAAAATTATATTCGAAGTAGGAAAGAAACAATAGTTGTTTGTTTTTACGTAAACTTATTTTAAACGGAATCTAAAAAACTAAAAATATTGTTTCTGACGAACACTGTATAATAATCGCAAGTGTGATATTTCAAATTGTAGTTTCAACACTAGCAAAATTAATTTAATAAATAAAGGAATTAAAAAAAAAAAGATCCAAAAAACTAACATATAGTTTGTGACGAACCCTGTATAGTAATCGCAAATCTGATATTCAAAATTGTAGTTTCAGCACAAGCAGACGTTTTTATAAAGAATGGCTTTTTCTTCTGTCCCTACTGATAAAAAAATGTTTCCTCTTCCAAACTCTATCCGTGGACATACTGTAAGTAGGTAGGTATACCTCTTTGTCAATATTTTCTTAGTTTAAATGCTACCCGAGTTCTTTTTTGTAAATATTCTTTGACCAATGCAACGAAGCAATTCAATTTCACTATATAATATTTTTGAATAAAAACTTATTAAAAAAAATCTTTAAGACAATTTATTTAGATGTTATTTAAGAGAGCACATACATTTTTGAATAAGTAAGTTCTATGCTAAAAAATGGAGATAAGTAGTTTTGATTTAGCAAAATGATATTTATTTTAATAATATTAGCTACCTAGATAAATCAAAAAAATAGTTCTGTTGTGTTTATAACAAAATACTTTGATCTTTTTGAACAAAGAAAGGGTCGCGAACGCGGAGCAGTGGAATATGATTTTTAAACGTAATGCTTGGAATAGCTGATAACTCAAGCACGGATCGTGAAGCAAAACTACTGACAACTTTTTTTTTAATGCCACATTTGCTGACGTGCCAGAGATGGCCCTGTACACGCCAGTTCTGCATTTTGGAATACTATCAAGATAAATATTATATTTAAAAATAGGTTTGTTCTGGTAACTATAAAATGAAGATTACCTGGTACTTAATAATTGCTGGAATAACTTAATTAATAGATCATACCTATTTTAAAGTCATTCCAATGATATTTTTTATATAATTTATTAGTTTATGATTTACATTTTATTTCTATAAATTTAGAAATGAGAGTAAAAATATTTAATTTTTAACATTTTAAATAGGTACAATTTCGTAAACTAAACTGTGATACTGTAAATGCAACTTTTTTACCTTTATTATCTTTGTAACCTGTTAATTGTTATCATGATATCTGTCAAAGTATTGTCATTATCTTATTTGATTTAAAAATGCCTCATTTAAGTATTATTGAAAAAGCAAGAATAATATGTTTAGTAGAAATAGGGTGGTTTTCAGAAAAAATAGCTGATCAATGTAGAGTACCTAGAAGTACTGTCAAGGAATTGTAAAAAAATGGCGCTATCATCAAACACTTGAAAGGTCTGTTGGGTCTGGTTTAAATAATAGAAAATCATCAAATGAAGAAGACCGAAATTTGGTGGAGTATTTAAGGCAAAATCCATTTGAAACTGCAGTATCCGCTATGCACATAACAGGATTCCCTGCTTCATCTAGAACTTCGCAACTCCGAGTAAGATAATGTTTCGAATTAAGAAATCGAGCAGCTGCATCCAAACCGTTTTTAAAAAATAGTAATAAGGAACAAAGAATTGGGTTTGCTATGCAATATTTACCAGAAAATTATTTTTTTGGGAAAATGTTATCTTTTCCTATGAGAAAACTTTTTAGTCTACATATAGTGGAAGGATTTGAGTATATAGACTACCAAATTCCCGATATGATGAAAAGTAAACTCAAAAAAAGCAAACCAGTGAACGTTTCTCCGTTAATGGATAAGTATTTACGCTGCAGATGTATGCTGGAATATTGGTGGAACACTAAACAGTAGGTAATATATATCTTCAGATTTTGGAAAATGTTTTTCTTCCTTCTGCCGCGATAGTTTTTGAAGGAAATAACTTTATATTTTAGCAAGATAACTGCCCTGTGCTTACTGCAAGAAATATAGGAAACCGGTTTAGACAAAACAACGTAACATGTCTGCATTGGTGCGCAAGAAGTCCTGATTTAAATGCAATTGAAAATGTTTGGGGATTGATGGTAAAAAAAAATGTACAAAATAAATTTTAAACCACAGAATGAAATAGAGTTATTTGATAAAATAGAAGAAATTTGGGAAGGGCTAACTCCAGATTACACGAAAAGTATTATTTTGTCAATGCCAAGAAGATTACAATTAGTGTTAGAATCCAATGGCGCAGCAATTAAATATTAGTATTTTGTTTGTCGTTTGTTAATTAATTTACCCTTTTTGACTTTATACTTTTGTAGTTTTCCTGGTATTATTTTATATTTTTCTTATTTCGCGGCTGTAATTTAAACAGAAAAATATTTAGAAATAACCATTATTTAAAAAAAAAATTAATTTTAAATATTTTTAAATTTCATAAAAATATCTAAGAGTGATATAATAATAATTATGATTGAAAAGTTATATTTTTTAAAAAATGTTAACATCCTGTAGCTCAAAAATGAAGAGCTTTAGGACATACTATTATGTTAATATTAACTTTACTTCTTAAAATCACACAAGGATTCACAACCTTAAATATCGGAACTCAATTAAAAAACACCCTGTATATACCACACAACAGAAACATAATACAAACAGTTATTTTCTCACTAAACAGACAAGGAAGCAATAAGAGACCACTTTATGCGTGACACAGATCTTTAACAAATTAAATTATTTAACGGGAAGACGCGTCGTCGCCCATCAAATAAATATTTATGGGACAGCGACAAATGAAGTGACAGCTCTAATATATAAAGGAATTAAATTTAAATTTTTTATTACCCACTGCGGGGTAAGCAGTGAATTAAATTTAATTTTTTAAGTAAATAAATTAAATATACTGTTAAGAAAGTGAATAATACTTTCTTTTTCACTATATACTAACCTATAAAACGATCATTATTGGCCGATTATTTATTAACCTTAGACATCGTTTTTCTCTACCTTGTCAATTATTATTCACCATGGTTAATAATAAAAGCACGCTATTTGAAAGCAGGTGACTTGATTCTGCCTTAATAATATGGAGGGTGTTTTCTTGTAGCTGAGCAACGAGCCAATTATTATTGACCAGCACAGGTAACTTATTTGGAACAAGTTACAGAAGCAATCCTTTAAATACCGTGCGAGCAAAAATTATTTGCATCAAAGAGTGCTTTGCAACTAAGGACGTAATGCTTGGCCGTGGAGCTGAATACCTGTTGGGTGTCAGTAACTAGCTGAATTAACAATCAATCAGTTATTCCGTCATCTTTGACAGTCGTTGCAAGTAATTTGATTCATCGCTAATTTTTCCAATTTCTTGAACAATTCACACAATTGGCTTTACGGAACAGCACAAAACATTCATGGTTAAAGCGTATTTTCGAAACGGGGTTAGAGTAAATGGTGAGTGGCAATACAATACGGGTTTGTGCATGGACGATTTTCACGAACATTTTCCTAACGTTGCTTTTATTGCTGGGGATTTTTATCATTGCCTGAAAAGAACCGTGGCTGTGTTTAGGGAAACAGGTTCTATACAACACAAAAAAGGAGTAGGAAGACCATCTGTCTGTAAGAACAGAAGAACTTGTTGCAAACGTTTGTGAAATAATGCAAAATACGCCAACAAAAATCAATGGCCAATTTCAGCAATATATGTAATTATTTTTCTCCACGACCATTACTGAATGCAATAATTCCAAAATCATTTTTGATAATAGAACGTAAAAATTCTCGCTCTTGAGTTGGAATATTTATTCTGAAACACTTGCTTCTTATGCGTTTTGCGTGTATTTTCATTCCATAACAAGATACGGAATGAATATTCTGTAACTGATATAAACGACATAGGTTGCCATGAATTTCGAAACTGTCAGTGTCAGATAAAAATGGCCGCGTTGTAATAATTATTTTTAGACAAATTTTAGTGCAAGTCAAAAAATGAGTGAAAAATCGGATGAATCAGATATGGAACTGGATGGTCGTGGAGAAAATATAGTCTGCTACTCGGTTAGAATGAAAATACTCGTGGTTCCTCACGCTCGCTACGCTCGCGTTCGGAATCGGACTCGGATCAAATTTTCATTCCAACCTCGTTACAGAATCTACTATTCTTTTTCTTTCTGTATATTCTTACTTTGTTAATTTTGTAAACAACAAAAATAAATTTGTATTTGTCTACTTATTTTATTACTCATTAGTTTAGCATATCATGTCATAATATGAATTTGACAAAATTTTAACCTAGATTTGGTTAGATATATCGTCTCCATATCATTGTGATCTAAACCAAGCCCTACGTTTTTTAATCCAAGCCCTCTTTGATGCAAATAATTTTTGCTCGCACGGTACTATATATGGTAATAAACTAATCCAACAAACTAAATTTTAATGGAGAAATTAGATAGTAGTTGAGTGAATTATATAATATTATATAATATTATATAGGCAGGAGGTAGGTACTTACCTGTAAATTATATGCCAAAGTTGGGAAACTTATTTGTCGCATACGTACCTGAAAACAAATTAATATTTAAAAAAGAATATTTTATTACATAGGACATGTAACATCCAAAGACATTTATAAAATGAAATTGACATTGACATTCACCTGCGGCGCAAGCAGAATTTATATAAAATACAACTATATTGCTCATTACGTAATATTCAGAATGTTTAGAAACCACCAGTACAATAATGAGACATCATTACATTTTACACAATTTATTCTAATAAAAAAGTTTTTACATTTATCTTTAGCAAGCAAGAAAACCTTGCTTTCGATTTGTTAAATCTGAAAAACACACTGAAATAATAGCGAAGCTATTTTAAAACAACTTTAAAGTTTACAAATATTTGTGCAGTTTCATTGAAACTTTCTGGCAAAATACACTCGCTGGTACAATATTTGACATGGAAGAAAAAGCTGATAAAAGGAAAAACCAAAATAGCAATATTTGGGAACTTTTAGTGCTCATAAAATGTGTCTAGACGTGGTTTAGTCGACACATTTGGAAGGTTTGTAAATAAAGAATAATGGGAAAATCAAACAAATGGTCTCGATAAAGTTAAATTATAATTTAACTGGTATTTTCTTTTATATTGTAGTAAACCATATTCATCATGAAGTCCGAGCAAGGAGAATAAAAATTAAAGTTTCGCCATTGCTGACCAAACTTTAACAACCTTCTTTAACATATTAGGTTTAATAAGGAGAACGTTGAAGGACTTATATGATGATGAAATACATTAAACTTTATATGAGCCGTTTAGAATTAAAAAAATACTTAAATAATGCAGTTTTTGGAAAAATATTTTTGTTTTTTTACGGCGAGCTAAGCATAAAGGACAGAATAAGTGGAAGAGTCCTTATTGGATACGTCCATCCAAATACCTTCAACCGAGCCTTCAACGAATGGGAATTTACAAGGGGCCCATTGAATGCAGACTTTGCGGCGATGAGGAGGAAACGGCCTCTCATATCGTTTACAGTTGCGAAGCACTAACCATCAAACTATTAAGAATTTTCGGAAACATTCAACGCGGCGACAACCTCCCGCATGACAAACTTAAAGGAAGCTTATTGGATACTTCTAAAGGGTACCAGTACCTCCAAACATTCATTCAAAAACCTTTAACGAATGGGAATTTACAATGGACCTATGGAATGCAGACTTTGCGGCGAAGAGGAGGAAACGGATTCTCATATCATTTACAGTTGCGAAGCACTAACCATCAAACTATTCAGAATTTTCGGAAACATTCAACGCGGCGATAACCTCCCGCATGACAAACTTGGAAGAAGGCTACTGGATACTTCTAAACGGTACCAGCACCTCCAAGCATCCATCCAAAAACCTTTAACGAATGGGAATTTACAATGGACCTATGGAATGCAGATTTTCCGGCGAATAGGAGGAAACGGCCTCTCATATCGTTTACAGTTGCGAAGCACTAGCCATTAAACTATTAAGAATTTTCGGAAACATTCAACGTGGCGACAACCTCCGGCATGACAAACTTGGAAGAAGGCTATTGGATACTTCTAAACGGTACCAGCACCTCCAAACATCCATCCAAAAACCTTTAACGAATGGGAATTTACAATGGACCTATGGAATGCAGACTTTGCGGCGAAGAGGAGGAAACGGCCTCTCATATCGTTTACAGTTGCGAAGCACTAGCCATTAAACTATTAAGAATTTTCGGAAACATTCAACGTGGCGACAACCTCCGGCATGACAAACTTGGAAGAAGGCTATTGGATACTTCTAAACGGTACCAGCACCTCCAAACATCCATCCAAAAACCTTTAACGAATGGGAATTTACAATGGACCTATGTAATGCAGACTTTGCGGCGAAGAGGAGGAAACGGCCTCTCATATCGTTTACAGTTGCGAAGCACTAGCCATTAAACTATTCAGAATTTTCGGAAACATTCAACGCGGCGACAACCTCCGAAATGACAAACTTGTAGGCTATAATGAAATCACAAGAGTTTTTCCTTTCATCTCGCCAGATCTATCCCGAGGCGCATTTCCTCATATCATAGCTCAGTAGTGAGGGCCGACGAAAGAAATAAACTGCACCGCTTAACTACACGGGGACACCGTCAAAAGAATGCAGCGCAAGGCGCCATCTGTGTCTATGTTGGACACTGTTAAATCATACTAGCACCTCTTTCTGCATTAATACAAAATAACACACTTATATAAATAAGTAAAAATGTTAAGTGGTTTCGCCTCTATATGAAAGAATCCTAGAAATAAAGTAAGAAAGAACCAAAAATAATTTATGCATAGTAATAAGAATAAGTAGTAATAAATCTACTCTCAGCAGCTGAGAATATGGGGGATTCTTATTTTCGATAAAATTACCTCATTTTCTATAAAATAAAAATAACTCTCGGCTCTTTTATAAAAAAAGATTGTTTTGACGTTCTAAATTGTTGGTTAATTTATTGTGAATTTGAACCTGTTGTTGCCCGAAAGAGATTTTTGTGTGAGTGTTGTTTATTCGTTTCCTTCAAAAAAATGTATTCGACTCGTTTGTTTAGGAGATGTTTTGAAAACATATTATAAATCAGCACAATAAAATCCCATTAGCAAAAGTATTATTGTTATTTTGACACTAGAAGCAAACATCAATTATTATTATTATTATTATTATTATTATTATTATCACACTGGCCTCCATGGCAACACATTTTGTTTCAAAGCATTTTTGAATTCTAGAGACCAAACCATGTAAAGTTACTATTATGTTTCTTATACCTAGAACCTAGAGCCCACCGTTAACAATATACTGACAGGTGAAAACTTTAATTATCTATCCTTTTACCAGGCTGCTCATTGAGGGCGATGACAGTATGTCGCTCCAGACGAGGGTAGTGATTTCTTCCTTTTGGAAAACCGCCAATCCTAGCACCTGATGCCTGAGTCTTCCCAGGGCAGCGGGGTCTCTTCTCCTTCCAGGCACCCAGCTCAGATTGGGTCCTCCTCCACACAGAGCTCAGTTTGCAATGTCCGGTCAGTATCCCAATTAAAAGTTTTTTTTACTTCTGTTTAAAATCCACTCTAGCCTAGCCTTGCTTGGCAAAGCTATGAAGTCCTTAGCTTGTCTGCATCCTTGAATCGTCCGCCATTGCACCTTGGAGCTGCCAGCCCACTCGTTTAGCTACACTACCTGCTGTTTAGTTATTCCTATGATCGACTTAAGTCCAAGAAATGGGGTCTCAGCTCCACGTCTGGCAAGTTCATCTGCCATCTGGTTGTCCTAAATTTCCTGGTGTCCGGAAATACAAACCAGGTTTACCTCATTCTTCCTCCAGAGTCCCTCCAAGGCATCTACACATTCGCGGACGAATTGCAGTAGAACTGGATCTAGATTTGGTTTGCCAATCCCACCGCCTCAGCAGAAACCACTACGAAATCGCCGTATGTGTGTCCTTTGACAGACACGGAGTTTTTATAGCTGCAGTAGTGGCAAGACACACATAGCGGTTTCAGCGTCGTTCCTGTTGAGGCGGCCGTATTGGCAAAACTAATCAACATCAATTCTTACTACAGTTCGTTCATTAATAGTTATTAATGATACTAGTTCGATATGAACACTATAATGTAACGTGTGCAACGTTATAGCCGAGTGGTTTAATTGCACAAGTTTCATTAACAAAGTTCATATCGAACGTGTATCATTCAAAATTTAATCTACGACAGTGCAAATAGATTTTATTAGCTTAAATTTCATTGATATCAGATAACGTTGCCGTAATTTTTAAAATTTTCAGGTGTCCATATTAGTCGATCATGGTAACCGCATTTTTGATTGTTTCAATTTCGATTTTGACAACGTCATTATTGCCGTCTTGTATGCAAAATATTGTCCAAAAATAATTTAAATATGGGAGATTCTGAATCCGAAAGTGTCCCTTCGGATGTCGAAATGTTTACAATAAATAAATGCAATTCGTTTTTCTAAGTAATAATAACAAATAAATAGTTTGCACCGACTTTCTTTTGTTTTTGTATCTGAACATTTGGATGTTATTATGAATTCATAATGGCACTGAGTGCTATTATGAAGGTCATAATGACATCTAAATGATAATGCTAAATACGTCATAATGGCACCGTCGTAGATTAATAAAATTATATATTTTGGGTCCCATTGCTGTAAGTGTTGCATAATTTCAACATTTTGTAACTAATTTAAATAAGGTGTCGAATCAAGGAACTTGTTATATCGTAGATGCTATTATTTTTTATTTAATTGTTAGCCTCAAACTGTCATCTCCCGGGGTCTTACACGCAATAAAAAATGGTTGCAAAAATTAAAAAATTTAAACGTGCACGAAATCCTACTATGTTTTTTTTTGTAAAATTTGTGAACAACTTAATATTAGATACGCTTTTTAGAACCCTGATAAAAAAAAATATTTTAACAATTTGATTTCTACAAAACGACTAATCCAACAAAAATAAAAGTCCATAGCCCATTGCGCTTTATAGCGGCGTACATGTCCAATACACACATATACTTTTCGCACCATTTAACATTGTGATTAAAAGGCATTTTTAATGTTCGTCCATTAGTTTGTTCTATCCGTTCTCTCCAATATAAAGTTTAATAATTCGTCTACGTTCCAGTGGTCAAACTTCCTATTAATATTTTTTTAAACCTTTATTTGTCAGCGTTGTATATACAGCGTTATGATAAAGGAACCGATCAGCCTTTTATACAGGGTGTCCGGTAAGTATTTGGCATACTCTCTGGAGCGTATAGGGGAGGTCAAAATAACTCTACTTTGTAATATAAAAAAAAAACTAGTGCAACTAAACGGAGATACAGGGCCCCAACGAGGTACCCAGCGACTTACCTTTTCGGTTCTAACTTTTGAACCGATACGTATAATTTAATGAAATTTTAGTATTTTGTGTAGGTCATAGAGTCTCATAAAACCGTACTACGTTAGATGTTTTACATAGTCAGGGAAGTCAGAAACGGACTTGCTACCACACTCGTTGGGCCAAAATTTTGACAGGGGTCATTTCATAAATACTTTAGTTATTTTTATTTAAAAAAGGTACTCTTCATTTGTCTCGATGGAATTAGCGGTTTTCGAGAAAAATAAGGTTTTTGTATATCACGTTTAAGCATTGATTCGAAATTTATTTAATAATCAAGTTTATTAACATAACCTATTTGAACACGCTAACTAATCAAATAACTTTAAGATTAATATTACGTACTAAAATAATTAAATAAATTATTACATCTCATTAATGCTTACATGCTTTTAACTTATGGACAAGCACTCGGTAATTGTGTGGAGGCAAGAAGAATTTATTCTGAAACGGTTGAAGATAGGTATGAGGAATAATTTCTGAAAAATGTCTAGAATTGATGGTAGAATGCAACAATGTAAAAATGTACAATAGGTTTTGTTAAAAAAATTACAGTTGATAGACGTAGCATTTTTATGATTCACCCTGTATGAAAATGATGAAGAAAGAGCTTCTAGAAAATTGCAACTAGCTAGCAACTTTGTAGTAGAGTGGACCAAACAATGGAAGATTAAACTTAATGAACTTAAATCTATCCATATTAATTTCACTAACAAAAAATAACACAGTCTCTTCCTCTAAACAACAACGGTAAAACTGTTCCTTATGACCCAAATGTACAAGTATCTTGGTATAACTCTAGATGCCAAGTTACGATGGAAATAACACGTTAAAAGAAAAAGGACAGAACTGGACCTAAAATATAAACAATATTATTGGCTTATTGGAAGAAATTCCAAATTGTCAATATGTAATAAGTTACTGATCTATAAGCAGATATTTAAACCAGTGTGGCTGTATGGCATTCAGCTGTGGGGCTGTACCAAAGACCAGTAATATAAAAACAATTCAGACATTCCAAAACAAAGTGTTGCGCAACATTGTAAATGCCCCTTGGTATGTGCGCAATGTAGATATTCATCGTGACTTAAAAATTCTTACTGTTAAAAAGATGAGATTAGAAGGTATGTTGTTAAACATGAGGCAATATTACACCTTCATGACAACGTGGAAGCCCTTCAACTACTTGACAACCAACATCATGTCCGGAGATTGAAGAGGACCAAACCATTTGATATTGTGTAGTGCGTGGGACAGATCAGTGCGCGAGAGTGAGTGAGAGACTAAATAGTTAACAGAGAAGCCCAAAGAATATCATTGGATTGACTTTAGATAAGTACCTAGTTTTAAGCCTTATTATAGTAACATTAATGGTTAGTCTTTTAGACTAGTTTTAATATGTAGACACATGCAGGTGTTGAAGATGAAAAAAAACCCTGTAATATATTCTTTCTAAAAAAAAATGTATTACAAAAAATAATTCGACGGGTCCGTGCGATTCTATATAAGACGCTGATCCGTTTCTTTCTCATAACGGGCTTCATTTCCCAAAATGTTCATAATTTTTGTTAAGACAAGGTGAATTCATATAAGCCATGGAGCCGACTTTTTCTGTATAAATTTTAATGTATTTACTAACAACTGATGTAAATTTAATAATAATATCCCATAGTAATTAGAAAAAAATCGTTTTAATTAAAATATGACCGACCCGAGAAAATTTGATATTGGATTTAGTTTAATTTTCATCCTGAATTCAAATTTGCTTTGTTAATTTATGTTTTCCAATCTAAATTAAAATATTTCTCTGAATCCGTAACATATGAAACTGGATGGATACTTGATTGCTTTCGTGTATTTCCCGAAACTGATCAATGTAGTAAAGTTACTATGATAAAATTTAAATAATAAAATTTATTCATATTTTCCCAAAACATAAAACCGGAATATTCCTTTCCAACATTTGCTATTGCTTTCGGTTATTTTTGCTGCTAGGTTTTACCATATTTGCCAGGGGTTATTTGAACAAAAATTTGAATAATCAATAGAAATATTAAAGCCTGTTCAATAATTATTTATTTTTTATTAATTTAGGTTAATGTAGATTATATTGCCTGGAAATTGATTTATCAAAAAAAAACTAAATTCACCTAAAAACGTTATGAACGACTTTCTATGTTATAGTTGATACATTCAATTATTATCCAATCTGAAACACTTTCTTTGGACAATGATTATTTTTTTAACACATTATAATCTACCATATACAGGGTGATCCAGTTGTAATCTTATTATAGTATAAAACAGTCGCTGTCGCTGTCTGTCCGTCCCCTACCAGCTATATATGCTTAAATCTTTAAAACTACGCAACGGATTTTGAAGCGGTTTTTTTAAATAGATAGAGTGATTCAAGAGGAAGGTTTTTATGTATAATAGCGACCCGCCCCGGCTTCGCACGGGTGCAATTTCAGAACGTGGCATGCCGGGTACTAATATATCGGGTTTGTTCGGGTTTGTATTTATACCAGCGGGTTGCAACGCATGCCGGATACACGCTAGTGATTTATAAAACTGAAAACTTTTAAAAATATGTTGTTTTGGCAGAATTTTTACGTTGGCTTTTGTACTGTGCGAGCAAAAATTATTTGCATCAAAGAGGGCTTGGATTAAAAAACGTAGGGCTTGGTTTAGATCACAATGATAAGGGGACGATATATCTAACCAAATATAGGTTAATATTTTGTCAAATTCATATTAGGTATGACATGCTATGCCAAACTAATGAGTAATAAAATTAGTAGACAAATACAAATTTATTTTTGTTGTTTACGTAATGAACAAAGTAAGATACAGAAAAAAAAGAAAAATAATTACATAAACTGCTGAAATTGGCCACCGCCATGCTCCAAGCATAAATTCACACGTCTTTTCATATTTTCGAAAGTGTTGACCAGCATCTCTGGAGAAATGTTACCACATTCTTCGATAATCCTTTCTTGTAATTGTTCTAAATTTGCATCTGGTGTTTTAAAAATAGTGTTGTTTAAATGAGGAAAAACGAAGTAATCCATAACCGTTAAACAAAGTGATCTAGGTGGGAATTCAATGTCTGATCGAAAACTGATCAATCTGTCGTCGAAAAAATTGCGTAAGTAGTTAATAATTTCGGCGGCTGTATGAGCGATTGCACCGTCCCGTCCCGTCCTGTTAAAAATATCCAAAACGTAGTTCGTTGTCAAGTAATTGATCCACAAATGGATTCAAAATATTGTCTCTATACCGCTGTGCTGTAACTGTGTCATGAAAAAAAATAGGACCAACAATTCTTCTTCGGAAAACAGCTAACCAGACACCAATTTTTTGAGGGTGCAATGTGGACTCTACAAAAAAATGTGGATTTTCACTACTCCACATGCGTGTTTTCTGAGAATTCACATAACCGGAGAGGTGGAACCAGGCTTCATCCGAAAAAAATGTCAGGTCTAATAAATCATTTCTTTCCAATAAATTTTGGGTAAACCATTGAGAGTAATTCCTGCGTCTTTTAAAATCTGCGGCTTGTATTTCTTGGAATAATTGCACTTTATAAGGAAATAAATTTAGCTGCTTCTTAAGAATAGTCCTGCATGTTCCATAAGATCTTCCCACTTCTTGGGACAGGCGTCTTATACAATTTCTTGGCGTACTTTGCATTATTTCACGAA
Source organism: Polydrusus pterygomalis (assembly GCA_963969555.1). Taxonomy (NCBI): domain Eukaryota; kingdom Metazoa; phylum Arthropoda; class Insecta; order Coleoptera; family Curculionidae; genus Polydrusus; species Polydrusus pterygomalis. Next base: position 30,461,613 of record OZ018380.1, read on the forward strand.
CGTTTGCAACAAGTTCTTCTATTCTTACAGATGGTCTTCCTGCTCCTTTTTTGCGTTGTATGGAACCTGTTTCCCTAAACACAGCCACGGTTCTTTTCAGGCAATGATAAAAATCGCCAGCAATAAAAGCAACGTTAGGAAAATATTTGTGAAAATCGTCCATGCACAAGCCCGGATTGTATTATCAGTAACCATTTACTCTAACCCCGTTTCGAAAATACGCTTCAACCATGAATGTTTTGTGGTGTTCAGTAAAGCCCATTGTGTGAATTGTTCAAGAAATTGGAAAAATGAGCGATGAATCAAATTACTTGTAACGACTGTCAAAGATGACGGAATAACTGATTGATTGTTAATTCAGGTAGTTACTGACGCCCAACAGGTGGTATTAAGCTCTGCGGCTAAGCATTACGTCTTTAGATGCAAGGCCCTCTTTGATGCAAATAATTTTTGATCGCACGGTACTAGACGCTATGCTACCTCAGTCACAATAAAATATTTTTTTCATAAATTCTTTATTTTTTTGAAGTTAAAGTAAAATATTAGTATTTTTTTGTTTTAATTTTACGAATATATTTCTCATCATCACTCTAGTAATATGCATTTTATTTTACGAGTATACTTACTATTCGAAATTCTAAATGAATAGTATTGAAGCTGCGAAGTTGCTGGATTAGTCCATTTGAGTTATAGTTTAGGTTGGGTGATTTTTTGTGATTTTTGTGACAAATTTTGTTCGATAATAAACAATTATGTTGCATGCATGTATAGTATGCATGACAGTGGATCAAATAAATTTACCTTTTCTTCTGCTTCAATAGAGATGAAAACTAAGCAAAGAAAATACTAGTCACGTGATTCGCATTAAGTATCTGTCAAATTTTAAGTTTTTTCCAAAAAATAATTCAAAAGTGGGGTTATTTCTGAAAATATCGAAAAAAGTTGTTAGAAAACGTTTTTCTAACACAGTTTTTAGCCCACATGCAAAATTTTAGCTGCAGCATAAGATAATTTTGGTTTTTTACTCATATTTGTAAATTTGACCACTCTTACAAAATAAGACTCAACGGAACCTATAAAAAATTTCTTCGTTTTGACAATGCTTTATCTCAGATACATTTTCTTTAAAATAGCGCCATATTAAATGTGTGTTTTTCTACAAAATCAAAATTGGGCTATTAAAATTTGGTCGCATGTGATGCAAAGTTTATTTGTTTGTTTTTGACCCTGTATAAGGTAACTTCATAAAATTAGTATTTTTGGAAACGTAGTTTGTGTCTGAAAGTAATACACCTTAATATTAAGACAAAAAAGAACACAGTGTCATCAGGAAAGTGTTCATTAAGTGTAAAATAAATTTTAGTGGTGGGTAAAAAAATCAAAATTACCTAATGCAGCTCAACTTTTGCATATCGCTCACTGGGTGCAATAATGGCACATTTAAAAATTGTAAGTTTTGAGAAAATCAACAAATTTGTTATCTGGAAATTTAAAAAAAATTGAGTTTTAAAGCAGCTGTCTTATTTAATTAGAAAACTAATAATAAATTATGTTGAATATTTAAGGTAGAATGATATTGTACTTTATTTTTTTATTCAAACAGTATATATATTTTTTAAATTGGAAAATATTAAGTTGTGCCATTCTTGACTTTTACGTACATTAAATAAAATGGTCTATTTTAATAATTAATTTTGATTAAAAATATGTTTTTCTGTTTTAACAATATTTTATACCAAAAAGGAACAGGGACAGGTTGAAAAATAAAACATGTTGTTTATTTAGCTTTGACATGAACTAATATGGCTAAACTTAAACTGAATACTAAAAAATTGAATGAAAGGTTGGGTTTCGGCTGTTTGGACTTGTTTCAGCCCAGCTTTTAACAATAAATATTGACACATAAATAAAAAATGTACAATTGAAAAGCAGGCAATGCTGGTACAACTAAACTTATTCCACTAAAATTAGCAATAAAATATAAAATAATAACAAGCAATATTGACACCACCTGTAATATGCCACTGTTGCATTATTAAAAATGTAAAATTTGTTCCAACTTATCAAATTCAAATTCAAGTGCCACTGTTGTCTACGTACTCGATCAATAGTGACACTAGTGCCATCTAGCGAGTTCCACTAGAGATAACTTTATGCCACTATTGTTAGTGTGACAAATAAGGTATTCAATGTAATATGGTATGACTTACTCAATATGACCAATTATTGAGATGTGCCACTATTGCACCCAGTGAGCGATATGAGCTAGAAACTGCATTTAAAAAAACTTTTTCTAATAACTTTTTTCGATATTATCAGAAATAACCCCACTTTTGAATAATTTTTTGGAAAAAATTAAAATTTGACAGATAATGCGAATCACGTGACTACTATCATCTCGATCGAGGCAGAACTTGATGCCAAAGTCAAAATTCGAATAAAGCTATTAATAAAAAATTCACAGATCTTGCACCTTACGCAAGCATCCTATGTATTGAAAATACCTGACACAGCTTTAAAATTTTAATGACCTATGTCATGTAATTAAAGCCCACATTCTAATTTGGATTTTGTAAAAGTTTAAAAAATGTTCTTTAATTTTACAGGGTCCGCCCAAATTTGGTTTTAACAAATGGGATAATTTTTTATTATTGATTTCTCAGAAAATTTTATTCTACATAAAAGTTTTGCATCTTGAGTAAATCGTTTTGACGTATTCAAATCTTCTGTGGCATAGACAGGGTGAATATAAAATAGAAAAATATGACGTCAGTGACTCAAAAAATTTTAAAAATTTAAAAACTGAAACAGCCATATTAACAGTTAATGTGGACAGTTAATATGAAACCCATTTGTTAACCAGATTTGGGCGGACCCTGTAATATGCAATTATTGTGCTCCAACTTTTTGCCTCCCGCTTTTTTTTTTCGATATAATATTCCAATTTCAATAACGTGAACTTACCTTAGTTATAACTTATCTCAATAAAACACTTTTTAACAAAGTTACTATGGCGTTCTTTAAAACACAAACTATACTAAACATTATTCATTATTTACTTGCCGACTTTACGCTGATTCATATTTATATTTCTACCAAGTATTATCAGAGTATTATGTTACAAGACCGATCTAGATATTGCGCTGTTGGCCGCGACAGACGGCAGAGCGACATCGACATGAGCGACATCGACATGAGCGACATCGACATGCAATGCAAAGTTTGCGTAAACACGATCCTAATAGTATTTTCAATACCAAAAATCCCTTTTACTGGTCACACTGTATGTAAAATTCATTTCCCATTTCATGAAGGAAATGCTCGTACTTAAAATAGAAATCAGTTACAAAGTTAATACTTTGTTTAACAAAAACGTTGCAGAATGAAAACAAATAGGGCATGTTTCCATTGTGTCGGATAACCCAATGAAGGATAAAAGTACGAAAATTTACGGATCATTTGCCCCTTTGTAGCAACAAACCGCGTTGCCTCTAGATCCTGAAAAATCTATTCTGTTTGAAAACTTTAAATAGAAGGCAATATACGCAAAAACAATTTATTTTTAATATGGTCTATATTCTATATGATTAAGGCAGACTAATAATAGAAATTTTGTTTTGATGTTTCGCAACAGGTAAGAAAAAAATTAAAAATTTAACCACTGCGGTAAAATATGCAAAATAGTTATTTACCTATCAAGTGCGGAAAGTGGTACTTTTCCGCACGCGACGGCAGTTGCACGAACGACGCGAAGCTGAGTTCGGGCAAGCAGTCAAGGGCGGAAAAGACACTTTCCGCATGTGTACAAATGTGTACGCAGGTACAAAAGTTTTCCTACGATCGATATAGTTCTCGAATAAACGTCAATTAGGTTCGTAATAATATACTGTAATTACAAAAATTATTGAGCTTCTGGCAAAAAAAAATATTTATTTTGCAAGTATTTTATTGAGTGTATTAGATAAGGTACCTATTCATTAATTTAACAAATCGTGCTGAAAAATTACTAGTGCTAGTAGTCCTGAAAAGTTACTTTTCCGCACGATTTACATACAGTGTCACCATTAAAGTCCGCACCATATGGAACTTTTTTTTATTAATGAGGTTAGTTAAAATTACCTATCAGCAATCGTTTTTGCTTCAAATTAGACTAAAAATTATATATTCAATTGTCACCATAATATGTAATTCGGTATCTTTCAAAAATTACATTTTTGTTAATAATGCTGAAAAATGGCATTGTTTTACCGAATTTCAAAAAATGTTATTAGAAAAAGTTGTTTCTAGTACAATTTTAGGCCTAAATAATACAGTTTCAGATGTCTAGCGCAAAGTTGAATTTTTTGCCATTTTTTCAAAGTAACTTTTTTTTTATACACAAACAAAATAAAATATTAAGTATGGTATAAACAAATAGTTTAAAATCCATTAAGCCAGCTTACATTATATAAAAAAAAATTACTTTGAAAAAATGGCAAAAAATTCAACTTTGCTCTAGACATCTGAAACTTTGTATTTAGGCCTAAAACTGTACTAGAAACAACTTTTTCTAATAACATTTTTTTAAATTCGGTAAAACAATGCCATTTTTCAGCATTTTTTGACAAAAATGTCATTTTTGACAGATACCGAATGACAGATGGTGACAATTGAATATATAATTTTTAGTCTAATTTAAAGCAAAAACGATTGCTGATATTTAATTTTAACTAACCTCATTAATAAAAAAAAGTTCCATATGGTGCGGACTTTAATAGTGACACTGTATAAACACATATTTACATATAAATATTACAAAAATCTTTATTTTAGACTAGGAGAATAGAGAACTGATAACAAATTAAGTATATTATTAAAGTTAAACGTGCATTTCATATACAGTGTGGTTTTTTAAGTGTGCAACATATGGGAATTTTTTTTTATTAACGATTTCTCAGAAAATTTTATTCTTGATAAAAGTTGGTGCATGTTCGATAATCATATTAGGTGCACTAGGAATGGTTGCAAGTCAAACGGCGTACAGGGTAAGCCAAAAAATAGAAAACTAGTACAAGAATAAAGTACCCCTATTTCAAAAAATTCAGCAAAATGTTATTAAAAAAAGTTGTTTAGAATTAAAAGTTATGCATAGATTCAAAAACGTGACCTCCTAAAATAAAAAATATATTTTTTTAAAAAACATTAATAATTTCCCAAATTTTTTTTTTCTAATATTCACCATAAAGACCTTCATAAATTAATCAAAATCAAATCAATTTCACATATTTTTCTTCAAGTTCAAGCATATTTGTAAAAGTTACTTGAATTTTTAATTTATTAAGGAATCACAAACTTCATGTTTGTTGCAACGATATTAAACACAACTTTAAAATATCCTAAAAATTATTTTTAACAAGATAAAGCATTAGTAATGATAATATGCTAATTAAAAATCCATCATTTAAAGTGCAAAATTTTTATTTTAAATGTTTATTAAAAAAATGTATTCTTGTAAAAAAGTTTTATATTTTTTGGCCTACCCTGTACGCAGTTTGACTTGCAACCATTCCAAGTGCACCTAATATGATTTTCGAACATGCACCAACTTTTATCAAGAATAAAATTTTCTGAGAAATCGTTAATAAAAAAATTCCCATATGTTGCACACTTAAACAACTTACTACTTTATAGAATAACAAAAAACAAATTAACGATAAATATTAAAGTTAAACGTGCAATTGGTATTTGTAGCATATTGTATTATTGCAGATGTCATATCTTGAAGAACTTCGTTGGTTTTTACTTGAATTTGATGTGCGCTTGCTACTGTCTGACCTCCTTCGGAAACACATTCTACCGAACGTTGTATTTGGAGTTTACTTTGAGTAGAGCAACTAGGTATTACATTTTCCATTCTACTTTTTGACAAAACTGAATCCATGGGTATTCTCGAAGACGTTTTTAAAATTGCAATTTTGCACCTCATTATTGTAATATATACCAGGGTTGCCAAATTAGAATATTTTATATAAATTCTGTCACAATTTCAAAAAAAGTGTGGTAAAGTAAAAATTGTGCGGGAAAGTAAAATCGTGCGGAAAAGTGGTACTTTCCGCACGATAAATCGTGCCGAAAAGTAACTTTTCCCCACGATCGTAGGAAATGGAACAAAAATCCTGTACAGCGTCATGATAAAGACACGGATCAGCCTTTTCTATACACTGAGGAAAATAATCCAATACAACAGGTTTGCTAAGACATAGTTTATATTGATAGCTTAGATTGTATTAACCCATCTTAACATAGTATAAAAGAAAGTCGTATCGCCCGTCCTGTCCCTATATGTGCTTAAATCTTTAAAACTACGCAACGGATTTTGAAGCGGTTTTTTTTAATAAATAGAGTGATTCAAGAGGAAGGTTTTTATGTATAATACATGCATAATATTATAGAGAAACACTGATAAACACTGATAAATTAGAGTAGGGAGAAAGAACGACCCAACCTAACCGGTCCCCGGCCCGTTCAACGATCGATCCGAAGCACCGAAGCCGGAATAGACGAAGACAGACTATGTTTTATGCATGGATGTGAATTGTGGACGGGCCGGCAAACGGTTGAGTTTGAGGTTGAGGTTTGTTCGGGCTTGTTCGCCTTATTATATCACGTCGTATAATGCCGGGCTGCAACGCAGGTCGGGTACACGCTAGTAATAAATAAATTGCTAGTGTATCAAATCCGCTTTAGTGCTATATCTATTCCAGATTTGCTAGAACAGTGTTTTATTGGTGGTTATCGGTACCATTAGCAGCACAGTCTTGTTGAATAATGAACTACTTTTAATACAGCACTTTTGTTAAGACATAAATTGTATCTTCTCAATGCGACGCATTTTGTTCTCAGTAAAGCGTTTTCTCTAAAATTAAGAAAACAGAACAGCGTCCCTAAAAACAGATTGTATCCATTAGAACCTATAATCCACAAGACGTTGGTGGGGGTTTGTAGTGATCGGCAATCGTTGCGCACCCTATAGTATTAGTTGTAACGTATTTGTTGCGCAGGTCACATCGTTGTTCGGAGTCTATTAGCTGTCTTGTCTGAATTTTAATTTTATTGACAGTACCAATACCTGTTTCAATTAATTTATTTTTATTTTGTATTCAAGTTTTTAAACTTTGCATGTCAGATAAAGTAATAGAAGATTTTTTATTTCGCACAACCCATCATTAGTATTGAACTTTATAATCTATGGATGAATTTAACCATCTCAGTAAACCATGTTGCATAATAGATAATTATAATTATGTAATGGTAAACGATAAGAACAATATATACTAGAAGCTATTTAAATATTTGAGAACTACAGTACTGATTTTTAGTGGTACTAAGTATATTATGTTTTATTAACCGTAGTATAATAATTTTAATGCAATTTGGCGCTTCTATAGCAGACTTCTATTTAAAACCTTCTTAAAATGGTTTTTAAATTTCACTATAATATGTATACGTGACTGCCCTTCATTGTTTAATATTGTTTGCTCCATTTTAAACACAGAAATAAGATACACAAACAATTATTCTGTAACACAATATCAAGCCAAATGTTACTAATGACATGACATTTGAACAGTTGCACCCATATGTTATAATTGGATGTTTTTATTGTATTGCATTAATATATTATATGCAGTACGCCAGGATAGGAATACACTTTTTTATAATTCTTTGGCTAATTCGTAGCTTGGAATAAATTGAGTAAATCCAGTACAGTTTAAAAAAAAATGCAGTGGTACGGATATTAACATTTTAAGTTGTAGTCGTTTTTTATAAAAACAATATTGATATTGTGTGTCCCAAATTAGAGATATACCGGATGTTTCTCAAAAGACGTTCACCCCTATAACTTTTTTATATTTATAGATATTAAAATGAAATTTTGAGATTATGCATAAGAGATGAGTCTGCATTTATTGGCATAATTTTCAATTTGTTAGCACTTCCGGTCTGACCGGAAGTGACCTTGACTTTGATATTTTAAATGGGACATGTTGTATATTTTTACTTATTTGGGTTCAGCATAATATTATGAGTGAAATGCAACCTCACTTGTCATTTTTTGACGTATTATAACATTTTTAGGTTTATTTTTTTATTTTCAATCTAGAGTGCTACAAATTAATTAAATCTGTCAATTTATAGTCAAATATAGTATATGAAAATTAAAATTATGTCATAATAATTGACTTTCTAAGTTTCACAAGCGTTTAAAAAATTAAATCTTGTTTTCTTGACGTTTACTCCATTTTTCCAAATGGAACGATGGTGGTTCACTAGGATATTTCAAACGAACATTTTATTTTCAACAATTTGATACCATACACTCATGCTATTTTAAAATTAACACTCAAAAACTTGCCTTAATCCCAATCGCAAATTTAAGGTTGAATGCTCAGCGTCATTCAATCTATTGCCAACCTATAACCTATTTCGCGTTGATTTTCTGAGTTTATTATTTTAATAAGTAACATTTAAAGAAAATCAATATCGTCGGTACATTATTTAGGTAGTATCTGATATATTACAAAAATATCAATTTATTTCAGTGCTAATTTTGGGAGAATTGTATAGTGAAAGAACAATGAGTGACAATGACATAATAATGTTAAAAAAAATCTTACCCGATATTTTTCGCTATACAATTCTCCTAAAATAAGTTATAAAATTCCTTGATATTTAATAAATATGTCACTTATTACCTATAGAATATCAAGTCGATACTGACTTTCTTTAAATTTTGTACAAAAGCTAGAAAACATAAATAAATCTACGCGAAATAGGTTATAGGTTGGCAAGCATGTTGATACTCCCACCTTAAAAGCGTTATGCATTATTGCCGCCCTCTCTTTTCTAAAGAAATATAAAGGCGGCTTTGAAAAACAATGGAATGGTTTTGAAAAGCAATATGGCTTTAATTTAAAGTTGTAATGCCATTAGTTTATATAACATACAATTCATACAATCTTGGGGCTTCAGAAGAATTTTTCTGGTCACTTCAAAAATTAGGAGCATATTAGTTTGTTCATTTCTAGTAAAACTAACCATTTTACCTGATTTACAATGTAAGTTTAATAAACGAATGACATTGCAATTTTAATTTAAAACCACTCCATTGTTTTTCAAAGTCGCCTTTATATTTCTTTAGAAGACAATAATGCATAACGCTTTTAAATTTGTGATTGGGATTTAAGGCAAATTTTTCCGTGTCAATTTTAAAATAGCAGAGGAGTGTATGGTATAAAATTGTTGGAAAAAAATGCCCGTCTTAAATATCCTATTGAACTACCATCGTTCCATTTGGAAAAATGGAGTAAACGTCAAGAGACCAAAATTTCATTTTTAAACGCTTGTGAAACTTAGAAAGTCAATTATTATGACATGATTTTAATTTTCATAATATACTACTTGACTATAAATTAACAAATTTAATTAATTTGTAGCACTCTAGATTGAAAATAAAAAATAAACATAAAAATGGACAACATCGATATTTTTAATGCGATGCATCGTTGTTAAGCGATGCATCTAGGCTATTTGATATTTTTGTCGATACATTAATGTCTTTTAATCGATATACAGTGAGGACGTAAAGTCTGGAATAAATTCATTATTTGGGGAACGCTGAATGTTTTTAAAAATCACTTGGACACGTCGATTTTGTTTTTTTAATACGCATTTTTTTCAATATTTTTTATTATACAGGGTGTCTCCGAAAGCACTCTGCTTGAACCAACTTTAATTTTTTAAATGGGAACCCACATTTTTTTTTTATTTTAGGATTCTGTGCATAATTGTGAACATTTTTTATCTAACATGTCATTATGATTTATCGACAGTTAAAGTTCGAAAATAAATACAACAATTAATTATTTATCATTTTAATAAATGTTGAAAATGTTGCCCAAAGGTTAATTGGCAGTAACCTAGACGATCGAAAAATTCTTTCTGCACATTTCTGACAACTTCCGGACTGATTGACCGTATTTCTTAAACAATTCGATTCTTTAAGTCCTCCATGTCCATTGGCTTAGTTCGGAAAACTTTACCTTTAAGGTAACCCCACAGAAAGAAGTCAAGGGGGGTTAAATCGGGAGACCTCCGCGGCCATTCAATAGCTCCCCTTCTTGCAATCCATCTATTTTCAAAAATAGTATTAAGATAAGCGCGAACTTTTGAAAATAGATGGATTGGAAGAAGGAGAGCTATTGAATGGCCGCCGAGGTCTCCCGACTTAACCCCCCTTGACTTTTTTCTGTGGGGTTACCTTAAAGGTAAAGTTTTCCAAACTAAGCCAATGGACATGGAGGACTTAAAGAATCGAATTGTTTAAGAAATACGGTCAATCAGTCCGGAAGTTGTCAAAAATGTGCAGAAAGAATTTTTCGATCGTCTAGGTTACTGCCAATTAACCTTTGGGCAACATTTTCAACATTTATTAAAATGATAAATAATTAATTGTTGTATTTATTTTCGAACTTTAACTGTCGATAAATCATAATGACATGTTAGATAAAAAATGTTCACAATTATGCACAGAATCCCAAAATTTAAAAAAAAAATGGGGGTTCCCATTTAAAAAATTAAAGTTGGTCCAAGCAGAGTGCTTTCGGAGACATTTTTAAAAACATTCAGCGTTCCCTAAATAATGAATTTATTCCAGACTTTACGTCCTCACTGTATAAGGAATTAATTTTATTCGTAAAATAATTATTTTGCCGTTGCCTCTCGGTCTTGATCATTTTACCTTTGGTTTCAGTTAAGGTGTGAGCTTAGAATAATTAGACTTGTGATGTGTTTTATAATTTTAATTCGATTAAAAAAAAATTCGATGCATCGTAAACATCGAAGTTTTTCCGCGATCGATTTTCTGTGAAATGAATGAAACGTCATCATGGCCTCAGACCAATATCGTGGCCGTCACATCTTTGGGGGAGGATCTCTTACTGCTGTGTTGCCATACCGCAGACTTTTCATAAGATTTTAGACAAAGATTTGAATTTCCACATCAAGTTAATACTTTTAGCCGTATAAGTTTGGCAAGAACAGGGTAGGGGCGCTATTCAGATGTTGATTTACTTCAGAATGGAATACCATTTTGTCAATAGGTTCAATTGTTATTTTTCATCATTATAGGTACCAGATATATAGGTTCCAAAAATATGCAGGAGAAATATAAGTGACAAAAATCCCAAAAAGTTATGACGTTATATTTCGTTATATATTTTATAAATGGGCTCCTAGGCCAAGTCCAGCACAATTTACTATAAATCTACAGAAAAATAAGTCTACAAATTCCTTTGTAACTCATTTTTAGATATATTAAGTTCGCGATAAAGAAACTAAAGAAGACGAAAAGAAGGAAAATATTTTAGATGTATTTTTCAAAGGAGTTCCTTTTGTTCGCAAACGTTGTTGTCCTGTTTTCTCGTGAAAGAAACAATGCAGCAAGATTTTTCTCCTACTGGGACCTGGGGACGTTTGACATGTTATGATTGCTAGTTGTTAATACCATAGGCGTCGTTAAACGTTTTTCAAGGAAAATATAAACGATTGTTTAATTATTTAGGTTGCTACAAAACCTAGGTATACAGGGTCAATCATAAAGTACAGCTTGTCCTAAAAACACGAAAGGTCTCAAAGTTGTATTTTTAAATGGAATCGCCTGTAAATTATTTAATTTCCTGTTTCCACGATCAAAATAAAAATGATTTTGTATTTTGTAAATAGTAGTAACTATTTTAATGATTAAATGAAGTATAAAATGGTAATAACTTGGTTAATTTAAATATGACACCCTATGTTTTATATCAGTAGTAGATATAAAATTTAATTGTCTATCGAAAAGTATTAAGCCTTCGCATAGCTAATTGCTCACGTTTTCATGAAAAATGCAAATATTCAAAACGCAGTCTGATTTGAACAAATTTAATATTTATTAAACCGAAAATGAAATAATATACATTATCGTAATCCATTTAATAAAATACACCTTTTTTAAGGGTTTTTAGACAACCTGTACATTATGAAACTATTCTAAAATGTACCGTTGCGGACGAAAAATCCCGAACACAGCTTTGTCCCTAATGTAATTCAATCATTGTACCGTGCGAGCAAAAATTATTTGCATCAAAGAGGGCCTTGCATCGAAGGACGTATTGCTTAGCCGTAGAACTTAATACCTGTTGGGTGTCAGTAACTACCTGAATTAACAATCAATCAGTTATTAAGTCATCTTTGACAGTCGTTACAAGTAATTTGATTCATCGCTAATTTTTCCAATTTCTTGAACAATTCACACAATGGGCTTTACGGAACAGCATAAAACATTCATGGTTGAAGCGTATTTTCAAGACGGGGTTAGAGTTGTGAGTGGCAATACAATCCGGGTTTGTGCATGGACGATTTTCACGAACATTTTCCTAACGTTGTTTTTATTGCTGGGGATTTTTATCATTGCCTGAAAAGAACCGTGGTTGTGTTTAGGGAAACAGGTTCTATACAACACAAAAAAGGAGCAGGAAGACCATCTGTAAGAACAGAAGAACTTGTTGCAAACGTTCGTGAAATAATGCAAAATACGCCAACAAATTGTATAAGACGCCTGTCCCAAGAAGTGGGAAGATCTTGTGGAACATGCAGGACTATTCTTAAGAAGCAGCTAAATGTATTTTCTTATAAAGTTCAAGTATTCCAAGAAATACAAGCCGCAGATTTTGAAAGACGCAGGAATTACTCTCAGTGGTTTACCCAAAATTTATTGGAGAGGACTGATTTATTAGACCTGACTTTTTTTCGGATGAAGCCTGGTTCCACCTCTCCGGTTATGTGAATTCTTAGAATACACGCATGTGGAGTAGTGAAAATCCTTATTTTTTTGTAGAGTCCACATTGCACCCTCAAAAAATTGGTGTCTGGTTAGCTGTTCCCCGAAGAAGAATTGTTGGTCCTATTTTTTTCCATGACACAGTTACAGCACAGCGGTATAGAGACAATATTTTGAATCCATTTGTGGAGCAATTACTTGACGACGAACTACGTTTTGGATATTTTCAACCGCCCATACAACCGCCGAAACTATTAACTACTTACGCAATTTTTTCTAAGACAGATTGATCAGTTCTCGATCAGACATTGAATTCCCACCTAGATCACCTTGTTTAACGGTTATAGATTACTTCGTTTTTTCTCATTTAAACAACACTATTTTTAAAACACCAGTTGCAAATTTAGAACAATTACAAGAAAGGATTATCAAAGAATGTGATAACATTTCTCCAGAGATGCTGGTCAACACTTTCGAAAATATGAAGAGACGTGTGAATTTATGCTTGGAGCATGGCGGTGGCCAATTTTAGCAATTTATGTAATTATTTTTCTTTTTCTTTCTGTATATTCTTACTTTCTTAATTTTGTAACGAACAAAAATAAATTTGTATTTGTCTACTTATTTTATTACTCATTAGTTTGGCATATCATGTCATAATATGAATTTGACAAAATTTTAACCTAAATTTGGTTAGATATATCGTCCCCATATCATTGTGATCTAAACCAAGCCCTACGTTTTTTAATCCAAGCCCTCTTTGATGCAAATAACTTGTGCTCGCACGGTATAATATGTCGAATATCTTAAATAACCCGGTATTATTCCTGCTAGAATAATCTGGATCACGATGTGACGTTTTGAACAATACACATGTAATTTTAGCAATATATAAGATTCGATTAAATAAAATTGCAGAGTTAAAAACAAACACGGTACCTATTCCTTGTCTTCTCTGCCAATGCCAAAGAATAAAAGTTAATAAAGGCTTGCGAATCCTGCACTGGCAGGCTTCAAGACATTAAGCGATCGTCATTTTCGTGTGTTACTCGCTTTTTATTGGTCGAGGCAGATGTCCAGAACTTGCCGGATTTATATTAATACAAGTTAGGAAAGTTGGACGGAACGACCGAAAGGGCCATTAAGGACCAAGAAAAAATGTCGACTTGGCGATTACACGGTGCCTATAACAAATTGGGTAAAATAGCAGGAGAAATATAAAAACTTTTCTCCTTTTATTACTTAATAAGAAGATTTTATTTTAATATGTTTTGTCCTATTTTTAATTCATAGGTTTCTAGTAATACAACGAGGCCATGAAAAATATAAACTTATATTCGAATAATATACTGTCTTCAACAGAAATATTCTAAAATATCTAAAGAATTGATTGACTCGTCCGTTACTTTGTGATAATACATTTTAACTATGTATATAAAATGACACGAAAAGTATAATTTGTTATTTGTCACTAAATTTTATTTAAACATTTTTGGCGTTACGGCCGTTTCGTAGTACAACTACATCTTCAAGACGCTAATCAGAATCTAAACTTAACAAACTATGGATATATTTATATACAGGGTGATTCATTAAGGGTGGCGACCGGCCATATCTCGGAAACTACTAGGCATAGAAACTTGGAGAAAAAAAAATTATGATTAAAGCGGTCATGAGAAAATTCTGGAAATTACTTTTAAGTTTAGCCGCAAGGGGGCACAATTAATTTTTTTTTTTTTATTCTAAATTTCTCCGAAATTTCCCATATTAAGGTATAACTCTGATTACATCATCGAAAAGCTTAGACAATTCTGCATCATTTTGGTTTAAGGCTCATTGGCGTACCGGCCTTGATAAGAGTGGGGGAAGCTATTGAATGTGCAAACATTAAAATCGCTGTAACTTGTAAACGACTTATCCGATTTTACTAAATTTAAGCTTGTTTGGAAGAACCTTCAATTGTCGTATCTAATAGTACAATATAGTTTCTAATAAAATTGCTAGAGGGCGCAATTTGTATTAAAAATTATTGTTTTGGCAATAACTGTGAAACGAACAAAGATATCGAACTACGGTCTTCACATCTTTGCTTGCAAATTTCATCTACTTTTCGATTATGATGTCACAGTTATACCGTATGATTTGAATTTCCGGGATAAAATCGAAAAAACTGTTATTATTACAAATTGCGCCCTCTAGCAATTTTATTAAACACTATCGTGTACTATTGGATACGGCGATTGAAGATACTTACCTTTCCCTTCCAAACAAGCTTAAATTTAGTAAAATCAGATAAGTCGTTTAGAAGTTACAGCGATTTTAATGTTTACACATTTAATAGCTTCCCCCACTCTTATCAAGGTCGGTACGCCAATGAGTCTTAAACCAAAATGATGCAGAATTGTCTAAGCTTTTCGATGATGTAATGAGAGTTATACCTTAATATGGGAAATTTCGGAGAAATTTAGAATTTAAAAAAAAAATTTAATTGTGCCCCCTTGCGGCGAAACGAGGAACTTAAAAGTAATTTCCAGAATTTTCTCATGACCGCTTTAATCATAATTTTTTTTTCTCCAAGTTTCTACGCCTAGTAGTTTCCGAGATATGGCCGGTCGCCACCCTTAATGAATCACCCTGTATACAGTGTCACCAGTAAAATCCGCATAATATGGGATTTTTTTTATTATCTAATAGCTTTATTCAAAATTTTATTTTGGCTTCAAGTTCTGCTTCGATCGAGATGAAAATAAAGCAAAAAAATAGTAGTCACGTGATTCGCATTATCTGTGAAATTTTAATTTTTTCCAAAAAATAATTCAAAAGTGGGGTTATTTCTGAAAATATCAAAAAAAGTTATTAGAAACAGTTTTTTTAAATGCCGTTTCTAGCCCACATGCAAAATTTCAGCTGCATAAGATAATTTTGATTTTTTACCTATATTTTGTAAATTGCACCAGTTTTGCAAAATAAGACTCAACGCAACCTACATAAAACTTCTTAGTTTTGACAATGCTTTATTTCAGATACAAAAAAGACAAAAAAAAACAGCGTCAGTGTCATCAGTAAAGTGTTTATTAAGTGAAAAATAAGTTTTAGTTTAACTTAACGTAAAGTTTATCTTTTTTCAACGATTTAATTTAAAACCTCTTTACTTTATTTTTATTTTCCTAATTTAGCCAATCAGAAATAGGAGTTGATGCTACCATAGAATGGTTTATAGCTATTATTGCTCTGAATACTCACAGTAATTATTAGGTTCTATTGGGGGTGTATTCTGGTTTTTTATACTGTATTAGGTCCGACTGGCAGTTGTAATAATACTTGACATTAATCATAAAATTATTTGCTTGCTACTTACCACTAAATATCGGTACTGCAGTTCTCAAAAATTTAAATAGCTTCTTGTGTGATATATTGTTATTGTCGTTTAACATTGCATAATGATTATCCATTATGCACCATGGATAACTGAGATCGTAAAATTCGTCCATAGATTATAAAGTCCAATACTAATGATGAGTTATGCAAAATACGATGCAAAATAAGAATCTTCTATTGCTTTATCTGACATGCAAAGTTTTAAAAAATTTATAGACAAAGTAAAAATAAATTAATTGAAACAGGTATTGGAACGTTCGATAGAATTCAAATTAAGACAGGACAGCTAGAAGACTCCGAACAACGATGTCGCCTGCGCAACAAATACGTTAAAACTAATAATATGGCGCGCGGCGATTGCCGATCGCTACGAACTCCCACCAACGTCTTGGGGGATAATAGGTTCTAACGGAGTAATTCGTTTTTGGGAAACTGTTTTCTTAATTGTAGAAAAAACGCTTTACTGGGAACAAAATGAGTCGTATTGAGAAGATAGGTATAATTTATTTCTTAACAAAATTACTGTATTAAACGTGGTTCATTATTCAACAAGACTGTGCTGCTCATGGAACTGATTACTACCAATAAAAACACTGTTCTAGCAACTCTGGAATTGATATAAACTAAAGCGGGTTTGATACACTAGCAATTTATTTAATATGGGTTAATAAAAAATAAGGTGATGAAAGAGTTTTGGACTTCCATTGTCTTTATTTGTTTTAAATCACAACGTTTCAACTGATAAGTATCTCCAGTCGTCTTCAGGTGAATACTAAATAAGTAAAGTAACTACAAGACTATTTATACTAGCTAGATGCACTGAAGCATAACTGGGGTGGGTGCAGTCATGCGTTCAGTTGGCACGCGATCTTATCCTAAGCTTACATCTATCTAACAAAGGTTTCCAGATATTTCTTATGTCTAATGATGGTTTACTAAAGCAGCCTGGGTTCTGGTGAATAGCAGCAGCTTCCTTAAACTTTCTTTTCCTCCAGTGTGGTTCCTTAAGTAGGATTTCAGCTTCTGACCACATGATATGGTGACCATGTTTCCAGGCATGGTCAGCTGCACCTGACTTTTCGGTCTCTCCTTTTAACGTATTGTTTTTGTGTTCTTTAATCCTTGTCTCGAGTGGTCTTAATGTCTCACCTATATAAGATTGGCCGCACTCACAGGGGATCTGGTAGACGCAGTTTTTCCTATCTTTTTGACTTGTAGGCTTTGTCTTCGTCAGGTGGCTCCTTAGGGTGTCCCTCGAGTTGAATACGGTGTTGATGTTATATCGTTGTCCTAATCTTCTTATTTTCTCAGATACTCCTTTGACATACGGAATATTGAGCGTTGGTTGTGGCTCTCTGTTTGCTTTTTGCGCGTTGGGTCGATTCTTACGATTTTCCAATATTGTGTCAACTAATCTTGTGGGGTAGCCATTTTTGTTGAGGTCGGTCTTGATGTGGTGAGCTTCTTTTTTAAGTGCTTCTTCCGAGTTACAGATTGTAATTGCTCTATCCACCAGGGTTTTCACTATGCCATGTTTCGTGTTGTTTGAGTGATTTGATGTGAAATTGAGATATTGACCTGTATGCGTAGGTTTTCTGTACACTGAAGTTTGGATGCTGTTGCCATTTTTCTTCACGTTGACATCTAGGAACGGTAATTGGTTGTTTTCTTCTTTCTCCATGGTGAATTTGATTGTTGGTGTTAAGCTATTAAGGTGATCTAGAAAATCTCTTAGTTCGTCATCGGTTCCATTCCAAATAATGAAGGTGTCATCCACATATCTCAGCCACATTTTTGGTTTCTTCTTTGCCTGTTCCATTGCTTTGGATTCAAACCATTCCATGTAAATGTTGGCGATTATTGAAAAATAAGGTATTAATACAAACTATGTCTTAGCAAACCTGTTGTTTAGATCATTTTCCTCAGTGTAATTGCAAAAACATTTTTATAAAAATAGCTTTATTAAAAGAACTTTTCCCATTTTTTGGACTTTATAACGAGATCAGATAATTTTACAATACTCGTCAGAATGGACAAAAAAATTCCATCAAAACGAAACCATTTACAAGAATTATTAATCATTTATTAGTGACAGGGTAAATTTCAGCCCGTTTTAGTATTTTAGTCATCCATCAGTTTGGTGTCTTTGGGGGATTTAAATGGAATATTTATGGACTTCATTAATAACCAATCGAAATTATTTGGACAAATGAAAACTTTGAAAATTTCACTTCGTAAATCGAAAAGGTGCTTTCCGTGGATAAATTCGTCTTATATTTAACTTAATGGTAAAGTTTTGGAATGCCTAATGATTAATTTAAAGACAAAGTTGTTCAATGTTTATTTATGGACTATATTTGTAATTATGGCGGTCTATTTCCAAAACCAATCCGAACAAAGAGTATTCGTACAAATTTTCTTTATTTTTTATTATACAGGCTGTCCGGGGAAAATGTGGAAAATTTTCCGGATGTCAAAAAAACACGTGAAAAGAATACTACAAGTTCATATAAACTTCTTTCGTATCGGCCTCCTCTTCGGAGATATGGGCTCCCAAAGAGCTCCATGGAATTAAGTTTTTGACACATAATTATTAAACCAACAGGTATATTTCAATTTTTTTTATATTATCTATACCAGGTAAGACCCTTCAAATTACTATCGCAGAAAGTATTGCGAATTACTCACAGCTGCAGGGACTGACTAGCTATGACACTAATGTGCCCATTTTTTTAACGCCCTGTATGATAAAACTTTGGACAACGTTTTTTACATACCTTTAACCATTGACTAAAAATTAAGTACTTTTCATCAGAGCTGTCTGTAATTGAATTAGAATAATTGAAAAATCGTGTTTAATTACTTTTTAGTAATTGAATTACTGTAATTAAATTACTTTTTGAAAATAGTAATTGTAATTGATTTTCCAATTACTGTGATAAAGTAATTGTAATTGGTTTTAAGAAATCTGAGGTAATTGAATTACTTAAAAGTAATTCAATTATTTTAAAAAGTAATTGAATTACTCCCAAATAATTCAATTACATAAAAAGTAATTTAATTACTCCCAAATAATTCAATTAGATTAAAAGTAATTGAATTACTCCAAAATAATTCAATTCCTTTAAAGATTTTCATAACTCCTTTACTCTAGAAAAAAAAAATATTTTTTATTTTCCCTAATATTACGTTTGTTTTATTTCAACAAATAAATCATATTAAATAAAAAAGACAGTTGTTATTATTGGTCAATTGGTTAAAGGTAAGTAGGTACCTACTTATCAAAATTAGGTGATCAAGTTTAACTATAAATTTTGAAATGTTGTAAATTTCTTTCTATAATAAAGTGTGATAGTAGGACCTAGTACTATTAAAAAAAATAAAACCTTACCTATACAACTCTTTTTTTTGTAAAATGTAAAAAAACTAATTCAATTTTAAAAATGTAATTCAATTATCAAAATGTAATTGAATTACCAAAATGTAATTCAATTACTTACCAAAATGCAATTAAATTACTCAGAGTAATTTATTTGCCAAAAAATTGCCTATAATTTATAGATTCAGAGTAATTCAATTACTTTTAGGGTAGTTCCATTACTTTAAAGTAATTGAATTAGTATAAAAGTAATTGAATTAAACTCAGTTATTCAAATGCGGTAATTGATCAAGGAATCAATTACTTTTAGTAGGTAATTGGTAATTTAAATATTTTTATCATACTGTGGTAATTGTAATTGATGCCTTTTTCGGAGGGTAATGGATAATTGTAATTGAATTACTTTTTAAGAGTAATTGCAACAGCTCTGCTCTTCATTCATGTCGCTAATCCTAACCGTTTTCGGAAAAACGTCATTTTATTGCGATCATGTATTAATATTAAGCAGTTAAAAGTGAACATTTATAATTTATAGGAACAAAGATGTATCTTTTATTGAAATACGCTAAATATACCTTGATGTAAATATGTTAAAAATTATAGCATATATATATATATATATATTGCCAAATATCATTCGTGCATCTAATTTTTCCTATGAAAAAATTCAAACAACTCGTTTTTCCAAATTTTTTCAGAAAAATTAGATGCACTTATAATATTACCCCCGAATAAAATTTTCTAAAAAATCAATAATAAAATATTTTTCCATATGGAGCGAGAATTCTGCCGGTCCCTGTATCTAAATATAAAATGGCGAAACAAGCTAAAATATTTAGGAGAAAAAAACGACACGAACACGTTCGTTAAAAGCTCGATCGTTTTAGAAATAATTTAAAGCTTGTAACCGGTGCTGCTGATGTCCAGTAAATCGCTAATATTAGGAAAAGTGAATTTAAAATGTTTTAGAAAATATTAATACCGACTGGTACACAGTAAAAAATCAATTAATTAACAGCAAGGGATCTCTAATATTTTGACTTAAATTTTAGAATGTTGTATGATTTATACAGGGTGTCCCAAAAGTAATGGCACACAGAGCAACAGCAGACTCCTTAAGGCGAACTAATGCGATTTATTTAAACTTGCCTTATCCCAAAATTGATAACAACCAAGATACAGGGTGTCCAAGTATTAATTTTGTATTCGTTTTTTTGCGATTATTTCTTAACGAAACGATATAGCGGCACAAAATTAAGGATTTTGGGGTTTTTTGAGGTGAGGAATTCAAAATATACAGAGTTTTTGTGTAAAAATGAGATCTTTAAACTTTGACAGCGTCTAGCTTTCTAACAATACGTCTTAGAGCCAAACGGCTTACATGTCCCTATCTTCGATTTTTATTATCTTTCCAATAGTGTCAACTTCGGGTTAAACCGGTTGTAAGAAATATAGTACTTCCGGTTTAACCGGAAGTTGACACTATTGGAAATATAATAAAAATCGAAGATAGGGACATTTAAGCTGTTTTACTCTAAGACGTAAAGTTAGAAAGCTAGACGCTGTCAAAGTTCAAAAATCTCATTTTTCAAGAGTCAATATCTCGGAAACTGTTTAGTATAGACTAATAATGCTTTTATTAAAAAATGTTCAGAATTATATGCAGAATCCAAAAAAAATATATAAAATAGGGGTATCCATTTAAGATTTAGATCTTATCCCCCCTCCCTCCTAGGGGCTTGAAGTAACAAGATTGACAATATACGCAAAAGATGTCCCCCTCGAAATAAAAATCGACGGGTCCGAGCCTTTTTTTTTTAAATTAACGTGGAACCAGATATTTAACCTGTTTCGTTTTAAATGGGGAACCCTGTATAGATTTGGTTAGATATATCGTCCCCATATCATTGTGATCTAAACCAAGCCCTACGTTTTTTAATCCAAGCCCTCTTTGATGCAAATAATTTTTGCTCGCACGGTATTATTGGCCTTAATCCTCACTGTAATATTGAAGGAAAACTGCATGGATACCGCCATGGCAATGTGGCTCTACCTCAGGGACCGCCACTGAAATATACTGCCAACTTACACGAAATAAATCACTTTAATAAAGGTTTTATGACAACATATATAAAAACTTAACCTAGAGTAATGTTGATACAAAATAAGTTATGTCTTCTTACAATGGCTGTTCATTATAAGTAACGCCCATAAATAGTCCTATGAAATCCTTAAAATACACCAAGCTGACGGGTAATTTAAACACCCAAATAGGCCTAAATTTAAGCTGTCACAAGCGGGGTTATTTATAGACAAGTTTTTGCAAGTGCTTCCTGTTTTCATGTTATTCGATTCTATGTCTCCTTTGTGAAAATCGTTTCTTGGCTCTCGACTCTTCTGTTTTCACGTGAGGATGAATGACAAGACTGATGATTTCATTTGGCTTTTCGTTTCTTGTAAAATTCATATATTATACACAGTCTGTCGCAGTGGCGGCTGGTAATAATTGAAACAGTTATGGCCAAATATCAAATCAAAGAAAAAATTTTAAAATAGAAAAAAAATAACTCGATTGGTACCGTGCGAGCAAAAATTATTTGCATCAAAGAAGGCTTGGATTAAAAAACGTAGGGCTTGGTTTAGATCACAATGATATGGGGACGATATATCTAACCAAATCTAGGTTAAAATTTTGTCAAATTCATATTATGAAATGATATGCCAAACTAATGAGTAATAAAATAAGTAGACAAATACAAATTTATTTTTGTTGTTTACAAAATTAACAATGTGGAACCAGGCTTCATCCGAAAAAAATGTCAGGCCTAATAAATCATTTCTTTCCAATAAATTTTGGGTAAACCATTGAGAGTAATTCCTGCGTCTTTCAAAATCTGCGGCTTGTATTTCTTGGAATACTTGCACTTTATAAGGAAATAAATTTAGCTGCTTCTTAAGAATAGTCCTGCATGTTCCATAAGATATTCCCACTTTTGGGAACAGGCGTCTTATACAATTTGTTATTATTATTGATTAAGCGGATACTTAAGCATTTATAGTAAAAAAATGATTTTCAATTGTATTATTTTACCTCATTTTGTTTTTTGTAGTTCAATTTTATATATATGTACACAACAAGATAAAAACAGATTACAGATTTTACAAAATAGAGCAATGAGAATAATATTGGGATGTAATAAATACACTAAAATAACGGAAATACTAAATTGTTTACAATGGATGAATATAGAAAATTTTTTATTATTTCGTATTTTGATTTTTATTCATAAAATAAATTTAAATATAACAGCACCATATTATGAAAATTTCTTGACAAAATTTAATGAAGTTCATATTCATGAAACAAGAGGAAAAAATAACTTTATTTTGGATCATACAAATTTGAAATCGACTCAAAAATCAATATTTTTTAGTGGTGCTATAGAATATAACAAGTTAGGAAATCAAATTAAAAGGTGTAATTTAAAACTATTTGTAAAAAAATTAAAGAATCAAATTTTATGTAAAAAAGTCTAATAAAATAGTCTTTCTAGATTGTAATTACCTATCTATCAAGAGAGAAGAAAAAATTTTAAATTTGAAATGTAATTAAATAGTTCAATGAACTAATAAAAATTTGTTGTTATTGTTATTGTTATTGTTGACGTATTTTGCATTATTTCACGAACGTTTGCCACAAGTTCTTCTGTTCTTACAGATGGTCTTCCTGCTCCTTTTTTGTGTTGAATATAACCTGTTTCCCTAAACACAGCCACGGTTCTTTTCAGGCAATGATAAAAATCCCCAACAATAAAAGCAAAGTTAGGAAAATGTTCGTGAAAATCGTCCATGCACAAACCCGGATTGTATTGCCACTCACCATTTACTCTAACCCCGTTTGGAAAATACGCTTCAACCATGGATGTTTTATGCTGTTCTGTAAAGCCCATTGTGTGAATTGTTCAAGAAATTGGAAAAATTAGCGATGAATCAAATTACTTGTAATGACTGTCAAAGATGACGGAATAACTGATTGATTGTTAATTCAGGTATAGTTACTGACACCCAACAGGTAGTAAGGTCTACGGCTAAGGATTTCGTCCTTAGATACAAGGCCATCTTTGATGGAAATAATTTTTGCTCGCACGGTATAATCACAGGTTGGTAGGGTCATGATAATGTATATTATTTTTGCCACTGTAGGTGATGTCATAATCAAAGTTGTCTGGCCAGATATGTCATTATTGTTTAAAAGGTTTGTGCAACCAAACTTAGGTGAATTTTCGTTTAAACATTTAATTTGCCCCTCCAAAAAATCTCGCCTCCTTCCCCTATACTCTTCTGATAATATTTAAAAACAAAACTTAAATCTTCTTCATTATAAAATTTGTTTTTTTTTTTCATTGACCCACTTTAAACGGTCAGATTTGATTTACATTTTGTAGACTTATCAAGAACCGCTGACAATACAATAATTTGATGTTTGTCTCATTATCCTGATCAGGATATGCGGAATTAAATCATTTCCTTACAGATCCTCTGTATGAGCGTGAGAGAGATAGAGCTCACCGTATGCGCATGCGTACTATCTACCTACTTTCCGGCTCGACCACTGGGCTTAATAGTGTTGGTACATTTTTTCGCTATCAGTTGCTCCATTGGCCAAGCGGGTTTGTTCGGGTTTGTGAATCCAATGCTTTGAATCTAGCCATTTAAAAAAAAATTAATCTACTGCTTTAAATCTAGCCATTTCAAAAAGTCATTGTTAAATTATTGACAGTATTCCATCTCTGCTCCGGACCTCTCTATGACTATCTCTACTCAAAAAAAAAATTTTTCTTAATAATAACTCAAACTAAAAAATGAAAAATAGATAAAGTTTAAAAAAACTAAAAACACGCTTTAATAATTAATCAAACTAAAAAGCGGAAAATAAATATAGTGTAAAATAATTCTTGAAATTCTTAATATAGGCAGAAAATAATAATAAACGATAAACATTAGTATTATTGTGAAAAAGCGTGCGGCGCTTTGTGCTATCTTTTTCGTCTATCAAGCACCCCACGCTTTTTTCAAAATACTACTATGTTTATCGTTCATTATTATTTTCTGCCTATATTAATAATTTCAAGAATTATTTTAAACTATATTTATCTTTCGCTTTTTAGTTTGATTAATTATTAAAACGTGTATTTTAGTTTTTTTAACTATATTTATTAATATTTGAAATATCTACTAGATTTTTAAATATTGTAATATAAAAAATCTTCAAGGCAAAATGCAAAAAACACAATAACACATTTATTTAATAAAAACATCAATCTCGTCTTTAACAAATAATAATTGAAGGCGAGTAACAGCAGGTTGGTAATAAATCTAAAATATTAAACATCTTAAAAGAAATATCTGAAAAGATATCAAAAATATATGAGCAAATTTCGTGTAAAATGCGATATATAACGCTGCAGCGCAGAAAATAATAATGCAATAGCAGAAAATGGGTCACAACTGTTTCTCACAGAACCATTTTTCGTCTTCTAGCGTGAAACTAAGGAAAACATACCTAACTAGGTTTTGAGATGTTCGCTTTTACCGTGCGAGCAAAAATTATTTGCATCAAAGAGGGCTTTGGATTAAAAAACGTAGGGCTTGGTTTAGATCACAATGATATGGGGACGATATATCTAACCAAATCTAGGTTAACATTTTGTCAAATTCATATTACGACAATGATATGCCAAACTAATGAGTAATAAAATAAGTAGACAAATACAAATTTGTTTTTGTTGTTCACAAAATTAACAAAGTAAGATTATACAGAAAGAAATAGAAAAATTATTACATAAATTGCTGAAATTGGCCACCATGCTCCAAGCATAAATTCACACGTCGCTTCATATTTTTGAAAGTGTTGACCAGCCTCTCTCAGCATTATTTCACGAACGTTTGCAACAAGTTCTTCTGTTCTTTCAGATGGTCTTCCTGCTCCTTTTTTGTGTTGAGTAGGACCTGTTTCCCTAAACACAGCCACGGTTCTTTTTAGGCAATGATAAAAATCCCCAGCAATAAAAGCAACATTAGGAAAATGTTCGTGAAAATCGTCCATGCACAAACCCGGATTGTATTGCCACTCACCATTTACTCTAACCCCTTTTCGAAAATACGCTTTAACAATGAATTTTTTGTGCTGTTCCGTAAAGCCCATTGTGTGAATTGTTCAGGAAATTGGAAAAATTAGCAATGAATCAAATGACTTGTAACGACTGTCAAAGATGACGGAATAACTGATTGATTGTTAATTCAGGTAGTTACTGACACCCAACTGGTATTAAGCTCTACGGCTAAGCATTACGTCCTTAGATGCAAGGCCCTCTTTGGTGCAAATAATTTTTGCTCGCACGGTATTGTTTTATATTTTATGGTTTGGTATGGTATGGTATGCTATCGTATCGTGTATGTAAAGTTTGATTTTCTTAAATATTAGCTTTCGTATTAATTTTATATCAAAATTGTATTATAATTTTTTGAAAAAACTGTTCATAAAATTCCTAAAAATTTTATACGGCTCTGATACATACCTCAAGGAAACCACCAGTAATAATTGTGATAATGTAAAATTTCACTAAACGTTTTTAATTAGTTTCAACATGTTTTACAGTATTTTTGAAATAGCGAGAGAGTCCAAACTGTATAATAAGTCTCTACACTAACGTCCCAGTAAAGGAAACACTGCAGATCATTAGAAGAAAACTTGGGGAAGACCGTACACTCGAAGAGCAAACGTCGCTACCCATCAATGCCATAATGGAGCTTCTAGAATGCTGCCTAAATAATTCTTACTTTCAGGAGAAGGACAGATTCTTTAGCCAAAAGGACGGACTACCAATGGGCTCATCCCTATCACCAGTAATAGCCAACATTTACATGGAATGGTTCGAGGATCAGGCGATAGACAAGGCGAATATTAAACCAAAGCTATGGCTTCGTTGCGTAGATGACATATTCATCATTTGGAATGGAAGCGATGACGAACTTCAAACCTTTCTACAACATATGAACAACCTGGCACCTACAATTAAGTTTACCATGGAGAAGGAGGACAACGACAGATTACCGTTCTTAGACGTCGTAGTACAGAAAAACGGGAGCACCATCCAGACATCGGTATATAGGAAACAAACCCACACAGGTCAATATCTTAACTACGCCTCAAACCATTCAAATAGCACCAAACATGGAATAGTCAAAACACTCGTCGATAGAGCATTCACACTTGGCAACACGCAGGGAACTTTGACGAAAGAACTTAACAACATCAAGCAAGACCTTGGCATGAATGATTACCCTACGAAACTAGTCGATCAGGCCATCAAAAAGCGTCAAAATCACAAAGCTAGAACGAACAAAGATAATGAATCTGGACCCACCATGAATGTACCTTATGTCAAGGGAATCTCCGAAAAAATTCGAAGGATAGGACAACAGTACAACATCCGAACAGTCTTCAGCTCCAAAGATTCCTTAAGAAGCCACCTGACGAAGACAAAACCAACAAATCAAAAGGACACGAAGAATTGTGTATACAGAATACCTTGCGAAGGCGGACAATCCTATGTTGGTGAAACTCTACGACCTCTCCAAACAAGGATCAAAGAACATCGAAACCACACACTGAAAGAAGAAACAAACAGATCCGGTGCAGCAGACCACGCTTGGACCCACGGCCATCATTTACAATCGGCAAACGCAAAAATTATACTTAAAGAAGAGCATTGGCGGAAGAGAAAATTTAAAGAAGCAGCTGTCATAATCCAGAACCCTGACTGTTCCAGTCAACCTTCTGCAAATATAAGAAACATTTGTAAGCCCTTGTTAAATAGGTGTAGGCTCAGATTGAGTAGTGATGCAAACGTGATGACGAAAGCGGATGATGTAAGCAGATGAATAATCATGGTGACGTAAGCAGATGAATAATCATGGTGACGTAAGCAGATTACTCACGACTGCACCCTATCATACGTCACTTACTAGCTCCGCCCCCCTAGGTAGTATAAATAGGCTCGTTTGTAACTTGTTTAGTATTCACCTGAAGACGACTGGAGATACTTACCAGTTGAAACGTTGTGATATGAAAAACTAAAGGCAATGGAAGTCCAAAACACATCTATTACCCTGTATAATATGACTTACATAAAAAATACACAACTACGGAGGCGTTTCATTTTTGGTTTGGCACACTTTTTTCATGAAATTTACCATTCTTTTTGGGGTAGAAACCGCCCTCAACTTTTTTTTTTTAATCTAAAGATATGTATTTTTTCTTGACAACCCCCTAATCTAAAGTAAAATTCATTCTTGACATTATGTATCGTATCCGGGGTTATTTGGTGAATTTTGTGTATAAGTCGTTGCCTAAGTTCCTCTAAATTTTTTGGTTTTGTTACGTAAACTTTGGTTTTAAGGTGACCCCAAAGGAAATAATCTAGAGGATTAAGGTCCGGCGATCGTGGCGACCATTCAATAGTACCTCTTCTTCCCATTCAGCGGTTTGTAAAAACTTCACTTAAGTATTGCCGAACATTAAATTAAAATTCTGCATGGTGAGGAAATAAAGCAGTCAAAGCTGGAATTAGTTTTCTCTTGCAAAAAAAACAGCTATGTATAGCCATTTGAGTTACTTTCAAGGAATATTGGCCAAATTGAAAAAGTTTTCCACCTCGGCTGGGATTTGAACCCAGACCCTCTCAATTGCCATTAAGTGATTACATTTTTTACGTTCATCAAAAAACAAAATTTATTTTTACGTCTACGGCTGTTTATTTATCATATGCAAAGTGTCAATAGTTTAACAATCTGTGCAAAGTGGTTTGCTTTCAAATTTGTCCCAGTAAGTCTTTACTGACTGTGGACGAAAACCGCGTGTTTGCGAAAGCCCAGACAAATATGCACGGTTATAGCAACTTCGTTTACTTATATGCAGTTTAACTTAATCCATTTGTACAAACTACCGGTTTGTTAGACATATCAATATTTATTTAGAATTGGAATGGATGCACTTAGATTTCAGTAGCGAACTACGAAAACGGCAGTTTAATTTTGAGGGAAAAGTTACAACTGCCCATATTATGCATCAGTGAAGTCATTTAAGATTTTCTTTGAGAATGAATAACCCACACTTTCCATAAAATAATGTCAGTAAGGTTCAAGAACTATTTAAAACTTTAAATCTGCATTAAGTCCTATAATGCGTAAACTAGGAAATCATTCTCTAAAAACTGGTGAAGTGCCTCAAGGAATGAAGATTGCTGACGTTAGACCAATTTTTAAGTCAGGCGATAAACAACAACTAAATAACTACCGGCCGATATCAGTGTTGCCAATAATGATTTTTCGAGATTTTTGTAAGAATTGTAAAGGATAGTCTTAATTTACATTTAAATTCAATACATTTTTTATCTAAACGGCAATATGGCTTTCAAAAATCACGTGATACATATTCTGTACCTGTTGATTTAATTTCAGAAATTCAAATGGCTTATTTGTTTCTCTAGATCTTTGCAAAGCTTTTGATACAGTAAATTTTTCTATTCTTTTAAAAAACTTGATATGATGGGTATTTCGGGTGTAGTTTTTGACTTGTTTAGAAACTATTTGTATCAGCGGAAACTAAAAGTTCGTATCAAAAATAAATATTGCAAATTTCTTAATATTAATTGTGGTGTTCCGCAAGGTTCGATTTTGGCCCCTTTATTTTTCCTTATTCTATAGTTACATTAAAATTGAAAGGGAAAATTAGATTGTTTGCTGATGATACAACTATCTTATACATCGCTGATTCATGATATGAAAATCATTGAATTATGGAGGTGTAATCATAAATTAACATTAAATTTGGAAAAATCCTCTTTTTTATGTATTGGAAAGAAACCCAATTTATACAGAAGTGATTTATAATTAAAAGTCGGGCATTTAAAACAATCAAATAGAATTAAATTTTTGGGGTTGATAATAGATGAAGCTATTAATTGGAGTGAACACATTGAATATTTTAAACAGAAAATAGTTCCACCAGTGAGATTTAAAAATAAAACTCAGTTTTTTGACTTTAAATTATATGTGACGTCATATTTATTTTGCTATTATTCACTCTCATTTACAATATTTAACTTTAATATGGGGATCAGCTTTTCAAAATTTGCTTAACCCTTCACAAGTTTTACAAAATAAAGCAATTAAAAATATATTGTCACAACTGTGTTTGTTGCGACTGAGACTTCGTTTTGGTAGAAGTCTCTGGGATCGACTTTAGAGGGAAAGTAAATTTAAAAAATGCAAATTATAAAAATAAAATCTATTAATCAAAAAACATAAAATAAGGGTTGGTTTAATTTTGAGTATTTACAATAAAAGGTTTTACTACTTACTTATTTTACTCTGGAAGACTCTTCTCCCGACCAGCGGGCACATGTCGTACGTCATTTGCTCATGACAGGATTTCAAGAACGACTGCCTATGTCTTTTGTTATTCAATGGTCAATGCTACATCTTAGGTCAGCACAATTTTGCTCACTCCGTAGGTTAAACAAATTATGTTGACTACTAATTATAATGCAAGTTCACTGAACAACAAAGTGTATATTCATCGCTTTTGCTTTAACGGGAGTTTTCCGGTTTAAAGAAATATGATTTTACAATAAACTAAATCAAACGCAAAATTTATCAAATAAATAAATTACCAAATTTCGTATCGTGACATATGCCCCTTGTTCGCAAAAGCTGGACCCACAGCTTTATACAATTTATATAATAATCAGATACAATAATATAATATATAGGTTGATGGAATGAGCCACCCTTTAAAAAAATAGCAATTAATTACGAGACATCGTTAAAATTTACAAAAATGGGTTTAAAATAACCAAGAAATAATTTACAGCAAAAATTAAAGTTAAAAACCTCTAAAATAAAACTATGTTAATAATTCTAAATAAATCTTAAAAAATAAAATTTCCAGAAAAATATTTAATTTCTGTTATTTTTCGCTTTTTTTTTTCTCAAACTTTTTTAAATTATTGATTATAGTATAATAACCTATGAATTATAATAAGAACTAACTACATATAAGATAAAAAAATAATTCCCAATATAAATTCCTAATACCAATATGATTAAAAACTTTTCATATTTTTTATTTCGATTCTTCGCATAAAATTCAAACTTAAGGTCAAATAAAGAAATGAAACATTAATTTTGAAACATGTTGGTATTTTACAAATACGTTGTTTTTTATTCTAAACTATTTAGCAAATTGCATTAAAGATTATTTTTCTTTCAATAAAGTTCATTTTTATTTTAACGCACATTTTTCAGTCTTCTAATAATATCCAAGTTTTTGACACAAGCAATTTAATATTACCATTAACAGCACAGCACACCTGAAAACCTAGGGTTGACTTATAGGGCAATTTTCATTTCAAAGTTACCCAGACGCGAACATAGCGCACTACCTCGTTTCAGTAAAACCATGTCGTGGTTGTGAACATCAGGCACGATGTTGTTGGAAGCCTTTTGGAGCTATTTGGATCAATGCTTGGATGTATTTATCTCTACTGCGTCCTGAATGCAAGGACAAACTTTCGAGAAACCATTGTAGCCACTGTTACATAACTTATGTCCGTGGTGATAGTGATAGGTTTGATTGGCATCGTCCGTCTTGCTCTAAGGATGGCTTGTTGCGTCCCTTACGGTCTACAGCGTGGTGCATGTTGTTTGTTGGCTTTCAGAATCCTCTGCCACTGGTTGTGTCAAAATGTTCATGAAACAGAAATTCAGTGCGTATCAAAACTTATGATAAATGCAATGTTATCTACATAAAATTATTTTAAAATACAAATATTTCTATCTACTAGTTTCTAACATGCAAAATTCAACAATATTATTTCTTAATCTTGCATTATTTTTATTTTTTGCATCTATAGTAATGCTTAACTTCGCATTTTCAAAATATTTTTTTTTTAATACAGCAACTTAAAATTTGATGCTCTTGAACATTTGAGTACACTGATTCATTTATTGTGTCATTGCTTGTATAGACAATATTGTACTAAACTTTTATATAAAAATTTCTACTTATTTTTCTTGAAACAGAAAAGGATACCTAGATAAAGCAAAATGCAAAAATTAAACATTAGAAACCTAATCTTTACAAACAAACATTTTAAGAATAAAAATTTCACAAACTAACTTTTTGACAAAAACGGCGTTCAGATGCAATGAAACTTATGACATCGATGAAATCAACTAACGAGCAAGGCACACATTAATAATTACCTATGATCCCTAATGAAAAAGAATTAAAAAATTTTAACCTGTAAATTTTTGGTCAAATGAATAATAAATAATTATTGTAGGTAGGTACTTACCGGCCACACAAAAGTACCTAATTAAAATTCAATGAAATTAAAAATAAACGGCACCATAACCATAAAATATTTTGAAAACGTAATTAATGTAACAAAAAGCACAAAAACGCAATCCTCGTCTTGGAGAAGTAATTTGCTGGTATTTCCATACGTTCGGCCTGTCTACCGAATCCGAAAAGGCAATGTCCGGTAACTACGGCAGTGATATTTCTTAATACTACTTACTTTAGGGTTAATGCGATTCTTTGATACTTACTGCCAATTTTCTCCTAATTGTGTTTCATTTTAATGTAATCTTTACCACTATTATATTCCGATATATTTGGCACTTTTCAAATAATGCCGGTTTTTACATTATTCAACAGCATATACAATATAATTATACAGATTAAGAATTCTTCAGTATAATACGAACAAACAAAAACCTACTCCTAATTTTGCAATTATAATATGGGATATTATGCAATAAAAACCTAAAATAACGCCTGTACTATGTTTTAGGAGCGTTTTACGTATTACGCTTAAATAGCAAGAAAATTAACTGACCCGTAATTAGAGTTTAAAGCCGTTTAATACTAGAAAATAATGCACATTATGGTGGATTGTTCCGTTTTGCTATTAGTTTTATGGCCATTACGGAATTCTGTGCTTTGTTAATTTCTTTTATAGTAGAATAGTGCAAATTGAAAAACTTTTAGATTTTTAAGTGCTCTAAAGTGATGGAGAATACTAAATTAGTGAAAATGGTCAACCATTTTAACTTTGTAGCTGTATTTTATGTCTGTTTGAAAATCACCAAAATAAACTTTTCCTACGACCACCTATGACAATAAGAAAAAAAGCACGGTTAACTTGTCTAGAAAGTGCTTTCTATCATACGCGTGTTGAAATCTTTTTTTTTAATACGTGTGTTGAAATGAAAAACAGCTGAGGGCTGACGAATGTGACAGCACAAATATTTAAAAAATAACAAACTTACGGGACCCTTGGAGCGAATTGGGGTGCTGGGTGGGGTAATGTATACTAGGACATTACTGCAAATAAAAAGTTAGTTTTGGGAATTAGGAGTTTTTATGATAAAAAATAATATAAAAAAAAGGAGAAATAGGTCAGGCAACCCACTAAAGATATGGAAATGCGCACTCTCACCCACTAACTAATGTCAACTAAGTTGAGCCACAGAAAAAAATGCTTAGTTAGAACATAAATGAAATACCGATTTATAAGTTCGATTTTTACAATTATCTTATCTAGGATAGAATATCCATACAATGTTTAAGGATACGGGACAAGTGAATGTGCTGTATATGTAAATAAAATATTAATATTCATAATAATGTCAGCATTATTGAAAACAAATCGAACATAGGACTTTCATAATTAACAAGCTATCGATACTTAACTCCATCTTTACCTATCTACAATTATTGAGGTTACGACTTTTTAGGAGATGAGTGTTATTGTTTAGTTCTATCGTTTTTATAGTATTTTGTACGTACCTATTTCCTATACGTAGGTATTCTTTTATTGGAACTTTCAATTTTTATTCCTTATCAAATGTTGAAGAGTTGAAAGCCTAAATAAGACCTGAATGTTAATTTCTCACAAAGTATGTAATTAGAAATGTTGAAATTTAGTTAGAAATTAGAAGTGTTGTAACAAAAAAGTATTAAAGATGCATAAAAGATTTCTTTTATTTTTCAAATAAATTAATTATTGTGAAAGAAAGAAAAAAACTAAAAGTTTTCCTCCACAAAATTTAATAGAATAAGGGTATCTACATGTTTCGAACGTAGAAACGTTAATCATCAGGAGACAGAAAATATATTAAGTGCTGATGGTTTTAGCAGAAGAGAAAATGATGAATGACCTTAATGGAGCTTTTATGGAATTAAAAAATGATGTGTAAAAGAGACATAATATGGAGAAATTGATAAAAGTTAAAACATACTGAGTATGTGAGAAGTTGGTAAATGGGGTCTAAACCAACCAAATAAACTGGGGAAGAAGAAAAACCTTTGTAAAAAGAAGGTGTCGAAGATTATTTAAAATTTTTATAAAACATTTTTAAGTATATGTCTAAAAGACATTGTGAGGATAAAATTAGTCGTAATTATCAAGGTATCACAATGAAATTGCATTCAGCAAAAGTGTTTTGTGGGGTACTGGTTCTGGTCATTTTTTAATTCCATAAAAGCTCCATTAAGGTTCTTCACCATTTTCTCTTCTGCTAAAACTATCAGCACTTAATAAATTTTCTATCTCCTTATGATGAATGTTTCTACGTTCGAAACATGAGCCTTGAAGAATTTTATTCTATTACATTTTGTGGAGGAAGACTTTTAGTTTTTTCTATCTTTCCCATACTTTTAACTCCACTTTAAGCATGGACTACTTCTTCAAATTAAATTAATTATTGTTGGTTTAATATCTTATAAACGATAAGGAATAAAAATTTTAAATTTAGCACTTTTGTATAACTCCATAGGTATGCGCTTTAAAAATAGTCGATAAAAAACTAGGGTTGCCGTTTAAAAATTTATTGCTATCCTCATATCTCTAATTTGCGACACACTGTATCAATATTTTTTCTAAAAAATATCACAAATTAAAATGGCAATATCCGTACTTCTGCGTTTTTCAAAAAAAAAACTATAGTGGATTTACCAAATTTATTGCAAGTTACAATTACACACAATAATTTTTTACACAATTATTAACGTCTGGAACATCTACTCTCACTCAGGATTTTTAACCATAGTAAGAATAACTACAAAAGAACAGAAGGTTTATGTATTTGCTCTAGAGCTTTGGATTAAAGCCAATGCAACGAAATTAGCAGAATTAACATATAATTGACCCTAAATAGCAGTTTAATTCTGAAAAATAAACGCTACCCTAGATTGTTCCGTAAAGCTTTTAGTTTTAGAGCTATTATACGTCCACTATGTTTGGTGAATTAATTTTCAACTGGAACTGAAATTACATGCGCTTTTGTGTTGGAACAATGCTTTTTAGAGTGGAGTAATTTGAGACTCAACCACCTCGAAACGAAATCATAATTTTACCATTCAATGAGTAAAGCTATATACCGTGCGAGCAAAAACTATTTGCATCAAAGAGGGCTTGGATTAAAAAACGTAAGGCTTGGTTTAGATCACATTGATATGGGGACGATATATCTAACCAAATCTAGGTTAAAATTTTCTCAAATTCATATTATGACATGGTATGGCAAACTAATGAGTAATAAAATAAGTGGACAAATACAAATTTATTTTTGTTGTTTACAAAATTAACAAAGTAAGAATATACAGAAAGAAAAAGAAAAAGAATTACATAAATTGCTGAAATTGGCCACCGCCATGTTCCAAGCATAAATTCACACGTCTCTATTTTGACCAGCATCTCTGGAGAAATGTTACCACATTCTTGGATAATCCTTTCTTGTATATTCTTGGAATACTTGCACTTTATAAGGAAATAAATTTAGCCGTATTATACAATTGGTTGGCGTATTTTGCATTATTTCACGAACGTTTGCAACAAGTTCTTCTATTCTTACAGATGGTCTTCCTGTTCGATTTTTGTGTTGTATAGAACCTGTTTCCCTAAACACAGCTACGGTTCTTTTCAGACAATGATAAAAATCCCGATCAGCAATAAAAGCAACGTTAGGAAAATGTTCGTGAAAATCGTCCATGCACAAACCCGGATTATATTGCCACTCACCATTTACTCTAAACCCCCCCCCCCAGTACGCTTCAACCATGAATGTTTTGTGCTGTTCCGTAAAGCCCATTGTGTGAATTGTTCAAGAAATTGAAAAAATTAGCTATGAATCAAATTACTTGTAACGACTGTCCAAGATGACGGAATAACTGATTGATTGTTAATTCAGGTAGTTACTGACACCCGACAGGTATTAAGCTCTACGGCTAAGCATTACATCTTTAAATGCAAGGCCCTCTTTGATGCAAGTAATTTTTGCTCGCATGGTACATACAGAAAAACTTCTACTTAGTACTACTGAGTTTCGAAATCGTTGGTTTTTTTAGTTTATCTGCTAGTGACACAATGTATTATTTTATGATACGCATTTATTCACAAACTGCACAATGCGCTGGTGTATGATCTTCAATAATTGGTGCGTATTTTAGGTATTACGAAATTTAGCAGGTGAGTTAGAACACGAATAACTTAGTCAAGACGAAATAAGTATTTTAATAAAAACCTATGAATAAGAAATCTCATAAAATATACAATCATGCAAAGCTTTTTAATATTTTAAGAGATTACAGACAATTACATATCACTGTGACATAAATGACACTGGACACTGGATACAATGACTTTCTCACAGAATTAAGGTGATTTTCTAATGATATGCCTTTGATTCTGAGTGATGTCACGACCAAAGTTGTCTGGATTATGATTTGTTGATTAAAATCTTTGTGCAACCAAACGAAAGATGTTTTAGATTTAAAACATTTCATTGAATCAACAATATTTTGAGATGCGTTACTATTACACTTGAATAATCTCTACAGAAGAGAGGTTACACTGTCTAAGCTGGATTTGCAGTGACTCATTTACGTTGTATATTCCAGAACAGATACCCGTGATTGCGTCAGCAAAAAAACATGGTAGATCATAGCTCATGAAATGAATACATATGATTTTTTAACTTTAAAGAGGTGTCTGGCAAGATCGGAAATGAGTTTATTTTAAATACTAAAAATGAGCAGGTTAGCTTGTACTATTATTTGAAATTTTAATTAAGATCTTTTTCATAAATAAAATTTTAAATTACACCTATTAGCATGAAATAGACGTAAAAGATCGTAAAAGTAGTAGTTTGCCACATGAAAAGTTGTCTTTAAAAAAGGTCTTAAAGAAAGACGAAATCGTTTCCTTGGTAGGGAAAAACTCAATTCCTCCCAAATACCAGGATTTATTTTAAAAATTTACAGGCACAATACGTTTTGTGTTTTAAAATAATTCCTTTATATGTATTACTTTTTTTCCACGATCTACCAGTGACAAAAATATTTTTTTTCTTTTGTGTTAGGTACCTATGGATTTTGTTAATATAATAATTATATAATGTAATTGTTTAGTTTCTTAACATTTCAAATTTAGTTATTTTAAATGACTTTTTAATAATTGCCTGAGTGCAAGGTATTTAATTAAAATAAATTATTTTTGAATGGAAAATAAAATGTATTCAAATTTTCGATATTTGTTACATGCAAGCCTATTTAATAAGGAATTTGTTCGAAAAAAAAGTTTAGCAAAACACTAAATGGTTATAAAACTATGTACGGTTATTCACACCATAAAAACTAAAAACGTGTTTTTCTCAAAAGTTGGTTGTTTGGATTGAGTTAGTATTGCATATTATGATAAACTACCGAGTAATGCAGGCTATTATAAAGACAGTTTTTTGAAGTGAAATGGAAAAGGTACGCCGGGTAAATGTCAATAAAATTACAATAAAAAGACTACGGAAGCCAATTTAGAAGAATGACGACAGACCAGTAACAGATCACATAAAGCTTACTTCTGCTCAAACCAGCGCTGTTGGTACTCTCCCAGAAATAGCGGGGTCCCCATTGCGGAAATGCGTGGGCACCAAATATCTCAGCTGGGCACAAACAACACAAAAACAAACACTAACACAGCAAGCAATAGCTTGCTACTGCCCAGATCAGCACCGTCTCATCTGAGCACAAACATCGCAAACACAAACACTAACACAGTAAGCTTCTACTACTTAGTTAGAGGACAAAGCCAGCTTAAGTATATCGTGTACCTAAAGCATTGGCGAGTACGACGCAAAGCACGCATTAGGCGTGCAGTGCTGAAATACCGAACCGAGTGGTCTGAAGGTTTATACGCCTATGGCGCGGAAACCACAGGAACACGGTGAGTTTAGTCGGTAGGCGGCCCCATTAGGGTTGAATCCGACACTCCTCTGCTAGTATCCCGCAGGGGGTTAGTCTTTAGAAGATTCTCATCGAGAAAACAAAAATCGAAGTTATCATAATTCATCGGTTACAACTCAGTTCTCGCAAAACCATGTCAACTGGAACTAATAAGATTTCTTGCAAGTTCTGGTTTCTTACCAGTTCAGATTTTGTTTCTAGTCTCCAGATGAAAAAGAAACTGTTAAGATGACCAGGGAAGAGATTCGCACAATGTCATTTTAGTGACGATTTGTGGATTCGTTGTGGCGTAGGGTAGTATTTCTGCTTATGCTCGAATGGAGCTTGTCTTCGTATATAGATGCACCAAAGTTCTTAAATTACAAATTTAATTTTGTTATCTTATCAAACTTTTCGAATTTTGCTTTAAAGAAGAAAATCGTATTGCAATGACTAACTATAGCACGACATAACAGCTACACTGATGAAAATGATCTGGTACAACAGGTTTGCTAATACAAAGTTTGTATTGATAACTTATTTTTTACAACCCATATTAAATAAATTGCTAGTGTTTCAAACTCGCTTTAATGTTATATCAATTTCAGATTTGCTAGAACGGTGTTTTTATTGGTAGTAATCAGTTCCATTAGCAGCACAGTCTTGTTGAATAATGAACTACTTTTCATACAGCAATTTTGTTAAGAAATAAATTGTAACTTCTTAATGCGACGCATTTTGTTCCCAGTAAAGCGCTTTCTCTACAATTAAGAAAGCAGAACAGCGTCCCCAAAAACGAATTGTATCCGTTAGAACCTATAATCCACAAGACGTTGGTGGGGGTTCGTAGCGATCGGCAATCGCCGCGTGCCCTAGTATTAATTTTAACGTATTTGTTGCGCAGGTCACATCATCGTTTAAAGTCTTCTAACTGTCCTGTCTGAATTTAAATTTTACTGATCGTACCAATACCTGTTTCAATTAATTTATTTTTACTTTGTAATTAAGTTTTTCTAAACTTTGCATGTTAGATAAAGCAGATTCTTATTTCACACAACCCATCATCGTTATTATTAATATTGGACTTTATAAGCTATGGACGAATTTTACCATCTCAGTAAACCATGTTACATAACATATGCAATGTTAAACGACAAGAAGAATATCACATTAGAAGCTATTTGAATTTTTGCGATCTATAATACTGATTTTTTAGTGTTATGCATATGCACATTATTATGATTAATGTCAAGTTTCATTACAACTGCCAGTCGAAACTAATACAATAAATTCAGATTACACCTCCAATAGATCTTGATAATTACTGTAAGTATTCAGATCAATAAGGGCTATAAACCATTCAATGGTAGCATTAACTTATATTTCCTATTGCCTTAATTACCGTGATATTATCACTACACAACGGTCTAGCAATTTTCGTTGTCTTACAGTAGAAAAGCGCGTTGCTGTCACATATAGTATTAAACAGTTGTATAAAGAATATGTGAATTCTTATGCGGAATAGAAGGCTTTTTTTCAGTGTAAGAGTCATATCGCAAAATAAAAAGTAACAAAAACCAAGCAATTTTAAAACATAATTGTCGTTAAGGGTATTTTAAGTAAAGCTTTGGATTGCAGACAAATAAAATAAAATAATGTGCATTTGGTCCTTAAGTCTGTTTTAATTCTGGAAAGTCAGCTTTTAGTTCGAGATAGTGTAAGGAGACTAGCTTTTGCAAATCCACAATCCATTTTCCACTGAAACTACAATAACTTGTGCTTTTATGTTGGAACAGTGCTGTTCAAAGTTACGTAAAACCCGCAAGTGGTCTGATTAATTTTAACAAAATTTGTTATAACGACAAGGAGATCACTCAAAATCAAGACAAGGATTTTCAGCTGTTTTTTTTTCTAGGGTAAAAAATGGCATAAAAAAACATTGACTGATTCAGCATTTGAAAATAATGGGATTACCATAAACCGCGTTGGCATCATTTAAGAACCCAGACTTTTCAAATTATCTCTAAAACGCACCATTTTATCGAAATTTGATAAGAGACAAAAAATAATCAAAAATATATGATTACCTGAAAAAATATAATTCGGAAGTCACTGGTGCAAGTACTAAAAAATAGGGGAGGTCAGAGAGTACTGCGACCCCCCTATTTTGCATAATTGACGATTGTTGTTTGTTTTTCCCAAAAGATATAACTCTTTATGTTAAAGCAATGTACTAAATTTGAAATTTATATCTTAATAAATTCTCGAATTATTCAAAAATCAGTTTTTAATTTCAAACTTTGACACCCTGTATATCGAACATGAGGGTCAAAAATGAAAAATAGCATTATAAATGCTCAATAAATAGATGGTTCGCTGATTGACCTCATTTTTCCGGACACCATGTTACATTATTGAAAACAACTTCCTTAAAAAATTTAAAAATTCGGTTAGCAAGAAAAGCTTTAAAAAATTGAGAAAACCGGCAAATGATAAAACCTAGTGGCCTTTATAACGCAGTTTTTTAATGACAAACTGGGTTTAGATGTTTTTGAATCAGAAATAAATAACATCTATTTATTAAAACAAAATCAATCACATAAACCAGCTCCTTTAAAGCTGGAATTTGTGACTACTTTAAAAAAGGAACAAGTACTTAAAAACTGTTCCAAGTTGAAGGGCACTCAAATTTTCATTGCTCAAGATTTATGTTTCAAGGACAGACAAGATCTCAAAATCCTTCGTGAACATTTAAAGCTGGCACGAGAAAAAAATTTTGTAGCTAAAATTACCCGCGGAAACAAACTTGTCATTAATAATGAAATTTACACTGCAGATCAATTACATCAAATGTCTGGTGACTTTTATAATGTCGATGGAATACCAGAAGTGATACCAAGACCAGATAGTGCACCCACTACGCCTTCCATAGGAAGGGTGTTGGAGTTCAATAATTTATTGGATGCCGAAAATCAGGAAGAGGAAAATGTAACAGGAACCAACGAAAACTGTGAAACGGAAAAACGTAAACGTGATACAAACATTGACTTAGATAAATCAATAGTAGAACTACAAAAAAAACCTAGAGTCCTAAATTCGTTTAAAAACTTAAGATCGACAGTTAAAAAGTAACATTACCCCTAAATTCGTTTAAAAACTTAAGATCGACAGTTAAAAAGTAACATTACCCCTAAATTAAACATTTACATTGGTTAGAGTTCTTTGCTTATTAGCTTGTTAAGAGGTCTAGAGAACTTAATAGTCAAAGTACTACTACTTAATCCGCATCTTTTGTTAAAAATATTTTAAACCAAATCCAATTTTTTGTATATTTAATATTTTAAAGGAAATAAACAATCATAGTTTGCTGTATAGATATTTCTACATAAAGGTTGAATTTGCTCACTTAAGTTTTTTCACTATTGTTTATTCAATTAATAAGGGAGATTACAATATAATATAATTGGCCGATAGAAATAGGTTGTTGGGTTCTCTATATTACCATTAGCTTTTATTATATCTAATAAATACGTTTTAATTTACTTTCTTTCCACATTAAAACACTGGTTTTTGTATTTATAAAGTGAATTATTATTATTAGTTTTGTGGTTTGTTGTGACATTAGTATACTATGGTAAAAAATGAATTTCTTTCTTTTGCACATTTTAACATACGCTCTTGCAGGACGGCTTTTGATCTGTTTTCAGAATTTTTAACTGGGGAATCTATCGATATCTTGGGATTATCCGAAACGTGGCTGGACTCCTCGTGGCCGAATGCGGCAGTCAGCATACCAGATTATAAGATTGTTAGAAAAGATCGGTTGACTCGTGGGGGTGGAGTTGCTTTCTACATCAAAAATGTTGTCAAGTTTAAACTTTTAGATACTCCACCAAATAATAATAATCTAATTGAGCATCTTTGGATATCCATTAAGATTGGCGGTAAAAATATATGTTTGGGTACGTTTTACAGACCACCTACGGCAAACCTTTTAAACTGTTTGGATCTATTGGAAACTACTTTAATTTCTTTTATTCCCGAGTTTGATTATGTACTCCTTGGAGGCGACCTTAATGTTGATATGTCTCAAACTTCTAATGGTTCGAATT
Organism: Polydrusus pterygomalis; assembly: GCA_963969555.1. NCBI lineage: Eukaryota > Metazoa > Arthropoda > Insecta > Coleoptera > Curculionidae > Polydrusus > Polydrusus pterygomalis. The sequence goes on from OZ018380.1 coordinate 30,503,690, forward strand.
TGGTTAAGAATTTTCTTCAAAAGTATAGTTTGCATCAGGTAATAAGCGAGCCGACTCGAATCACTGAAAATACTAGAACGTTGATAGATGTAATTATTAGCTCTTCACCAGATATTATAGCTAGCACTAATGTTATACCTATGGAGGGTATTTCGGATCACTCCCTGGTGTCTTGTGTGGTAAAAATTAAAAAGGAAAAAATTAAACCTTTTCTATACACTTACCGTGACTTTTCTGACTTCAATTTGGATTTATTTGCACGGGAGCTACACAAAATTAACTGGGATGAAATTTTTTCTTTCAGCAATGTTAATGAAATGGTTAGTTTTTGGAATAAAAATATTGATTTACTTTTTGACACTTTCGCCCCCTATAAAACTATTAGGATATCAAAAAAGCCTGCCCCATGGCTGACTGAAAATCTAAAATTAATAATGAAACTTAGAGACAATGCTTTGCTTAAATATAAAAGAAGTAAAACGCAAGGGGCATGGAATTATTATAAAGAGATGAGAAATTTTGCTAACCATTCAGTAAGAATGGAAAAGAAAGCATATTTACAGTTTAAATTTAAATCTAATCCTAAGGAATTTTGGAAAACACTCAAGTATTTAAATATATGTGACTCCAACTCACTACCCACATATGAATGTAATCCCAATAACTTTAATAATTATTTAATAAATAATGCTGCTAATAACACTCAATCTTCAACTGGGGAAGTGTCTGATATATTAAATAAATATAGGAATGAAAGGAGGGTGTCTGCCGGTGGGGAATTTGTTTTTAATAATGTATCACCTGACGATGTCTTAAGTATTCTTGGTTCAATAAAAAGTAATGCTAAGGGTGTTGATAACCATAATTTAAAAATGCTTACTTGTCTATTTCCTTATCTAACTAAATACTTAACCTACATTGTAAACACATGCCTTACTACAGGTGCTTTTCCCGATGCATGGAAATGTGCAAACATAATTCCCGTCCCAAAGAATAATCATCCTACTGAGTTAGGTCATTTTAGGCCAATAAACATTCTGCCTACGATATCCAAGGTGTTAGAGAAAATTGTCGCTCAACAACTAAATGTTTATTTAAATAGTCAACAAATCTTACCAATGGTTCAGTCAGGATTCAGACCTCTACACAGTACCTGCACTGCTCTACTTAAAGTATCAGATGACATTTTTACGGCTTCTGACAAAGGGTTGAACACTTGTCTGGTATTGCTTGATTTCAGTAAAGCCTTTGATACCTTGAACCATAACTTACTTTGTGATAAATTGTATTACTTTGGGTTTTCACCGACGGCAGTGACATTTTTTAGGAATTATTTGACTGGAAGACAGCAAAGAGTTGTATGCAATGGAATAAACTCAGAATTTTTACTTATTACTCAGGGGGTTCCTCAGGGTAGTATTCTTGGCCCTATCTTGTATTTGATTTATACTTCTGATTTTTATACTTTTCTAAAGCATTGCATTCTTCATTTGTATGCTGATGATTCTCAGATCTACTTGTCATTTTTCCTTAAAGATTTCCTCACAGCGGCATTAAAATTAAATGAAGATCTTGACATTATTGTTAGAGTCTCACAGGCACACTCACTTAAATTAAATGAAAACAAAACACAAGTGTTGTTATTTGGGAAAAACAGTAATCTGCTACAACAAAATGATGATTTTGTACTTAATTTAAATGGTTCTCTTTTAACTTTTACTGATAGTTGTCGTAATCTAGGAGTGCAGTTTGATTCAAACCTAAGATTCTTAGGCCATGTAAATAATTTACTTCAAAAGTCCTATTTTAAACTTAAACTGCTATACATGCATAAGGATATTCTTACTACTGATATCAAGCTAAAATTATGTGACTCTTTAATTCTTTCATTTGTCTCTTATTGTGATGTTGTTTTCTGGCCTGCGTTACGTCAGCAAGATCGGCATTCCTTACAAAAACTACAAAATTCCTGTGTTCGATTCTCTTACAATTTACGTAAATTTGATCACATCTCGGAATGTTTTAGGAATTCCCACTGGCTAAACCTGGATGAACGGTTTAAACTACATATGGCCTGTTTGGTTTATAAAATTAATAAGACTAAAACTCCTCCTTACCTATATCAAAAACTCTTTAAAGGAACGGACATACATAACCGTCCAACAAGATCATCATCCCTTTACAATATTCCCAGGCACTACACCTCCTTGTTTCGGCGATCATTTTCTTATAATGCGGCAAAAATTTATAATAATATCCCAGAGGTTATTAAGAGTTCCCCAAGTTTTCAAGCTTTTAAATGTAAGGTGGGTAAGTTTGTTCTGGGAGAGCGTGTGTGATTTTGTAACTATGTCATTGTGTAACTTGATATGGCGATTCATTTATTTCTGATTTTCTATTTTCTAATTGTTTACTTTATTACTTAGTACCTATATATCTTAGGTTAGCAGTTATTGAATTATTATTTTATTTTATACCTGATGGTTGCGTGGAAGAGCATTTATTTGAACGTCGCCATCACTTATCATTTAGATTTTCTATTATAAATTTTTTTGATATTAAATAAAGACATTTTGTATTGTATTGTATTGTATATTAAAAGCAACTTTTCTTCTTACGAATTATAGGAGTAATCTAACGAAAGTATAAAAGGTAAAGTTATGTAGGCACATCAAGATAATTCATAAAGACCCAACGATTTATATAATTCGAATGAAGCTTTGGATTAGTCAATAAAATGAAAATAGCAGAATTAACATGCAGTTGGCCGTAAAATACCCTTGAACTCTGTAAAATAAATGTTAATCTAGGCTATTTCGTAAAGCTTTTGGCTTTAGAGCTACAATTCGACTATTGGGTTTTGTGAATCCAAAATCAATTTCCTACTAGAATTGCAATTGCATGCGCTATTATGGCAAAACAATGCTTTCATGCTAAAGATAAATGACTCTTTCCATGACGAAATACTAAAATATATAGAAAAAAGAAAAGCACGAAGTCTTTCTCCACAATTTTTATTGTTCGAATAACTAGGCGAACCTAAAATCACATCGACATGTTTCGAGTGTAGAAACACTCATCATCAGGAAAACAAAGTGAAAGGTAAAATGCTGATGTTTTTAGCAAAAGAAAAAATAATAGTGAGATTGAGCCGTAATGGAGCTTTTAATGGTGTACAAGAGGTGTAAAATTGAGTAGTCAAAAGACCGACAATCAAGACTCCAGCATACTGAAGAGTCGAGGGTTAGTACAAAAGCACACTGTGCCGTGCGGAAAATGAGGGGAGTAAAAGAAAAATTAGGGAGTTTTGAAAAACTTATCTGTAAAAATCATTATTAAAGTACTGAAAAATCTTGAGTTTTATTAAGCCTTGTCAGAAACATGTGAAAGTATTGGAGTGAAATGGAAAGAAAAAGTTGTTTTTTATAAAAGTCGAAGCATCTGTAAAAAAAATAGAAAGGGGAATGTAGTAAATGAAATTTAAAAAATGAGGTAGATTAGCTTACCTTTTGGTTTAAAGTAAAAATCTGTTGGGGTACCAGGCTTTTTATGGCCCAATTACCCCCGCAGTAGTCAAATCATACACATTTGGTGCAATAATTAAGATTTTAAAAAGTTTCAAAAATAAAATTTGTGTTCCCGTTAGAGAAGTTCCACTGTAACCAGCACGTGTCAGATGGAAAATTAACTTGAACTTGACATTGTAAAAGGGGGGAACAAATGAAAACTGTTTTGGCGGTCAAATTGAAGAATGCTCGAGTATGCCAAGAGTTTTTCAAAAAAGTTTTTAAAAAATGTTATAAAGGAGAAAAGCTCAATTAAGGTTCAAAATTGCTTAAAATACTAAAAATAACTAGAAAAATAACACAAAATCAATACAATCCCTATAGAATAGAAAGAAATTACATTTAGAAATATGTTGCTGAAAGGTTTGAAAATAGGCATCACAAGTATTGTGTGGCGACCTCTCTTGGTAGGTTTACAATTGGTAAAAGTGTAACTCAGTATTTCGACAATGTAAAAAGTAACTATCACAGTGCCATCTATGAGTAAGAAGTAATAAATAATAGACATTTTGTTTTGTCGGTAAAATAGATTTAATAACGTAGAGATATTAAGAGTGGTGCTGAAAAATAAGTAGTCACAGATAAAAGCAGACCAATTTACGATCACCCAAATTGTGCTGGCGAATGGCCCTTAACGCAGCCGACGCCATAAAGAAGTGAAGAAGAATTACTACTACTTACTAAAATATATATTATCATCCCTTTCTGAGCAATATTGATAATATAATCCTCCCGCGGGCAGAAAAACCAACTACATTGAAACGATTCTGATACGATTCGTCAGCCTAATAGTTTTATCATCAATTTTCCAAAATATTTCAGCAATATAATAAAAAATTTTAAAAAACTGTCAAGTAATTTTTAAATTTGAAACCTCAATTCTACTAGGTTATATTCTAATTTTAAAATTTCTAATCTTTTTATTCAAAGAAACTTTTAAAATGTTACTGTGGTTACCTCACTAAACGAGGATTTTTCACTCGACTTTGATTCTTTCTTCATTCTATCATATCGCACAGAGGAAAAAATCAATTTTTTTACGGTTTTTTTTTTAATTTTGAAATATTAACTGAAAAAATAATCAATCAAAATAGGTTCTCTAATAAACACTCGTGAGACACTGAGAAAAAAACCTTTTATTCCTTATATCTTTATACAACTGTTTAATATCATAATTTTAAGACAACGAAAATTGCTAGACCGTTGTATAGTGATAACATATCACGGTTATTTAGCCAATAGGAAATACGAGTTAATGCTACCATAGAATGGTTTATAGCCATTATTCCTCTAAATACTCAAAGTAATTATCAAGTTCTCTTGGCTCGATTTTTAACTTTGCTTTTGATGGTATAAGTGTTAAAGTTAAGTTTGGAGTATAATTATTGTATGTTGAGGTACTTTGCAGTATTATTTGGCTTCACTTGTTGATTGCTCAGTGTTATCGGCGCCAGCGGCGAGTGGCCTGTAATGGTGTGGTTAAAAAGTGGAAGTTGTAATTTTTTTGGTTTGGTATTACTCTTCATTTTTTAAACCATTCTTCAATGGTTATAACTGCCTCCTGTAGTTCTTATGTGACTTTCCAAGTAAAATTCCTGTGAGCTGTAATACCTGTGTCGTCTGAAAATTGTAACAAGTAGCAGTTATTGTTGTCTTCCGCACATCTGCACCTATGTCATAGCAATATATGTTGCTATTTTCAAAAAACACCCGACGACATAATAATTGTTCCATTGCACAGGAAGAAAAAATAATAACTACTTGTTATGTTTCACAAATTTAATCAGTTTTCTGACACGTGGTTCGGCCCTTGCAGGCCATTGTCAAAGGAGTACAAGAAGATAAAGATTATTATTACCGATCTATTAAAAATCACGGTGATGATTATCACACTATCCTGTCATAAAGCCAGAGTGAAAAATCCTAGTTTTCATGAACATTTAAAAACTTTCTGTATGTCTTTAGTTCAAAATACCTAAACGCAATTAAACATAACCATATTTCGCCAATACTGTTGCTCTATTAAGGGTTACCTCAATCTATGAACCGCTGCTGTTTTGAAATACATATTCACGATAGAGCGAGTTATTAGGTCGGGTTAAGTAGCGCTGGCAGAGGCGGAACAAAAAGTCTAAAAGGGACTATTTAAAAGTTAAATGAGATATTACTACTACCGTGCCAGCAAAAATTATTTACATCAAAGAGGGTCTTGCATCTAAGGACGTAATGCTTAGCCGTAGGGCTTAATATATGTTATGTGTCAGTAACTACCTGAGTTAACAATCAATCAGTTATTCCGTCCTCTTTGACAATCGTTACAAGTAATTTGATTCATCGCTAATTTTTCCAATTTCTTGAACAATTCACACAATGGGCTTTACGGAACAGCACAAAACATTCATGGTTGAAGCGTATTTTCGAAACGGGTTTAGAGTAAATGGTGAGTGGCCATACAATCCGGGTTTGTGCACGAACGTTTTTCACGAATATTTTCATAATGTTGCTTTTATTGCTGAGGATTTTTATCATTGCCTGAAAAGAACCGTGGCTGTGTTTAGGGAAACAGGTTCAATACAACACAAAAAAGGAGCAGGAAAACCATCTGTAAGAACAGAAGAACTTGTTACAATTAAGCGTTCGTGAAATAATGCAAAATACGCCAACAAATTGTATCGGACCCTGTCCCAAGAAGTGGGAAGATCTTATGGAACATACAGGACTATTCTTAAGAAGCAGTTAATAAGCAATGTAATTATTTTTCTTTTTCTTTCTGTATAATCTTACTTTGTTAATTTTGTAAACAACAAAAATAAATTTGTATTTGTCTACTTATTTTATTACTCACTAGCGTGTACCCGGCCTGCGTTGCAGCCCGGCATTATACGACGTGAGATAATAAGGCGAACAAAACCGAACAAACCTCAAACTCAACCGTTTGCCGGCCCGTCCACAATTCACATCCATGCATAAAACATAGTCTGCCTTCGTCTATTCCGGCTTCGGAATTCGGATCGATCGTTGAACGGGCCGGGGACCGGTTAGGTTGGGTCGTTCATTCTCCCTACTCTAATTTATCAGTGTTGCTCTATAATATTATGCATGTATTATACATAAAAACCTTCCTCTTTCTATTAAAAAAAATCGCTTCAAAATCCGTTGCGTAGTTTTAAAGATTTATATCATGTCATAATATGAATTTGACAAAATTTTAACCTAGATTTGGTTAGATATATCGTCTCCATATCATTGTGATCTAAATCAAGCCCTATGTTTTTTAATCCAAGCCCTCTTTGATGCAAATAATTTTTGTTCGCACGGTATAATCTTCTTTTTGGGTTTGTGTAGGAATACGCCAAAAAATGATTATATGGGGATTTCCTTGACAGTAAAATCATTAGCTAACTGGATTCAATTAGTTTATGCTAAACTGTTATAGTATTTTACCTATAGGTAGATATAACCTAAATAAATAACACAAAAAATGCTGCTGTAAAACAGAGTACTTATTTGAAATTGCGATTTAGTTATAATAATATATATAATATAAATATAGTGTTTAACGCTGTTTTGCCTCTTTTTTTAAACCATATAAAAACCTATGTTTATTATTATCTACCCTTAAAATATAGATAACAAAATTTTCAAAATAAATTATTATTATCATTGTTTGCCAATAGTAAGCGATGAGACTATTGCATCTATTATTTTAGAAGGTGTCAATCACATGTATAATTTTCAAGTCCGGTCCTGAAATTCATACCAACTTATAAAAACTCAACACACCAGATTTGACAGAGTGTCACGTAACTTGGAATCCATCTTGCGAGAGGAATGAAAATTTTTACTATAAAGGTGCGTAGACATAGGCGTAGCTAGCTTATTTTTTCTAGGGGGGCTTAAGCCCCTGAAGGAATCGTAACAAGCGCCAAACGGGAAGCGCCGCAGGCCATGCGCCGCCGGCGAAAAATTTTCAGGGCCACGCCCCAATTTTACCAAGATTTAACCAAACTAGTTTGTTTACTAATATTATACTTAAATTTATAAAAAAAAAACGAAAGCCAGGAAAAAAAAACTTTTAATCTGAGCTAATGTAAGGTAGGTATAATTTAATTATTATTATAGCGGAAAAATATTAAAAACGTCGGTAAAACAACATAAACAGTATTAGGATTACAATAACATACTAAAAATTCTGAAAACAGCTACCATCAATTGGGTAAAAGTAGCTAGGTACTAAAAACAATTAACCCGCAACAAGAATAAATTAGCTTCGTAATGTTTTTTGAGTAATTTGATTCCAAAAAATAATAAAAATAGAAGGTAGAATTTGTCAGAGGGGGCTATTTTTATACCAGACGGGGCTTAGCCCCCCCCCCCCAGCCCCCCTTAGCTACGCCTATGTGCGTAGACGCAAAGGCTACGAGCAGATTACATTGCACCTGTATTCGTTTCCACTAGCCAGACTTGTTCGCCAGGGCCGTCGCTAAATAAGTAAAAGTTCCGGGTTTCGTATCGCTTCCCTCGGGATTCCTCCATGTGTGACAGGACGAAAGTGGTAATTTCATGTAATTAAAAAATTATATACTGATTGGATTATTAAAATAAATGTAAAGTGCATCGAGATTTTAAACATTTAACGAACATATTTATTTAGAAAACAATTTGGTTAGTTCCTGTTTATTTAAAAAAATATATATATATATTTCCTTTCCTTACATTAAAATTAATGCCAAAATAACGAAACTTTTTAAACATGAACCTTTCATTAAAATAGCATTCAGACAAGAAAAACCAATTGGAAATATATTTACCAAATTAAAGGATAAAGATGACACCCTAAAGAGATCGAACGTGGTTTATAGTATTCCTTGTAATGATTGTGATAAGGTGTATATAGGACAAACATCCAGAGTCCTAAAAGACAGGGTCACCTAACACAAAAGTAATAGTAGACTAAACAAAAAATCTTGTGCTCTCTCTGAACATTTTAACCAGTTACAACATACATTTAACTTTCAAAATACCAAAGTCTTGGGTAATGAAATCAACCACAATAAAAGACTTTTCTTAGAAATTGTTGAAATTTTCAAGCAACCATGCGCAATGAATAAAAAAACAGATATTGATAGTCTCAGTGCTATATATTCAAATTTGTTACATTTTAAACCCAATAACAATCAAAATAATAATAATAATAATAGTGGTGAGTCCACTAATTAACACATCCCGCTGTCTATTTCTTCCTTTTTACTAAACTTTGTACCGCAGTTTTGATAAGATAAAAGGTTTCCTTTTTTAATAATTGTCACTTGGGGGGTAAAGGGGTATAAGTCGAAAATTTTCAAAATTGAGGTAAGTCGCCCACAATACTTATTAATTCATTATCTACCTCTGAGAAAAGAGATATAAGTCATTTAAGCCTTAAATATGTGCCATTTTTGATTGTCGAAAAGGATATAACTATAGAAAATGTATATTTTTTTGTGAAAAGGGGATTAAGATTTGTTAAAAGCCTACTGACGAATTGAATTTTAACAAAATTATTTGTGGAAAGGAATATAAATAAGTATATTTATCTCCCTCTCCCCTAAAAATCTCTATGGCCTTTTATTGAGGAAAGGGGTATAATTAAATGATGAAGAGTCGAGCGATGAATAAAAATAATAATAAGTTTTGTTTTTGAACTCTGCATTTATTACCATTTGTTTCTTTTCATATTTAATACAGTTTTGAAGAAAGTACAATAGCAAAATTTTATTTATTTGGTGTAAAGAGATATATGTAAGTTTTTTTAGAATTTGTCATGTGTAAATGGGTATAAGTAATATTTTTTTTCATAATAGTTATTTTATTTTAATAACTGCTATATACAATGTATTAAGGATCAAAATATGCCTATTTTAATAAAAAAATTGAGTTTAAAAAAACCGTCATCCAAACGCGAGTATTAAGACTTTAAACTCAATTTTCCAAAATTGTCGATTTAGGACATATACCCCTTTACCCCCCCCCCCCTAAGTGCCAATTGTTCTTCCATTGTATATAATAGAAATATTTTTATATTTGTTCCGTATTAGATATATATTTCCTTTGTATTTTCACATGTTATGTAACTTTCTGGTTAATTATTTGACTATTAAATGGTACCAAGCCATCGACAAAATGGACGCTTTCTGTTAGTTACCTATCTAGAGGTTAAGATGAACCTATAAAGACCATACTCTTAGCAATAGGAATTTGTATTGACATAAAAAACTCTAAACAATTTTTAAAATCTATCTCGTTCATACAGTAAGAAACCAGACGCACAAGCCATCGTCATAACCTGGTGAAAATGTAGCAAAACAATTTCCATTTTCCACGCTTACTTTTCAATGCTCATATTGGTTGCCCTACATAATGCTAATTAGCAGTAAGTAATTGATTTTCAAACTTTTTTTCGTAAATTGTGATCTTTTTTGGCTGTTGGAAAAATCAAAAAAATATTTATCCCAATCAGTTGTCCAAACCTTAGAGTTTTTTTTATGACTAATTGATTTTTTTGTTCATATTATAGCCCTGTAGAAGAGTTATCGAAGAATTATCGAAAGCTTGGCGTAGCTTAAAAAGGCATTTTCATTTAACAAGCCCTCATCAGGACCGATACCCCAAGAATTACATTTTTTGTTCTTTAATTAGTCGGTCAAGACTACCCTTCTCGCTTAATATATAAATACATAGTATTAAAAACATGGCTTTAGTGGGCATGGGTCAGTCCTTCTGTTCACGTTAACAAAATATAGAGTGGAATTTTTGAAAAAAATCTGTTGTTGCGTACCAAAATTTATTATTTTCCAATAAGATTTGAAAATGCATACTTTTATTGTACAGTGTGTGTATAAAGTCTGGAAACGGCTTAATAACATCACAATTTACTGGCCGATTTAAACCAAATTTAGTACAGTTGTGTAAGAGGATCTAACGCACCGAATGACGATATTGGCGTTGTTGCCAGCTTTTTAGTTTGTCTGGAATTCGAACGAATTTTATATTTTTAAATATAACACCCAGTATATTTTTACATTTTTAAATTCCACATAAATCTGTAATTATTTTTTATCAAATGCATTATTAGTCTATACTTCATAGTTTCCGAGATATTGACTCTCGAAAAGTGACATTTTTGAACTTTGACAGCTTATAACTTTCTAACAGTACGTCTTAGAGCAAAACAGCGTACATGTCCCTATCTTCAATTTTTATTATCTTCCCAAAAAAATCAACTTCCGGTTAAACCGGATGTAACTCGAAAGCAGGAAATATAGTTGTTCCGGTTTAACTGGAAGTTGATTTTTTTGGGAAGATAATAAAAATTGAAGATAGAGACATGTAAGCCGTTTTGCTCTAAGACGTACTGTTAGAAAGTTATAAGCTGTCAAAGTTCAAAAATGTCACTTTTCGAGAGTCAATATCTCGGAAACTATGAAGTATAGACTAATAATGCATTTATTAAAAAATAATTATAATTTTATGTGGAATTTAAAAATGTAAAAATATACTGGGTGTTATATTTAAAAATATACAATTCGTTCGAATTCCAGACAAACTAAAAAGCTGGCAACAACGCCAATATCGTCATTCGGTGCGTTAGATCCTCTTACATAACTGTACCAAATTTGGTTTAAATCGGCCAGTAAATTGTGATGTTATTAAGCCGTTTCCAGACTTTATACACACACTGTATAACACTTTAAAGGTGACCCCACAGGAAAAGGTCGTTTGGTAAAAGATCAGAAGACCTGGCCAATTTATAGTATCACACTGAGGAAAATGATCTAATACAACAGGTTTGCTAAGACATAATTATATTGATAGCTTATTTTTTATTAACCCATATTAACTAAATTACTAGTGTATAAAACCCGATTTAGTGTTATAGCAATTCCAGATTTGCTAGAATAGTGTTTTTATTGGTAGTCATCAGTTCCATTGGTAGCAGTCTTTTGTAGAATAATAAACTACCAACTGAACAGCAATTTTGTTAAAAAATAAATTGTATCTTCTCAATGCGACGCACTTTGTTGGCCAGTTCTCTACAATTAAGAAAGCAGAATAGCGTCCCCAAAAACGAATTGTATCCGGTAGAACCTATAATCCACCAAGACGTTGGTGGGGGGTTCGTAGCGATCGGCAATAGCCGCGCGCCGTATTGTATTAGTTTTAACATATTTGTTGTGCAGGTCGCATTGTTGTTCGGAGTCTTATATAGCTGTCTTGTCTGAATTTGAATTCTATTGATCGCACCAATACCTGTTTCAAATAATTTATTTTTACTTTGTATAAAAGTTTTTTAAAACTTTGCATGTCAAATAAAGCAGTAGAATATTCTAATTTCGCACAACCCATCATTACTATTGGACTTTATAATCTATGGACGAATTTTACGATCTCAGTGTGCCATGTTGCATAATAGATAATAATATGCAATGTTAAAAGACAAGAACAATATCGCACTAGAAGCTATTTAAATTTTTGAGAACTGATTTTTAGTGGTAAGTACCTATAATAATATGCTTTATTAACCGTACCAAGCAAATATTATTATGATTATTGTCAAGTTTGATTACAACTGCCAGTAGGAACTAATATAGTATATAAAACCAGATTACCCCCCGCCCTATATATAACTTGATAATTACTGTGAGTATTCAGAGCAATAATTGCTATAAACCATTCTATGGTAGCATTAATTCCTATAATATTGGCTAAATTACCGTGATATTATCACTACACAACGGTCTATCAATTTTCGTTGTCTTACAGTAGGAAAGCGCATTGCTGTCACATATATTATTAAACAGTTGTATAAAGAATATGTGAATTCTTATAAGGAATAAAAGGCTTTTTCCTCAGTGCATTTACTGCTATTGTGAGTACCTACGTCGAAAACGTTTTGGATATTCTCTTCTCGTGCATTCTGCCTAGGACAACCGTCAATTTGAAACCAAATATCTTCCTTCATTCTCAGGAGCAAGCTAAGGCAGGTTCAATTTGATTTGGTCAAAGTTCCAAAATATTTTATTTTCCCTAATTTTGTTCGAGAAGGAAAGGTCCGATAATAGGATGTTCAAAATGTGCCCGCTCAGAATAAATTGTTACATTATTTATTGAGAATTGAGGCCCAATAATTTATTAAAGCACATTTGATACAATGTGCAATTTCATACGTGTAAAATTATGAAATATCAACTACACCAATGGTATCAAGTACATTATGGCAAGGTGGTTTTGACTGGGGTATAAATTGCGGAATTTCCATTAGCGGGATATATTCCATATATGTGCCATTTCCGCGAATACTCAATAGCTAAAATAGTTTTGCACATACATATTAGAGGTAGATATTAGAATTATATAGTCCGTTTAGATATTTATAATATTTAATTTTGCCTACTAATAAAATACATCCGAACAAGAGGTATGCTCTGTAATTATCGTGTAAGTATACAGGGGTGGTTCACGATGGATGGTACCACGTTTGACCTATATCACAAACCAGGTACCGAATCGTTCTGAGAATTTGGTCATTTACATAAGCGTTTAGAGAATTTCGTAATAGGACGCTAATTTCAGGCACATTCTTTATTTGGTATTGACGAAATTAAAGGGAACATTTAGGGTGAAAACACACGAAGCGGTTTGTGCCGAGTCGTCGCAGAATCGGCGAACAAGCGGCTCAAAACACACGCTGCGTGACCGCAACTAGCGACCGAAAAAAATTTTAAGCCATTTTTGTGCTGTTGTCTAGTTGTGCACGTTGCGTAGAGTAGCGATGACTTCTTCTGAATGTTCTGAGGATAGTGCTGATTTTTTTTTCTAAGGATCGTTGGCGTGCTGTATAATAGAATTAGAAGAAAAAAGAAACGCAAATATTGGATGCATCCAATGATAACTGAGAGGAAAAATAGGGAATTTTTTTATACGCTATATAACGAACTGATTGAAGACCCAGAAAAAATTTTCAACTTTAACAAAATGTCTAAAGACACTGGTCTTATATGAATTTCCTTAATTAATTTTTCGATGTCCAAATTTTCCATATTTAACTGGCAACACTGACAACACTCAAATCTCTTTTAACTACCTCGAAAACGCTCACGTCTGTTTCGTCCCATATACGAACACGTAATGATGTGCCGACTAAAGTCGTAAAACCGCTCGCGGTGCATGATGCTCGCGAGGGTACGCGCGGCGGCCGACTCGGCTGCCGAATCGGCGACGCACCGTCTGTTTCATACAATAAAAGTTTTATTTAGGAGGTGCCGCTTTTGCGGCCGACTCGGCTGCCGAGTCGACAAAAACCGCTCCGTCTGTTTTAGGCCTTTCTGTCTACATTCTTTATTGCCTTTAATTGGACAATTTGAAAAATCCCAATTAAAAAGTTTATTTGTTTCAATTTTCTGTATTGTAAGCAATTTTTTGGAGAATCGAATATTTTAATATACAGTGTGTATCAGCCAAATAGAATAAATTCGATAATTAATACATGGGGGCGTGTCTGAAAAAACGCTCGGACGCGTCGATTGGTATTTCTAGTTGCGCATTTTAAAACTTTTTATATTGGGTGTGTCATGTAACAGTGGCCAACACCAACTTTCTTATTTTAAATGTAACACCCTGTATATTACTTAATTTTTGGATTCTTCAGAAAAATTTTAGACATATTTCATGTACAATATTCTATACCTATCTTCAACTGTTTCGGAAATATTACGTACACGCCCCTAGTATTTATTATCGAATTTATCCCATTTGGCTGATACACGCGGTACGTAAGCTAATTGTTTCCATTGATACAAAGTTATACAAATTTTCTATTTGATCCCATATTCTAGACATAAATTTTTTTGTAGAAACGAAAATAGTCATAGGATAAAACCGAAATTTATAGCTAAATAATAAATAACAAAATTTAAACAGGAATGCTAGTTCTCCAAAATTCCGGGTATCAATTTTCAATAAATGGATTTTTAATATTCCGTACCAAAACAGAAATAACTAAATAGTTATGGAATTACTTCGATACCTATGTCTGTCACAGACCTTTTTTCTTCCCGAATTACGGCTTAAAAAACAAAAAATTCAATTTTCATTTCATAAGCCAAAAATGGGTAAAACCTCGTAAAATAAATTACAAAAGGAATTAAAACCCTTAATTAAAGAGCAATTTTACTCTGTTACCTTATTTGAATACACTACTTTCATTTGAATCTAAAGCATTCAAATTACTACCCTTATATAAACATTACAATAAAAGCAGATAGAAAGAAAAAGCCAACGTAAAGGAAATAAAAGAAACAAGAAATTAATTCAACTTTTTATTAGTTAAATTAACGAAGACAATAATTCTAGGTATCATTATCAGCCATTCTATAGTTAAACATTTTACAAAATAAACAAAGAATTACGTGACAACAAAAAGTAAAAGTAAGTGAAAAAACAACTAGTGAAGAAAATATTTATGGCAGACTAAAACTGGGTATTTACGCAACTTCTTGAGCATTATTTTCATTACAGTAAATGTGGGATTCTTGCTCTTTCTGCTTCAATTGTTTGGGCTTCTTACCTGCAAAGAAAAGAAAAATATTTTAAAATTTGTTTTCAAAATTTAAATAAAACACTATAGTTTCGTAATTCCCTTGTTTTATCCAAAAATCTTCCAAATATATACCCATCTTGGGAGTACAATTACCTACAGTTTTACGTTGGTTGGTTGAACTTATAAATTAATAATAAAAGCAGAAAAAAAAATATGAACTTTATGCTTTTATTAATTTATCAATTATTTTTTTTTTTGAAATTATACCTGTATGTAATTGCTATTCTAACAAGGGAATTTGGGCGCATTTTGGAGAAAACGAAGAAGTAACGAAATGTTGATCAAAAATAAAACTAGTCACTAATGTTTGCTCTTAATAGTATTTTTTCATTCACTTCTTGTATTTTGTTATAAATGAAACTAAAAAGGGTCAACATGGTTAATTTATTTGCCTTTTGTCTTAAATATATTTCACCATAATAATTGTGCCGCCATCTATAGTCATTTTGTTTCAGCTTTCTAATGGTATAATACTTATTACCGCAAAGTATTTTACTGTCGAGGTACAAGCATGACAAGTCAAAAAACTAACTGTTAGTGCAATGCCAAATGTACCACTTTTAGAATACTTAAATAACTGCGGTTAAATTCACCGTAAAAAATTTTAAAATCTGGATCATTTTAATGCGTAAAGAACCCAAATCTGGTAATACAATATTAGCGGCCTAATAGCACTTCACTTTTTCCCAATAGTATATAAAACCATTTTAATTCCCATTGTCCAAATAAAAGAAAAAAACAAAAAAAAAATATAAAAGAAACAATGGGTAAGTTACAAATGTTTGCTAATCACACCTTAATTTACATTAATGTTTAAAATATTTTTGATGGTCTAAATATACTCTAAATTCTAAGATAAATATATTATTAAATTGGCTAAAAGTAAATAAATTAAAATTAAATATTTCAAAAACTAATATATGGTTATGGGTAAATTTAAATTGTCAAAATATAAATGTTGTAATTGATGGTGAAAAATTGGAATTAGTAAACAGTTTTAAATATTTAGGGATAATCATTGATTCAAAATTAAAGTTTTTTAATTATTTTGAAAGTATTAAGTATTATATCGAAGATTGCCGGAAATGTAGGTTATTTTAAAAGAATCAGTTCTAATTTGAGTTTGTGTTCTAACAAAACTGTATTTAATACTATTATATTATTATTTTCTTTATTGTTCTTCCATTTTATATCGTGCTAGTGAGGAAATATTTAATAAATTACAAATTTTATAAAATAAGGCAATGTGGATTATTTTAAATTGTGACAAGTATACAAAAATTAATTTTATGTTAAAAAATTTAAATGATGGTTGAATGTCAGAAATAAAATTTTTTATTTAGTATGTATCTTTATACCTACATAAAATTAAAAATTATTTATTGCCTGATCTAATCAACATTTTTATGTGGATAGAGTGTCTAAAACATTAGCTTATAAATCCATTTTTTATAAACGTTTGATAGAATATAATAATTTGGAAAATTCTATTAAATCTCAAAAACTCATTAAAACTGTTTAAAAAAACTTTAAAATTACATTTAATTAAAAAACAAAATGATACGTAATATTTGATACAATCTGCAAAATATTTAACTTTTTTGTCTTTTGTTAAAAGAAGGTCACGTTTTAAAATTTAAAAATAAATTTATAAAAATGTGTTAAAAAAATGTATTAAAAAATATTTAGTTGTAGCTTTTTGCTAAATAAAACCTGTTACTACTAACTACTACTACTAATACTAATGATTGCGGTGTCAGTCACACCTTTCAAGTTGATTGAGCGAAGAAATATAAATTAATATAAAGAGCGCATTCACCATTGCGTCAGGTTTTATTTCTAACCATAAGATAGACGCGGATAGATTTTTATAGAACTACTAGCGGGTACCCGGGGCTTCACTCGCGTATTTCAATTGTTATTTGCTATCGAAACATAGGGGCGAATACCATACATGCTACCTAATAGAACCTTCAATATGTATCCATATTATTTTTAAAAATAAATTTGTTTTGGTTCTTTCTTACATTGTTTCTTTCCCTTTAAAAAAAAATGCAATTTATCTTCTAGCTTTGTTCACGAAAAAAATACCAAAAATATAGATTCATTATCATTATTAAAACATACAGGATGTTCCTAAATATCATGTAAATACGAAAAGTGGTAATTCTTTGGCTTATTTAATGATTAAAAATTTATATAAACATAGGTCCGCAAACGCGTCGTTGCCGATCTACAGGGTGTTGAAATTTTAAGATTTTTTTAGTTTTTTCATTATAGCTCTTGTAGTTTTTGAGATATTTAGCTCTAATTTGGAATATAGGTTACGCTGTAGGACTTACATCATTGGGCATACCAAATGGTTTTAAGAATCTACAGGGAGATATTTTTTCAGGGGTCATGCCCCCTTTTCTCTTTCTTCTTTTTTTATATGAATTTTTAGTCATTAAATAAGCCAAAGAATTACCCCTGTTCGTATTTACATGATATTTAGGAACACCCTGTATATCTATTGCATTATAGATCGTTAATAACGCTCTCATAAGTCCATGGAGTTTGTTCGGGTTTATTTTAGAAATGCCTTACGGGTAGAATTTATTGAAATACGTAAAGAAAGTCTATCAAAATTTTTTTTTCCAATATAAACTTTTATTACCCCTTTTCTTTACGGGTAGACGCTAAAAAAAATAAGAAAAAAGTGTTTGATTACTGGTTTTTGCTGAGTTTCAAGAAATTCAGAACAAAAATATTTTTAATTTATATTCGTCAGTAAAGGGCCGATTACTTGCATTATTTTTACCAAATATGCAGACTGTTATTCAATATTTGTTAATTTATTATAGTTAAATGAGGTAAAGAAACACATTGGTTCTAAAAAATATGTTTATTTTTTAAAATGCAAAAAAAAACAATGAAAAATAAAAGTAAACAATTTTTTAACCTAAAATTGTATAAAAGGCATTTATTATTAAATATTTTTCAAAATTTTCAATTAAAAGGAATTATCCCCTATTAGTAAAAATATGTTTATACAAAGAGAAGCTTCTGTCAATATCTACTGATGTAATCGGACAATAGTGCAACTTAGATAGCAAAATATAAGGCCAAGATATAACTTCGTTGGATGATTTACCCTCATAAATGCTTTTTACTGCAGTTAAGTATTTAAATTCTTTTTTACAGTTACATCCAATTTCTTCCTTACTTGACCTACTTGATCGGGAATATTGTTACATTTAGCGGAAAAAGTTTCAACAATACCAATTGAGTCTCTTAAACTTAAATTTCTACTCTCCAACGAGGATATTATGTCCGGTATAAAACTGAAATTAACCGTGATAAAAACAAGATCTTTAGCTACACTTGTACTTTTTAACAACTCTTTACTTTGTACAACACACTGCGAATCGTCATCTAAATCCCCACCGGGTAATTACAGGTTCTTGAGGTAAACTAACTCGTGGTAATCTCTCCTTATACAACTGCACTCTTAGAGGTGCTGTTAGAAACACTTTTTTTTAATTATATTTGAAATTAATTTATTTACCAGAAGTTTGTATTACAAATCGATATAAATATGGTTTGTTAAGCAGGTAATAATAACGCATTATTAAGTAACAATAAACAATCTCTAAGAATATACTGGCAACCCCAGAAACCCCCAATAAATAACTTGTGTGTAACCAAAATGTAAATATAGTTATTATAATTTTCAGATTGGAAAATCCCTGAAATAAGTACCGAACTGGACATTAAACCATTAACGTTTTAAATTTTTTAATAAAGCCGAAAACATAAAAATATGCTCTTAAAATAATAATTTATGGAAAATATGCATTTTATTATAAAATTAACAAAATATGCATTTTGCATATATTCCGCCCTTTATCATTAGATTATAAAAACTAAGAATTTAATTATTGTGGGAATATAGAAACATTTTTTTTAAATAATTAAAGCAAACATACAATCCTTTATTGAAATGTTTACCTCAACGATGCTTGTTAATAAAAGAAATATTTTTAAAAAACTTCATGTATTCGATTAACTCTTCCAAAGAAATAAAATTTATCTTATTGTACTCTATAGGTATAGTGCCGACAAAAGATAATATTTTGTTTAATTAAAAAGTAACGAGAAATATAAAGTTGGATAAAAGCACAAAAACTAGCTAAATAAACCAACATTTAAACGAACATTTCTCCGGGAAAATTTAGACCTTGTTCATTTTTAACATCGCTTGCTGGCTCCAATTTCAAGTCAACAGTGGAACTGTATTTATTTTTTTCATTACTCATGTGACCTCTTTTTCGCTTTTGCTATTTGTGCTGCAGCTACTAAATATTACGTTTTTATAAGGTTATAAAGGTAACTTTAAAACTTTCAAAAAGCAAACATTAACTTTTAGTTACCAGTTAGATGTTTGGAGAGAGTACAGCTCTTGCTTTCATACCTTTTTGTTTGAAGTGATATTGGTAGCA
The DNA here is from genome assembly GCA_963969555.1 of Polydrusus pterygomalis. Lineage (NCBI taxonomy): Eukaryota > Metazoa > Arthropoda > Insecta > Coleoptera > Curculionidae > Polydrusus > Polydrusus pterygomalis. The sequence continues at coordinate 30,523,375 of OZ018380.1, forward strand.
GGATAAGCAAAAAAATTATAGTATTTGTATGTACCTATGTACTTCAACATTTGGAGACAAGTGGAAAATAACACTTTTTTAAAAGATAAGAAAAGTTATAGGAGTGAACGTATTTTAAGAAACACCCGGTATAGTTCTTAAGTAAAGAACTTATAAGCCGTATGCTCGTACCAAATGAGACACCCTGTGGTCATTTTTAATATTGTGTCGATATTGTATGGTTTGCATTCTATTTGTATCTGCCGAGTAGGTTAGTATACTTTGCTGTTAACCACGTATTATTCTGGTTTTCTTCAAATTTTCGCACGTTTGTCTTTATTTTCCCACTAAATTGGACAATAGCCGTCCAAACAATACATAAAGTGCTGTTACGTTTTAAAAAAAATGTTCTATTACGTTATTAGCGGAATTTTTGTTATGGTTCACGACAAATGATTTAATGCTAATTGTCTTAGCTGTGGACGTGGGAACTATGCCAATTGTTAATTAATAGCTACTTTATTCCGGGAAATTTAGTTCTCAGTAATTTCCACTATATCTACCAATAAAAACCATGCCATAATTTACTTACATCACAGACCCACTTTTCATTATTTTAAAATTCATAAAGGACTTCTTTAATAAATTTTGATTTTTATCTTATCGCATAGAGAAAGAAAAATAAATGTTTGTGTGTCACGTGTCTACGGTTTCAGTTTTTTAAATTTTCAATTAATTACTGAGAAAATAAATAAACAAGATACGGTCTTTAATAAAAACACGGGAATAAACTCACTGCAGTCCATAGACAATTTACCTTTAGATAAGCAAACAATAATCACGAAAGTGGTAGATTTATGGCCCCGCGCATGTAAACAAAGCTAGACACTATTAGGCATGCGCACTGCAACATTATCGTTTGACGAATGGGGAAAATAGACAGGTCCGGGCTTTAAAATTTAATTACTCGCCAAAAAATTGCACTTTCTTCTCAATTTTTGATCAAGTTGAGAAAAAAGGTAGTGATTTCTGGCATTTGTAGTAGTAGCAAACCTATCAGATTTTACGGATAGAAAATTGTTTTTAAGGGTTTGCTTTTAAAATTTGTTTAAAAATGATTCGTCGAAGAGAAAAAGAACAAGTGAATTAAACTAGTCTTATAAAATCGAATATAAAAACTATATAACAAAACCAGCAAAATAACCAATCTTTGGTTGGTATATAATATAACTTGTATTGATTTTTACAATTTGGCAAAAACTTGGGTACGTGTAAAAACATTTTCAAGCAGTCGGGGTGTACAGATTTTAACCAAAAAATTAACCAACCAGCAACTTGACAGAATTAATTTTCTCACAATCAGACAATTCACTAAACTACACAAAAACTAGAAATCCGTAAATATTAAACACCCACAATAGCTAAGAAAACTACAAGGAATCCACAGAGAAACCTTGCATCAAAGAGGGCCTTGCATCTAAGGACGTAATGCTTAGCCGTAGAGCTTAATACCTGTTGGGTGTCAGTAACTACCTGAGTTAACAATCAATCAGTTATTCCGTCATCTTTGACAGTCGTTACAAGTAATTTGATTCATCGCTAACTTTTCCAATTTCTTGCACAATTCACACAATGGGCTTTACGGAACAGCACAAAACATTCATGGTTGAAGCGTATTTTCGAAACGGGGTTAGAGTAAATGGTGAGTGGCCATACAATCCGGGTTTGTGCATGGACGATTTTTATGAATATTTTCCTAACGTTGCTTTTATATTACTTTTCCTCATTTAAAGAACACTATTTTTAAAACACCAGTTGCAAATTTAGAACAATTACAAGAAAAGATTATCCAAAAATGTGGTAACATTTCTCCAGAGATGCTGGTCAACACTTTCGAAAATATGAAGAGACCTGTGAATTTATGCTTGGAGCATGGCGGTGGCCAATTTCAGCAATTTATGTAATTATTTTTCTATTTCTTTCTGTATATTCTTACTTTGTTAATTTTGTAAACAACAAAAATAAATTTTTCTCCAAATGACATTAAAAGCGGTCTTTTAATGACACCTGACAGGCTCAAAAGGTGTCAATAAAAATTAAAATTTAAAATGACAAGTAAACACAACAATTCAATAAATGTCATAAATAACATACATTAATATAAAAAATACGATTTTGCGTGAGATTGGAACAAATTTGGAGAAAAAATTACTATTGTATTTGTCTACTTATTTTACTACTCATTAGTTTGGCATATCATGTCATAATATGAATTTGACAAAATTTTAACCTAGATTCGGTTAGATATATCGTCCCCATATCATTGTGATCTAAACCAAGCCCTAAGTTTTTTAATCCAAGCCCTCTTTGATGCAAAGAATTTTTGATCGCACGGTATAAAAAGCTGATCCGGTTTTTGACGCTATATATTTGCTGGAGTATCAAATAGGCAAAATTGTATATTGTTTCACTACTTCTGCCAATTTTTTTTTGGATTACATAATCAAGTCATTTGCCTTAAAAAATAATACATTACTTTAGAAAAATAGGTACTATAAGCAGAACTCTTCGAAAACGGCGGCTGTTAGAATGTTATCTAGGTCGTTAAAGATATAAAGCAATTATTAACCTCGCAGACTGTTATCTTGTTATGTAGAAGTAACAGAAGTTCTTCGCTTATATTGCAAAACAAAATATACAGTTTAAGTGGTAATTACAGTGAAAATGTCCCTTTAGGCTGAAGATAAATGATCTCTATATTCACACCTATTTCAGACCATCATTATTGTAATTTGCTTTGGCTTCATGCGCATTTAAAAGAAAGTGCATAGAATATGGCCTTTAAGGCAGAAAAGTGTGATAGTTAAATCCGTTTAATTGCATTCATACATACCAGTGTGTACACTACTTGCTGCGAGCCTGATTATTAAGCAAGAGACTCAACGTAGACAAAATTCAAGCAACTTGAGGACTCTTGTTCTACAGTGTGACCAGTAAAGTCCGCATCATATGGGATTTTTTTTTATTAATAGCTTTATTCGAAATTTGACTTTGGCATCAAGTTCTGCTTCGATCGAGATGAAAATTAAGCAAAAAAAATAGTAGTCACGTGATTCGCATTATCTGTCAAATTTAAATTTTTTCCAAAAAATAATTCAAAAGTGGGGATATTTCTGAAAATATCAAAAAAAGTTATTAAAAAAATGTTTTTTAAATGCAGTTTCTAGCCCATAATATGCAAAATTTGAGCTGCATAAGATAATTTTGATTTTTTACCCGCCACTAAAATTTATTTTCCACTTAATGAACACTTTACTGATGACACTGTGCATGTTCTTTTTTGTCTTAATATTAGGGTGTATTACTTTTAGACACAAACTACGTTTTCAAAAATACTTATTTTATGAAGTTACCTTATTACAAGGTCAAAAACAAATAAACTTTGCATCGCATGCGACCAAATTTTAATAGACCTATTTTGAATATTTTGATTTTGTAGAAAAACACAAATTTAATATGGCGCTACTTTAAAGAAAATTTATCTAAAATAAAGCATTGTCAAAATTAAGAAGTTTTATTTAGGTTGCGTTGAGTCTTATTTTGCAAAAGTGGTGCAATTTACAAAATATGGGTAAAAAATCAAAATTATCTTATGCAGCTAAAATTTTGCATGTGGACTAGAAAGTGCATTTAAAAAACTTTTTCTAATAACTTTTTGAATATTTTCAGAAATCACCCCACTTTTGAATAATTTTTTTGGAAAAAATTCAAATTTGACAGATAATGCGAATCACGTGACAACTATCATTGATCTAAGCAGAACTTGATGCCAAAGTCAAATTTCGAATAAATAAGCTTACTGGTCACACTGTATATAATACTGTGAAAACAAATTGGTTCTATTAATATCAGCTTCCAATATTTTCGAGAAAAAATTATAATTTTAGTTTTTCGAAATTTGCTAGGCGCATTACACTTAAAGTTACATACGGCTCCGTGGTGTAACAACAAAAGTACATTAGTGAGAACTAAGCCCACAGAAGTACTGGATACACTACCACATGAGACGGTGACGGCTGGCCCTCAATCTATCACTAGGGATTTTGACGGGGCACCGTGGGCTGAGAAAATAAATTACGCTGATTGGCTTGGAGCAGGACCCTATTTGTGCTGAGACTCAGGAAAAGGAGAAGGAGACGCCTCTCCACTTTCTGTGGACGTGTACGACTCTGGGGAGACTGAGGCATTAGATCTCAGCTCAGCGATTCTCCGAAGAGGGGAAGTTATCGCTCTTGCCTAAAAAGACATCCTGACTTTCATAACGATATTGAAAAAGGAAAAGGAGAAGAAGGACACCGCTGCACTTTCTGTGGACTTGTAAGACTCTGGGGAAACTGAGGCATCAGATATTAGCTCAGCGATTCTCGTAGGAGAAGATGTTATCGCCCTCGCCTGAAAAGACATCCTGACTTTCATAGCGATATTGAAAAAGGAAAAGGAGAAGAAGACACCGCTGCACTTTCTGTGGACTTGTACGACTCTGGGGAAACTGAGGCATCAGATCCTAGCTCAGCGATTCTCGGAGGAGAGGAAGTTATCGCCCTCGCCTGAAAAGACATCCTGACTTTCATAGCGATATTGAAAAAGGAAAAGGAGAAGAAGACACCGCTGCACTTTCTGTGGACTTATAAGACTCTGGGGAAACTGAGGCATCCGATCCTAGCTCAGCGATTCTCGGAGGAGAGGAAGTTATCGCCCTCGCCTGAAAAGACATCCTGACTTTCATAGCGATATTGAAAAAGGAAAAGGAGAAGAAGACACCGCTGCACTTTCTGTGGACTTGTAAGACTCTGGGGAAACTGAGGCATCCGATCCTAGCTCAGCGATTCTCGGAGGAGAGGAAGTTATCGCCCTCGCCTGAAAAGACATCCTGACTTTCATAACGATATTGAAAAAGGAAAAGGAGAAGAAGACACCGCTGCACTTTCTGTGGACTTGTAAGACTCTGGGGAAACTGAGGCATCAGATATTAGCTCAGCGATTCTCGTAGGAGAAGATGTTATCGCCCTCGCCTGAAAAGACATCCTGACTTTCATAGCGATATTGAAAAAGGAAAAGGAGAAAAAGACACCGCTGCACTTTCTGTGGACTTGTACGACTCTGGGGAAACTGAGGCATCAGATCTTAGCTCAGCGATTCTCGGAGGAGAGGAAGTTATCGCCCTCGCCTGAAAAGACATCCTGACTTTCATAGCGATATTGAAAAAGGAAAAGGAGAAGAAGACACCGCTGCACTTTCTGTGGACTTGTACGACTCTGGGGAAACTGAGGCATCAGATCCTAGCTCAGCGATTCTCGGAGGAGAGGAAGTTATCGCCCTCGCCTGAAAAGACATCCTGACTTTCATAGCGATATTGAAAAAGGAAAAGGAGAAGAAGACACCGCTGCACTTTCTGTGGACTTGTACGACTCTGGGGAAACTGAGGCATCAGATCCTAGCTCAGCGATTCTCGGAGGAGAGGAAGTTATCGCCCTCGCCTGAAAAGACATCCTGACTTTCATAGCGATATTGAAAAAGGAAAAGGAGAAGAAGACACCGCTGCACTTTCTGTGGACTTGTACGACTCTGGGGAAACTGAGGCATCAGATATTAGCTCAGCGATTCTCGGAGGAGAAGAAGTTATCGCCCTCGCCTGAAAAGACATCCTGACTTTCATAACGATATTGAAAAAGGAAAAGGAGAAGAAGACACCGCTGCACTTTCTGTGGACTTGTAAGACTCTGGGGAAACTGAGGCACCAGATATTAGCTCAGCGATTCTCGGAGGAGAAGAAGTTATCGCCCTCGCCTGAAAAGACATCCTGACTTTCATAACGATATTGAAAAAGGAAAAGGAGAAGAAGACACCGCTGCACTTTCTGTGGACTTGTAAGACTCTGGGGAAACTGAGGCATCAGATATTAGCTCAGCGATTCTCGGAGGAGAGGAAGTTATCGCCCTCGCCTGAAAAGACATCCTGACTTTCATAGCGATATTGAAAAAGGAAAAGGAGAAAAAGACACCGCTGCACTTTCTGTGGACTTGTATGACTCTGGGGAAACTGAGGCATCAGATCCTAGCTCAGCGATTCTCGGAGGAGAGGAAGTTATCGCCCTCGCCTGAAAAGACATCCTGACTTTCATAGCGATATTGAAAAAGGAAAAGGAGAAGAAGACACCGCTGCACTTTCTGTGGACTTGTACGACTCTGGGGAAACTGAGGCATCAGATATTAGCTCAGCGATTCTCGGAGGAGAAGAAGTTATCGCCCTCGCCTGAAAAGACATCCTGACTTTCATAACGATATTGAAAAAAGAAAAGGAGAAGAAGACACCGCTGCACTTTCTGTGGACTTGTAAGACTCTGGGGAAACTGAGGCATCAGATATTAGCTCAGCGATTCTCGGAGGAGAAGAAGTTATCGCCCTCGCCTGAAAAGACATCCTGACTTTCATAGCGATATTGAAAAAGGAAAAGGAGAAGAAGACACCGCTGCACTTTCTGTGGACTTGTACGACTCTGGGGAAACTGAGGCATCAGATCCTAGCTCAGCGATTCTCGGAGGAGAGGAAGTTATCGCCCTCGCCTGAAAAGACATCCTGACTTTCATAGCGATATTGAAAAAGGAAAAGGAGAAGAAGACACCGCTGCACTTTCTGTGGACTTGTACGACTCTGGGGAAACTGAGGCATTAGATCCTAGCTCAGCGATTCTCGGAGGAGAGGAAGTTATCGCCCTCGCCTGAAAAGACATCCTGACTTTCATAGCGATATTGAAAAAGGAAAAGGAGAAGAAGACACCGCTGCACTTTCTGTGGACTTGTACGACTCTGGGGAAACTGAGGCATCAGATATTAGCTCAGCGATTCTCGGAGGAGAAGAAGTTATCGCCCTCGCCTGAAAAGACATCCTGACTTTCATAACGATATTGAAAAAGGAAAAGGAGAAGAAGACACCGCTGCACTTTCTGTGGACTTGTAAGACTCTGGGGAAACTGAGGCATCAGATATTAGCTCAGCGATTCTCGGAGGAGAAGAAGTTATCGCCCTCGCCTGAAAAGACATCCTGACTTTCATAACGATATTGAAAAAGGAAAAGGAGAAGAAGACACCGCTGCACTTTCTGTGGACTTGTAAGACTCTGGGGAAACTGAGGCATCAGATATTAGCTCAGCGATTCTCGGAGGAGAGGAAGTTATCGCCCTCGCCTGAAAAGACATCCTGACTTTCATAGCGATATTGAAAAAGGAAAAGGAGAAGAAGACACCGCTGCACTTTCTGTGGACTTGTATGACTCTGGGGAAACTGAGGCATCAGATCCTAGCTCAGCGATTCTCGGAGGAGAGGAAGTTATCGCCCTCGCATGAAAAGACATCCTGACTTCTATAACGATATTAGGTTAGGCGAGGGCACATGGTGCTTAGTATAGTAGAGGAAAGATTTCGGGCTAGTCATAAGGGACGTTGGTCTACTTGCCAGGTTGCCAGGTCTCAATTAAACCATCTTTATATCTCATGCCATTTTCGAGATCGTCATGTAAGCACACTAATTTGTAACACCCTGTATACAGGGTGTTTTGTAATTGAATGTCAATAATTAAGGGGGCGATTTTTGTGTTCATTTTAAAAAGAAAACTTTATATGAACTTATGTCCTAAACGTCTTTATTTTTAATATACAGGGTGGTAAAGTTTTCAAAAATAAATAGTTTTTTAATAATATCTGTAATACCACTTTAGATATTTTAATGAAATTTGGCAGACATGTACTATGTATCAAGATGCATTATTTACCGTACAATAATTTTTTTTATTTCCACCAGTGGCGTTCGTACGGAATTTCACCTGCCTATTTTGGCAGACATTAATGTAACGCTACTGATTTCTCGTAAAAATAAATTTATTCCTAAAATCCCCAATCATTTCTAAACAAATTTGATCTCTTGAATTTTTTCAATCCGATGCACGGTTTTCGCTTAAAAAAAATAAAAACCTTTTCTCTGCATGATCATAACAATATCGTTAATATGACAATATCACCATGCACAGAAATAGATTTTATTTCTTAGATCAAGTTTGCTTAGAAATGAATAAGGATCGTCTGTTAATAAATCAACAACAACCTTTGTGAAAAAAAAGAACATACATAGAAACTAGATAAGTTGTTGAAAATGCCCTCCACCTTGAAGGATACACGCTTCAGCTCTTTTCCTCATATTGTCGCGCACTCTTTAAAGTATACCTTCAGTATTTCTTATTAAATCGAAGGAAGCTCTTATACGATCGTTCAGCTCTTCTAAAGTATTTACTGGGGTGCGGTAAACCAGACTTTTAAGATGCCCCTATAAGAAAAAGTCCAAACTATTTAATCTGGGGACCTAGGCGGCCATGGTTGAGGTCCGCCACGACCAACCCATCGGTTATTAAATGTTTGATTTAAATATTCTCTTGCTACAACACTAAAGTGAGCGGGCGCACCATCATGCATGAACCATATTCTGTTTCTTATTAAAATTGGTACTTCTTCTAGCAAAATGGACAAATCCTCCTCTAGAAACCGGCGATAATTATGGCCATTTAGCCTTTCTGGCAGGAAAAAAGGTCCAATTAAATAATTTCCAACAATTCCACCCCAGACATTTACCGAAAAGTGTTCTTGCTGGTTACATTCTACAACTGCGTAGGGGTTTTCGTCGGCCCAAATATGGTTATTGTGGGAATTTCTGATTGCGTTTCTGGAAAAGTTAGCTTCATCTGTAAACATTATTTCATGGTCAAACAAGGGATTATGCGCAATTTTCTACAAAAACCACTGACAAAAATTAACACGCAAGGGAAAGTCTCGGGGAAGTAACGCTTGGACCCGCTAAATATGATACGGGTACAATAAAAAATCGTCCAAAATTTTCCAAACCAGGACGTGCGAGATATTCAGATTATGTCCAATTTTTCTAGTACTTATTTCAGGATTTTCATCAATAGAATTTAAAATTGCTTCTTCAATTTCTGGAGTTCTTACAGTCCGATGGGATCCTTTTAATTGATTATTTGCCATCAAAGTACCTGTTTCAGTCAACCTTCTATGTACATTTGCAAATGTTCGCCTATCTGGTATGACTCTATTAGGGAACCGCTCTTGATACAATCGCCTAGCTTCCGGCGAACTGCCATCAGCCAAACCATACATGTAATGCATATCTGCCAACTCCTCATTAGTAAACCCGACCATTATCTTTCAAAATAACAATACTCGGATATTTTAAACGCCAAATTAATAAGACAAGAAAAACCGAATTTAAATATTGATAAACTGTCAAACAAAATAGTGACAACCGCCCTGACAACAGAATTAATAACTCTTACTACAGGCACAGCCAACTACAGTAATAATTTTTGAGATCCTTATTCATTTCTAAGCAAACTTGATCTAAGAAATAAAATCTATTTCTGTGCATGGTGATATTGTCATATAAACGATATTGTTATGATCACGCAGAGAAAAGGTTTTTATTTTTTTTAAGCGAAAACCGTGCATCGGATTGAAAAAATTCAAGAGATCAAATTTGTTTAGAAATGATTGGGGATTTTAGGAATAAATTTATTTTTACGAGAAATCAGTAGCGTTACATAAATGTCTGCCAAAATAGGCAGGTGAAATTCCGTACGAACGCCACTGGTGGAAATAAAAAAAATTGTTGTACGGTAAATAATGCATCTTGATACATAGTACATGTCTGCCAAATTTCATTAAAATATCTAAAGTGGTATTACAGATATTATTAAAAAACTATTTATTTTTGAAAACTTTACCACCCTGTATATCAAAAATAAAGACGTTTAGGACATACGTTCATATGAAGTTTTCTTTTTAAAATGAACACAAAAATCGCCCCCTTAATTATTGACATTCAATTACAAAACACCCTGCATAAGGCGCATAAAACCAAATATTAGAAAACGTCTCCTCCAGGCAGCGGACAAAAAACGTCTATCAATGAAAAGGGCTGAAGGGGTTTCCCTTCTTTTGATAGAGGTTTGGTGAGACTGACACTTGGCCTTTTTTCATTATAAGAAGCACATTTTATTATCTTTAAAAATACGATGGAATTTATTTTGCTTGATGGCTTTTCGAAAAATAAAATTAACGTAATAATTTAAATATCAGAGGGTTAAAGTCATTTAAGTTGTTATTATTTTTAAAAGGATGATAGAATGTTCTAAGTAATACTTTTAGTAACTTGGAAAGTATTGATATAAGGTAATTGCCAAGGGCGTCCGAAGGGGGGGGGGGGCAAGGGGGTGCACTTGCCCCCCCCCCCTGGCCCAAGTCGATTTGAGAACATTTTATTTAACTGGGATATACATATTTATTGAGATACAATTCAATTGACAAAATTAGTAAAACGAACTCTTGTTGCATAAAAAGAAATGTGGAATTCAAAAATCTTCCCTAAATAGCGAAGGAAAAATATGAGAATAGAATAAATAAAGCTTTATTTTAATTTACACAGAAGATACATCCATGTTAGAATTACTGGAACATTGCAAGTTCTATCCAGCTATTGGTCAGGCAATTGCGATAGCAATTTGTTTACCTCCAACTACATGTACAGTCGAAAGATCATTCAATACTCTCAGAAGAGTAAAAACCTGGATTCGCTCGACTATGACTGAGCACCGATTAGACGGTTTATGTATGATGAGTGTTCATCGCACGATGAAGAGAAAGATTCAAGAAAATTAACATTTCTTTTCTCCAATAAATCTGAATAACTTATAAGTTTTTGTTGTAATTTTTTTTTGTTATATTTGAACATTTTTCAATATTTTGTTTAGCTATTTTTTGTTATTTAATATAAAGTCGCCACAGTGGATCTTTGCCCGTGCGTCATCAATCAACGATCAGGACTCAACGTGGTTAATAACTCTGCATCCTTATTTATTACAGTTACAAGTTTGAATAAAAGCATTAAAGAACGTCTCCAAGATTCCGCAATAATATAACGTGCTAGACAAGAATAAAACTATAAACGTCAATTAATTACTTTCTTTATTTGTTTAGTTGACTACCGTTGTATTTTAGAATGTCATTGTCAACCTTATTTTGATCTGCCAATCTAATTCGTATTTTGTAAATTTTTGTGCCTTAAAACTGTTCCTTTTTCTAAAAATAGTTCTTTTTAGAGCTAATTATACCCACCATCTGTTTTGGCGGTAAGTATTTATGGATTTTTATAATACCTAATTTATTTATTTTAAATATTCTAACCGTAAAAGTTCTTTGAAAAGTTTACGGCAGTGGCTAAATTCCCTTAAATGAAAGGATGTCAAAAATTTGACTTTTGCGATTTTAATAGTCAATAAAACACCAAACTTTTCTAGATTTTAAGCTTTAAAAATAGTATTAAATGTATTAACATTTGTTTCTCAATTTATTTTAGATAATAGAGAATGCCGGGCAAAACTTAAAATAAATAATAATTTTTCGAGATATTATGTAGGTACGCCAAACGGTAGGCAGGCACGTCCATTTTATGAACTTAGACTTAGTTTTGACTTTTTTCGTCTCGTAATTTTGATTTGCTTCATACGATTTTGATGACGTGAAAGTAATGACGCACGGGAAAGATCCACTGTGGCGACTTTAAGTATTAGGTGTTTTGCTCTATTATTTTATTGAAGGTTTGTTGAAGTGCTAGAAACAAAAATAATTCCAATTATGATTTGCCCCCCCTTGGAAAAGTTCCTTCGGACGCCCTTGGTAATTGCGAATTGGGGGAGGGGGGGTTCTCCCTAAAAGAAAGCTTGGGAAGATGGGCCTAAAACATGCTTTTAAAAAAATGGCAGTTAATACTTTTTCAGACTGAGGGGACCATCTTTCAACTCTTTCGAAGGGCTATTTTGAATAAAAATAAATATAGCCACCTACATTTAAAAGGCCTAACAAATACCTTTATATTGACTCTGACAAGAATCTCTATTAAAATGATGGAGAGGGCTTGTTAAAGGGTTCCTTGTCTTTTAATAAAGGGTGTCTTGCTGACACTTGACCTTTTTCCACTGCAGAGTACTTCTTGCATTGTCTATGGAAACAGGATGACACTCATTTTGTATGTTGCTTATTGAGATGAATAAAGTTACCAAAATAAATCCTAATATTTATATAATGTGGGCAAGTTTAATAAATGTGTTTATAATGAAACGCAATATATAATAGTGATGGGAATTCTAGTTCATTTACGTGACAAAGATATATATTTTTTTTAACTTAAGAAAAAATAAAAATAAATAGGATGAATATCTGTGAAAACCGCCAGTCGATATACAGAGTGTTATTTAAGTATGCGGTCAAACTCCAAGGGGTGCTTCTTTAAGTGATTTTAAGAACACAAATTCATATAAACATGGGTCCGAAAATGCATAGTTTTTACGATACAGGGTGTCAAACTTTTAAAAAACTCGGATGTTCGTAAATACTTCAATACTCTTTAAAACTATTTTTTCTTATGAGTTTTTTTCATATCTGGATTGTTTTCGAGAAAAAAAAATATAAACCACTTTATTGCATGTCCCCGGGACAATAAGAGTAAAACATTTAAACTACTTACCAAACTTTTATGCAATTAAAATTACAAGTCCTCTTTTAAATTTTTTCACACAGATTAAAACTGTTTTCGATAAAAGAAATTAACATAAAATAATCGCTTAACGTAATAATTTATTGCTGCAATGTTTTAAATGTAACAACTATGACTCTTATATATTGTCCCGGGGACATGTTATAAAGTGGTTTTTATTTTTTTTCTCGAAAACAAAGCAAGGTATGAAAAAAACTCGGGAGATAAAATAGTTGTATTTGTAGTTGCTTAATTCGAGAAAATACATAATTTTAAAAAAAGTCAGTGGCGCGCCATTTTTTTGTTAAAAATAAGAGTTAGACTAGACTGTCTTCTGGGACGCCACTGGACTTAATATTTTAATCTTATTAAGGCTAAATTATCCTCCTATTATTACAAACAAAATTGCCAAATTTCAAAAAAATCGAATAAAATAGTATTGAGATATTTACGAACATCCGATTTTTGTTTTAAAGTTTGACACCCTGTATCGTAAAGACTATGCATTTTCGGACCCATGTTTATATGAACTCTTCTTCTTAGAATCACTTAAAGAAGCACCCCGAGTTTGGCGAGATACTTAAATAACACCCTGTATTTTTTAAACCGGAAATATTGAATAGTAGATTCTGTAACGAGGTTGGAATGAAAATTCGATCCGAGTGGAAGATTCCGAACGCGAGCATCGAATTTTCATTCTAACCGAGTAGCAGACTATATTTTCTTCACGACCATCCAGTTCCATATCTGATTCATCCGATTTTTCACTCATTTTTTGACTTGCACTAAAATTTGTCTGAAAATTTCCCTCATGTATAAAAAATGCCATAAGAGGTGTGCAATTTCCACTGAATTACAGTGGAAATCGCATCACTGGATATTGCACTGTAGCAACCATAGCAACAAGCAATAAAGAAGTCAACATTGACGTTTCTATTTTAATAATAATTATATGTATGTTTAAATAAAAACGCCCCAAAACCATAGCAACAAATAATAAAGAAGTCAACTTTGACGTTTCTTCTTTATTAATAATTATTTGAAAGCCGATCGTTTGAAAAATGGATCGTTTTGGTGAATTTAGTGAAGATGCGATTGATGCAAATATATAGAAAAAATTCACAGATTTCGCAATGCTTGCAACCAGCGGAGACATTGGAAATGATTGAATTATATTTAAAACATAATTTTATTATTATTCTCAACAACTAAATAATAAGGTTATAATATGTAAATAACATACACTGAGGAGAATGATCTAATACAACGCAGGTTTGCTAAGACATAGTTTGTATTAATAGCTTATTATTTATTAACAAATACTATAAATACATTGCTAGTGTATCAAACCAATAACTCTTAGATCAAACCTGCTTTAGAGTTATATTAATTCCCGATTTGCTAGAACAGTGTTTTTATTGGTAGTAATCAGTTCCATTAGCAGCACAGTTTTATTGAAAAATTAACTACTTTTAACACAGCAATTTTATTAGGAAATAAATTATATATTCTTAATGCGACGCATTTTGTTCCCTATGAAGCGCTATCTCTACAATTAAGAAAGTAGAAAAGTGTCCCCAAAAAATGAATTGTATCCGTTAGAACCTATAATCCACAAGACGTTGTTGGTGGTTCGTAGCGATCGGCAATCGCCGCGCGCCTTAGTATTAGTTTTAACCTATTTGTTGCCCAGGTCACATCGTTGTTCGGAGTCTCTAGCTGTCCTAGCTGAATTTTATTGATCGCACCAATAAATTTTTACTTTGTATTTAAGTTTTTTTAAATTTTGCATGTCAGATAAAGCAATAGAAGATTATTATTTCGCACAACCCATCATTAGTATTGAACTTTCTAATCTATGTACGAATTTTACCATCTCAGTAAACCATGTTGTATAATAGATAATCATAATACTGCAATGTTAAACAATAACAATATCACACTAGAAGCTACTTAAACTTTTAAGAACTACATTACTGATTTTTAGTGGTATATGCCTCAACTGTAGCAAACAAATATATTATTATGATTAATGTCAAGTTTCATTACAACTGCAAGATGGAACTATTACAGCATATAAAACCAGATCGCTGTTTGTCGAACGTTTATAATCCATTATTACAAAAAATAAGCGCCCCAATCTCCCAAAAGTATACCTAATAAACAAACCAAGAATACCACCGACCGGTCTGACTCTTAAACTAGAAACAAAAACTTTTGAGAACTACAGTACTGATTTTTAGTGGTAAGTATATGCATTATTAACTGTAGTAAGCAAATATTATTATGATTAATGTTAAGTTTCATTACAACTGCCAGATGGAACTATTACAGTATAAAACCAGATCGCTTACATCGTTCACTCTGTTTGTCGAACGTAATCCATTATTACAAAAAATAAGCGCCCCAATCTCCCAAAAGTATAATAAACAAACCTAGAATACCACCGACCGGTCTGACTCTTAAACCAGAAACAATGAAACGCCCCACATTAATGAACCACACGGAAAAATTTGTTAGGGTTCGATGTCAAGCATTTTACAAAATTACTACTAAGAATGTCTTTCAGAATTCATAAATATAGAATAAATAGCTAAAACAAGATTTTTTTAAAAATAGGTAAGTATGTACATACATACCTTATTTTTTTTATTTTCCAAATTTTTTTTAAGAAATTGAATTAAATGAATACTACATCTTATTCAACCACATGCCAGATGGAACTATTACAGTATATAAAACCAGATCGCTTACATCGTTCACTGTTTGTCGAACGTTTATAATCCATTATTACAAAAAATAAGCGCCCCAATCTCCCAAAAGTACACCTAATAAACAAACCAAGAATACCACCGACCGGTCTGACTCTTAAACTAGAAACAAAAACTTTTGAGAACTACAGCACTGATTTTTAGTGGTATATACCATGCATTATTAACGTAGCAAGCAAATATTATTATGATTAATGTTAAGTTTCATTACAACTGCCAGATGGAACTATTACAGTATATAAAACAAGATCGCTTACATCGTTCACTGTTTGTCGAACGTTTATAATCCATTATTACAAAAAATAAGCGGCCCAATCTCCCAAAAGTATACCTAACAAACAAACCAAGAATACCACCGACCGGTCTGACTCTTAAACTAGAAACAAAAACTTTTGAGAACTACAGCACTGATTTTTAGTGGTATATACCATGCATTATTAATGTAGCAAGCAAATATTATTATGATTAATGTTAAGTTTCATTACAACTGCTAGATGGAACTATTACAGTATATAAAACAAGATCGCTTACATCGTTCACTGTTTGTTGAACGTTTATAATCCATTATTACAAAAAATAAGCGGCCCAATCTCCCAAAAGTATACCTAACAAACAAACCAAGAATACCACCGACCGGTCTGACTCTTAAACTAGAAAAATAAACTTTTGAGAACTACAGCACTGATTTTTAGTGGTATATACCATGCAATATTAACGTAGCAAGCAATTATTATTATGATTAATGTTAAGTTTCATTACAACTGCCAGATGGAACTATTACAGTATATAAAACCAGATCGCTTTTATCGTTCACTGTTTGTCGAACGTTTATAATCCATTATTACAAAAATTAAGCGGCCCAATCTCCCAAAAGTATACCTAACAAACAAACCAAGAATACCACCGACCGGTCTGACTCTTAAACTAGAAAAATAAACTTTTGAGAACTACAGCACTGATTTTTAGTGGTATATACCATGCATTATTAACGTAGCAAGCAAATATTATTATGATTAATGTTAAGTTTCATTACAACTGCCAGGTGGAACTATTACAGTATATAAAACAAGATCGCTTACATCGTTCACTGTTTGTCGAACGTTTATAATCCATTATTACAAAAAATAAGCGCCCCAATCTCCCAAAAGTACACCTAATAAACAAACCAAGAATACCACCGACCGGTCTGACTCTTAAACTAGAAACAAAAACTTTTAAGAACTACAGCACTGATTTTTAGTGGTATATACCATGCATTATTAATGTAGCAAGAAAATATTATTATGATTAATGTTAAGTTTCATTACAACTGCCAGATGGAACTATTACAGTATATAAAACAAGATCGCTTACATCGTCCACTGTTTGTCGAACGTTTATAATCCATTTTTACAAAAAATAAGCGCCCCAATCTCCCAAAAGTATACCTAATAAACAAACCAAGAATACCACCGACCGGTCTGACTCTTAAACTAGAAACAAAAACTTTTGAGAACTACAGCACTGATTTTTAGTGGTATATACCATGCATTATTAACGTAGCAAGCAAATATTATTATGATTAATGTTAAGTTTCATTACAACTGCCAGATGGAACTATTACAGTATATAAAACCAGATCGCTTACATCGTTCACTGTTTGTCGAACGTTTATAATCCATTATTACAAAAAATATGCGCCCCAATCTCCCAAAAGTAATATAAACAAACCTAGAACACCACCGACCGGTCTGACTCTTAAACTAGAAACAAAAACTTTTGAGAACTACAGTACTGAGTTTTAGCAGTAAGTATATGCATTATTAACTGTAGCAAGCAAATATTATTATGATTAATGTTAAGTTTCATTACAACTGCCAGATGGAACTATACCACATACACATACACCACCGACCGGTCTGACTCTTAAACTAGAAACAATGAAACGCCACATCAATGATCCACACGGAAAAATGCGTTAGGGTTCGATGTCAAGCATTTTACAAAATTACTACTAAGAATGTCTTTCAGAATTCATAAATGTAGGATAAATAGCTAAAACAAGATACCTTAATTTTTTTTAAATACATACCTACCTTATTTTTTTTATTTTCCAACATTTTTTTAAGAAATTGAATTAAATGAATACTACGTCTTATGCAACCACATATTATATTACCAATGAGAAGCAATTGGCGCGATGTTGCCGGCTTGCCCAAAGCGGATGATTTCTTAAAAAAATATATTTACCTTTCATAAATTATAAATCAATTATTAAATAAAATTTTTAAAAAAATTATCCTAAAATATGTAGGTACTTTTTCTAAATCGCGATGCACGTCTCCTTAGAAAATATGTATCTTATCCCATCGCAATCAGCAATACCTAAAAATAGAAATCCAACAAAACCAACACACGGCAACAAAGCGCGCGACAACACATGAGATGCATTTGGCGCGATGTTGCCGGCTTGCCCGAAGCGGATGATTTCTTAAAAAAATATATTTACCTTTCATAAATTATAAAATCAATTATGAAATAACATTTTAAAAAAAATATCCTAAAATATGTAGGTACTTTTTCTAAATCGCGATGCACGTATCCTTAGAAAATATGTACCTTGTCCCATCGCAATCGCAACACCGAAAAATAGAAATTTCAACAAAACCAACAGACGGCAACAAAGCACGCGACATTTTGCCTTACAACCTTGAACGAAATTGTCTTACAACCTTGAACGAGAAACTCGTAACTTGGTCCCCATATACGAACATAAACATTTCCAATGTTAAAACTACCCCACCCAATACAAAGAAAAGCCGATCGTTCGTATGGAAACAATTCATGGAGTTTTGTGTTGTTAGAAACTATAAACTAGAGCGGGAAACATCAGTGCATGAGATTGCTAAAGTACTTAAAGATTGGGGCTACAACATGCGAACAAATAATGGCGATGAATATAAAGAAAGCACAATAAAAGT
This sequence comes from Polydrusus pterygomalis, assembly GCA_963969555.1. Lineage (NCBI taxonomy): Eukaryota > Metazoa > Arthropoda > Insecta > Coleoptera > Curculionidae > Polydrusus > Polydrusus pterygomalis. The sequence continues at coordinate 30,541,734 of OZ018380.1, forward strand.
AGTGTGGAATTTAACTGCAAAAATGGTGATGGAGGAATACTTTGAAAAATATGGTATTAAAATAGACCCATTTGAAGATCAAGAGTTTAAAGCTGCCAGGGATGCAAAAAATGCTAAAAGAAAGGAATTGCAAAAGCACGAGGATAAAAGAAAGGTCAGTTCAATTGCCCTAAAATATAATGAAATGAAAATGTTAATTGACAATTGCAACGAATGTACCCCAGAAGGTCTGCAAAAAAAGTTGTTTTTTATATTCTCCTATGAATTGGCATGGAGAGGGGGAGAAGGCAGCAAAACCTTATTGGAATTTTTTAAAAAAGAATTTGACAATGGGGGGCAAACAACAGGTAGAATAGAATACAATCCCATATTCAGCAAAACGACACAAAGTGGCTCCAAACCATGCGCTCCATCTAAATGGCTAGTCGCTAATAAGAAAAATCCCGATCTTTGTCCAATCAGATTGTTTAACTTGCTAAAATCAAAACGAGATGGTATTGAAAATGATCGTTTATTTTTAACGGTCAATCCATTTTGGAAAACTGGAAGTCGATGGTATAAAAACAGTTCTGTTGGGCGAAATGAAATAGCAATGAACTACTACTCAAGCAAAAACAGTGGGACTAGACGTTAAAAAAACAAAAATTACTAATCACACACTTAGGGCTACAGCCGTGTCAAAATTTGCAAAAAGCGGTATTGCAGAACAGGAACTTATAAAAATGACTGGCCATGCTAGTTCCAAATCAATTGGATTGGAATGGATCAAGAACATCATGAAGCCATTGTAGAAAAAATAAGAACAGATAGCACCCCAAAATCCAGTGAAAAAACATCAAGCACTCAAGAAAACCTATGTATTATGGACTCAAATAAGACCACACAATATACAGTATGTCTCTGTAAGTTTGCATCATATGGAAAACTTTTTTATTATTCATTTTACGAAAAAAAGTTATTCTTCATAAAAACCTCTGCATGGTCTAAAACCTAAAATGCAACCATCAAGTATCGAAATTTTCCAGTCATCTACGAGGTTTGTCAAAAAATGTTAATTTTTCCTAAGAATGTAAATTTTTCCCAAGAGTAAAGTACCTTTATTTTTGACATTATCAAAAATTGTTATTAAAAAAAGTTGATCAGAACTAAAAACCACGTCTAAATATGCAATACCACGCATTAAATTAATTAAATAATTATAAAATTAAATAATTAATAATAAATTAATAAAATAATTTTTCAACATAAATGCGTATAATTGCATATTTAGACGTGGTTTTTAGTTCTGATCAACTTTTTTTAATAACAATTTTTGATATTGTCAAAAATAAAGGTACTTTACTCTTGGGAAAAATTTACATTCTTTGGAAAAATTCACATTTTTTGACAAACCTCGTATATGAGTGGAAATTTTCGATATTTGATGGTTGTATTTTAGGTTTTAGACCATGCAGAGCTTTTTATGAAGAATAACTTATTTTCGTAAAATGAATAATAAAGAAGTTTTCCATATAATGCAAACTTACGGAGACATACTGTATAATAAATTACAATAATTGTAATATTACTTTTAATAAATAAAAAACTAAGATAAAATGTTAACGTGTTAGCTATTTATTCTGTAAATTTTCTACGGAATACCATTCGTGCATAAAAATTTCCAGAAAATTCTGAAAAATGAAATGTTTTTTGGAAACCGCATTCGTTTATTTTCATCGTTATTTCCAAAAATAGCCCTCCTCGTTCGGAGTCGGGCAAATCAAAAAACATTTAATTTTCCAAAATTTTCGGAAATTTTTATGCACTTATGGTATTATCCCCGAAATTAATTATTACAACGCGGCCATTTTTACCTGACACTGACAATTTCGAAATTCATGGCAACCTATGTCGTTTATATCAATTACAGAATATTCATTCCGTATCTTGTTATGGAATGAAAATACACGCAAAACGCATAAGAAGCAAGTGTTTCAGAATAAATATTCCAACTCAAGAGCGAGAAATTTTACATTCTATTATCAAAAATGATTTTGGAATTATTGCATTCAGTAATGGTAGTGGAGAAAATATATTATAAAATTGATTCAGTACCGCATACAAAAGTTACGATCACAATCTTTTGGTGGTAGTTGATATACATTTTAGAATTCAGTATTGTTTAATACATGTCATTTAGTTCGATTTGGTATGGTTTAGAATCGGTGTTTTTAGTGTGGTATACAGTTGTAGATCTTGGCCCTTTAGTCGCTATATTAATAATGTAACATATAGCCGTCTAAATTATCTACAACATTCAGGCCAGTAGTAGATTCAGGTCACCAATCAAATCAAATATCTTTGTTATCAAAATTAAAGGAAATCTGTCATATTCTAACCATTGAAGGTTTGTATTTTAAATATTATGTCGCTCTGAACAACCATTTTCGCGTTTAAATCGATTTTAGTTTTATTTCCTTTTTTATCTAATCTAAAACATTAAAAACACTATATTTAACAAACAATAGTTAGCAAGTTATTGTTCCATTATTTTTCTTATTGAAAATCAGGTCATATTTTCTAAAAAATGGAAATAAATGTTATGCAATGCGTATATATCTCTTAAATCTACATATTTAAATACGCGGAACAGTACCGGAAACAATAGTGGGAAATTTGCCATTGAATTATGAGTCAATTATGTCATTATCGCTTATCGTAATACGGGAAATTATACTTACAATTTTATAACATGGTAGTTTAGTAGTTATATATATTGTATATTTATATAATTTATGGTAGAACATGATATTATAGTTTATTTTTGCAATGCCGGGATTAAAATAATTATTCTAGGACTAAGTTGAATTATAGCAACTGGGGCTAAAAATGTTTGTGGTTTATGGCAAATTCAATAGATAGATACAGTGTCACCAGTAAAGTCCGCATCATATGGGATTTTTTTTTAATTAATAGCTTAAAATTTGACTTTGGCATCAAGTTCTGCTTCGATCGAGATGAAAATTAAGCCAAAAAATAGTAGTCACGTGATTCGCATTATCTGTCAAATTTTAATTTTTTCTAAAAAATAATTCAAAAGTGGGGTTATTTCCTAAAATATCGAAAAAAGTTATAAAAAAAGGGTTTTTTAAATGCATTTTCTAACACACATGCAAAATTTCAGCTGCATAAGATATTTTTGATTTTACCCATATTTTGTAAATTGCACCACTTTTGCAAAATAAGACTCGGCGCAACCTACATAAAACTTCTTAGTTTTGATAATGCTTTATTTCAGATACATTTTCTTTAAAGTAGCGCCATATTAAATGTGTGTTTTTCTACAAAATCAAAATTGGGCTATTAAAATTTGATCGCATGTGATGCAAAATTTATTTGTTTTTGACCCTGTGTAAGGTAACTTCATAAAATAAGTAATTTTGAAAATGTAGTTTGTTTCTAAAAGTAATACACCTTAATATTAAGACAAAAAAGAACACAGTGTCATCAGTAAAGTGTTCATTAAGTGGAAAATAAATTTTAATGGTGGGTAAAAAATCAAAATTATCTTATGCAGCTGAAATTTTGCATGTTGGCTAGAAAATGCATTTAAAAAACCTTTTTCTCATAAATTTTTTCGATATTTTCAGAAATAACAACACTTTTGAATTATTTTTTGGAAAAAATTAGAATTTTACAGATAATGCGAATCACGTGACTATTTTATTGCTTAATTTTCATCTGGGTCAAAGCAGAACTTGATGCCAAAGTCAAATTTCAAATAAAGTTATTAATAAAAAAAATCCCATATGATGCGGACTTTACTGTATATGTATACACTGTATATACAGGCCGTATTTAATTTTTGAAAATTTTACGAAGAGTTTCTTCTAAAAGCTTTTAATTGGCTTATTAGAAAATAATAAGGTTTGGTACGCGAGTCCATCATATTATAAGAACCTCCTAAAAAAATGTAATATAATCTTTATGTAAAATTAATAGGAAAAGCAATATTTACAAGCAAAATTTACATGGGTTTTCCCATGACCGTGAATCACCCAGTATCAAAGCTTGTAGCTTCGAAGAAGAAAGGAAATTAATGGTTAATATGGAAACTTTGTTTTATATATTATTGATAAAGCTTTCGCTATTTTATGTTTCCACTATTTCTTGTTTTATCGAAAATAATATTTTCTTGTTATGCCGTTGGATAATTAGTCGTAATCAAATACCAGAGTTTAAATTATTCGGAAAATTTGATTTAAAAAAATAGGAAACTTGGGTATATTGAAGTTGAAAAAGTAATTTCAAATTTGAGAAACGATGCGATTTAGAAAAAAGTTTCAAATAAAAAAATGTAGAATTCGATTTTACAATAAACTACACAGCTATTTTAAAAACAATTATTGTGCTTTTGTACTTTTATATAAATTTAAGTTTTTCAAATTGTTTAGTAAAAACATTGTTTTCTACATACTTTAACAATTTTTTAAAATCCATTCTGAACTTTTGACTATAATTTGGCATAAATAGTTATTTTCCTAACAAGTGCGGAAAGTGATACTTTCCCGCACGCGACTGTAGTTGACCGAACGACGCGGAGCAGAGTTCGGGCAAGCAGTCAAGGGCGGGAAAGCCACTTCACGCATGAGTTAGGAACATTATTTTTTTTACGACCGTATAGATATACAAAAAAGTATACATACTTATTTTCCAAAAATTATTTTATTTCAACATATTATAATAAGTATATAAAACTTTAACTAAAAAGCTACTAATTATTATGAATGTTAATATTCTTTTCCTTATAGGTTTTCGCCCTTTCTCCTTACACCATTTAACAAAATGTTGCGTATTGCTTTTCAAAGCTTAGTCTGGATTTATAACAGATCGGAATTTACTTTATCTGCAGCCCATAAAATGGCTTCGGGAAGTTCTTCGTCGGATGAATCCATTAAATATTGCTTTGATTCGGTTTAATTTAGAAAAAAGACTATACTCTCACTTCGAAGACGCTTTTTAAACAACTTTGACGTTTTAGTAACAATGACACGGCTTGGTCATCATAGCAAATGATATCAAACCACCCGTCACAGGTTGGTTTAATAGTTCTTTTATCACATGACTTTAAAGAAATGTACAGGGTTATATAAAAATATCATCATCATCATTATTTTATATTTTCAAAAAATTTTAAATACAACAAAAAGCTAGAAAAGAGGTAGATTTTATTAGATGGACTATTTCGAATTTAGTAAATACTTATTTACCTTTTGTCACAATAGTTATAACTTCCGAGGTAAAAAACTATTTAATAAGGTAAAAAATTTGCATAATTTTACTTTCAAAACTAAAATGCGCGCGGGAACATGGGTTAAAGCGCACGGTCGTAGAAAAGCATAATTTTAAGTACAATATCGGAAAATATTTTTTATAATAAGAGCACTACAGGCATAGGTTGGATACATGTAAAAACGTGATCCATTTAATATTATACTTAGATAGGCCATTGGTAACCAACATCTTCTTATATTAACTTTCTGGCTAAGATTTCATAATAAAATAAATTTATCGCTTTTAAACTTCATTATCCATAAAGTCAGGTAGTTAGGGATGATTTACTTATATGGTCACCATAATAGGGTATAACACCTAAAGGGTTCCAAGGGCTGGCATGTAATGCCTTTAATTCGGTAGGTCCTTAAGGCAAGGTCGTTGGCGGTTTCTAGACAGCCACTAATATCCTACAAAGGCCCATAGTAGATTATGATCATATAAACGGTTAAATTGGGATTTATTTAAATTGTTTCCAATTTGTTGCTTTAAGAGTTTATTTCGCTGATTTTCCTTAATTTTGAATGTACGATTTACATTAGTTTAAAGTCATTGAAAGACGTATGTAACACTATCAAACATCAAATTGTAGGATACAATAAATTGTTTATAAGAACAACAAATAATAATTTTGTATTTTGATAATTTAATATTTTGTTAAGAAACCATTCTCATTAATAACACTTTGCAATAATTGTATAATATAATAAATAATATTCTTCAGTGGCCAACTTTCTACTATTTTTTGTCTTTGCTCATCCTGATTCCGTGGTCGAAATTGAAGTGTAATTTTGTCATTTTACCACAAACATTTTTATTTGGGTTTAAGTCCCCGCTGTTTAAAGATTACGGCAAAACATTAAAGTTATTTTTCTTCTATGTAATTTTGCACTACTTTTTCCAGATGAATGGGAGAATTATCCTAAAAAATTAAAATATGAAGCTTGTATTAAATACATTTATATAAATTGCACCCATGTTGAGAAAAAAAGTTTTCTTCAAATACTGGTCGAACTGATGGTAACATAATTTGATTTAAGATTCGACACGACCCCTGGTACTAATCCACCTCTAAACATTTATCGATAATCCACCACTTTTACTTAAGTTCTATCTAGTATATACCGTGCGAGCAAAAGTTATTTGCATTTAAGAGGGCCTTGCATCTAAGGACGTAATGCTTATCCGTAGAGCTTAATACCTGTTGGGTGTCAGTAACTACCTGAATTAACAATCATTTAGTTATTCCGTCATCTTTGACAGTCGTTACAAGTAATTTGATTCATCGCTAATTTTTCAAATTTCTTGAACAATTCACACAATGGGCTTTACGGAACAGCACAAAACATTCATGGTTGAAGCGTATTCTCGAAACGGGGTTAGAGTAAATGGTGAGTGGCAATACTATCCGGGTTTGTGCATGGATGATTGTCATGAACATTTTCCTAACGTTGCTTTTATTGCTGGGGATTTTTATCATTGCGTGAAAAGAACCGTGCCTGTGTTTAGGGAAACAGGTTCTATACAACACAAAAACAGAGCAGGAAGACCATCTGTAAGAATAGAAGAACTTGTTGCAAACGTTCGTGAAATAATGCAAAATACGCCACTAAATTGTATAAGACGCCTGTCCCAAGAAGTGGAAAGATCTTATGGAACATGCAGGACTATTCTTAAGAAGCAGCTAAATTTATTTTCTTATAAAGTGCAAGTATTCCAAGAAATACAAGCCGTAGATGTCTAAAGACGCAGGAATTACTATCAATGGTTTACCCTTTTACCCAAAATTTATTGAAAAGAAATGATTTATTAAACCACCAGTTGTAAATTTAGAACAATTACAAGAAAGGATTATCCAAGAATGTGGTAACATTTCTCCAGATATGCTGGTCAACACTTTCGAAAATATGAAGAGACGTGTAAATTTATGCTTGGAGCATGTATATATGTAATTATTTCTTTTATTTTTTCTTTTTCTTTCTGTATATTCTTACTTTGTTAATTTTGTAAACAACAAAAATAAATTTGTATTTGTCTACTTATTTTATTACTCATTAGTTTGGCATATCATATCATAATAATATGAATTTGACAAAATTTTAACCTAGATTTGGTTAGATATATCGTCCCCATATCATTGTGATCTAAACCAAGCCCTACGTTTTTTAATCCAAGCCCTCTTTGATGCAAATAGTTTTTGCTCGCAGGGTAGTTCTCGTTCTTGTAGGTTTATATACCCGAATTCTTCCATTATAAAGTCTTTTCACCCGAAAATTCTAAGGTTTTGATTGACCAGGTGTGAATGCGAATCTTATGGTTAATGCAAATTTATGATGAAAATTTCACCCCTATAATTTTTAGCCAATAAGAAGCTTTTATTTCAGCTCGTTATTATAGCAACCACAACGATTTCCGGAAGTTTTTAACTCCTGGGTACCCTGGGTGTGATTGCAGCGATAGTTTTTCCTGCAAACGCACAGCCATCTATTATTTATACTAATTGTGTGTTTAACATTAATAATAATTATCACAACAATGGAAACAATATTAAAAATAACTAATTATTTTAATATAAGTCTTTGTTCTTAATATAGCTCCATAAATATTTTGCAAATAATTCGTTAAAGATTTATGGCATAAATGAAATATCTTCCTTGAATTTTAGTTACATGAAATAATTAAAGACAAATTAACAGAATCTTAATCAATCCATTTTGATTTAAGTTTTGCTACTAGAATTTACCGAAAATATATTTTTTGCAAATATTCTTCATGACAGGGCCATTTTTTTTTTTCATTTTATAATAATTATATTGAGTCTCTATATATTATACCCAAAAAATATAGTCCTAGAATTTTAATAGTATGAAACAAACATTTGTTCGTCAAAAATAATGTATTCTATTAGCTATCAAAAAATCTGTATTACCTACTACAGTGAACGGAAGAAAGGATGTATTTTTAAAATTTTTGTTAAAAACAGTTTCTATATTTTGCAAAGACGAAAATTATGATGCAATAATTATTTAAAAATTCATGCTCTTGGAAGTATTTCTGGTAGTAATTCAAGTAGAGAGATTAGAACAAAACACATCATAGAAGATATCTTGGCTCTGGGGCATAATAAACAAGTCACATCAAATCGGCCATACTGAAGGAATATTTTTGAAATTGTGTAAACTTTAGAGTCACAAAATTAATTCGAACTCTTCTGAAAGTCTTGCGGTAAAATTTGATAACAACATTTTACAGCGATAACAAAATTATCCAATATTACGTTTCAAATATGCATTTTACCTTAATGTCTTTTAAAATTTACCATAGAATTTAAAGGCGTTGTCTATATTACAGTATCACTAATAATATGTTTGGTTTATTGTACAGCTATTACCATCCTACAAATTACTGCAACGTTACTTTAAACTTTGCTCGTTCTACGATAATTAGCTGCACCTAGACCTTAAAAACGAAAACGACCTCAGAACCACTAATTTGAGTTGAAAGATTTTATCGGATTTTGGAAGATAAATAAGTTTACTGTAAAGGTACTTAGGATAGGACTTTAAAAAAATACATTTAAACAGTTCATGTGGAAGAGAATGATACATTTTTATGTAGTTTAAACAACTTATAGTCAATAGAGCATTGAAATATAACTTTAGTCATTCGAAAACCCAAGACAACCACTTCCTTCACAAAGTACGTCTACGTAGATCTATAATGGTGCGATTGCTTCTGGCTAGCGCACTGTATTCCTGTAATATGTATACTGACAAGTACTATAAGATACACAGGACATTTTATGTCGCGTGCCCTCAATAGCACGCGAGCCACTGGTTGGCCATCCCTGTAAGTAGTATATCTACTAAATCTATTTATTAAAAACGACAATAATAATCAGTGTAATTTATGTTCGCAATAAAATTACCTAACCAAAAAATACAATGGAATTTAATCCGATTAACTATTTTAAGAGATAAAAAGAAAAAATGGTAATTTGCCAACCAATAAGTAGAAAACAGTAGCAAAAGCACTGGTAATCAATTTAAGGATTGTGCAGAAAATTGTCCATGAAAGAAAGCATAATATAATACCGAAGAATACTAAAAAATGGAAACAAAGGGAGAGATCACTTATAATTATAGACTAAAAACTCAAAAACTGTCATCATCACTTAGAAATTCTGAAAGGTCCTCGTCATCTGAGTCGTCCTCGAATGGAGCAATGATCATCGGCGCTATTTCGACATCTAATACTTGTTCTCGATCCCACTAATTCCTTATTAATTTTTCTGTATGTTCCACCGATTTCTTCCAGTACTTTTGTGTAATATGATCCAACGAATCTTGCCAAACTATCTTTACTTGCGAGGATTTAAGACCATCACCTACATATTTTTCATAAAAAGATTTTGCCCCAGCCCATATTAATTCTATCGCATTAAACTGGCAATGATATGGCGGCAGTCGTAGAACCTCATGGCCATATTCACGCAATTTTTCATCTACAGCGTATATTTTGGGTGATTTGAGAGACTTTGCCATTGATAGGAGTTCGGATTATAACATTTTTGGTAAAGGATTTTGGTTGTGTTTTTCAAGCCACTAATAAATATCACTTTTTTGCCAAGATGAACTAGGTTGTTTATTTAAAATTCTTAAAAGATATGAAGACGGTTCATCTTAATTTGGAATTAATTGAGCTTTTCGCCATTTTTCAAACATTTCGCTAATCATATTGTCCTGATAGTAAGAACTTTTTGATGTGGAAGAAAAAATTAAGCTCGGACCTGGAACATATTCTGTTACAGAACCGGCATGTAAAATAATGAACCGCTTTTCCGTGCCACATTAATTTTTTTCTTTTCACGCTTTTCACAGAATGATGTAAAGTGAGATTACTTGATTTAATTAAATCTATTTAAAAATGATTTACCAACAGAATGTACACAACTGAAGAGATTTAGCAGACCATCGTATAATACTAACCTTATTTAAGCAAGTTTAAATGTATTAAAGAAATTTTTTGTTAGAAAAAAAGTTCGACATTAAGATAACGAGAGGCTGTAGTCTAGACCTATTAGGAATTTTCAGCTTCAGAAATTTAATTTGTTTTCTTTTTGTTCGCTGAAATGTAAAATTCCAGCGCTTTGTGTTCTGGATAAGATCTTAGTTATAGACAACAATCAATAAACTTGTTATATGTTGTTTTCATTAGTTTGGTTTATCAATACATTTTTAAAATTGTATTTTTTTTCTGTGTGGGTTTTTCTCATCATTTATTTAAACTTCAAATTATTAAAATACAAATTTTGCAAAAACCGTGAAAGTAATTAAGTCCCAGAAAGAGTACCTCTCATTTTTTTCGTAAATAAGTTTATCAATCTGAATTTTATATTTTATACCTAAATCCATGATATTCCATTGGCGTAGAAATTTAAAACATTCCTCGCAACGCACCCCAAAATATGAAAGTTAGCTTTATATTCAAAACCAATGTATATTTTGGGTTCCCACTTGTTCCCGAAAAGTCGAATTAGTCCACACTACTTATATAATTTGCCAAAAGTTTCATAAGTTTTTGTTACTTGAAAATGAAACAATGTTCTAGGCATTTTTTCTCTATTTATTATAGTTTAATACATAGAGCTAAAATTTGGCCTATTTAAAATTAGGAACAAACTACCTATACTTTGTTACTACTATAATTAGACTTATAGTCTTGTCCATTATTGTAAATACATTTTACACAAAACTTTACACCCAGTAGAAACGCACATTGGTAGCAACGACGATATTAACAAAAAAATATTAAATCCTAGTAAATAATTCACTTTATTTTGTGGTGAAAAGTTAATAATTAGTTGTTCGACAATAAGTAAAAAAAGAAAATTCCAAAACAAAATTCCACAACATAATTTGTCTTAACGCGATTAAAAATATAACCTACCCGTAATTAGACAAAATGAAAACGGCATTTCAACCGTTAGTTAAGTCCCGAGATCGGATTAGATCTAAAAAATAAATGAAATACGAAAAAGTACATTAATATCGGTCTAGACCTGCGAGTTCCCTGTTAGTTGCTGGGCAATTTAAATTCTAGAATGTTAAATTAAAAAGACGGGAATTTAGTGGTTAAAATTATTTTTGACGTTATTCATGACGTGCAATTGAAAGAGCGTCGACTGATATTCCAGAGGTTCTGTGTTCAAACAACAACGGAGAAATAAAACTTTTTTTATTTTATAAAACTTTGCACGCGGAATTAAATTTTTCAGTATATTAATATAGATTGACTTATTTATGAATAGAAGAAAAGAAGTATGTTCCTCGGGTGTATATTATTATTTTTTTACGTTCTAAACATAACGAATTTTGAGCCTGGTTCAAAATTTTTTTTCGCCTATTGACGCATTGACTAAGGAACTTCACCTGCGATGCTTCAGCTTCCATCAGTGGCTTTACCTATTTCATAATCCACGGATCGCCACTGCCCTGCCTATACATACAAGGTGTTTGGGGAGGAAAGGGCAATACCTTGGGAATGTGTTCAGAGGGTGAAAATAAGAGAAATAAACCCATATGTTTTAGTTCAATACTCAACCATTTCTGAAATAATAGGTTCTAAAATTTTTGTAAGTTACTTTTTCTTTTAAAAGCGAATAATTGCAGGCACTGCAGTAGAAACTATCTTAAAGAATAATTTCAAAAACCCCTTCACCAACTTCAGTACATTTTTCGGCACATTTGTGAATCGCTCCGGTATCACTTTGATTTTAATAAAAGCTGCAGCATTGAAAATTCGATCGCGGAGTGCCTTTCTCGTTTTCACTCATGTTTCATATACTAGCGATTTTATCCATCCCCAAAGGCAATAATCAAGCTGGTTTAAGTCTGGGGACCTCGGTGGCCAAACTTGCAGATCACCTCTGCTAATCCAGCGATAAGGAAAACGATAATTCAAGAAATTTCGCACACGGAGACTAAAATGAGGTGGGGCTCCATCATATTGGAAGTATATTTGTTGTCGAACATTTACCGGAACATCATCCAAAATGTGTATCAAATGGTCTTCCAAAAACCGTAAATATCCTTCTCCAGTAAGACGCCCATCCATTTTAAATGGACCAAACAACTGGTCGTTCAGCATTCCACGCCAGACATTAATACTGAATCGATGTTAAAAGTTTCGTTCAAATGTAGCCTGAGGGTTTTCATCTGACCACCGATGTTCATTGTGGCAATTATTAATTCCATCACAAGTGAACTGAGCTTCAGCGCTAAATAAAATGTATTTGTGCAGACTTCGATTTTGATGGATCCATTCACAAAATTGTACCGTTTACGAAGGATCACCATCTAGAAGATGTTGAACGGGTTGAACGTGAAAAGGTTTTAAACCGTTTTTTGTAAGTGACTCCCATACGGCTAGATGTGATGTTATATGAAGTTAATTTGCAACCCGTCTCGTACTTATACCTGAGTTCTCTGCGACAATATCCAGAACATTTTCTGCATTTTCCACATCTATAGACCCTGCACTCTTTAACACACAATTCTCTCGCTTGGAACAGTTTCCTGAGCACTTGCAAATACTCTTTGAAAAACTCTTCTAATAGGAAGTCTTCGATTTGGAAAATGATGTCGATATTCATTAACTGCGCGCATCGTACTACCGTTACAGTAACCATACACGAATATCATGTCGGCATACTCCCTGTGACTGAATGTGGGGGGCATTGTAAGTATGAAAATCTTGGTTCAAGTCGATACGCTCAATATGAAGCTAACTGACAACTACTATACAAATGTCAAAACTATATCGGACGTTTAAAAGATATGGGTTTATTTCTCTTATTTTCATCCTCTGAACACATTCCCAAAATATTGCCCTTTCCTCCCCAAACACCCTGTATACACTATGCTCTTTCGGGTGGGTACCGTCAAATTACCAAAGTTATCAATTATTGCTTTTATATCATCCACCATCCATAACAAGCTAATCAAACGCCCATGGTAACCCGCAAAATGTTTATTATCCTCCTATTATCCGTTTTGATTTACAGTTACGGGCTGCTATTAATGGCAGATCATTTTGAATCTCCATTATCCTAACGCAGTGCCGTCAATAACTTAAACCTCGAACCTTCCTTTATCTACGAAAGCGTTGGCAATGCAAATTATTCTGAAAGAAAGACAATAAATAATAATAATAATAATAATATTACGTATATTACCGATATCCTAATAAATATTCATAAGCACGGAATCTTATATTCATAATACAATTTCAAATGGTAACGAATTCCATCTATGGATTTAAAGTTACAGTTTTTCATACCGTGCGAGCTAAAATTATTTCCATCAAAGAGGGTCTTGCATCTAAGGACGTAATGCTTAGCCGTAGAGCTTAATACCTGTTGGGTGTCAGTAACTACCTGAATTAACAATCAATCAGTTATTCCGTCATCTTTGACAGTCGTTACAAGTAATTTTGATTCATCGCTAATTTTTCCAATTTCTTGAACAATTCACACAATGGGCTTTACGGAACAGCACAAAACATTCATGGTTGAAGTGTATTTTCGAAACGGGGTTAGAGTAAATGGTGAGTGGCAAAACAATCCAGGTTTGTGCATGGACGATTTTTACGAACATTTTCCTAACGTTGCTTTTATTGCTGGGGATTTTTATCAATGCCTGAAAAGAACCGTGGCTGTGTTTAGGGAAACAGGTTCTATACAAGACAAAAAAGAAGCAGGAAGACCATCTGTAAGAACATCAGAAGAACTTGTTGCAAACGTTCGTAAAATAATGCAAATTACGCCAAGAAATTGTATAAGACGCCTGTCCAAGAAGTGGGAAGATCTTATAGAACAGGAATTAGGTACTCTTAATGGTTTACCAAAAGTTTATAGGAAATAATTTATTAGACCTTACATTTTGTTCGGATGAAGCCTGGTTCCACCTCTCCAGTTGCAAATTTAGAACAATTACAAGAAAGGATTATCAAAGAATATGGTAACATTTCTCCAGAGATGCTGGTCAACACTTTCGAAAATGTGAAGAGACGTGTGAATTTACGCTTGGGGCATGGCGGTGGCCAATTTCAGCAATTTATGTAATTATTTTTCTTTTTCTTTCTGTAATTTCTTACTTTGTTAATCTTGTAAACAACAAAAATAAATTTGTATTTGTCTATTTATTTTATTACTCATTAGTTTGGCATATCATGTCATAATATGAATTTGACAAAATTTTAACCTAGATTTGGTTAGATATATCGTCCCCATATCATTGTAATCTAAACCAAGCCCTACGTTTTTTAATGCAAGTCCTCTTTGATGCAAATAATTTTTGCTCGCACGGTAGGACTACGTGTGACTGTTTGGACAATGCCAGAGGTCTGCCACTCTAACCTAACCTAACCTATATCTTTAGGTTTTTATATTTAAACCGCGTGTGAAGAAAAACAGTATGTTTTGTGTGTAATTGCCGGATTCTTCGGACTTCGTTCGTCCGGCAAACCTGCAGACTCGTCATATCAGTGTCGCTTTTACTCCTAATAAAACAATATACTATTTACCCCCTCCTCCCAAGACGAAAAACTACCAAGCGACGCCCTTGAAAATACATCTTCCTAAGAAAACTGATTTTTATTTCAAATAATTCCGAAATTCCCACTGACACCGAACTAGTAAAACTTGTTTTTTCTTTTTCGTGTACATTTCTTATCAATAAATTGACACGTAACATTTATGCATGCATTGCAACATCACTCGTAAATGTCGTGTACATCAGTTAGACTTTTGAAATTGAAAAAAAAAACACATGTCGTGATGTCACGCGACAAACTACGTTCCTCTCGCGTTTGGCAAATAGCGGAACATTGAACACACCCACTTGCTGTCCGACCTACGGGTTTCAGATAAGAAGGACAAAAAGAAACTACAAAAATGTTTGTTATAATTAATGGAACTTTAGGCATTAAGGCTTTACTTTAAGAAAAACTATCCCTTTTGTATCTTTGTTAATAATGCTTCTCGTTGATCTCGCTGCTTATTCTAATTGTTATACAGGGTGTTTGGGGAGGAAAGGGCAATATTTTGGGAATGTGTTCAGGGGATGAAAATAAGGGAAATAAACCCATATGTTTTAGTTCGATTCTCAACCATTTCTGAAATAATAGGTTCTAAAGTTTTTGTAAGTTAATTTTTATTTTAAAAGCGAATAGTTGCAGGTACTGCTGTACAAACTAACTTAAAGAATATTTTCAAAAACCCCTCCACCAACTTCAATACATTTTTCGGCACGTTTGTTAATAGATCGGGTATAGCACGTTGGATTGAGTGGGGATTGTTTTTTATAAAAGCTGCAGCATTGAAAATTCGATCGCGAAGTGCTTCTCTCGTTTCCACTTGTGTTTCATATACTTCAAAAAATTCTTTCTTCTAGACCTATCTTGAACTGTTTCGGAAATATTAAGTGTTTCATATTTATTGCATTTCAGCGTTTCGATATGAAATTTACAAATGCACAAATGCACAAAATAACAATTCAACAGAATAGATGATTGGTTATTGAGATAAAATACGGACACAAATGGAAGTTGCTCGCTTATTTTATGAAAAAATTCCAAATTTGCCGCCTATAAATTAAGGGAAAATTAGTAAAATAGAAAAGTAGTTTCACCAGCTTGGACATGTAAAGCAGATACAAAAGTAGCTGCCAATGCAATAAGTGATGATACCAAATCAGATATTATGCTTAAGTTTGAGGAAAACTTACATACTTCTAGTCGAAAAACAGCCCCAATGTTCGATGTTAGCCATTCATCGATTATTCGGACATAACAAGAAAATAAAATGTATCCCAATAAAATGATACTTACTCATGAGCTCATGGAAGACGATTTTGATAGGGAGGCGTGGGTCGATGGAATGGCCAGCACGATCCCCTGATCTGACACTTATTATTTCCGAAACAGTTGAAGATAGGTTTAGGGTATTGTATATGAAGTATGTTTAAAATTTTCTGAAGAAATCCAAAAATTGAATAATATACAGGGTGTTGCATTTAAAATAAGAAAATTGGTATTGGCCACTGTTACATGACACAACCTGTATAAAAAGTTCTTATTGAAAAAAATGCACAACTAGAAATACCAATCAACGTGTCCGAGACACGCCCCCATGTATTTATTATCGAATTTATTCCATTTGGCTGATACACACTGTATATTTATATCATATAAATACAGGATAATAATTATCACCATGTTATGTTAACCAATGTTCAAGTAAAAATAACGTATATTAAAAATTAGCCACAACTGAAGTTAAGTAACAATTTAGGAAAATCATCACTTGTAACCATCGTTTTGGGCAATTTACCTTATGCGAAATCCTCGTTATCCAAAAAAAACGAAAGTTAATGAAAATTATTAAATTAAACATACAGTATGTAAGTTATCATGATTTATATCTGAAGCATATTGTAGATAACTGGGTACAAACGCAATAAATCTAATGGAAATTGCACAAGTAATGTGTTTTTTAAAAACTTTCTCCGAGCTATTAGCTATTAAATATAAAAATAAACTAAAAGTAGTGCAGGTACATTGCACTTAATATAAAATAATATGAATTGAAATTAACTCCAAAAGGTCGAAAACTCCCTAAACCTTATCATATACAGCAAATAACATGTACAATTTACAGCAAAATAGATTACCCTGCATGAGTTGCGTGCCATCAAGTCAACAGCTTGTAACTTGGCAAGATAAAGCTTTACACGATAAGTACCCTACTGCATTTCAATATCCACACACGGATAGAGAAATGTCACTGAATAGGTTAGAAATAAGGGACCTACACGCTGAGACAGAAGATTAGAATTCATATCGAATTCCGTCTCTTTCGAACAAAGAAATGATATATGTGCAGTTAATGCAATTTTCCTGGAGAAACGATAAAACATATTACGATGGGTTGTGGTGCTTTGGCCCCAACACTTATCCGGAAAGGCATAATCAGGTGGCAAAAGCCAACCACAAAGAACTGTCTTATAAATTATACCTAAAAGAAAACCTCCTATCAAACTATCAATACTCACCCGACCAGTTCTTGAATCTCCTCAATGTCTCTTATACCTACTGGAACCGGCCAATAATAACGTATAGAACAGTAGACTAAAACATTCTGAATTCGCCAGGGAGGGCGCAAGCATGTCTGTCGAACTAGTAGAGAATACTGTGGCTAGACCACTGGGATCAGTCAAAGAAGAGATATATTGAATAGCTAAACAACTTGCGCAAAGCAGATGGACAGGGCTTACAACTTGTAGCATATCCAGGCAATTGTGGCCCCTACTTGATAACAGAAAAACCGCAGCACTATTACAGCACCATCGGAAGGACCTAAGAAACATCACTGCCATAGTCACCGGACATTGCCTATTCGGTAGACACGCTGAACGTATGCAAATACCACCTAACGATTTCTGTAGAAGTTGTAGAGATGAAGAACAGGAGGAAAATATTCAGCATTTCTTGTGTAAATGCCCCGGCCTCGCGAGAAGAAGGTTCAATACTCTGGGCGAACCATTTTTTAATGATCTGATGGAAGTGAGCAGCCTGCAACTGGGTCGACTCACTAAGTTTATTAACAGCAGTGGTTGGTTTGAATGAGCTGTCAAGATTCTTTTACGATAGCGTTAAACCATCCTGAAGCTGATGCAAATAGGTTCCGCGGAACATGTGTGGTACCACAACGGTCCTTATAGGACTACGTGTGACTGTTTGGACAATACCAGAAGTCTGCCACTCTAACCTAATCCAACCTAACAGTCTGAATATTCTACTAGTCGACAAAAGTAACAAAAAGCTTTTATAATCGATATAGGTTGCCCACTAACACACACCCTCTCTAAAACCGAACTGAAGAAAATAACCAAGTACTCAAATTTGGTGATAGAGATCCAAAATATATGGAAGCTTAAACAAATAGACATAATTCATATCATGATATCGGTGAAGGGAGTTATGACGAAAAACTTAAAGCCTAAGTAAGAAAAATAGAGGCCTTTCAGGTTATTTGTACCAACAAATTCAGAAAAGCGTCATTCGCCAAGCTTGCCACATAGTACGAAAGTTTTTAAACAGTACAGGTTAAGATTAATTTTTTCTGTGTTTTGTGTACTGTAAAAAAATACCATCAGCCATACCAACAGAAGGCTGTAAAAAATAATAATAATAAGAATATACAGATAAATAGATTGAAACCTCAATTTAAAAATAGTTATATTTTGGGCAGGGTTGGGTAACGACGCGTAGAATAGTAGATTCTAACCGAGTAGCAGACTATATTTTCTCCACGACCATCCAGTTCCATATCTGATTCATCCGATTTGTCACTCATTTTTTGACTTGCACTAAAATTTGTCTGAAAATAATTATTACAACGCGGCCATTTTTATCTGACACTGACAGTTTCGAAATTCATGGCAACCTATGTCGTTTATATCAGTTACAGAACATTCATTCCGTATCTTGTTATGGAATGAAAATATACACAAAACGCATAATAAGCAAGTGTTTCAGAATAAATATTCCAACTCAAGAGCGAGAATTTTTACATTCTATTATCAAAAATGATTTTGGAATTATTGCATTCAGTAATGGTCGTGGAGAAAATTAATTTTCTATATACGTGTAGAAAATAGCGTAGAAAATGTAGGAAATTATGTAGAAAATGTAGAAAAAGGAAGAATACCATAAAATTCTTTTAAAAGGGTGATCCTAGCTGGTGAAACACGTTGGTGTTTTTTTCGCGACTCATTTGTTAATTACTTATTTGGAGAACTTAACGGCAATGCGAACAATAATTGCTGAAGCCACAGTATTTAAAGCCAACATAACAAAACTGTTATTTGACGAAAATCTAAAAAAGCAAATTGAAGACAGTATTAAACTATTCAATCCAGTTTGCAAAATTATTAATTCATTACAAAGTACTCAGGCTTCCATTGCAGATGCAGCCGAAGAATGGATAAACTTGCAATAGGGAACTTTCCAAGTTTTTTTTTCAAAAATATGATTCAGTTAGGCCTGAAAAAAGTATTCCCCAATTATCACTCCTTAAAAATCTAAAATAACTTGGTAAAAATTCTTTAAAGTTTCGCGCGTGTCGAAAGCATTTCAAACGATCTCTAAAGCGCGCGAAGCCCGATGACGTCAGGGGGTATGACTTTTGGTCATCCGTCATCCTGACACTCCTGACAGGTGCCGAGCGACCCAATTTGCATTTGGATTGCCGTGTGTTATTGTTATTGTATTGTTGTTTTAAGGTCGTGTCGCTTGACGCATGGATGTCAAATCTGACAAATCATCAAATTTATTGAAAACCTATAACCTATTTCGTGGATGTCACACACAAATCTGACAAATGATACCCCTTGACGTCACGACTACTAGCAGCGCGTTTTTACCCGCTTGGAATAATTTGAATTTCGGGGCATTTTTAAATCTTTCTAGCGGTCTTTTGGGACGAAATATGTTGTTTTTTTGCTGCCATATGATTTATGACAATATTATTATGTACTTATGATTTTTACAATTTTTTCCCCATAAAATTTTTTCAAGTTCCCTATTGCCAAAAGGGTTTGAAGAGTACATACCCTATGTAAAAACCGCCAAAAGAACGCTTTAAATATCTTTTCCCTGGCTGAAAACTCCTCGCATCCTGTTTATCGTGGCAGAATGTTAAGCGAAGATCAAATAAGAGATGTTGATGATGATCTTAATAGAAAATTTAGATGCCATGGGGTAGACAGTCTCTCGCAATATGTTTCAAGAACTCTGCAATAAAAAGATTACAAACGTGCGAACCATTTGGGAATTAGCTGAAAAACATTGTCCTATGTCCTGGCAATTAAGCTAAACACAATTCCTGCGTCATCAGGTCAGCTAGAAAAGCTATTTTCAGATTGGTCATTTGTTCATTCACCTATCCGTAACCGATTTCAGAAAATTCAAAGATGTTGACTTACATCTATTATCACCATAAGGGATGATAAGAGACCATAACAAATCTGACGAGCATTAGCTTGTTAAACTGAACTATAATATTTATAACCTAATATGTTCTTCTATGTATTCTTTTATTTTAACAGTTAGTTAATGAAAAATTATTTTTTAATTCGTTACTTAAGTTATGTTACCTAATCTGTAATATTATTTTAATGTGTAAAGTGTTTAAATAAACGTCTAAAAAAAATAATAGTCGAAAATATAAAAAAATAATTTTCTACATCTCGAGATGTAGAAAATGTAGAAAATTAGTTGGTGTAGAAAAATCATTTTCTACGCGTACACCAGTCAGACTGGAATATGTTAGGAAAAAATTGATATCCAAAATTTTATTTCTGGAAACTGTTTGTGGGGTAAGTATAAACGTAAAAAACCAAAAATAGACAACTGGATCGGTCGTCCCTCCCCGTGGGGGTCGAAAGGGGGTGAAAAATGGTGTTTCGTGATTTATGGTAAAAGGAGACGTCCTAGAAAAAAATGTTTCATACAAAACTTGTAGATCATGTAAAAATCTACTACTTTTGTGAAAAGCACTTTTTCACATAACCTCAAATTTTTTTAGATAAGTGCGAAAAACCGGTTTTTATGTTTTTTAATTTTCATTTGAAAACGTGTCAACTAATATTTATGAAATTTTAGGGAGAAATAGCTTTCCTTATGACAAATAAGGAAAAAATTTTTGTTTTTATTTCATGGGCTGTTTTGAAGATATTTGCTTTTTTTTTTTTTTTGTATTTTTTTCAAATAAAATTTGTCCTTCGAAAAATCAATTTAAAAACTTTTGGTTGTGCTCATTTTTTTCGTTTTTAGTTGCACTTTAACATGAAAAAAAAAATAAGTCAGGGCGCAAAAACATCCTTTAAAATGCAAGAAGCCAAAAGTGAGTTTTACGAAAACGAATATTTCAGTATAACTTCATAATTCGTTTAAAATTACGAACATTTTTTAAAAATCAAGTACTTATTTGTATTCTATGGGAAAAAATACTAAAAAAATTATTAAGAAATTTAGGTTAATTAAAATTTAAATTAGCAAGAATTTTAAAATACGAATTTTTGTAATTGATCGAGAAAAGTATAATTGCGTAAGCGAGTCACAAAAAAAATAATTTTAGGTAATTTTGAAGTACTCTGGTTCTTTTTAACTAATAAAAATAAACTTAAACTAGATTCAAATAACAAGTATATATTTTAACGAAATATAAATTATTAATTCAAAAAATTTCTTCATGTTAACATAAAGCATGGTAATGATGGTAACATTGAAACAAAGTGGTATGTATACAAAACCTGTTTGGTCTAGTAGATACTTAACCTATAACTCACGAAAAACTCAAGAATTGCAAAATTATTACATTATTATATTTTAAATAAATATTTAATATAAGTACTAAACCAATCTACGTTTTTTTGGTACACTTACATCATTTAAATTATATGATTCTGATTTAGAATTTATTTTTTCCGCTGAAACGTTTTCTTTCACTTTATTTCCGTCTTCATCCTCACTACTAATGTGAAAAAATCTTCAAATATTTGTTTTTCAGCATTTAAGCAAAGGGTTGGTTCTTCGTTTGCAGCTAAAATATCTTCTACATCAATAAAGCCATCCAAATTTTTTCGCTCTTTAAAATTAGTACAATTACCAGCACTCTGACATTTTGCACATAAGTCAGTGCATTGCAGACCATGCTTTCGGCATCCGCACTTAGTACCACAGCCTTTTTCACAGCTACAAGTAATGTGTCCCAAATAACTGGATCGTCTGTGAAATGAGGTAACAGCACGTCTTTCTTATTAGCTGTTATTTTATTCCTGCCCCATTTAGTAGCAAGTAAAGTATTGTTTCCAAGCCACTTTTGAACCTGGACATAGCATCTGTAAGAGTGTTGCGTAGCTGCCCCAACAGTTGGTGGTAAACCTTTTCTAGTCGATAGTTTTTTATACTGGCTGAACCTCAATTCATCAAGTGATTCTTTGGATTTTTCACATTTGTAAATTGATTTTATTAAAGTACAGCCGTTAGCAGAAATGATCGTGGGGTCTACATTTTCTTTATAAAAAGGTTCAACCAAAGTAGTCAAGTTTGAAGTTTTTAATAATGAATAAAAACTTGTTTTTTTTTCTTTGCCAGCAAATCCAGAGCTTCTATCGCAACCAGTGAAACAGTGAAGAAAGACGACGATTGATCGTAAATTTTGGTGTTAAAAACTTTTTGAAGAGTAGACTGCATTTAAAATATAATAATGTAATAATTTTGCAATTCTTGGGTTTTTCGTGAGTTATAGGTTAAGTATCTACTAGACCAAACAGGTTTTGTATACCACTTTTTTTTAATGTTACCATCATTACCATGCTTTATGTTAACATAAAGAAATTTTTTGAATTAATAATTTATATTTCGTTAAAATATATACTTGTTATTTGAATCTAGTTTAAGTTTATTTTTATTAGTTAAAAAGAAAGTACTTCAAAATTACCTAAAATTATTTTTTTTGTGACTCGCTTACGCAATTATACTTTTCTCGATCAATTACAAAAATTCGTATTTTAAAATTCTTGCTAATTTAAATTTTAATTAACCTAAATTTCTTAATAATTTTTTTAGTATTTTTTCCCATAGAATACAAATGAGTACTTGTTTTTAAAAAATGTTCGTAATTTTAAACGAATTATGAACTTATACTGAAATATTCGTTTTCGTAAAACTCACTTTTGGCTTCTTGTGCATTTTAAAGGATGTTTTTGCGCCCTGACTTGTTTTTTTTTTCATGTTAAAGTGCAACAACTAAAAACGAAAAAAATGAGCACAACCAAAAGTTTTTAAATTGATTTTTCGAAGGACAAATTTTATTTGAAAAAAATACAAAAAAAAAAAGCAAATATCTTCAAAACAGCCCATGAAATAAAAACAAAAAAAATTTTCCTTATTTGTCATAAGAAAAGCTATTTCTCCCTAAAATTTCAGAAATATTAGTTGACACGTTTTGAAATAAAAATTAAAAAACACAAAAACCGGTTTTTCGCACTTATCTAAAAAAATTTGAGGTTATGTGAAAAAGTGCTTTTCACAAAAGTAGTAGATTTTTACATGATCTACAAGTTTTGTATGAAACATTTTTTTCTAGGACGTCTCCTTTTACCATAAATCACGAAACACCATTTTTCACCCCCTTTCGACCCCCCACGGGGAGGGATGACCGATCCAGTTATCTATTTTTAGTTTTTTACGTTTATACTTACCCCATAAACAGTTTCCAGCAATAAAATTTTGGATATCAATTTTTTCCATTTTGCACTAAAATTTTGATAACTTGACTGGTGTAGCGTAGAATATACAGTAGAATATGTATAATTTTCTACCTACCGATCCCTGATTTTGGGTAGGTATTTAAAAGAAAGGTAAAAACTTCAAATACTTTTTTTTTCAGGAAGCTGGAGACATCATTTCATTCCATAAGCAAGACAATGCCGATTATTTGGTGATATAATTAAAGGATTTAAAAAAATGATCCAGCTTCTGTTTTTCTATTACATTAAGGTAAAACAATATCCCCATAAGGTTAACTTTAATATTCTAATGCTAGAACGAAGTCATTTCAAATATCAATCTGATTAAAAACGATATTTGAATAGATCAAAGGTAAAACGTCATGCAATTTGATCCACTTATTACAGTTTGAAATTATTTGCTTTCATTTTTTAATATGCGTTAATTAGCATAGCACTTAAAAACTAGTTAATTTTTTTCATGTTCTTTACTATTTAGCAAGGGAAATCTTTTGGATATCGTATGCTTAAAGAAAGTATATTTTCACTATACAGTGTGTCCACGGATAGGTACAGGGTCTTCCAACGAGGACTGAACAGGGGCTCATTTTTGAGCTTCCTTGTATTTAAAGAAAAATCCAAAATAGCCAATCGATGTACTTTTTCCTGCAGAATTCAAAAATGAAACCAAAAATTTATATGAACCAGAAACAAAAGAGTTACGATATGGATAAGGTGTTTTTTAAATGGAACATAGCTTTTTTTATACGATTTTTGGAACGAGTGATTTTTTTTTGTCCGTTCTGATTAAAATATTTAATATTGTGACAGCTATTTTTATTAAATTTTAATGTTTTATCTAATATAATTGAACTTTAACCTGTTTGAAACATACACTAGGTAATAAAGGTATAATCACCTTTGAATCCTTCAAAGTCATTTCAGCAATATTATAGTAAATTTGTCAAATTTTTTGACTTTGAAGGATTCAAAGGTGATTATACCTTTATTATGTAGTGTATGTTTCAAACAGGTTAAAGTTAAATTATACTGGATAAAACATTAAAATTTAATAAAAATAGCTGTCACAATATTAAATATTTTAATCAGAACGGACAAAAAAAATCACTCGTTCCAAAAATCGTATAAAAAAAGCTATGTTCCATTTAAAAAACACCTTATCCATATCTTAACTCTTTTGTTTCTGGTTCAAATAAATTTTTGGTTTCATTTTTGAATTCTGCAGGAAAAAGTACATCGATTGGTTATTTTGGATTTTTCTTTAAATACAAGGAAGCTCAAAAATGAGCCCCTGTTCAGTCCTCGTTGGAAGACCCTGTACAGTTTGGAAGAGGAAAAACTTTTTTCTTAGTAGGCACAGAAGAAAAAGTAATTCTTTATAAAAACGTTTGCTGGTGCTGAAACTACAATTTCGAATAACAGATTTGCGACTATTATACAGGGTTCGTCACAAAAAACATTTTTCGTTGTTTAGGTCTTTTTTTTTTAATTCCTTGATGTATTAAATGGATTTTCCTAGTGTTGAAACTACAATTTCAATTGTTAGATTTGCGATTACTATACAGGGTTCATCAGAAACTACAGTTTTTATTTTTTGGATTTTTTTTTAATTCTAATTATTAATTCCTTTTGCTGATTGGCTAAATCATCACTTTGGGAAAAAATGGATTGGAAACTACCCATGGTCCAAATCAGTTGGCACGTAGGAGTCCCGAACTCACAATTATCGACTTTCATTTATGGGGATGTCTGAAGCCACATGATAAAAACAATTTCAATAATAACTTAGATCCCTTGAAAAAAAAACAAGAGTAATTATTGGAAATATTCCAATAAAGCAAGTTAGGAACTGTTTACGGGAATTCAGATGTCGAGTTGAACTATGCGCTAACTCGGTGGTACCATGTTTAAATAAAAGTGTTATAATTTATGATTGAATGAAAAGTACGCAAATAAAAAGGGTTTTCTAACAACAAAATTGTTACTCGGTCAGGTATAAAATCATATTCGAAGTAAAGAAGCAACAATAGTTTTTTGTTTTTACGTAAATTTGTTTTAAACGAAATTCTAAAAAGTAAAAATGTTGTTTGTGACGAACCCTGTATAGTAATCGCAAATCTGATATTCGAAATTGTAGTTTCAGCACAAGCAGACTTTTTATAAAGAATTATTTTTTCTACTATACCTACTAATAAAAAAGGTTTTCCTCTTCCCAACCTATCCATGGACACACTGTATATATAGGATTGAATCGGCTTGATATTTTAATTATTATTAAGGAAATTACGAATTAATACATTTATAATTCAATCCGATTTATGTCTTTGGACATGGTACTGTTATTATGGATATTTTCGATTGTTAAATCTGTGCTAATGAAACCAATCTAAGGTACCTACCATACATAAGTCCTATAGGAGTTTAGATTTTACATATTCGTATTATGTGTAAAAAATTTATAATATTTAAAAAATACTTACCTTTCCTTAATCATTTTAAATCCGTTTGAAAACCCTTGCTTACCTGAAAAAAAGAACAATTTTATTATGTGTTATCTTATACGTATGTGTAGGGTATCAGGAAAATAAAGTGACACGTCACGTGTGGCGTTTGTTGTTAAGGGTACAGTCATAGGGTAACAACCCGAGACATTGAGTTACTTCAGTCCTGTGGTATTGACGTATTACTAAAAATTAGGTAACAAAGTTGCAAAAATATACACATCATATTGCTTGGAATAAGGGATTCCCTTTAGTGTGCAGTGACCTTAATTTCGAAATTCCATAAAGGTTATATCCTCAAATAACTTTTGTTAGAAAGTTCTCTTTTGTTAAACAAACTATTGCAACTATTAAGAAAGTAAACATCACTTAAGGTGGGAGTATCAACATGCTTGCCAACCTGTAACCTATTTCGCGTAGATTTATTTATGTTTTCTAGCTTTTATACAAAATTTAAAGAAAATCAGTATCGACGTGATATTCTATAGGTAATAATTGACATATTTAATAAATATCAAGGAATTTCATAACTTATTTTAGGAAAATTGTATAGCGAGAAATATCGGATAAGATTTTTTTTAACATTATTATGTCATTGTCACTCATTGTTCTTTCATTATACAATTCTCCCAAAATTAGCAATAAAATAAATTGATATTTTTGTAATATATCAGATACTACCTAAATAATATACCGACGATATTGATTTTCTTTAAATGTTAGTTATTAAAATAATAAACTTAAAAAATCAACGCGAAATAGGTTATAGGTTGGCAATAGATTGAATGACGTTGAGAATTCAACCTTAACATGTAGCTTATTTTATGAAAAACTAAACATCTTTTGATACAACAACAAAAAATCTTTTGCGAGCATACTGTGGATGACTTGACACAACTACTTATTTTATGAGTACTTAAATCAATAGACTCATTAAAATAGTTTTGTGTGTAGTATAGGTAAATATAGTCACTTTAAAAACAAAAACAGTTAGCTGCTATGAGCAGAAGTTTATCTGTGTATGAAGTATATCTAGCTGAAATGGAAAGAATCTTAGGCCTCTTTCACACTATCAGGTTCGCCGTTTAGGTTTTAAACCGGACAGAATCCTGAAGTAAAAATAAAAATATCCGGACCCGATCAAGTTTTCATTAGGTCCGGTATTGTCCGTATTAATAAACTTTATTCCACGTTTCGATGATGGATCGTAATGCTGTTATAACTTTGTGGTATTTGTATAGAAAGCATAAAAAGCAAAGAAATGGTAAAAGGGGACTTTGGGTACACCCCCTACTTGAAATACGTGATAAGATTGGTGCTATTCAAATTTTGTATGAGGAATTAAGAAGTGACGAAAAAAAAATTTCTAATTACTTTAGAATATCTGTTTCGTCTGTTAAAGAACTACATATTAAATTACAGCTAGTTTTACAGCGTCAAAATACAAAAATGAGGAATTGCATCAGTCCAAAATAAATGCTTAGCTTAACTATCAGGTAAGCGTTCGCACCTTCATCGACAGAGTTAAAACAAATAATAAACTAGCACAGACTAAGCCTGAAGACCATAACCGGACAAGTGTGAACGCTTACATAAGCTACAATACCCCACTATCACTTCGTCCGGCGTCAGGGAACCGGATGCTCCAGTCGACCCATCCGGCTGCAACCGGTCGCCGAACCTAAACCTGATAGTGTGAAGAGCGATATGTAAACGAATGGTCAATTACTTGTCCAGTTTGCTTTAGGTTTGAACCCGGATCGGCTAAACCTGATAGTGTGAAAGAGGCCTTAGGATTCAGGCGATCCTAATGCGATGATGTGGTATATTGGAATGTTACCGAGTTAGTCAAAACGGTTAATTCAGAAGAGAAAATACATACATACTAAAGTATGACCCATTAAAAAGAAGAAACGTAAAAGTTTCCTCTTTCTAAACAACTTCATTTATCAAGACTTAAGACGACATGCGTGAAATATTTATAAAAGAATCCATTCACAACATATAAAGAGTTTAAAAGTGGAAGTAGATTAGCCTGAAGTTAACAAAGACCTACTATTTCTTGTAGATTATCAAATAATGCAACAACTTCTCCTATCAGATGCACTCAATGGCTTGACTCAAGTGGTTTATCGCGCGATTAAGATAACGCTGCTTCCTCGCTCCTACACACTTATAAAACGCTTCATTGTTTGTTCACAAATGCATTGGGGGAATAATACATTTTATATCCCTTTAATGTTTTTAGATTCGTTTATACAAGGTGCATTCAATAGTTTTTAGAAAGTAAAGTTGATTTGATACGAACCTGAGAATATACCAACGTTCTGTCATAATTAAATTATGTCAAATTATGTCAAATTTTGACAAGTAAAACGAACCTCAAATTATTTAGTTGAACTCCGTACCGCTGAATTTAATAGGCCCGCTGTGGTGGACCTCACCCCTCGAAGATGCCCCTAGGCAGCTGTCACAGACAGACAGTCATAAGAGAGATATTATTATACAGATAGACAAAAACTGTCAAGCATTTTTCCATTTAAAAATTATTTTTGACAAAAAAATTGCCAATAATTATGATTGAACCAAATGGGACCGAATCAAATTGTCACTTATAATCTCCCTAGCAGCAGAATTATTACCGATAATTTTTTTCAAGGTCACGAATGTTTTCCACCAACAAAAACATAAGTGAAACCGAGAAAAAATTATCGGGAATTAATTCTGCTGCGTGAGAAATTCGGTAAGAAAATTTCATAAATTGGAGTTTCTTTTAATATGATGAGAAAATGAGACCTACGACCTATTCTCCGTAGATGTCAAATATTTTCTGGGTAAAATTTGACATTTAGGTAGGTATTTTAATTCAAATTTCAAGTAATTTCGAAGTGACAGGTGAGACAAACCAAATTAAACAAAACGAATTAATGTTTTTAATGTTCCTGAAATTTTAGTAATAAACCTTAGTTACTAACAAGTAAAATCAACTTCTATTGTAAAAATATAGTGCGTCATATTTAACTACACTCATCGGAAATATGTTTTTTTTAAGTTTTATTTGAAACTATGTAGACATGTATTATCAGATGTTATGGTTGAAAACGAATTAATGTTTTTAATGTTCCTGAGATTTTACTAATAAACTTTAGTTACTAACAAGTTAAATCAATTTCTATTGTAAAAATATTGTGCGTCATATTTAACTAAACACATCGGAAACATGTTTTTTTAAGTTTCGTTTGAAACTATGTAGACCTGTAATATCAGATGTTATGGTTGAAAACGAATAAATGTTCCTGAAATTTTAGTAATAAACGTTAGTTACTAACAAGTAAAATCAACTTCTATTGTAAAAATATAGTGCGTCATATTTAACTACACTCATCGGAAATATTTTTTTTTTTAAGTTTTATTTGAAACTATGTAGACATGTATTATCAGATGTTATGGTTGAAAACGAATTAATGTTTTTAATGTTCCTGAAATTTTAGTAATAAACCTTAGTTACTAACAAGTTAAATCAATTTCTATTGTAAAAATATTGTTAGTCATATTTAGCTAAACACATCGGAAACATGTTTTTTTAAGTTTCGCTTGAAACTATGTAGACCTGTAATATCAGATGTTATGGTTGAAAACGAATAAATGTTCCTGAAATTTTAGTAATAAACGTTAGTTACTAACAAGTAAAATCAACTTCTATTGTAAAAATATAGTGCGTCATATTTAACTAAACTTATCGGAAATATGTTTTTTAAAGTTTTATTTGAATGTAAAACTATAAAGACATTGGATTTCAGATAACAAATTTGTTATTTAATGTTTCTCCCATTTTTCAAAATTTTTGATGTGTCTCTTTTAGCCCCGGTGTTCGATATGTAAAGCAAATTGGTTAGTGTTTGTTTGAAGGTTGTAGACAATGATGTGTCTTGAGTAATAGATGTGTTTTGGACTTCCATTGCCTTTAGTTTTTCATATCACAACGTTTCAACTGGTAAGTATTTCCAGTCGTCTTCAGGTGAATACTAAACAAGTCACAAAACTACGAGTCTATTTATACTACCTAGGGGGGGGGGGGGGGGGGGGCGGAGCTAGTGACTAGCACCTGAAGACGACTGGAGATACTTACCAGTTGAAACGTTGTGATATGAAAAACTAAAGGCAATGGAAGTCCAAAACACATCTATTACTCAAAATTGGTTAGTATCAATAAAAATTATAAGTTAGAAACAAAATGTATTTTGATATTATTCTGAGTGACTTTTGCACTTTATTTTTGACAGAAAAATTATCACTTATTAATTTCATTAAGTTAATAGGAACTAACAAAATTATCGCGATAATCTCCCGTTGCTATAAGCAACGTAAACAAAAAGGAGCCTTCTAATTGGTTGAAAATAAATTTATGTAATTTTCACTATTATTTTAGGTGACCAGATCAAGCGGTACTATGATAGTTTTAAAAAAAGTCGGTTGGCAAAGAAAAGTCTTATATACCGGGTGTCTACGGAAGGTGGTTCGCCCCTCTAACTTTTTTGTTTTTCAAGATAATGAAATAAAGTTTGGGGGATTTGTATACGACATAAAACTGCATTTTTTGACAGGTGACTCAACATTATGGAACTTCCGGTTTAACCGGAAGTGACATAAACTTTTGATTTTTAAATGGGACACCTGGTATATTTTTACTTTTTTTAACTCCATATGACATTCTAAATACTTACAACGATGTATCACTTGTCACTTTTTGTCACCAAGAAAATATTTTTTTTCCAAATTTATTGTTTTATCTAGAGTATTCTAGAGGGCTATGAATACCATAAAATCACTTATTTCAGTTCTTTAATCTTGGGAAAAATACAATTTTACTATTTTTGGTCCAATGCTATGTGCTATGTAAAATTTAATTTTTAAAGTTGTATAACTAATTTTTTTTAATGACAACATGGTGGCTCGTTGGGTTAAGAAAAAAGAGGATTTTATTACCATTATTTTGATACATACATACATACACTATTAGGTTTTAGAAAAGATGCCACACAAGGAGTGAAAAAGTTGATATGGTATTATTGTCAGGCTCACTTCGCATTTTCGGAACCAGTTTTGGGTAACTACCTAATAGTGCCCGACGGTGTTGGATGACGCCGATTAAAATATCTTTGTGCGAAAAGTCGTGCAGCATCGGTTGAATTATTTCTACATTTTCCAAACACTAATAACATATCAACGTTTTCACCCCTTGTAAAACTATTATTTTCCATGTTTTTTAAACAACAAACTAATTTACTTTGGCAGAAGCTGTTGGCATTTCAATTTTCTTCAAGGCATGATTTTGTTTTTTATTAGTTTTGCTGGTCACAGGCTACTTGATGCATTTAAATCTAAATTTATTCTCAAAAGATGCTTCATTTTAGGAAAGTTCTAAGTTAACTTTTTAAAGTTTTTTAATGGCAGCTTTTCTAAAACCTAATAGTGAATGGTATCAAAATAATCGTAATAAAATCCTCTTTTTCCTTAACCCGACGAGCCACCATGTTGCCATTAAAAAAAATTAGTTATTCAACTTTAAAAATTAAATTTTACATAGCACATAGCATTGGACCAAAAATAGTAACATTGCATTTTTCCCAAGATTAAAGAACTCAAATAAGTGATTTTAAGGTATTCATAGCCCTCTAGATAAAACAATAAATTTGGAAAAAAAATATTTTCTTGGAGACAAAAAGTGACAAGTGACACATCGTTGTATTTAGAATGTCATATGGAGTCCAAAAAAGTAAAAATATACCAGGTGTCCCATTTAAAAATCGAAAGTTTATGTCACTTCCGGTTAAACCGGAAGTTCCATAATGTTGAGTCACCTGTAAAAAAATGCAGTTTTATGTCGTATACAAATCCCCCGAATTTAATTTCATTATCTTAAAAAACAAAAAAGTTAGAGGGGCGAGCCACCTTCCGTGGACACCCGGAAGTATGGACAATTGTTGGACCCTGTATATTTAGATTTCAAGAAAGAAAATACCAGTAGATTTGATGACATCAAGAACGTCAAAATAGCATCAGTTCGAATTTGGCCCTAAATTTTTTATACAATATTGTTCGGTTTTATTTAATCTAAAGTATCAAAAGTTACCTATGAATTAGATTATTTACAGTCCACTATATCGATTACCTCACCATATGGGTATAAGAAGGTAGAAAGGATTTTTTTTTGCCAACCAACTTTTTTAAAAACTATATTAAGAATTACCCCTCTAGAGAGCAGCTATAACTTCGTTAAAGTGGTACTATATTTGATTGGATAAGAGTACAAATTTGATAGGTTTTGAAAATAATCAGCTTACATTTTACATCAAACTCTTTTTTACTGATTTACCAACCTCTATAGTATGCCAATAATGCCAATAGTGTTTCGAGTATTTCAGAGACGAAATAGTCTCTCTTTGGCTCTATTAAGCACGAAAATGCAATTTAGCTTGTACACAGTTCGTTGCTTTTGACAATAATGGTGAAATGACTTGAAAATACAGTTTGCACCAAAGTTTCTCGCCTCTTAATATTTTAGCCACTCGATAAGGATAATATTATGTATTTCTGTGAGTTTTGTGTGAACTAAAATTGGAAATGTGCACCTACATTTTACTTTTGTTGCTGTTTCTGTTGATTAAAACCAACTAAAATGCTCAACTATAGATTAATTAAATATTTTTATCAAGAAAGTAAACTTTTTAAATTGTGCTGTCACTGTCTTAAATGTAATTTTAATGTTAACAGTAACAGTGGATTACTTTTAAACTAGTGTTAAAAATAAATACAAGGATCTTAACTTTAATTAATAATCTTAACATTTATTGTACAATTTGAGCACTGGAGTTCCACTGATCAGGGTTTTGTTGTAATTTGTATGCTTGTGCAAGCAATGAAAACAACAGTACTGGATGTAAGAAATCTTTTGGCAATTTTCTTTTTATTTTTCAGTGAATTTTCAAAATATATCCTTCTGCTACTGGTGACGACTTCCATCCACCGCGTCTCTCGTCAAAATCACATACTTTTTAGGTTGATAACCCTTTAATTTTCCAGAATCCGGTCTTGTATTTGACCATATTTTTAAAGGGCAAATTGCCGATGAAGCAAACCGAATGGAACTGAATACCTCAAAGTGTAAGGTTATATCTTTCTCCAAAAAAAAGCACCAATAATGTATCATTACTCCATTTCCAATACTCCTTTACCTCGAGTTAATGCAATTAATAACCTGGGAGTTCTTTTCGACACCGAATTGCGATTTAATGATCATATAAACTACATTTTATCTAAATCTTTTAAAATGGCTGGATTTATAATGAGACGTTGCTGGGAGTTCACTAATATTGAAGTTTTAAAGTCACTATATTACTCTCTAGTACGAAGTCATCTAGAATACAGTTGTATAGTATGGGCACCTTACTATTAAACTCATATTGATCGGATTGAGCGCGTTCAGATTAAGTTTGCGAATTTTCTTTTGTATAAATTAGGTATAGACAAAAGCAGTTTATTACATCACCAGCGATTGTTAATGTTGAATTTGGACAGCCTGGAGAGGCGAAGAATCTTTCTTACAATTTTATTTAGCTTCAAAATTATAACTAACAACATAGATTGCTCCGATCTTCTGGAACTCATTAACTATCATGTTCCTGCACGTTACACGCACCTTACTGAAATGCACTTAATCAACAGAAGTCGCACCGACATTGGTAGGAATAGTGCCACCATCGAATATAATAATTCTATTATAACATTTAAAAATAACTTAGAGGTGACTTTATCCACCATTACCTGAAGATCGCGAAACAATTGCAAGTCAAATGCCATGTTACTTTATATTTGCTGCTTGAGTTACATATTTGTTTTACTTATTGTTTATTGCCAGTTTATGTCCTTTCTGTTCCCATAAATTGGCTAGATGCCTATTAGATTGTAACAAATGCTTAAATGTACTATTTGGATTTGTATCTGTAATGTACTGTACTGAAATAAATATATACATAAATTAAAAAAAACAGCCTAAAGGGGTTAAACCTGTCAGACACTTAATAGGCCACCGTTATCAATTAAAAGTTTTATTTCTGTAGCTTACCAAACAAGCACAGGACAACCCGAAATAATTAACAGCAGTTACAGTGAAATGTTGTTGATGACAGCAACGTTTAGAGGAAAATTCCGGTTAAATTATGTTCAATTGATATGGGATCCAAACCACAATATAGAGTGCCCGACGTATATGAAACAATTTTTTGTTAGTGTAGTCTGTAGATAATGTATATTCGTTTATTATTTTATGAATAGATAAATTATGTATCTGCTGACAACTCGGCTGTCCCAACTAATAACACAGTAACTGACATTTTTTTTTAAATCAACTTTTATCCATTTTTGTATATACTGGGTATCAATCCATCTAACCACCATTTAATATTGGTAAAAAGAGAGTTAAGTTAAAAGATTTTTAAACATGACAACACAGTAACTACCTTAACCGAAGCATATTTTCCAAACTAAAACACAGTAAGTACAAATTACCATGATAAAACAAAGTAAGTGTTTCTCATTTACTGGTTTTTGAAATGGTAAAGTCATTTACTGGGTTCTGTCAAATTATACTGTAACACATAATTTTAGTTACTGTGTTCGAGTTGGGATATTAGAAGTTTTTTCAGTGAAATTAAGACACATTAAGTGACGTTGCTATGTTTTAACTTATGATATCAAACACAATTCCATAACCTACAACCACAGTAAATGAACTTGATTGATTTTCTTCTTTCAAATCCTAAATGAGTATTAATGGATAACATAGTATTTGTAATTACTGTGTTTTAAATTCTAAATTGCGAGAATTATTGGCCCTTGGCAATTGAAAATGCTACCTAAAAAGAATGCAGTTAGTAGGTGGAGGGGACGATGTCGATACTCGTCGATCAACGAGTAAGAAAATAGAGGCATCCAGAACAAATCAATAGATACGACAGTTATTGTGAATCATATTAATTTATTTCATCCATATGTTAGTCACTATAGACGAAACAATGCACCAAATCGCAAATATTTTCCAAGAGAATTGACCGTTCACACGATGTACAGTAATTTTAATCAGACGCATCCAAATATAATATAATGTAAAGTGGAAACTTATCGAAAAGTTTTGAGGGATATGAATATTTCCATGCTTCCACCAAAATCCGATATTTGTGATGACTGTGAATCTCTAAAAGATACCGACAGTGAGGAAGCAATTGCAAAACTAACTGCTCACAAACAAAAAGCAGCAAAAGCTAATTTGCAATATAAAAAAGATGCGGAAGAAGCGGCTACCAGTAACGGCGATAAGCGCACGTTTTCAATGGATTTACAAAAAGTTATGCTGCTACCAGCTTCAGTGCAAAGTAGATTAGTGGTATTCAACGAAACGTTCGCCACGCTGAATAAAAATAGCAGAAACAAAAGCTACTGTGTTTTATGGCATGAAGCACTCGCTGGCAGAAAAGCTGAAGCTATTCTAGATTTCATATTGAAGGTATAATCAACAAAGAGAGGGACGTAACTGAATTTTTGTTTTGGGCAGACAATTGTACTGGACAACACAAGAATTGGGTCCTGTTTACTAGCCTCGCTAATCTTGTAAATTCATCGACTGGTCCGAATAAAGTTACAATTCGATACCGTCCTAACTAAAGGCCACACTCACATGAGTGCTGACTGAGTACATGGCAACATTGAAAAACAGATAAGAAGAAAGCGGACTATTTGCGACTATCAAGAACTTTCAGCTCTTATCCAATCGTGTAGAAAAAATTTGGATGTTCTACAGCTTACTGAATTTTATTTGTGGAAGAATAAAAAACGAATTGCCAAAAAATTAATGATCCTCTAAAAGGTTTTGTTGTCGACGAGTTAGTGGAAGCAAGTTTTACGAAAGGCAGAAGAGATCCAAGATATAAACTAAGTTTTGATGACGAAGAAAAATAACATGATTTTCGGAAAAAAGTCACTTTACCTACCACTTTATCCCTTGAAGTTTTAGGAATTCGAGGAATAGATGTTTCAAAAAAGAACAGATTATTAGGGAACTGACTCCCTTAATGCCTCTTAATAGACAAATGTTTTGGTAGTCTCTATTAGAGTCACAAACATGTTTGGACTTATTGACCTCCGAACAAACTACTACTCTTGAGGATGATATCGAGTGAACAAACATTTTTTTGGTTTGATTTCTTTTGTTTAATTGCTTCAAAAAGTCTACATTATTTTGAACTATTTAGTTTTAAAAAAATCATTATTTTGTGGCCCAATATATTGTTTAATCTTTCTGTATCTTTTGTCTTAAACCTATGGTATATCCTATGTTGATGAGTTAGTAGTTGTTGTTAATGCTAAAAAATGTTTAGTTAAGTAAAAGACTAAAATAGGTCATGTTATGTTAATGGGGTCTTTATTTATTCATTTAATAAAAGCCCCATTCCTTTACATAAAATTATTTTTTTAGGTATTTTAACTTAGAGACATTTTTGGTAAACACAGTAACTATTATTTTCCATTTTGTTCTATAATTCGATAATACTTTAGCGAACACAAAAACATAGCAAGTGCATTTACTTCGTATTGTAAATGGCAACATTTTCAGTTCAGTAATCCAGTAAAATCAGTTACTGTGTTTTCCATTTTTTTTTGTCGAGAAAGAAAACCTTATCCCACAGTATAGGTAAAATTTGAGAACCCTACTTTAATTTTCTAAATTAGTTCATTTCTACTAAGATAATCCAATTTCTGTGTTAAATTTATACATATGGTCCAAATCTCTAGCTTGTATTTTCATTAGTTTTGTGAGGCTAATCGATTTTACCAAACGTTAATTTCCCACGAATAATGTTTTAAAGAATTACTGTGTTTTTGCTTGGGGCAGCCGAACTGACCATGCCCCTAAATCAATTATAAATAATAATAATAATAATAATAATAATAATAATAATAATAATAATAATAATAATAATAATAATAATAATAATAATAATAATAATAATAATAATAATAATAATAATAATAATAATAATAATAATAATATTAATAATAATAATAATAAGAGCAGACTTACAAACCTTTTTAATATAACTTATAACTTATCTAAATACTGGTAACCCTATTATATACCTGGGTTATAGTCTTACTTACTACTCATTCGAAATTCTTAAGTACTCAAACACCGATTTACATGAACTAGATCGACTTACTGCTGATCGGCTGCTGATAAAATTCAGTTTCCACCACCAAGCAAGCACGTGAAAGAATCAACTACGAAAGAAGGGAGGAAGAGGTCTCATTAATATACTAAAATTTGACAGATAATGCGAATCACGTGACTACTATTTTTTGCTTAATTTTCATCTCGATCGG
Source organism: Polydrusus pterygomalis (assembly GCA_963969555.1). Taxonomy (NCBI): domain Eukaryota; kingdom Metazoa; phylum Arthropoda; class Insecta; order Coleoptera; family Curculionidae; genus Polydrusus; species Polydrusus pterygomalis. The sequence continues at coordinate 30,579,361 of OZ018380.1, forward strand.
AGCAGAGCTTGACGCCAAAGTCAAATTTCGAATAAAGCTATTAATAAAAAAAAATCCCATATGATGCGGACTGGTGACACTGTATATGTGAGCTATTGCATTCGGTACAAGATAACCTATAAAATCCTGCTTTTAAGGGGGGGGGGGGGGGAGGTATTTTTTGTTTGGCATTAAAAAATAATTGAGAATTTTTTTATGCTGGTGTAAAAGCTACTTTTATGTTGTTTTTTAAAAATTATGTGTGCTGTTTTATCAGAAATTGGATCAAAATATGTTATTTCTGTAAATCTATCTTCTTTTTCACTATTTATCTATTCACTATTCACTATATGCACACGTAAAAGATACTGGGTGAAAATGATCTAATATTATTTTCTTTAGCTAAACCCGCGTTCTCTTGTTACACAACACCCCTTTTATGGATTTATATAATTATATTCTGCCACTGCCGGAGAAACAGAATGTTCACTGCACTGCCCACAGTACTTCCAGGTGAACAAATTGGTTTTATGAATGATATATTTCTGATTGATACAAAATATTTTAAATTATTTTATTTTACGAACACAAAACTGACAGAAAACTAAACAAACCACTAATCTGAATTGCCGTAAAACTTTTCAAATGACATAAACTTTATTTAGTGGGAAAAAGCAACTCAAATTATGTTGCATGACATGGAAAATAATTGCATTATTTAGTATGATGTGACATACCTATTTATCTCAACGAATATTAAAAAAATCCCATTACAATGAGTTTGAATAAACTAGCAGCCATGCTGGAAATTAAAAAGTAGAAATTGGATACTTTTTTCACTTTAAAATTTATGGCAAAATTCATAATTTTTTATTTTGTAAATTTGATATTTTTATGAAATAATTTTTAATACCTAATAGTACCGTGCGAGCAAAAATTATTTGCATCAAAGAGGGCTTGGATTAAAAAACGTAGTGCTTGTTTACATCACAATATGGGGACGATATATTTAACCAATTCTAGGTTAACATTTTGTCAAATTCATATTATGACATGACATGCAGGCTAGGATAACTTAAATGGTGAAGGTCGTCCCCTGTTCGTTTAATTTAGCCCCCGGTCGCTATATAGTGGCGCTATTGTAGGAATTTTGTTTTATAAGGTTGTTCATCTCCTAATGTTGGTAGGAACAGAATATTCATTTAGAATGAGCATGGCCAACATTCTGTACCTCTCTCTATCTGTATTAAACTGTAAGTACCAGCATATGTGCGAGATATGGTTTATTGTGACAGATCCTGAAGTCTTACCTGGACTGGTGAAAGATTGTCATTGTCATTTTATGATTGATTTGTAAAATATATAAAAAATAAAGTTATTATTAAATAATTATTCATATATAATTTATAAACTTAACATGGCGCAGTCGGTAGTTTGAGAATCATATATATTTAATATGTCGCGACCAAAGAAATCGGGAAGAAAAATCAAGGCAATTAACAAAAGCGAAACCTCCTGAAGACTTCATTAATGTCGCCCAATGATTGGAAAATACAGAGAAAGCTATTAATGATATAGAAAGAAACTTTACTTCACAACTTAATGAACTACAAGGTACAATAACTAGTTTATTAACTGAAAACTTTGAAAATAACACGGAATTGTTAGAAAAATCTACAGAAAATAATAATATAATAATATAAGCTGTTTTTTTATTTAAAACCTATTTATGTAAATATCTAATTTATTAATAAATCTTGTCGCCATATCAGAAACGTTGTTATAATTTCCTTTCGTTCTCCCAAATTATTTTAACTTGAATCAGATGTTTCGTGCTTCAAACTTTTCCGTTAAGTTAGAAGCGCGAAAATTTGAATTCAAAGTAATAATAAAATTTAAATTTTTATGCTTGGCGCCTACCCCCATCACGACTATATTTAGTTTCGCCCCCGGTCGCATGTGGCGCTATCAGGGAACCAATTTAGTATGTTAAGTTGCCTATCTATCCTTGAGAGCGCGCAACTCGCTTGTCTATGATGACATGCCATACTAATGAGTAATAAAATTAGCAGACAAATACAAATTTATTTTTGTTGTTTACAAAATTAACAAAGTAAGAATATACAGAAAGAAAAAGAAAAATAATTACATGTATTCTAAGAATTCACATAACCGGAGAGGTGGAACCAGTCTTCATCCGAAAATAATGTCAGGTCTAATCAATCTGTCGTCGAAAAAATTGCGTAAGTAGTTAATAGTTTCGGCGGCTGTATGGGCGGTTGCACCGTCCTGTTGAAAATATTCAAAACGTAGTTCGTCGTCAAGTAATTGCTCCACAAATGGAGTTAAAATATTGTCCCTATACCGCTGTGCTGTAACTGTATCATGGAAAAAAATAGGACCAACAATTCTTCTTCGGGAAACAGCTAACCAGACACCAATTTTTTGAGGGTGCAATGTGGACTCTACAAAAAAATGGGGATTTTCATTACTCCACATGCGTGTATTCTGAGAATTCACATAACCGGAGAGGTGGAACCAGGCTTTATCCGAATCAAATGTCATGTATAATAAATCATTTCTTTTCAATAAATTTTGGATAAACCATTGAGAGTAAATCCTGCGTCTTTAAAAATCTGCGGCTTGTATTTCTTGGAATACTTGCACTTTATAAGGAAATAAATTTAGCTGCTTCTTAAGAATAGTCCTGCATGTTCCATAAGATCTTTCCACTTCTTGCGACAGGCGTCTTATACAATTTGTTGGCGTATTTTGCATTATTTCACGAACGTTTGCAACAAGTTCTTCTGTTCTTACAGATGGTCTTCCTGTTCCTTTTTTGTGTTGTATAGAACCTGTTTCCCTTAACACAGCCACGGTTCTTTTCAGGCAATGATAAAAATCCCCAGCAATAAAAGCAACGTTAGAAAAATACGCTTCAACCATGAATGTTTTGTGCTGTTCCATAAAGCCCATTGCTGCAATTGTTCAAGAAATTGGAAAAATTAGCGATGAATTAGATTACTTGTAACGACTGTCAAAGATGACGGAATAACTGATTGATTGTTAATTCAGGTAGTTACTGACACCCAACAGGTAGGATTAAGCTCTACGGCTAAGCATTAGGTACGTCCTTAGATGTAAGGCCCTCTTTGATGCAAATAATTTTTGCTCGCACGGTAATAGAAAAATGCCCGTCTATGTCATCATACCCGCATCTCCCCTAACATATAATCTTCCATCTACCATATTATAATACCATTACCTTTATATCTTATATGTCTTGCAAACAACAGACTGGCAACCGTTGCATAATAAAATATTTATTATTGTTTGTTGGATCAATCCTGGGAATGCGATCGCCATTTTGAAACAATGCAAGTAATATGAGATAGCAAATAACTGGGTCGAAATGTAATAACTTCACCAGCCGAATGTAACGGTCATAATATTAACATAATTAATGCCGTAACTATGCCGGTAATTGTGAAGTTAGCTCCTAACAATAATTGGGATATCCAGATGATACCTGATTCGATTGCGTTAATACTGCTGTTTATTTAACGTTCATCAAGTTTTATTTCATAAAATATCCATGAGTGTAAATAGTTATATGTGATACCGTGCGAGCAAAAATTATTTGCATCAAAGAGGGCCTTGTATCTAAGGACGTAATGCTTAGCCGTAGAGCTTAATACCTGTTGGGTGTCAGTAACTACCTGAATTAACAATCAATCAGTTATTCCGTCATATTTGACAGTCGTTACAAGTAATTAGATTCATCGCTAATTTCTTGAACAATTCACACAATGGGCTTTACGGAACAGCACAAAACATTCATGGTTGAAGCGTATTTTCGAAACAGGGCTAGAGTAAATAGTAATGGTACTGTAAGAACAGAAGAACTTGTTGTAATCGTTCGTTAAATAATGCAAAATACGCCAACAAATTGTGTAAGACGCCTGTCCCAAGAAGGCGGAAGATCTTATGGAATAGGCAGGAATATTCTTAAGAAGCAGCTAAATTTATTTCCTTATAAAGTGCAAGTATTCAAAGAAATACAAGCCGCAGATTTTTAAAGACGCAGGAATTACTCTCAATGGTTTACCCACAATTTATTGGAAATAAATTATTTATTAGACCTGACATTTTTTCGGATGAAGCCTGGTTCTACCTCTCCGGTTATGTGAATTCTCAGAATACACGCATGTGGAGTAGTGAAAATCCCAATTTTTTTGTAGAGTCCACATTGCACCTTAAAAAAATTGGTGTCTGGTTAGCTGTTTCCCGACGAAGAATTGTTGATCCTATTTTTTTCCATGACACAGTCACAGCACAGCGGTAATGAGACAATATTTTGAATCCATTTGTGGAGCAATTACTTAACGACAAACTACCTTTTGGATATTTTCAACAGGACAGTGCAACCGCCCATACAGCCGCCGAAACTATTAACTACTTACGCAATGTTTTCGACGACAGGTTGATTAGTTTTCGATCAGACATTGAATTCCCACCTAGATCACCTTGTTTAACGGTTATGGATTACTTCGTTTTTCCTCATTTAAAGAACACTATTTTTAAAACACCAGTTGCAAATTTAGAACAATTACAAGAAAGGATTATCCAAGAATGTTGTAACATTTTTCCATAGATGCTGGTCAACACTTTCGAAAATATGAGGAGACGTGTGACTTTATGCTTGGAGCATGACGGTGGCCAATTTCAGCAATTTATGTAATTATTTTTCTTTCTGTATATTCTTACTTTGTTAATTTTGTAAACGACAAAAATAAATTTGTATTTGTCTACTTATTTTATTACTCATTAGTCTGGCATATCATGTCATAATATGAATTTGACAAAATTTTAACCTAGATTTGCTTAGATATATAGTCCCCATATCATTGTGATCTAAACCAAGCCCTACGTATTTTAAGTCAAGCCCTATTTGATGCAAATAATTTTTGCTCGCACGGTATTTATGAACCTTTTAATAAAAGTTGTACAGGGCAACATACAACATAGTCTTTGTCTCTCTTACCGTCAAAAATGCTTGAAATATTTTAAGTTAATTCAATTTTATTTTAAATTTTTAAATTTTTAAATTTTTTTTTCCTAAAATGAATTATTCAAATAACCTGGCAACTTTGCAAAATAATTAAAAACTATGATGGCTATGATACGCGGATTTCAAGGGGAAATTAAAAATAAAACATTTTTTCTTGTTCCGCTTTTTTTTGCCACCCTATAGAGTCAAAAATTATTTTACGTTATAAGTCACTTACTGCCCTTCAACTTTTGCATTAATATTTTTAATGTATTTGAAATAGTAACGGAGCTATTTTACTTTGCCACACTAAACGGCCACCTTGCAGGTAGTGATGCCGTCGACGAGAGTTAAATTTTTTTCTCGAGTCTCTTGTCTAGCCTCTTTCTTCTGTCTACGGTTAGTATTGACATTTTTAAATAATTAACCGATTTCGAATTCGATTGAAAACACAATATCGAAAAGGACCCCAGTCAAATTTCATTCACAAGGCGATAGGCGATAGATTTTGACTAAATTTAACAATTTTGTATCAAACATTCGAAATTCGCCAAAAACTTCTCACACAAAAATCATTAATAAAAGTGTGAATTTCATTTCATATCTCTCTTACCAGTTTTAATATTTGACATTACTTTCATACCACCCTGTATATCAACCGAAACTTTATTAGGAAATCACAGATAAAGACAACGGAGGGCCATGAAACTATTGTTATTGAAACAATAGCATTAAGTTAATAGTCTCAATTATGACATTAGTAAATAAATTAAAAATAAAAAGTCTAATATAATAGGTAAAGTGACATTCAGTACGAATGATTCAAGTGTATGCCTTATTTTGCCTCATTTTATTACACAGGTCTCAGACATAAATTTGGCTATTGAAAATAATTATTAAGTGCGGTAAATGATACTTTTCCGCACGAAGTGGCAGTTGCACGAACGGTTCGAAGCAAGTCCAGGCATGCCACTAAGTGAGTGTGGAAACGAAACTTTTCGCACATGTTACTTACAATATTTTTCCTAATTGCGTAAAATTAAGCTTGTTCGTAATAAATTTTTGTATTTTTTGGGTAAAAGGAGCAAAAAATAAAGTGAATTTTTAAATTTTGATATGTCAAATAGAGCATTTTCGGAAATACTTCTTTAAGTTCTTTCTCTTGCACTTTCTATTAATGTAATAAAAAAATTAAGGTTTTTCCCCGGATGACATTCTGGGCTGATCCCTTTATTTAGTCGAATATTTTCCAAACTATTGCAGTTAATTATGCCCCGAATTATGCCAAAAAATAAATAATAAAAGAAGGGTAGTTCCATTATGAATCAATTATTATTATTATAAATCGTTCTCTATTCTGTATCTTTTACCACCCCGTATATTTTGGACTGAAAATACCTCGGTGCCAAGCCTATTACATTACGTGAATTACGTCTTATGGCCGCTTGCAATATTTTGCTGATCTAAGAAAAATAGTTTCTAAGTCACATGACTAACAAACCGACTTATATTAAACCCTTCTGCGAGACGACCAGATACTTTTAAATGTTTACCCCCTTTAGGATTCGTATAAAAAAATATTTTTTATGATTCCCTACTCACGAGAAAAAACGAGACGAGACGAGACGAGACAATGGCACTCTCGAGCGAGAAAAACGCGTTTCTCGCCGAGACGAGATAAAAAAAAATTCTCGCCTCACGAGACGAGACGAGAATGGGCCAATTCTCGTCTCGTCTCGTCTCGCGGCATCACTACCTGCAGGTAATACTATGAAATTTATTTCTGTTCTTTAGAACAGAAATATCGTAGAAACAAAGACTTTTAATTTCTTGAGTAATATGACATAAGGCAGAAGTAGGTAATAAAATACTCTTAAGGTGGGAGTATCAACATGCTTGCCAACCTATAACCTATTTCGCGTGGATTTATTTATGTTTTCTAGCCTTTATACAAAATTTAAAGAAAATCAGTATCGACTTGATATTCTATAGGTAATAATTGACATATTTAATAAATATCAAGGAATTGCATAACTTATTTTAGGAGAATTGTATAGCGAAAAATATCGGATAAGATTTTTTTTAACATTATTATGTCACTGTCACTTATTGTTCTTTCACTATACAATTCTCCCAAAATTAGCAATGAAATATATTGATAATTTTGTAATATATCAGATACTACCTAAATAATGTACCGACGATATTAATTTTCTTTAAATGTTATTTATTAAAATAATAAACTCAAAAAATCAACGCGAAATAGGTTATAGGTTGGCAATAGATTGAATGACGTTGAGAATTCAACCTTAAGATCAATAACATAAAAATATTAATATCTCTACGGTGAAACATATAAAATAGCTACTTTCAATACATATCACACCTAAGTACGTATCGTGAATTCATTTTATAGGTATGTAGTATGTATACCGTTAAGTCCAGCTGATAACTAGCAGCATACATGAATTTCGGTGTAAAAAGCCTAACGGAACAAGTATTAATGAATGTAAGACATAATAAAATTATTTATCTCAAATATCTTGGTTAAATGAAGAACATATGTTTTTGAATTAATACATGGTGGACCTACTAAGAAAAAATTGACATTTTAAGGATTGGTTTTTAAATTAAATATTATTAGATATCCATTTTATAATAAATTTCTATCAATAATAAAACTCAAAGTTTTTAACACTCTTTTATTAGCTTCACCTGTATGTTTGTATGTATGTTTGTAACCGACTTCTTTGAACCCGATTTTGACCCACTTTAAACGGTCAGATTTAATTTAAATTTCGTAGACTTATCAAGAACCGCTGACACTACAATAATCTATACGCTAAAAATTCTCCTGTCAAATTTTGGCAGCTGTCAGGTATAAAACAAAGATGCAATTTTGATGAAACAAATTATGGGGTCGTATAGTGTTCGATGCGGAGACTTCGGAAAAAATAAGCAAACATTCTCCTGTCAATATGTCAAATCGTTTTAAAAAAAAAATTATATTATTGACTATTTAACTAGAGTGTTTTACACTGGCAAAATGTCATAGCAACGGCCGGTCTTCTACTGGCAAAATTACTACCTGCACCTACCTGGACAAAATTCACATGTGATTTTTGCCGCGGCAAAATTTTGTCTTTTTTCTAGTTAAATAGTCATGTCGAATACCACTCGAGAAAAAATTGTGTAAGCAAAATTGTTCTCAAGGATTTATTTAAGTTTGTTGCTTTTAAGCAATTTCGCTCATGACATTTTCGACAAAATCACTCGCCTGACGGCTCGTGATTTTGTCAAAAATGTCATTCGAGAAATTGCCAAGCAACAAACTTTCATACCTTTCGAAAATTTTGCCGACAAAATTTTATCTCTTGTGATATTATATATGAAAAACTATTAGGTCGTATGTATATTGACGGTGGAAAGTTGAAAAAAATACGCAAAAAATTCTCTTGTCAAAATTTGACACCTGTCAATATGTTAGAATTATTACAATAACCGATAGTAATGAAACAAACGTGGGGTCGTATAGATATTGTCGCTAAGAATAGAGAAAAATTATAAAAAAAATTCTACCCATCAAAATAAAATTTTTTTAAAAATTTTGAAAATTTCTGTCGTTTTTTATTTTTTGCGAATAACTCCGTTATTGTAAGTTTGAGAGAAAAATGTTATATAACTATATTTATGAAACGTTCAAAGGTGCTTCTTTCTTATTTTAAAAATTTTCATCTAAGTATTATCAGTTTCGAGATATGAATCAAAATATAGAAATCATATTTTGACCGATATCTCGAAAACCGTAAGAGATACGAAAAAATTATAACAAGCTGAGATGTAGATTTCATGGAGGTACAACTTTTTAGTTATATAGACTTTTTCTCTAAAGTTTATACTTTCTGAAAAAAATGGCAATTTATGAATATTTCGATATTTTTCTGAAATATGGAAAAATGTCGGAAAATTAAAATTTTTAAAAATTTGCAAATATCGTTCTTTTCTTATAATTCGGCATAGACGATCGGGTTTGTATGTATGTTTGTTTGTAACCGACTTCTTTGAACCCGATTATGACCCACTTTAAACGATCAGATTTAATTTAAATTTTGTAGACTTGTCAAGAACCGCTGACAATACAATAATCTAGCTCAATCTACTCAAAAAAAAATTTCTTAACAATAACTCAAACTAAAAAATGAAAAATAAATATACTAGTTTAATAAAACTAAAAAACACGCTTTAATTAATCAAACTAAAAAGCCGAAAATAAATATGGTTTAAAATAATTCTTGAAATTCTTAATATAGGCAGAAAATAATAATGAACGATAAACATTAGTATTATTGTGAAAAAAGCGTGGGGTGCTCGATATACGAAAAATATAGCACAAAGCGCCCCACGCTTTTTTTTTACAATAATACTAATGTTTATCGTTCATTATTATTTTCTGCCTATATTAAGAATTTCAAGAATTATTTTAAACTATATTTATTTTCCGCTTTTTAGTTTGAATAATTATTAAAGCGTATTTTTTCGTTTATTTTAAACTATATTTATTAGTTCACTAGTCGACAAGACTATTGCGAATTACTTATTGTTTATATCTAATATATACAAGAATTATCAAGGTATATTATCTGTTTTTTTTTAATTTTCCCTAAAATCTTTATGTTTTATGCAGCAATTTGGATATAAACAAATTAAAGCAGTGGGCCGTAGTAAGCTCACACGTTAGGTTGCACCCGATTATTTTTTTTTTGATGGCGACAACCAGCGAATATTTTTGAATTTTTGGTTTGTCAGGCTTTGCATTCCAGTCAAGAACTGTAGAACCACTTTAAATTAAAACAAAAACTAAAAATAATATAAAAGTTAAGGGATGTGGGTAAAATGCTCTAGTTTTAGTTTTTTGAATAAGGTCAAAACGGCAATACAAAGACATTTTAAAAGGTATGTTTTAGGGCCAACTTCACATCTTTAAAATTTTTTTTGAAATTCGTTTTTTGAAAAAACTAAAACTACAGTATCTTGCCGGGATCATTAAGGTTATCAATATTTTTTCCAAACTAATTAATATGGTACGGTAGTTTTTGAGTTGGATTGGAAAGCGCGTACGTGTTTTCACGATAAAAATGCAGTTTAACGGCTTGGTACACTGAGAAAATCCTTCTATTGCTTATAAGAATTCCCATGCTCTTTATACAACTGTTTAATACTATATGTGACAGCAACGCGCTTTCCTACTGTAAGACGATGGAAATTGCTAGACCGTTGTGTAGTAATAATATCACGGTAATTTAGCCAATGGAAAATAGAAGTTAATGCTACCATAGAATCGTTTATAGCCATTATTGCTCTGAATACTAATAGTAATTATTAAGTTCTATTGGGGGTGTAACCTGGGTTTATATAAGTACTGTATTAGTTCCGACTGGCAGTTGTAATGAAACTTGAATGAAATAATAATAATATTTGCTTGCTATGGTTAATAAATGTAAAAATCAGTACTGTAGTTCTCAAAAATTTAAATAGCTTCTAGTGTGATATTGTTCTTGTCGTTTAACTTTGCATATATGATTATCTATTATGCAACATGGTTTACTGAGATGATCAAATTTGTCCATTGATTATAAAGTTCAATACTAATTATGGGCTGGTCCATTGCTTGATCTGATATGCAAAGTTAAAAAAAAATCACATACCAAGTAAAAATAAATTAATTGAAACAGGTATTGGTACGACCAATAAAATTCAAATTCAGACAGGACAGCTAGAAGACTCCGAACAACGATGTGACCTCCGCAACAAAACCTTTAAAACTGATGATACGGCGCGCGCCGATTGCCAATCGCTACGAACCCCCACCAACGTCTTGCGGATTATAGGTTCTAACGGATATAATTAGTTTGTGGGGACGCTGTTCTGCTTTCTTAATTGTAGAGAAAGCGCTTTACTTGGAACAAAATGCGTCGCATTGAGAAGATACAATTTTCTTAACAAAATTGCTGTATTAAAAGCAGTTCATTATTTAACAAGCCTGTGCTGCTAATGGAACTAATTAGTACCAATAAAAATATATAACACTAAAGCGGGTTTGATACACTAGCAATTTATTTATTATGGGCTAATACAAAATAAGCTATCAATGCACTATTTCGTAGCAAACCTGTTGTATCAGATCATTTTTCTCAGTGTGCGTTTATTAAAAAATGTTAAGTCATTACAAAAAATTAAAAATAACTGGGACCCAAATATCGATACCTGAGGCACACATCACACATTATTGAACCAATTCACTACAACTCCTGTTAGTTTCGTTAAACCATTTTAAAACTCTAGCTTTTTGCTTGTGAAAATCTAGCAGCCGTATCCTATGCAGGAGTTTTTCAGTAACTTTAAACATTTTAACTCAGCTTTAAGCACTTTTTGGGAGTTGTTTCCGTTCACTCGGACTAAGTTTTAATAATTTCCTAGTTTATTATTAGCAGCTTGTCGACTGTCCAACTTGGCTAAAGTAATTTAGCAGTTTAGGATATTTGTCATAGTTAACATTCAACTAACGCAGAAAACTTGAATGTTTGTGAAATGCATACAGCGTGTTTTACTAAAATATGTAAGAGAATAATTGGTTTTAAATATTTAATGATGTGGGGATATATATACAGTGTCACCAGTAAAGTCCGCATCATATGGGATTTTTTTTAAATTTATATAGCTTTATTAAAAATTTGACTTTGACATCAAGTTCTGCTTCGATCGAGATGAAAATTAAGCCAAAAAATAGTAGCCACGTGATTCGCATTATCTGTCAAATTTTAATTTTTTCCAAAAATAATTCAAAAGAGGGGTTATTTCTGAAAATATCGAAAAAGTCCTTAGTAAAAGTTTTTAAATGCAGTTTCTAGCCCATATGCGAAATTTCAGCTGCATAAGATAATTTTGATTTTCTAACTATATTTTGTAAATTGCACCACTTTTGCAAAATAAGACTCAACGCAACCTACATAAAACTTCTCAGTTTTGACAATGCTTTATTTCAGTTACATTTTCTTTAAAGTAGCACCATAGTAAATGTGTGTTTTTCTATAAAATCAAAATTGACGCTTTATGCAGTAATGGTTGCTATGCTGTAAAGTGACCCATTACTGTACGATTTTGAGGTCATTAATCTAGTGCATTACTGTATAAAATGCAAAAAAATAATTTTACATTCCGATTTAAAAAAATTCAATTATAACCAAACGAAAGAATAAATTTTTCTAGAAGTGTGCTTTTTGCTAAAGTCCAATTTTAACATCGGAACGAAACAGAAAAATATAAATTACCAAAAAGCACATACATACATTCAGTACAGCCTTCCATTTATATTTACAGGAAATAAATCTCCAGCTAAGTTAAAAAAGTTGATGGTTTTACGACATACACCAAAACGTGCCACGAGTGAATAATGGTTTTTATTTTAGACGAAAATTGATGAAACTTGGTTGTTTTATATGCATGTCATTTCCGTGTGAATTTTAAAAATAAATTCTTGCATTTTGCGGCAATTTTTCATTTATATTGATCAATTATTAAATTTTTAAAAGGTATACAGGATGGTTTACCGTTTGACTAGTCATCTTTGGAATGGGCTTTTCTATGATCATTCCGGACATGAAAAAGTGGAAAGTAGGGCTGGGCGATATTAAAATTCCAATATCGAATATCGACATAAAAAAAATATCGATACCTATAGTCGATATATCGATAATATCGATAATACCGATAATATCGATAATACCGATAATATCGATAATACCGATATTATATTAAATTTCATTTAAAAAAATATTTTTAGGGATAATTTTTATCTTTGAATTTATACGTTTTACGTTCAAAATATACTTTACTATTTTTAACTGTTTTTTTTTTTTTTTCTTTTTTCATTATTATAGAATAATATTGTTTTGAATTGTTATTTAAGTTAGGTAGTTACATTTTATCCCTGTAATAAACTTGTATAGTTGGTTGGGAATATATATATATATATATATATAATATGTAACGAAGTTACCTAAGTTTTACCGAATTGACAACAGGTTTAGCACCGAATTATTAGAAAATAGTTATCTCCGTAGTTTTTCAATTAATTTTTCTGTTTCTTTCATGCAACCGACTTATTGAATATTTTTCTAACCGCTGGTAACAAAAGTTTTTAGATTTAATCAGGAAAAGTAATTAATCTCCGCTATAACAGAAACCGTCTTAATTGACAAACCAATTTACGGCATTCCGATACAGGTAATTCAACGCTGGTTCCTGTACCGATTCGTAAAGATGACGATCGCGCGCCGTTCTTAAAATCCCCAGATCTTGGACCATTTCCGTGGTGGGAGATAAAACGTTGAAATCCGAGATCGAACCAAAAATACGGGCCCTTCTCGATCCAGCTTTGCAGCCGACCAAAAGTGATTTTGAAAGTGCTTAGTTTTCAGCTAGTGAACCGTTTGCCGTTTCATTTTTTTATTATTCTTTTCCGCCGTCGTCGAATACCGTTATTATCTGTGGTAAGCAACACTGATTTTTTATATATTTGAAAATTATTTCCTGCTAAATTTTTCCGCCGCCTTACAATCATTTTCATTTATCCGTATTTAGAACTAGATTTATTCGATAGTTTGCCGAGCTTGCTTTTGCTTAATACCGCCACGCTTTAATCATTTTTCATTTGCCTATATGCATGATTATAGTTGCTCGATAATTACCACCGCCTTCACCAGTAGTTAGAACCGCCGCTGTAATACCATTTTCATACCGCCCGCTTATAAGTTTTCCGTTCTTAAAATTATTACCGGACTTCGTCTTATGTAACACCGTCGCATGAAACCCACTTTAATACCGTTTGTTTGAAATTTGTTCCACCGAAAAGCTTAACTGTAAATTACCGCCAATTTTCCGAGAAATTTTGATTTTTTTATTACTTATAGGGAAGCATTTGTAACGTGATACTGTAACCTGTACATTTGTTTTAATTTCTGTTGTTACAAAAATAAAATTATTTTACATTTCCCGACATAGGTGTGTTTTATTTCCCATAGGAACTTAGAGGCGTGAATGACTGTTATCTGTATGCGCTAATAGAACTCTGTCTCCAAATGTTTAAAGGTTACCCAGGGCTCCGGGGGTTCTGATTTTCCCTAAAAATTAAAATCAGTGGCGCTCGAGTAAAACTCCGTTCATTTTTGTATATTCTCTTTAATTCCGCCCACAGAACGCTTTAGAAGTTATTCAATTCAAACCCGACCGAATTTACAGCCGAATTACCGACCGCCGAATACCCGAAATTAAATAACTTCCGCGTCAGAGGGATAACTTGACAATTGAGATTAAAATAGAGATTCTTTACAAAAAGTATTTTCTAATCCGTACAAAAATATAATTTTTATTAGCCAGTTTCAAAAAGCAATTTTTATCCGCCGTTACAAAAAGTAACCGCACCAAAAAGTGCCTTTACAAATATAATATAATACAAAGTATAATATCAAAAAATATCGATATTTTATTTTTTAAATATCGGTATTTGATATTATCGATAAAACATAAAAATATTATATAATAAATACAGTATCACCAGTAAAGTCCGCATCATGGGATTTTTTTTTATTATTAGATAGCTTTATTCAAAATTTTTATATGGTACATTTATTATCGCGCTACTTTAAAGAAAATGTATCTGAATTAAAGCCTTGTCAAAACTAAGAAGTTTTATGTAGGTTGCGTCGAGTCATATTTTGCAAAAGTGGTACAATTAGATGAACAGACATCATAGACATGATACTAGACAAACTAATTTTTTAAAAACTATTAAAATAAACAGTAACTTTGGAAAACGGTCATTGTTATATAATGGATTAATATTATAAAATATTTTACCGGAAAATATTAAAACATTAAAAAAACTACCATTATTTAAATTTCATTTAAAAAAATATTTTCTAGTATAAATTTCTTTCTTAACGTGTTAATCATACGTTTATAATATAAAACGAATTATATTTTTTTAACTGCCTTTTTTTATATATATATTTACCTATTAGGTTAGAGTAATAATTGTTAGTTATTTTTATATACTTATCCCTATAATAAACTTGTTAAGTTGGTTGGGAATAAAGTAAAAAAAAAAAGGAAATAAATCAAAATTCAACTCTTTTAAACTTGACACGTACTATTTCATATTTTAAATCAAAGCCTTCTTGCATTTTTTTGTTTCACAGCCCACTTACAATTTTACCGCAATTTGTTTTGAGAAAAATGAAGAAATTGTTGATTCTGCTAAATAGCGCCCTCTAGCTATCGCAACGGAATTCAGACTACTTCGTTTATTATAAAATTGGTAAAACAAAAAAATCCCTGTTTAGCGAGTTCAAATTTGTCAAATTCCGATAAGCCAAACCAAAGTTGTGAATATTTTTGCATTGCAATATTTGTCCCCTCCTTTAAACAAAAAGGTAAAGCAAAAACTCCAAAACAAAAGATGTCCAGAATTTCAATTATTAGACTAATAAAATGCTACCTTTGATACATGTTTACTATGAGGATTTTTGAGGAAATCCTGCTTTTTGTTTGGCTACTATAGTTATGCCCCCTAGCGGCCAATCTAGAAACATAAAAATAATATTCGGCGAGTTCTCTTAGTCACTTTTGTAGTAATTTTTTTTCCGCGATACAGCCGGCATCCCTTTTTAGTTGTACAGGGTTATCCAACCAAGACTAGACAAGGCGATTTTTTGACTTTTCCTGTACTTTTATAAAAAAACTGAAATAGCCATCTTAAGTCATTTTCTCCCGCGAATTTGAATATCTTTAGCAAAAAACAATTGAACATCAAACAAAAGTACTAGGGGTCACTTTGATATTTTTTTAAATGGAACACCCTGTATATTTTTACATTTTTAAATTCCACATAAAATTATAATTATTTTTTATTAAATGCACTTCATAGTTTCCGAGATATTGACTCTCGAAAAGTGACATTTTTGAACTTTGACAGCTTATAACTTTCTAACAGTACGTCTTAGAGCAAATCGGCTTACATTTCCCTATCTTCAATTTTTATTATCTTCCCAAAAAAATCAACTTCCGGTTAAACCGGATGTAACTCGAAAGAAGGAAATATAGTTGTTCCGGTTTAACTGGGAGTTGATTTTTTTGAGAAGATAATAAAAATTGAAGATAGGGACATGTAAGCCGTTTTGCTCTAAGGCGTACTGTTAGAAAGTTATAAGCTGTCAAAGTTCAAAAATGTCACTTTTCGAAAGTCAATATCTCGGAAACTATGAAGTATAGACTAATAGTGCATTTAATAAAAAATAATTATAATATTATGTGGAATTTAAAAATGTAAAAATATATAGGGTGTTCCAATTAAAAAAAATTTCAAAGTGACCCCTAGTACTTTTGTTTAATGTTCAAATGTTTTTTGCTGAAGATATTCGAATTCGCGGGAGAAAATGACTTAAGATGGCTATTTCAGTTTTTTTATAAAAGTACAGGAAAAGTCAAAAAATCGCCTTGTCTAGTCTTGGTTGGATAACCCTGTACAGGGTGTCCCAAATTCGAGCCTCATCATGGGGATCTCGAAAACTATAAGAGATACAGCATCGGTTAAATTGTGGCAAAGTTGCGCAATTTCGTACTGATCAATATCGCAAAAAAATATCTGAGCTATCTTTTTTAGTTTTTGAAATTTTTGCAAAAAACTAAAATTTTGAGTTTTTGTTTTTTTAAATTGCTCGACTTATTTTATCCGCTACAGAAAAACAAGCACAACATTGTTGAGGCAACTTTTTACGCTCCATATTGTGACGTTTTTAGAATTTCGTTACAACGTTTCGTTTTTGTGGAACTATTATCAACTTTAATTTTTTAAATACGGACCTGCATTTTTTATTTTATTTTTTGATAGCCCTTTAAGCCCTGAAGTAAACCATGTACCACACTTAATAATATTTAGACGTTTTGATGTCATTATTACATCTTCAGGAATGTGATAATTATTTTTAAATACGGCTCTGGTGTTAGTTACTTAATCTTTTTACCACATACAATATGTAAATGGATCCGGAGTTTTATACAAATAATTTACTATATTTAAGTTTTTATATAAATTGTAACAAAGTAAAAATAAAACCAAACAAAAGTTTGCTATGACAAGAACTTTTACTTGATTGTTTGGCTTAAGGTTGAATTTTCAACGTCATTTCATCTATTGCCAACCTATAACCTATTTGGTGTTGCTTTTTTAGTTTATTATTTGATTAACTAACATTTAAATAACATCAATATCGTCGGTACAATATTTAGGTAATAGATTACAAAAACATCAATTTATTTCATTGCTAATTTTGGGAGAATTGTATAGTGAAAGAAGAATGACATAATAATGTTAAAAAAATCTTACCCGACATTTTTCGCTATAAAATTCTCCTAAAATATTTAATGAAATTCCTTGATATTTATTTAATATGTCAATTATTACCTATAAAATATAAAGACGATAATGATTTTATTTAAATTTTGTGTGAAAGCTAGAAAAATTAAATAAATATAAGCGAAATAGGTTATAGGTTGGCAAGCATGTTGATACTTCCACCTTAATTATCTTGACAACTGCAGTCACCATTTATACTGAATATTTCAGCAAAATTATGTTTTCTGCTTTAGAAAAGCGCGACATGTTACGAGTTTATTATTCTTCCAATAGGAATTCACAAATTTCTTGTGACCGTTATTTATAGGACTATTCTGAACGCTTGCAGCCTCATTATAAATATTTTGCTACGCTTGATACTAATTTAGCCCAGTATGGTAGTTTTAATAAACCAAGAGTCAAATATACACCAGGGCCGTATTTAAAAATAATTATCACATTCCTGAAGATGTAGTAATGACATCAAAACGTCTAAATATAATTAAGTTTGCTACATGGTTGAATTTAGGGCTTAAAGGGCTATCAAAAAATAAAATAAAAAATGCAGGTCCGTATTTAAAAAATTAAAGTTGATTATAGTTCCACAAAAACGAAACGTTGTAACGAAATTCTAAATACGTCACAATATGGAGCGTAAAAAGTTGCCTTAACAATGTTGTGCTGGATTTTCTGTAGCGGATAAAATAAGTCGAGCAATTTAAAAAAACAAAAACTCAAAATTTTAGTTTTTTGCAAAAATTTCACAAACTAAAAAAAATAGCTCAGATATTTTTTTGCGATATTGCTCAGCACGAAATTGCGCAACTTTGCCACAATTTAACCGATGCTGTATCTCTTATAGTTTTCGAGGTCCCCATGATGAGGCTCGAATTTGGGACACCCTGTACACCCAGTATATGGCTATGTTAATCATAATTAATTAATGTTAATACTGAAACAAAAATGCGTATAGACGAAACATGGCCTTTTAACTTAAAATTACATATAATTGTTCAACAACCGCTGCAAATTGAATTGCGTCTCCCAGCTCGTATTATATACTTGATTATACTATATCCCGATTTTCTTAATTGGGGTAAACCTCTCGTTTTTATCCCTAATATCCCTCGAGATATTCAGATCCATTAGTAGATAATTGGTGGATTGAATCTGGTTATTGAGGAAATTGTATTATCTGGGTAAGTAAATTAAAGACTTAAAATTAGGTGCCTGAAAATGCACAACTGCATTATTTTTTTCTATAGCTGATGTTAAATTGTTGTTATAGCAACTCCTTTAAGTAGATAAAGTATCACTTTAACCGCAAGGGTAGATAAAGTAACACTTTAACAGCAAGGGTAGATAAAATGTTTTAACTTTTTTTATTTAATTAAATTTACAAATTCAAACAGATTAATTCGAAGGATTAGCAACAAGTGTAATTTTACAATTAACATTATTAGAAACATCAATCTTTCTTCGTCTTGTGTTAATTCTTTTCCGTACATTTCGTATTCACTTCGTGCACAAAACGCAAAAATACTAAACATTCCACAAAAACCAGAATGTAAAATTTGTTTGACATTTGTTGACAGAGTAATTCATATCCCTAGTAACGGAGCAACACAGTTGCGATTTTTGTGCCAAAAATTACAATTTTCACTTATAATATCACAAGAGCTTAAAAAATTTCCAGGAATAATTTAAGCTCGCGTGGGATTCGGTAAGAAAATTTCACACCACTTCACACCATAATTAGAAAAAAAAATTATTAATCAAACTTGACATTTTAAACCAATTTCACTGCTTGTCAAGTTGGCCAGGGTATTTTGACATAATATGTTGAATTGTCATTTTTGTTTAACCGGTTCTGTCACAATGCTTAATAATTACTAGGTATACATATAGTTTAAAACGTCTGTACGTTGAGTGTTGAGTTTAATAATAAAAAATACATTTCTACCACCTTTAGTAACCTAAAATTAGGAAAGGGCGATAGACTGAACTAATTCCCATCTGTGTTATAGCATTTGGTGTAACTAAGGTTGGTATTTTTTTTTATTTAACGAAATATGGTGCATATACCTATATGATTTTTTTAGAATTTATTTCATGGTGACCTAATATACTTTAGCAAAAAATACATTTCTACCACCTTTAGTAACCTAAAATTATGAAAGGGCGATAGACTGAACTAATACCCATCTGGGTTTTAGCATTTGGTGTAACTAAAGTTGGTAATTTTTTTTTTATTTAACGAAATATGATGGATATACCTATTATGCATATATATTTTAGAATTTATTTCATGTTGAACTAATATCTTCATTGGCAAATCTCTAATGATATCCACTAATAAGCAAAATAATAACGAACTAAATTTAATTATTATAAGTTATATAGACATCTAATTAATTCGTCACCTTCCTATGCACCATTAAGAAGAGAGGATGGGTTAGAATTCAAGCAACATTTAAATCTTATGTTTGTACATCCGACGTTTGTTGAAATATAAATTGTTAATGCATAATAATTAAACAAATTTGTGTTTCCTGTTTTATGAAACGTTATAGCGAATAATAAATAATAATGTTACATAATTCAGATATTTTGCATTATTCACAGGTATATGTACATTATTTAATGGTTGTAGATCATATGTTTACCTTTTCAACTGTCAAAAAATTGCCACTTAAATATCGTGGCGCCTTGAAAAAATTTCCGGAAATTCTTTTAGTTGCCATGGTAACTAGTGATAATTAAGGTATCTTATTGGTTAAAAAGTACAGGTGTGAAATTTTCTTTAAAATTTTATTTTTCACCTGAATTTGAAGTCTTGCTATAGAAAAAAAATGTTGTATTGCACACGACGATAAAATTGCATTATCTTCTCGAGCGTAATTAGCGTCTCGACGCTAAAAAACACTCTCAATGATAAAGTACAATTTTATCGTCTTGTAATAAATAACTATTATCGGCACATTTTTTTATGTTTTAAATATCTACTGACATTTTTCACAATTTTCGTTGCTATTTATTTTGGTTTTGTATTTTTTAAAATTTATGCATAACTGTATAAATTAACGACTTTAAACAATAATAATTATAAAATATAAAATTTTTCTTAAGAAAATTACAAGAAAAACATTTGAATTTAGTACCATTCTTAGAGCTTAGTGGATAGAATCGAGTCTTGGAAAGAAAAATAGATTCCTGGGTAACGATTTCGTATAAGAAATCTATATGTATGTTTGTATCCGACTTCTTTAAACCCGATTTTGACCCACTTTAAAAGGTCAGATTTAATTTAAATTTTGTAGACTTATCAAGAACCGCTGACAATACAATAATTTGATAAGTTTATCTCATTAGCATGATCAGGATCGCCGGAATTAAATCATTTCCTTACAGATCCTCTGTATGAGAGTGAGAGATAGAGCTCACTGTATGCGCATGCGTACTATCTACCTACTTTCCGGCTCGAGCACTCGGCTTAATAGTGTTGGTACATTCTTTCGCTATCAGTTGGTCCGTTTGCCGAGCGGGTTTGTTCGGGTTTGTGGATCCAATGCTTTAAATCTAGCCATTTCAAAAAGTCATTGTTAAATTAGTGACAGTATTCCATCTCTACTCCTCTCTACTCCTCTCTATGACTATCTCTACTCTAAAATTTTTTTTTTCTTAACAATAACTCAAACTAAAAAATGAAAAATAAATATAGTTTAAAAAAACTAAAAAACACGCTTTAATAATTAATCAAACTAAAAAGCGGAAAATAAATATAGTTTAAAATAATTCTTGAAATTCTTAATATAGGCAGAAAATAATAATGAACGATAAACATTAGTATTATTGTGAAAAAAGCGTGGGGCGCTTTGTGCTATATTTTTCGTATATCGAGCAACCCACGCTTTTTTCACAATAAAACTAATGTTTTTCGTTCATTATTATTTTCTGCCTATATTAAGAATTTTAAGAATTATTTTAAACTATATTTATTTTCCGCTTTTTAGTTTGATTAATTATTAAAGCGTGTTTTTTAGTTTTTCTAAACTATATTTATTTCTTTTAAAACTTATTGGACTATAAATCTTAATAGATCATGGCAAGTACCCATTTTTTTGTTTATTAGTACTTTTAAATTGGTATTTAGTGAAATCAAGAAATTAATATTCACTTTAATATTTTATACAGCACATTTGAATTTTTTTTATTGTTATTGTTAAAAACCGAGGAAGATAATACTAAGTTCTAAGGTTTTCTAGGTATTATAGAAAATATTTAGATAACACCTAATTAACTTTTGGGTCATAAAATCAAGCCATTATTGGACAAACCACTAACCCTTTGGTCTAGGGCTATTTTTTCTGATAAATATATAAAATTCTTTTGGTTATATTTGAAGTTTAAAATCTTATTTATTGCCATAGAAAAACTGTACTAAATAGTAGCGTCTACTAGTTAAAAACTGAATCGCCTATTTATTAAGGCAAGGTGTCATGTATTAATAATTTCTGTTACTTCCAGGCTGAACGAAAAACGAATGAAACTTACCAGAATAAGTAGATTGAAAGTATTCTTGGTTCTGGTTGTAAAATAACATACCTGAAAATAAAAAAGGTATTAAAATTGATATCCCACAAGAAAGTTATTATCTCAATTAAAAATATAAAGTGGGAAAAAATACTACACGTTTTATTTTAGTATAATAAATGCAGATACACCACAAAAGTTAATAATATACTATAGGTATATGGTATTTAGTTCGTCCTTGTATTTAGTATAGCTTATTTTAATTCCAGATGACAAAATCTAGAATAATATAGTAAACGGCACGAATTTTCTTGTTTTAAAACAGATGACAGCAGAAAGTTGTCATCAATCAGCTGATATTGGGACATCATAAAATCCCCAGATTAGTAGTGGACCGTAATGAGCCCGCACATACCGAGTTATGAATTGCGTTTTTGTGCTTTTTGTTAGATTTAATTACGTTTTCAAAATATTTAGTGGTTATGGTGCCTTTTGTTTTTACTTTCATTGAATTTTAATTACTTTTGTGTGGCCGGTATGTACCTACAATTATTATTCATTTGACCAAAAATTTATAGGTTAAAATTTTTTAATTCTTTTTCATTAGGGATCATGATTATTATCTAATGTGTGCCTTGCTCATTAGCTGATTTTATCGATAAGTAATAAGTTTCATTTCGTCTGAAATCCGTTTTTGTCAAAAAGTTAGTTTGTAAAATTTTTGATCGTAAAGGTTAGGTGTCTAATGTATAATTTTTGCATTTTGCATTATCTAGGTATTCTTTTCTGTTTCAAGAAAAATAAGTAGAAATTATTTCTCTGACTTAGGTAGGTAGGGGGGAGTTGGACAAAACCGGGTACCGCCTAGTTCTGCCAAATGCCAAAACAGCTTTCCCTATTATTAACCTTTAAAAATCAGCTATTTGATTTCGAACGAATTATTTTTATTATTGTTATTATTATTATTATTATTATTATTATTATTATTATTATTATTATTATTATTATTTTTATTGTTTGGCAATAGTAAGGTCGAAATAAACTATTTAACATTATGTTGACATATATATTAGTTTATAAAGCTAACCATTTTAATATGTAGGTAATAGGATAGCGAACAAATATATAATTCTATTTTCTGGGTCTATGTACCTTACTTAAGTCATATATCGAGGGTAATATATCATAAGGGCGTAAGAGCCATTTTTTGTAAAATTGAGATTTTCACGGTATTACCTACAGAAAATAGATGTGCACAACATATTAGAACGGCGTGCCAAACTAATTGAAAGTAACAGGTGTTTTAGAGGCGTATGTGCTAATTTCTACAGTTTCTAAATTTATCAGAAGGACATAAACGCTCGTAAGCCCAAGTAAATCTTTAAAGTATTGCAACATAAAGAATCATATAGGCGTATAGTTTTGTAGGTGGCCTTGGCGTCGGATTTAAGCATGGTACGCCCTTGTGATTATTCAGTTGTATGCTTTAGTCGTGCTAAAACCTGCAAAGCGAATAGGTCATTGCACGTGTTCTTTAATATTTAACGGTTTTTCTAGCGTATGTTGTGTGTTGTGTCGTTAAATTCTTAGAAATATGGTTGATGAAGATTCATTTGATAGACTAATTTTACAATCAAGTATGAGAATTGACGAATTGCTGGATAACGATACAACTAGGGCTAATTCCTCTCAATTAGTTTACACCACTTTAACAAATAATGTAGTTATAGAATCCGAGGATAAATTTATAAGTAAATAAAATCCAAGAGAAGATCTAAACCCAAATAAAAAAAATAAATGGCAGAGTCCATCGGGACAATTCCTTTGAAATACCACTTTCTGTCATGAGAGAAAAAACGCGAAAAAGGAAACGGTTGTAACGATTTTGTTTTAATTATATTTTAGAGATTTTTTTTAGTTTAATACGTTTATTTAAAGATTGGTTTAAAGTAATAAAAATTTAATGATTAAATATGTGTATTACTTTATACGCCTGTTATAAAAAAACTGAATTTGACGTAAACGTTGTATCTGACAGGCGTATGCGCCATTAATTGTATTATACAAATTAATAAAACATTTTTAACATAAGAATGTCGTAGATACCGATCAGTTTATCCTACAGTCAAATTATCATGATTATTCGTCATCACAATCTCAAAATTTCTAAGAAATATTGAAAAAGTGAACAAAATCATCTCTACTGTAAAACTAGGAAAGTGGCGCATCCGCCCTTCTGATATATTACCCTCGATATGGGAATTTCCTTGACAGTAAATATAATATCTGACTGAATTCAAATAGTTTATGTTGAACTGTAGGTATTGTATTTTACCTATACCTAATATGTATAATCCGAACAAATAAAACAAAAAAAATTCTGTTGTAAATATGAGTGACAGAATCCTATTTAAAGTTGCGTTCCAGTTAATTTAGTATTTTCAAGGTTTGGATAATTATATAGCTTTTAAATCTATTTTGATACTTTATCTATAAACCATATAAAAGCTCATTTTCAAAAGAAATTATTATTATTATTTGGCAATATTAAAGCGGTAGAACCGATAACACTATTGCATCAATTGTTTTAGAAGGTATCACATGTATAATTTTCAAGTCCGGTCCTGGAATTCATGCCAACTTATAAAAATTAAATAAACCAAAGTTGACAGAGTGTCACGTGACTTCGCATCCATCTTGCAAGAGTATTCAAAATTTTTACTATAGCGGCAATGTCGCTTTCCCTTTTCATGCGTCGGTCATTCTTAGGTAGCAACTGAAACCGCTGGAGTAAGCGTACTATTTGTTTTTATTGCGACAGTGTGGTTAGTGGTCGGAAGACTAGGGATTTCTTATTTGTAGGTATTTTTTTAAAAGTTTTTGTAAAGGATTTTATTGATATACTTAAAACAATGGTGCGTCAGTATCAATTTTGTGGAAAATTAGATTCTTTTAATCAGGAATTATCCTTTTACAGGCAAGGTTATAAATTCTATTATTTGCCCTTTCAGTGGCGTAGTAATCAGTAAGGATATTAGTTATTTAGAACATTTATTATGTAATTAGTTATTATTACCGTGCGAGCAAAAATCATTTGCATCAAAGAGGGCTTTGGATTAAAAAACGTAGGGCTAAGGTTTAGATCACAATGATATGGAGACGATATATCTAACCAAATCTAGGTTAAAATTTTGTCAAATTAATGCTTACAGGGACGGAATCGTTTCCCATTTTGTCGTTTAATTTAGTTTTACCATTCGTTTATAATAAATGTCATATTTATCAGGCCAATACATCCGCTGCTATGCATTACACTATTAGTTATTTATTTTTTATATTAGTATATTTCAAGGCGACTACCTTCTCAGTTTAGTGGTTGAGTTGGAGTAGCCCTGTTAGCTAGACTTCGCCACTCTGAGTTTGGTCAATTTCTTTTCTTTTTTCAGCTATGTACATATTATTTTTTGCTAATAAAAAGTGTTTATTATTATTATTATTATTATTATTATTATTATTATTATTATTATTATTATTATTATTATTATTATTATTATTATTATTATTATTATTATTATTATTATTATTATTATTATTATTATTATTATTATTATTATTATTATTATTATTATTATTATTATTATTATTATTATTATTATTATTATTATTATTATTATTATTATTATTATTATTATTATTATTATTATTATTATTATTATTATTATTATTATTATTATTATTATTATTATATTATGACATGATATGCCAAACTAATGAGTAATAAAATAAGTAGACAAATACAAATTTATTTTTGTTGTTTACAAAATTAACAAAGTAAGAATTATACAGAAAGAAAGAGAGAATTAATTACAAAAATTGCTGAAATTGGCCACCGCCATGCTCCAAGCATAAATTGACACGTCTCTTCATATTTTCGAAAGTGTTGACCAGCATCTTTGGAGAAATGTTACCACATTCTTGAATAATCCTTTCTTGTAATTGTTCTAAATTTGCAACTGGTGTTTTAAAAATAGTGTTCATTAAATGAGAAAAAACGAAGTGATCCATAACCGTTAAACAAGGTGACCTAGGTGGGAATTCAATGTCTGATCGGAAACTGATCAATCTGTCGTCGAAAAAATTGCGTAAGTAGTTAATAGTTTCGGCGGCTGTATGGGCGGTTGCACCGTCCTGTTGAAAATATCCAAAACGTAGTTCGTCGTAAAGTAATAGCTCCACAAATGGATTCGAAATATTGTCTCTATACCGCTGTGTATGTTTGTTAAGGTATCGGTTAAGGTTATCGATTTCCTGAAAGATTTAAATATTTTTTTGTAGGTTTGTCGGTACAAGACACAACTGTTTAAAAAAATAAGTTCGAGATGAACGGTAGTTTTAAAATTCTTAAAGGTAAAATTTAATACCCAGGATTAATGATCAACATTAAAAATATCTTAATTTAAGTTTAATCACTAAAACTTTTATGGGTAAAATCATGAAAAGTCGTTAATAACTTCCTGTTTTTATGTTTATAGTTGATACATAAAATGTTGACTTAATTTTGTTACCAAATTTCCTGGAAAAAAATAGGTATCATTTTAACGGTAACGAAATAATTTAAAAGATAATTGAGCAATTTTTTTTTGCTTATTTATTTTAACTACAGGTGGACCGATTGGTCCCGGCAATATAGAAGTAGTAGTAGTAGTAACATGTTTTATTTAGCAAAAAGCTACAATTAACTATTTTTAATACACTATTTTTAACACTTTTTTATAGATTTATTTTTAAATTTTAAAACGCAACTTTCTTTTAACAAAAACAGACAGAAAAGTTGAAACATTTTGCAAATTGTATCAAATATTACGTGTCATTTTGTTTTTTAATTAAATGTAATTTTAAAGTTTTTTTAAACAGTTTTAATGATTTTTGATAGTAATAAAATTTTCCAAATTAATATATTCGATCAAACCTTTATAATAGATTTATAAGCTAATGTTTTAGACACTCTATCCACATAAAAATTTTGATTAGTTCTTGTTTTATTATTATGATGGTCATAATTAAAAGAACAATTTTTTTTTTAATAATCAGGCAATAAATTATTTTTAATTTTATGTAGGTACCTACTAAATAAAAAAATAAATTTCAGACATTCATCCAATCTAAATTTTTCAACATTTACATAATTTTTGTATATTTGTCACAATTTAAAATAATCCGCATTGCCTTATTTTGTAAAATTTGTAATTTATCAAATATTTCCTCACTAGCACAATATAAAATGGGAGAACAATAAAAAAAATGTGGTAATATAATAGTATTAAATACAGTTTTTTTGGAAAATAAACTTTAGAACTTGGTTGCGTGGAAGAGCATTTATTTGAACGTCGCCATCACTTATCATTTAGATTTTCTTTTATAAATTTCTTTGATATTAAATAAAGACATTTTGTATTGTATTGTATTGTAACTGATTCTTTTAAAACAACCTACTTTTCCGGCAATCTTCGATATAATACTTTCAAAATAGTTAAAAAATTTTAATTTTGAATCAATGATTATCACTAAATATTTAAAAATGTTTACTAATTCCAATTTTTTACCATTAATTACAACATTTATATTTTGACAATTTAAATTATTACCCATAACCATACAGTTAGTTTTCGAAATATTTAATTTTAATTTATTTACTTTTAGCCAATTTATTAATATATTTATCTCAGAATTTAGAGTATTTAGACCATCAAAAATATTTAAAATATTAAAGTAAATTAACGTATTAGCAAACATTTGTAACTTACACATTTTTAAAACTAAAGGCATATCGTTGATGTATAAAATAAATAATATTGGACCTAGTATACTTCCTCGGGGAACTCCTATATTATTTATTTTTTTATTTGAATATGTTTTTGATATTTTTGTTTTTGTGATCTGTTACTTAAATAATTTTTAAACCATTTATAAACGTTTCCGCGAATACCATACTGATACAATTTACTCAATAATCTAGCCCTGCCAATTGTTTCGAATGCCCGTTTAAAATTCAAAAATACAGCTATAACATTTTCCCCTTGATCTACCTATATAATATGCCAAACGGAAAAAAGCAAACTGGAAAGTTGCTTACAGAAAAAAGTGCACAGTCATATTATGAGCGCACAGGAAAAATATGAACACGGAAAAATGCACACAAGGAAATATAGCATGTATCCAAAGTCAGTACGATAGTCCATAAATTAACAATTTGAAAATCTCTTCGTTTCGACGAACCTTTTAATAATAACCCAAAATTTCTTTTTTTCTATTTCACGTTCATAATAAGCTCAGGACGATACGCATTTGCGTATCGTAATGAAGCTATTTCGATACGCGTTTTTTTTATTTGATGTTGGTAACATTTAAATGTTTTATTTCATTGACTTGCGCGGCCTTTGTGATTTACGAGGAAACCCATTTTTCGCAGAGGAAAAATAGCTTGATAACCTACTTTTTAATTCTGTGTGGATAACAGTCATGTATGTTGGTTGCATAAATCTATAAATCAATCTTTTGTAAATGCTTCAAGATATCATTTTCTGCCAAATCCTATCCAAAATTCAATCTACTAACCTTCCAATGTCGATTTTAACTTCAACTTTATTCGAATTTTCCATCTTCCCTATACTAAATTGCAATGCCGTGACCTCGGCCGTGACGTAAAATCATGTTCTTTTGAAATTCGAAAAAAAGTAGCAAAGTCTCCCGAATTTCCGAACGCTCTGTATATGTACCGAATGTACAAGGATCACACAATGTATTCCGTCCAATTTCAAATCTCATATCGTAGAACTTTAGAATCTCGTGGTGAAAAGTTGTCAATAAATCAAAAAATGACAGTTTGTAAAATAATTTTTGTTGTCCAGAGGCTACTATGATAAAAAATAGTATTACTAACATAAAATTTAGATGTATTTTTCTTGATTATAAAAGGTGAAATAGAAAAAAATGTATAAAGCACATGTTTCATAAGGCGTTTTAGCGCACGTGTCAATAAAAAAACTCGCCACTTTGTGGCTCGTTTTTTAAAATAGACGCGTGCGCTAAAACCGCTTCTTATGAAACGTGTACTTTAATATACCATTAAAACTATTTAACTGTTACTGAGTTTATTAACATTCGTTTTAAATAAAAAAGTCAATATGTCAGATAACGGTTTATTTCATTAAACAGAAGGAACCTTAATCATTTTACTTGCGTACCTTGTACATATAGAAAACATTATTTGGTAATCCAATGTATGTTACACAGTAAAAATATGAATGCAAAAAAAAACTTGAAGTGTGACTAAAGTACCAAAAATAAATTAGTTTCTTGTTATAGCGGCAAATGAAATACCTATGTTTTTGATAATAAGTAAGTACTTCAATAGTAATTTAAGATAACGGAATAATTATTTCAGTGAATTCCATAAATAACAGATGGTACATAATAACAATAAAGTTTTGAACAGCAAATGATATAAGAATTCCTGGTAGTTAAGTAATTATTACGGGAAGCCAATAACTTGGCAATAACACTATATATCTTATAATATGTTTTTATGTTGCATTGTTTATGACACATGATGCTGCAGTAGCTACATTTTTTTTTATTAATCCTTAACTAAATGAACAAGGTTACATAATATGTTGTATGTGATTTCAGAAAATTTAAAAAAGAAATATTTCAAACCATTAAAGAATTTCCATTCTAAATAAAAATCATTTTAATTCCAGGTAAGTATGCTTATGCATTTATACGTCATGAGGCTCTATTCCTACTTGATTCTATATAATATATAGCTCCACGTTCTTTAATTGTACTAACATCGACTTTTGCATGTTCATTAATAATATTTAATCATTTTTTAAGCCAGCACAGTAAGTTTTCAATTGTTATTCCCCCCACATAATATGGTCTTTTACACTATGTTCGCTAACAAGCCCTATGAACCCGGACCATTCGAAGACCCAAAACACCAGGGCGGCAATGGTGCCGGAAATATTGTAAGCAGATATAACTAACGCTCGTGAAGTTAAATCACTATATGTTTTTAGTTTTAATTGTAACTAAATAATTGTATATTAAAGAGTTGTGGACATGTAAACTCTTTGTCGTCAAATTTACAAATCAATCTTTTAAAGTATTATTTGAGATTAATGGAGGATACATTCACCAATCACCACCAAAACCTCATAAACCAGACGTTTTACGACTTACCTATCTTTTTTGCAGGCCTTTTCAAAGTAGACGGTGCCCTTATCACTGTGGGCTTCACCAAATAGGTTATACTTCTTTTATGGCTCAAGCCCGTGGACTTTTTCCGCCTAACGGGCCGTCTTCGCGGTACCGGAGACACTCCCGGAGGAACATATACGTTAGCACACTGCTCAGAATCTGTACCACTAAAATTATCACTAATAACTGACACTAATGACTCTTCTTCGGAGAAGTCCTCCAGGTCGTTGGCGGGATCTCTGTATGAGAACCTTTGTTCACCAACATCCTTGGAATAATATGTCCTTTCAGTCGGTGGATCCGTAAGTTCCTCTCGATGCATTTTCTGTGTTGGTGTTTGATCGCTATTTTTTTTCTGATACCTTCTTCCTTCTTCCTGCAAGCTAATGTAGCTGCTGTGAAGACACCTGTTCTCGTAAAGCTCCATTTGATGCATCCTAAATAAGACAAATGTTTAATGATTGAATTAAGTAGTCCTACTATAACCAGATGGTATTAATATTAACAACACAGGGGATGGCTATTAATCAAATACATTTTTATAAATTTTCCGGATTGTTATTATATACAAATAAACATGTTGCTGAGGAAGTCGAAACGCTTCGGGACACAGCCTTAGAAACGGATAGGCAAGTAACGTCTGACACTTCAATGTTCGGTGTGGCATATTGCTAGGGGAGAAGTCGTTTTGGGATTATATTAGGCCTGGTGTGACAGAATCGTCGGTTTTATAGAAAAATATTAGCAACAATATCCATTGCTTTGAGTATTTATAGATATGAAATGGGCCCGTGCCGTCTCGACTGCTAAGATAGTTCGGGTAACTCCTTAAAAATATTTAATGATATTAGAAGAATATTTTCCTTTCTTTTCGTCTATACAGGGTGAGTCGGGAGGAAAGGGCCAAACTCTAAGGGTGCATCCAAATAATAAGTAAAAGCTCAAATGTTCTTATCTAATATTCATTTGTTTTTAAATTCTAACTCAAAAACAAAATATTGCATTAATTTAGCTTTCCTGTAATAAATGATATTATTATCCGCTTTTGATTGTTGTGCTGTCACTATCCTGTTAGCGTCAGTATAAAATTTTACATTGATTCACCGTTAACTTTCGGATTTGTATCATTTAAATTTTATAAAATGCCATACATTTATTCACATCTCGAATACGCCAATATGGTTTTTATTTATGGTTTGTGTAATAGGAATGCTACAGCGGCTGCTGAAGAATATCGTCAACGATTTCCACATCAAAGAACACCGAACAGAAAGGCCTTTATCAGAGTTTTCAACAAATTGTGCGAGAGCGGAACGCTTCCAAGTGCTAATGTAACATCCGAACGAGCCATTCGACAGGGTTTAGAAGAAATAGAAACCAGCGTGTACAGAATCTTCAACCTGGAGACTACGCCAAGCGTATGCAATTTTGTGAGTGAATAATTATTAATAATCGTCATCATGTACCGCACATACTTTTTACTGACGAAACTAAATTCACCCGTGACGGCATCAACAATAATCGAAACTCCCATGTATGATCGGACGAAAATCCTCACGCAATAGTCGAAAATAATTTTCAACACAGGTTTTCAGTAAACGTGTGGTGCGGCATGATCGACAATGATATAATAATTGGCCCTTTTCTTTTGGAAAATCGCTTTACAAGGGATCACCATTTAAGTTTTTAGAAAATGAATTTGCAAGGACTACTGGAGGAGATTCCTTTAAACATCAGAACTCAAATATATTTTTAACACGACGGAGAGCCTGCCCATTTCGATCGTCGGGTCAATCAATATTTGGACCAAAAGTTTCCAGAGGTTTGGATTGGTCGCGGTGGTCCTATTAGTTGGCCTCCTAGATCGCCAGACTTAACACCGTTGAACTATAATTTATGGGGTTGGTTAAAAAATGAGGTATACAAAGTAAAAGTAGATACTAGGGATGCATTAATTGGACGCATTAGATATGCTGTACTCAATATTAAAGAAAGGCACGAATCAATTACAAGAGTCATGCGCGCCCTTTGTAAACGAAGCAGGAAATATTTGGAAGTCAATGGCGGTATTTTTAAAAATTTATAAACCAATGATTTATTTAAAACAATGTTAATGTTGCATATTTTGGTTTAATAATATTATTATTTTATTTAACGCTGTAATTTGAAAAGAAATGAATATTGGATAACAATATTTGGGTTTTTTCTTATTATTTTGATGCATAGATTACACCCTTAGAGTTTGGCCCATTTCTTCCGACTCACCCTTTATAATGATGTTTTTTCTCTATATAACAATTGCTGTCCCGCATTTGCTTTACTTATATCATACTGATGAGAAATTAGTTTTATTCTATTATATAAGTACTACCTATTAGCTATTTCCATCGTTCATTGCTTAACGTCTATCGAGTTTTGCTTGGCATTATAGTGGGTTGCAGAAATCATTTAGTCAAGCATCAGCTAAACCAGACAACTTTGATGGTAACCGAAAGAAATAATGATATTCGTAGAAAGCTCCTTTCTATGCATAAGTTAAATTAATTAATACAGAGTTTAATACCTAAATTAAATGATTGAGGGCTTTAAGTGACTGAACAGTTACCTGTTACGCTAGCAGCAAAAGTGCTCTAATGCTGCTTGAAACAGCATTAAAGATAAATTACCAAATGTTACGTTTACCGTTTAATGAACAGACAAGGATATATTACATATTGCACTATGACTGTAAACTGAGGCGCCTACAGGATTCTTTGATTACATCCAATAAGGAAATTGAAAGATTGATTACTAGTTTATTAAATGCTCTTAAGATAATGGAAAAACGAGCATATACAACGTATTACAGCGTTTTTCATCCATTGTAAGGATATTCTAAAATGTGATAAACTAAATCCTCTTTGAACGGTAAACGGTAAAAGAAAATAACCCACGTCGAAAGGTAATTTTATTCTTGTAGCAGTTTTTACAATAATAATTTTATAAACCACGGAAATTTCTTTTAACGAATTTTTATATTTTTTACAAAAGTATATGTACAGTGTCCGCATCAAATGGGATTTTTTTTTTATTATTAGGTATAGGTAAAAATTGAAAAGGCAGTTAGTTTTTGCTTACCTAAAAACCAAAAATGACGTATACTGAAGCAGCTGCACGACTTGCGTTACCTGTCAAATTTGACATTTTTAATAAAATAGGCTAAAAAATGCCCTTATTTAACAAAATATCGAAAAACTTTATTCGAAAAAGTTGTTTATTTAGGCATTTTTAGTCTCTGTACGAAATTTTGACAGTCTAATACAATTTTGATTTTTTGCCAGGTTCTTGAAAATTTTGATCAACCCTCGTAGATTAACTTTTATACATCGATGTAAAACCATTTGCCTTTACTTCATTTATAATCTTAATGCAATTTTGTGTAAAATTTTTATTTCCTATTATTTATTTTGCTTCAAAAACTGAAATTGTTATTGATCAGTATGTAGTGTTTGATGCAAAGTTTATCTAATTACATCAGTTTTGCCAAAACCGACGTTTCTCATTTCTCTTAAGTTAGTAAACAGATGTACAAAAAGAAAATATTGGAAGCTTTTGTTGAAATTTTACTTAATTAATATTAAATTAAATTAATTATATTAAACTATATTTTTGTTGAATAAAATGTTTCGAGCAATTAATATTTATTCTTTTTAATCCAATATTAATTAAGTAAAATTTCAACGAAAGCTTCCTAATATTTTCTTTTTGTACATCTGTTTACTAACTTAAGAAAAATAGGAAACGTCGGTTTTGGCAAAACTGATGTAATTAGATAAACTTTGCATCAAACATTACATACTAATCAATAACAATTTCAGTTTTTGAAGCAAAACAAATAATAGGAAACAAAAATTTTACACAAAATTGCATTAATATTACAAATGAAGTAAAGGCAAATGGTTTTACATCGATGTATAAAAGTTAATCTAGGAGGGTTGATCAACATTTTCAAGAACCTGGCAAAAAATAGAAATTGTATTAGACAGTTAAAATTTCGAACAGAGACTAAAAATGCCTAAATAAACAACTTTTTCGAATAAAGTTTTTTGATATTTTGTTAAATAAGGGCATTTTTGAACCTATTTTATTAAAAATGTCAAATTTGACAGGTAACGCAAGTCGTGCAGCTGCTTCAGTATACGTCATTTTGGTTTTTAGGTAAGCAAAAACTAACTGCCTTTGTAATTTTTACCTATACCTAATAATAAAAAAAAATCCCATTTGATGCGGACTTTCTTGCGGACACTGTATTATCAATTCAAATTATAACCCTTATTGCTTCTTTTGATTTTGC
The DNA here is from genome assembly GCA_963969555.1 of Polydrusus pterygomalis. Classification (NCBI taxonomy): domain Eukaryota; kingdom Metazoa; phylum Arthropoda; class Insecta; order Coleoptera; family Curculionidae; genus Polydrusus; species Polydrusus pterygomalis. Next base: position 30,613,969 of record OZ018380.1, read on the forward strand.
AAATTAAAAAAAAAATGCTTGGCATATCGCAACATAATTTTTATTTTAATATAGCCCCAGGGAGCAAAATGTGTAAGCTTCCTTGCTTCATGGCAAAAATAATAGAGATAATTAATTAATTGTCACCATCAGACCTGCACTAATAATTTGCCTGTTATGTTTGAAAATTACCAATATACAGGGTGTCCGGGAAAATGTGGGAAATCTCCCAGATATGAAAAAAACACGTGAAAAGAATACTACAAGTTCATATAAACTTCTTTCGTATCGGCCTCCTCTTCGGAGATATGGGCTCCCAAAGAGCTCCAATGGAATTAAGTTTTTGACACATAATTATTAAACCAACAGGTATATTTCAATTTTTTTTTTGATATGATGTATATCAGGTAAGACCCTTCAAATTACTATCCCAGAAAGTGTTGCGAATTACTCACAGCTGCAGGGACGGACTAGCTGTGTCACTAATGTGCCCATTTTTTTTACGCCCTGTATGATAAAAACTTTGGACAACGTTTTTTACATACCTTAAACTATTGATTAAAAATTAAGTACTCTTCATTTATGTCGCTAATCCTAACCGTTTTAGGAAAAACGTAATTTTTTTGCAATCATGTATTAATATTAAGCAGTTAAAAGTGAACATTTATAATTTAAAGGAACAAAGATGTATCTTTTATTGAAATACGCTAAATATACATGATGTAAATATGTTAAAAATGACGTTTTTCTGAAAACGGTTAGGATTAGCGACATGAATGAAGAGTACTTAATTTTTAGTCAATAGTTAAAGGTATCTAAAAAATCTTGGTCCAAAGTTTTTCTCATACAGGGCGTAAAAAAAAATGGGCACATTAGTGTCACAGCTAGTTCGTCTCCGCAGCTGTGAGTAATTCGCAACACTTTCTGGGATAGTAATTTGAAGGGTCTTACCTGGTATACATCATATGAAAAAAAAATTGAAATATACCTGTTGGTTTAATAATTATGTGTCAAAAACTTAATTCCATGGGAGCTCTTTGGGAGCCCATATCTCCGAAGAGGAGGCCGATACGAAAGAAGTTTATATGAACTCGTAGTATTCTTTTCACGTGTTTTTTTCATATCCGGGAGATTTTCCACATTTTCCCGGACACCCTGTATAAAATAATATAATATAATAACCAAAAAGAAAAGTCCGAGTCAAGACGTGGTTACCAGGCCATCTAATTTTTTAAGGTACATAAAATAATGGATAGATAGGTATTATTTTTAAACATTATTTGTTTTTAGCGTTTATCTAAAAGAGCCATCCCAAATCTAAATAACTGCATAAAAAAATTACCTTTGATCCATGGAAGTGGTAACTTCTTCAGAAACTAAACTACTGTGACCATACGACTTCCTTGATCCCTCTCCTATTTTGCTTTCTCGTTTACAGTATTTTCGAACTACTCCATAACCATTAGTGACATAACGCTCATTTTCTAAAATTATATTTTTATTATTCAGTTCAAGGTCCCGTCTACCACATTCAGACATCTTGGCTTCTTTCTTTTCCATAGAAAAACTTTCCAGATTGATCTCGTCGTCACTGAGATAATCGTAGTCTCCTGGTAAACTTTCATAGAGACCCTCGTCGGTGCTATCCATACTTCTCGTTGTAGAGTACATGTTGGAATCTAAAGGATTAAAACTTCTAATTTCTTGTATTTTTGTTCTAAACGGTGGTTTCTGCGGACCACTTTTGCGTTTTTCTGGCGGTACAAAGATCATTGGATCAAGTTTGAGGGAAGTAAGTACTCGTTGAGGTCGAGAGCATATCACTTGGTAAATGTCACTTCTAATGGTACCTATGGAAAAAATAGGTTTAGTATTTCCATGGCCGTCTAAGATGTATGTGAAGGCAAAGACATAATTCTCAGGCCATGATAATGGGTATTAGCGGAGAAGTTGGTGGGATGAGAGACGAGCTCCGGGCGTCGGTCAGCCCCACAGCTTCACCGATCCCAGGATTCGGCAAAACGCCTTTTTGCCGTGGCCGGATATATCTGCCTTTATTTAATCGTAAACCTCTTAGAGGGCCATAAATATTCGGTTATTTTTAAACTAAGGTAGCAGTCTTAAGCCTGCTTGACATGGAGCAAGACAACCTGCAAGGCAATGCAAGACGCAATTTGTCTTGACCACATGCATGCGCAGTTGAAGCCCAGCTGATCGATTTTTGCAAGATATTGCCATTGCAACTTTATCGGTTTGGCGCCATTTCTATTGCCTGCAAGTTGCAATTCTAGGGAAAAATCTAGTTACTTTTGGTTTACCAACCAACCAAATGTCAGTAAGATCAGCTGATTTAGATTGTATTGTTGTTTTATTTGTTCTGCTGGAAATGAAATTTATTATAAAAGTTTTTTTTTGTATTTTGCTTGCTGTGATAAAAATGGATAAAGTACCCTGCAGAAAGTAAGTACACATTTTTTGGGGGGATTGATAGCAGTGTTGTAATCGCAAGAGACTTGCATAATGTCAAACAACATGAATCGGCAATATTTTGACCTTGTAAGAAATTGCTGCAATTTCTTGCAGGTTGTCTGGCTCCATGTCAAGCAGGCTTTATGATTAATAGGAACAACAATACAGTGTCACCAGTAAAGTCCGCATAATATGGGATTTTTTTTTATTAATAGCTTTATTTAAAATTTGACTTTGGCATCAAGTTCTGCTTGGATCGAGATGAAAATTAATCAAAAAATCAGTAGTCACGTGATTCGCATTATCTGTAAAATTTTAATTTTTTCCGAAAAATAATTCAAAAGTGGGGTTATTTCTGAAAATATCGAAAAAAGTTATAAGAAAAAGTTCTTTTAAATGCAGTTTCTAGCCCACATGCAAAATTTTAGCTGCATAAGATAATTTTGATTTTGTACCTATATTTTGTAAATTGCACCACTTTTGCAAAATAATACTCAATGCAACCTACATAAAACTTCTTAGTTTTGACAATGCTTTATTTCAGATACATTTTCTTTTCAGTAGCGCCCTATTAAATGTGTTTTTTGCTACAAAATCAAATTGGGCTATTAAAATTTGGTCGCATGCGATGCAAAGTTTATTTGTTTTTGACCCTGTATAAGGTAACTTCATAAAATAAGTATTTTTGAAAACGTAGTTTCTTTCTGAAAGTAATACAAGTTAACGTTATTATGACATAGCTTAATAATAAATTATAATATAGGGGTTTTTAATTAAATCGTTGAAAATAGAATTGATAAACTTTACGTTGTTCAACTAAAATTTATTTTCCACCTAAAAAACACTTTACTGAAGACACTGTGTTCTTTTTTGTCTTAATATTAAGGTGTATTACTTTCAGACACATACTACGTTTTCAAAAATACTTATTTTATAAAGTTACCTTATACAAGGTCAAAAACAAATAAACTTTGCATCACATGCGATCAAATTTTAACAGCCCAATTTTGATTTTGTAGAAAAACACACATTTAATATGGCGCTACTTTAAAGAAAATGTATCTGAAATAAAGCCTTGTCAAAACTGAGAAGTTTTATGTAGGTTGCGTTAAGTCTTATTTTGTTAAAGTGGTGCAATTTACAAAATATAGGTAAAAAATCAAAATTATCTTATGCAGCTGAACTTTTGCATGTGGGCTAGAAACTGCATTTAAAAAAACTTTTTCTAATAACTTTTTTCGATATTTTCAGAAATAACCCCACTTTTGAATTATTTTTTGGAAAAAATTCAAATTTGACAGATAATGCGAATCACGTGACTACTATTTTTTTGCTTAATTTTCATCTTGATCGAAGCAGAACTTGATGCCAAAGACAAATTTTGAATAAAGCTATTAACAAAAAAAAATCCCATATGATGCGGACTTTACTGGTTACACTGTATATGACTACTGATTTAATGGCCTTACATACTAGAGCATTTTTAAAATTGTTTCAAATCAGATACTTATTTTTCTAAAATTACTTACCACTATCCTTCTCTTTATTTTTATTTTTCTTTCCTTTGCTTTTCTTCTTCTTGCTGCTCCTTCTCCTAACAGAACTCCTTTTACTATCCACCAATAAGGCACCACTAGTCCTTTTAAAATACCCGTCTCGACTTACACTCAATTTGGGTTTAGGTCGCGACTTTTTTCTGAAAAATCCTTTAGATGAACCGTTCGGAGAAAAGTTTGCATGAAAATCACAGAGTTTTGGTGCACTAATTGAAAAACTAAATCCAGAGTCTTTACTTGAAAATAATCCTGTTGAAGCGGTATTATTACTTGTTGAACTTAACGTCCTTGTTACCGGTGGAGTAGAGCGTTTTTGAAGACGATTCGAAACTAAAGGATCATCACGAAGGTCTTTTAAAGCACTATCTAAAGAGTGGTGGACAGGAGGAGCATTGGTCGCCGATGATTTTGGCATCTCCAGACTTCTAGGAGCCATGACTTGTGGCGCGTCCATCCAGATCCTTCCTAGACTTATGGATAACGAACACATCTCTTCAGTACTAGAATCAGGTAACAAGGAGACAGGACTGTGTCTTGATCGTCTCCTGACCAAAGGACTTTTCTTAACTTGTGTTGAGTCTCCCCACGGAAACATCTCAACTGCAGAATCATTGCTTTCCTTTCTTTGTAAATTAGTAGGACTATTACAAATATGCGTGGTGGAAGTGTTATTTTTCTTCCTATAAACTGGCGAAGAAGAGAGTTGCCGTATTACAGGACTAGAAGCTTTTTCTTCCGAAGCCGGCACATAGATAATAGTTCGCTCTGAGCCCTTAATAGCTGTGGTAACAGGAGGGTCTTCTCTCTTAATCTCTTGTAACCACTGGCTGTAGGCAACCACACTATTTCCCGATCCCCTTCTTTGCTCAGGTGATCGGGCTTTTCTGTAGTTATTGCAGAATATTTCTTTCCCTGATTTAATTGTAGCATTCAGGTCGACTTTATCAACTTGCACTGAAGAGTCCACTTTTTTTACTGGGCCCTCTGGAATTTGATTTAACAGCTCTTCTTCGGAAATAGTTTGAGTAGCAACTTCCAATTTTGGAATTACCTTTTTCTTGCCTCTATCTAAGTAACTCTTCCTTATTGAAATTCGTTTAAAAGAATCGCTTCTTTTAAAAGACGATTCCTTTTCTTTTTTCTTTCTACCTCCGCCTATTAGTCGACGGAGGTTTTCAAAAGTTATAGGCTTCATTTTTTAATAATTCAGTATGTCTAGGTATTGATATATACCCATGCTGAAATTTTGAAATTCGGGCTGCTAGCAGCCCGCATTGTAAGCTCCTGGGTTGGTTTGCAATCTAGAATCTTTACTTTGGAATTAAATCTATTCTTCGCTGGTTGCTACATACTGTGGATGACATGCTGATGACCTATAAGAACAAAAAAAATCTTAAGTGTCAATAAAGAAAACTAGATTAGGTCCTTTTTGGTCGTATTTGAAGGGTTTTATTGAGAGCTATCAGCTTTTAAATAATGCGTGTTAATAAACAAAAGGTAAAGCATTAGTTAAATTCTCCCTAAAATTTTAATATTTTCATACCAACATAATATTGTCAATTATGGATTGGTATCCTTAAGGATGGATTACTCATCTCGTAGTTCGCTGTGGTGCTAAGACTCTTAGTGGGTGTTAAGCTTGATCAGAATAGGTGTAGTGGAAAGAACAAGGACATTTCTAGTTTCGTAGGAGGAGTCAGTAGACGAATGTTGATAAGAAATAACTGTTTGTAATTGGTTGGGATAAAGGGTTCCATTTCTAATAGTATATCCAGGGAAATCCCCTTTTTTATTAACGTGCAAAATTATTGCTGACATAACAAAACGGAACCCCTTCGTCCAGTCTGTAGGGGTTGCAAAACTGTATAAAAACTTGAAGGATCACTTACTCAGAGAGTTGTAATAATTGTTCAAGTGTGAGGGTAACCTCTGCCAGTTTATCTAATCAGTTTAAAGTCAAGATTAAATTCAACAATTTTTGAAGTCATGAAGAGTTCTGCACCAGAACCAATCTATTTTGCTCCAAATGCGTAAGTGTTCTTTGAGTAATTTATTTAACTGTTTAGTATGTAAATTTTGTATAATTCTCATTTTGGTCAGAGTTATTTATTTAGTGGAAATTGTTTCTTTAAACTTGCTCGAATAGCACCTTTCTAAAGTGAGTAAAAAGGGGCAATCTCTCTCCTTATTAGAGAAGTATTTAAATTCACCGTTTTATGCTCTCAAGTCGTTGTATTTTATTCGCAATATTTATTGTAATCTTTCATTCTTTTATTGCTTTGCTGTTCATCAAATAAATCTCTTAAAAAACCTTTAGTGTTTCAGTGATTAGATAGCGTACCATAAGGGCACAGTAAATAATAAACACTCAGTAGAAAATAAAAACAGAAGTCAGAACTATCTAAGCTACACATGCCAGTCGCCATACGCGAAAATATAACAATATAATATAGGTGAATGTCGAAATGGTTGTTTTCTGATTCCGGTAGTTTATACGTTAGAAATTGTGCGTATTTGTAATTTTTCATACGTTATCATAATAGTATTTATACAAGGGCTGATTTAAAAAAAAATCCGTTTTAAGATTTGACGATAAAGTTTGTTTGAGTTTGTGTACCTATATAATAAAGTAAATTGTGGTGAGGGTGTGGGTTTTATGAGTAAAATATTGAACTCTGACTTCCTGGGTGATGATATAGTCACTTGATAAAGTAAATAATCAAGTAACAAAGCTTTAAATTTTACCGTTAAAATAATGTCTGCGATAAAATTCCAGTCTCTCGTTATATTATTATAATACAGTTCAATGAAGTCATGGTTAAGAAACTATGCTATACTTTTTATAGTTAAATTTTACATATATATTGTAAATTATTTATTATGTTTATTACCTTAATATTTAAAGTATATAGTATAAAAATCAAATTATAGCTAAAAAAGTAGGTGCCTACTAACATTGACAATAAGCAGCAAAAATAATAATTTAAGTATAATTATAATACATAAACTGTATTAAAGCATAGACAATGGTATTAAAATCTTAAGGGGGAATCTAATTAGAATATTCTAATCGGATTCCTACAGATAAGAACGTGGTCATTTAAAATATTCATGTTCAGGGTGTTTTGAAACCCCTACCCCTGTACAACATCCTCTATGCAAAAAATGTTAATTTTTAAAATAATACAAAATAATCTCAATAAATTTAATTATAAACTGGTTAAAAAATCATGAAAATTGGATTTAAAATAACAAAAAGGTAATAAACTTCGAATTTATCGAAAATTTTAAGGATAGTAGAATTTTGTGCCGGAGAGTATACAGGTTGTCCGGCAATGATAAGCAAAAAATTTAGGGGATAATTCTAGACCGAAAATAAATGCTATCTCTTCCTATAACATTTTTAAAAAAATTGTGACTCGGAGTTATAGGGTTTTGCAATACCTTATGCCACGCTCATAATATTTTGACGAAATCCTTTATATGAGGCTTTTTCGGGATGAGGAATACAAATTTGCCCACCGTTTTTTCGCATTTTGTAGAGGGCGCCACATAGGAGCCTATACTTTAATTTGCATGGTCCCAACTTTTTTGTCCTATACTGTATGCACATCTTGCGTGAATATTTTTATTCCCCTAACCTTTTGACATAAAAAGGTATACTACATTTGTTTCAATAAATCTAACCGTTTTCGAGAAAAACGCTAAAATAACATTGCTTGCATGTGATGAATACGAAATCATTTTAATTTATTTTCAACCTGAAACATAGCATAGCAAAGAAAGGAATATTCCATGGAGTTCGTCGGAATTTTAAGAAGAATGCATTGAAGAGGAAGAAGAACGTCACTTTGAACCTTTGATCTGAATGTTTAATTTATTGCTATAGTAACTTATGTATTTTAAAACTGCAAATAAAATTTAACTTTAACACCCTGAACTCCGTCAATAATAAATTTTCGAAAAAAAGTTATGGGAAGAGATAGCATTTATTTTCGGTCTAGAATTATCCCCTAAATTTTTTGATCATCATTTCCGGACACCCTGTATATTATTTTAATTTTCATATCCTTGAAACCAATTCATAATTAGATACTAGAACTTTAAACGTTGAATGCCAATTAAGGTAAATGGTCACATTATTTATTATAACAAGGGTATTGGAGGTCGATTAATATCAACCTAACAAAACCACTAATATTGTTTGATTGCAGAAAATGATAAAACCGCGCATTTTGCAAATATATAGTATCCCTTTTTCATGCCGGAGCAGTTAAACAGGAAGGGGGCATTTTCGAGAAGAGAATCAGAAACTGAAATGTTAAAAGAATTTTATTGCAAGAAGGTATAAGGTTGCAATTAATTTTTTGGAACTTTCCTAGATTATACAACTCAATGTACCGTGCGTTCAATTTATCTTGATAACATTTTGATTCACTATAACTTTTTTGTTTTTAAAGATATGATACATAATTCCCATATAGCTCGAGAGGCTTAATAAGTGATAAGCCTTTGGGATTATCGCTTTTGGTGAAAGGATTGTTACTGTCATGGTAACACATAATCAAATATTTAATTGTGACATAATTTTAAAAAAATGTCAAACCAAACGAGATTTGGAATTGTTTCATTGTTATTTATTATAATAATTGTAACTTTGTTATCAATAATAATAAAAATGAATAATTATTCAAATTATGGTTCGTTATATAATCTTTTGAATACCACTCGATGTTTTGGGATTACCTAATACTTTTACCTGGCACTCAACGAGTTACCATCAACAACACCACTCCTCTTTCGGAGTCGTGGTGTTGCTGAGTGACACGTTTCGTGTCAGGTAAAAGTATTATTCGGTAATCCCGAAACATCTTGTGGTATTACATTCGATTATACAACTCAATGTACACAATTCCCATATAGCTCGAGAGGCTTAATAAGTGATAAGCCTTTGGGATTATCGCTTTTGGTGGAACGATTGTTACTGTCATGGTAACACAATCAAATATTTGATTGTGATATAATTTTAAAAAAATGTCAAACCAAACGAGATTTGGAAGTGTGTCGCACTGGAGTAAATATTATTTATTATAATAATTGTAACTTTGTTATCAATAATAATAAAAATGAATAATTATTCAAATTATGGTTCGTTATATAATCTTTTGAATACCACTCGATGTTTTGGGATTACCTAATACTTTTGCCTGGCACGCAACGAGTTACCATCAGCAACACCACTCCTCCTTCGGAGTCGTGGTGTTACTGGGTAACAAGTTTCGTGTCAGGTAAAAGTATTATTCGGTAATCCCGAAACATCTTGTGGTATTACATTCGATAAGTGACTAGTAATAAAATATTAAAGCAATAATATAATAACAAGTTTAAAAAGTTCCTTTCTTCATTTTCAATAACCGTTATTATAGTGATAATAATAATAAAAGGTCTTTATATTTAACTCGACGAATTACAGCTCAGCTGCTTTTAACCGTGCATACAAAAATTTTATAAATATAATGAAACAAGTTACAACTTAGGTATATTGGATATTGCCACAATTTTCGAATTTGTTTAATGAATTTAATACAGGTTTAATGTTACGTACGAATGACCTGTGTTGAACATTAACTATAGAAATGCATTAAAAATTCAAATATTGAACAATGAAATATTTTTATAAAATCCATTTTGTGACATTTTGTTGACATTTTTCAAAAGGTTTAAATCCGTTGTTCAATAATTAAAATCACCATATTTTTCGTAAACCCATCTGGTAAATTTCATTAATGTTAATAAAGCAGGGTAACTTGCATAATTAATTAAGGTGGTTTTGCACCTGGAAACGTTAAGGGTAAAACGCCAGTATTTAATAGGAATGTCCGGGTAAGTCTGAGCAAATCTTGTGCTACTGTCTCTTTTGTTGTATGTACTCTATCTATGTAACTATTTTTTCTAGATTTGGAAATATTTTTGGACTCCATAGGTGTGCCACTAATAACAGAGTTCTTGGGTAATTGATCTAAAGCATTATTGTAAAGAATACCTGTATGGGCATAAACACTACAAGTTCTTAATTTGTTAAACTATTCTATGGAGAAAACGACTGACGGTAAGATAAATGTCAATCAATGAAGGTGAAAGTAGGTATACCAATTTTATTATTCATAATAATAATAATTTTGGATGACATAATAGACGATGAATAACACACTACACAGTATTATATTGGTAAGGTTAGTAGAAATGAATGTATAGTGCAGCTTTAGTTTGCTTATTTGTGTATAAACAACCCGAACAAACCTAAAAGAAGGTGGTTCGTGTGAACCCTAAATAACGTAATAATGTTTTTTTCTAATCACCACACTAAGAAACTAGACTGGGTACATATCGCTAATCGTCAGCCGAGAGTGCATCTAATATTAGTACCAAAAAGATTTACAAAAATTTACAATAAGAAAATACTTTTCTTTTCTTTTTTTCTATTTACTATTGCTTTTTTTACCTCACCTTCCTGCGGAACGTGAAGGGAAAACATATCGCCAAATTGTCATTATAACAACTGACCAAAACTACACAATGGTGCAAAATTTCCGTTTTCTCGTATAGATAGGTAGTTTTCTGAGACGGCGCCGTATAGGTGCTCTTTAAACTCGCACACCTTTGTGCAATGTGGGATATACTTTCCATATTTGCTCTATAAAAATATGTAAGTATTCAATCGATTAAAACATAAGGAAAAAATTATTCTTACATGGAAGCCATCAATTATCAGCTAATAAATTTATAGAAATATTATTGTGCCGAGCCCTTCGGGCACGGCACTGTTCTAGTTCGTTCGTTTAATTATACGAGAGCTGTCACTTTGACAGGTAAGTGTCATTTTTTTTAGCTTTTTCGTAGCGAGGGTTATAGCTGTAAGAATTCGAAATTAAAAAATTTTCAGGTACCTAAATAAAAACGTTTTTTACGACAGCTGTCAAATTTTGACAGGTAAGTGTAATTTTTTTTAGCTTTTTCGTAGCGAGGGTTATAGCTGTAAGAATCTGAAATTAAAAAAAAATCAATACCTACCTAAATAACAAAGTTCTATACTACAGCTGTCAAATTATGACAGGCGGGTGTAAATTTTTTAAAGCTTTTTTCATATAGAGGATTATAGCTATACGAATCCGAAATTAAAAATTTTTTAGTACCTAAATAACAAACTTTTATACGACAGCTGTCAAATTTTGACAGGTAAGTGTCAATTTATTTAAACTTTTTTCGTAGCGAGGGTTAAAGCTGTAATAATCCTAAATTAAAAAATTTTTCAGTACCCAAATAACAAAGTTCTATACGACAGCTGTAAAATTATGACAGGCGGGTGTAAATTTTTTTAATCTTTTTTCATATAGAGGATTATAGCTGTACAAATCCGAAATTTAAAAATTTTTCAGTGATTAAATAACAAAGTTCCATACGACAGCTGTCAAATTTTGACAGGTAAGTGTCAATTTTTTAAAAGTTTTTTCGTAACGAGGATTATAGCTGTAAGAATCCCAAATTGAAAAAATTTTCAGTAAATAACAAAGTTCTATACGATAGCTGTCAAATTTTGACAGTTAAGTGTCAATTTTTTTTTAGCTTTTTCGTAGCGAGAGTTATAGCTGTAAGAGTCCGAAATTATAAAATTATCAGGTCCCTAAATAACAAAGTTCTATACGATAGCTGTCAAATTTTGACAGGTAAGTGTCAATTTTTTTTTTAGATTTTTTGTAACGAGGGTTATAGCTGTAAGAATCCTAAATTTAAAAATTTGTCAGTACCTAAATGACACAGTTTTATACGATAGCTGTCAAATTTTGACAGGTAAGTGTCAATTTTTTTTTTAGATTTTTTGTAACGAGGGTTATAGCTGTAAGAATACTAAATTAAAAAATTTCTCAGTTCCTAAATAACAAAGTTCTATACGACAGCTGTCATTTTGACAGGTAAATATCAAGTTTTTTTTAAGCTTTTCTTGTATCTAGGATTATAGCTGTAAGAATCCGAAATTTAAAAAAATTTCAGTACCTAAATAACAAAGTTCTTTACTACAGCTGTCAGATTTTGACAGGTAAGTGTAATTTTTTTTTAGCTTTTTCGTATAGATTATTATAGCTGTAAGAATCCAAAATTTAAAAAATTTTCAGTACGTAAATAACGACCTTAAAAAAAAAATTTAAAAAAAAAAAAAAAAAAACACTGGGGTTTGAACCCTCGACCTTCGTCTCCAAAATCAACAGTCTTTAGTACTACGCCACCGAAGCTTATAGATTGATTTGTGGTAAATAGGATATTAATGACGTATTCGATATTACATAGAACGTTGAGTATTGAAGATACACACAAATAATACACTTTTTTCAATTATTTTTGGTCAACCGCAAAGAAAAAGGTCCAAGACAGGTGTTTCATACATTAAATACTCCCCAAATATTATAAAAACTAAAAAATTGAAGTTAATATGCCTCCTGCAAGCCATTTTTATTATTACAAGTACGGGATAAATGCGATATTTTCCCCCTTATTTTTGGTCAAACGAAAAAGATAAAGGTTCAAGGTAGGTATTTCCCACAAAAGACGTAATCTAAATGGTCTTATTCCTCTAAAAAATCAATTTGGAAATCGCATTTTTCACCTATTTTTGACAGATGGTATAAAAGTTAAAGTTCAGGAAAACGCACGTGGTAAAACCATGGCCAACTTTTTCTAAATCGAATGGTGTTAGAATTTGAAAATTGTGCCTGTTTCCGCACCCAAAAAAGCAACTTTGCTAGAATTTGCGAATATATTTTGATAAGTTTGGACATGCAGGAATATTGAGAAGTAATCAGCGCATATTTTGAGAAAAAAATAAAACGGTTTTGTTAAAAATTGAATAAGCTACAGTCGATATAGTAAACCTCTGGTGAAGGAACCTATAAAAAAATCATAAATTAATTTTTTTGAGCCACAAAATATGTTTTCCTAAAGATCGCTTATAATACAAATTAAAGCTTCTTTATCCGTTGATATAGTGTACCAAGAAAAAATTCAAAATGTTATATATTATAGACACTTGCAGAATTATTTAAGCAAACCAGTGCAACGCCAACAGAAATTACGGGAAAAAGTTCTTAAGCTGCCGTTTTTTCTGTATTAAAGATAAAAAAACGAAAAAATATCTCTTAAATACAATTTGACGGCTCTATCCGCTAAAGTATACAACGTTTCAATCAAAAATCGTTTTCCGTACGAAAAAAAATAAACGGAATAAAAACGGAGAAAAAAATCACGCCTTACACTGTGGTTTCCAGTTTCTTACCATTTTCGGCAATTTCCATTCCAGTTAGGTATAGAACGATATATTGGAAAAAGGTAGATTTTGAGATGGCCTAACCGATTATCCAAACCGCATGTCGATTGGATGCACCCAATTCGACTTATTAGCGATCCAAGAGGTACCATTTTCGACCAAATTTTGACTTTGAAAAAATCAAAAAAATTACTTCCAAACTTTCGATCGCGCTCACAAACAATAGGATTCTGTAGCCCACGGTCGTCTACGCGTCGAAAAAGTTTAAATCGAAAAAACTAATTTTTGTGGCCTGTATTGAATGCCAACGAGATCCCGATATTTCTCGACTTTAAAAATTAATAACTTTTTTCCGGCACACCCTGTATATTCGAAATTTTTACACAACGTACCCCCACTATTCCTTTGTAAACCCAAAAAGTTTCAATTGTCCCACATTAACCGTTTCCGAGAAAAAAAATCGCAAATGTGAAAATGTCGAAACTGACGACGACGCCGCCGACGCCGCCGACACGGACAACATACGCACATTTTTCAAATGAAGCAGACGATATAGTGCAAAATTTTCGGGAAGCAGTCGGGGTTGCCGTGATTCCGCGCGAAGGCGACGAATAACATATCGCGGAAAGCGATATGTTAAAAAACCTTCTATTCCTTATAAGAATTCACATACTATTTTTATACAACTGTTTAATACTACACTGTTAGAAATCCTGGACGTGAGAATCAAAAAGATTTATAATCAATTAAAATAAATCAAATTTAACTTAAAATGTATAGTTATTTTAACTCTCTTGTGTTTAGTAAAAATCAGATTTTAAGAACTAACTTTTCTGGAAGTCGTTTTAACATAACAGCTAACTAAAATTAACATGCAATTCTTTTACGGTTCAAATAAATCAAATACTAGTAACTTTGATAAAGTTTATAATCATTATCAATATCTTTTTTAGTTAAAATTTTAAAATAAGTTAATACTAACATAAAAAATATGTCAAATTAACTAATTAAGTTATAATTTTTACTGCACAATAAAATCAGATTAATGTCAAAATAGTAATAACATATTTTATGAGTTACTGATTGACTGAAGCGGTTTTAGTTAAATTGACAAAAAAAAACGGGAGTGGACTTTCTGGGACATAAAAAAAAAGTTAAATTTGTTTATTTTCTTTTAACAGTGTATATGTGATAGCAACGCGCTTTCCTACTGTGAGACAACGAAAATTGCTAGACCGTTGTGTAATAATAATATCACGGTATTTTAACCAATAGGAAATAGGAGTTATTACTACCATAGAATGGTTTATAAACATTATTGCTCTAAATACTCACAGTAATTATCAAGTTCTATTGGGCGTGCAATCTGATTTTATATATTGTATTAGTTCCGACTAGTAGTTGTAATGAAACTTGACATCAATCATAATAATATTTGCTTACTACGGTTAATAAAGCATAATACTTACCACTAAAAATCAGTACTGTAGTTCTCAAAAATTTAAATAGCTTCTAGTGTGATATTGTTCTTATCGTTAATATAATCGCATAATATGATTATCTATTATGCAACATGGTTTACTTAGATGGCAAAATTCGTCCATAGCTTATAAAGTCCAATACTAATGATGGGTTGTGCGAAATATGAATCGTATATTGCTTTATATGACATGCAAAGTTTAAAAAAACTTAAATACAAAAGAAAAATAAAATAGTTGAAACAGGTATTGGTACGCCCAATAAAATTTAAATTGAGACCTAGAAGAGTCCGAACAACGATGTGACATGCGCAACAAACACATTAAAACTAATAATACGGCGCGCGGCGATTGTCGATACGAATCGCCACCAACTTCTTGTGGATTATAGGTTCTCACGGATACAATTCGTTTTTGGGGACGCTATTTTGCTTTTTTAATTGTAGAGAAAGCGCTTTACTGGGAACTAAATGTGTCGCATTGAGAAGATACAATTTATTTCTTAACAAAATTGCTGTATTAAAATGGTCCAATATTTAACAATACTGTGCTGCTCATGGAACTGATTACTACCAAAGCAAATATGGAATTGATATAACACTAAAGCGGGTTTGATACACTAAAATTTATTTAATATGGGTTAATAAAAAACAAGCTATCAATACAAACTATGTCTTAGCAAACCTGTTGTAATAGATCATGTTTCTCAGTGCAATTTCCTCTTATTCCTTTATATTATTTATAAAAAATTATTAAAATCTCTACCACTGGACTTCTCCTTCTCTTAATAGTATTTATATCAAGGCATAATTTCCTTGTCTGCATCGTTGGTTAACCAGGTATATGATAATAATTTTATAAAAATTTAATTATCGCTTATAACAAAGTTACAACCTGAAGGAACACCATGTAGCAAACCATTATAATTCCGTGCATTGCAGCATTGCGTTTATTAGATAGTACCTATATCCTTATTTAATAACTTGTAGGTACCATGGGAATCATACATTAATATGGTTCTGTATATATTGCATTTCCAGCCTTGCCTGCGGGGAATTATTTTCTGATGGCGATCTTAACCAAAGAAATAAACTTTATACGTATGTCGCTGTGAACAAGCATTAAATGTTCTTAGTTTGTGGTAACGCAGTTGTTGACTATTACGTATACACATACAATACATAAAATTACACATATAATTGTAACTCGTAAAATTATTTACAATAATCTCAATAGATGCTTGGTGAAACAACTTGCCCCCTGCTGGTAGTATCAGTAATCAAACCAATCCTAAGTACTTGCGTTACTAGTGTGGCGATGAAAATAAATATTTATTTATTTGGTCTTAAATCGTACCGAATAGGGAAATTGTTAATACAAATTAAGGGTAAAACTTTGAAAAAAATTCTCTTTAAAAAGCCGACCAGGAATTGAATTAATATATCAAAAAACGATAGTTTACTTTAATTTATTCGTACTAATTGTTAGATTGCTTCTCATTTTTATATTGAGTTCCCAACATAAGATAGTTTGTAAGTTAATAGCCTTCGATAGGTTTGATAGAGTGGGTTTGAAGAAATACACAATTCACAGAAGAATATCACACGAAACAAAAATATCAAAAACATATTCAAATAAAAAAATAAATAATATAGGAGTTCCTCAAGGAAGTATACTAGGTCCAATATTATTTATTTTATACATCAACGATAATAGGCCTTTAGTTTTAAAAATGTGTAAGTTACAAATGTTTGCTGATGACACCTTAATTTACATTATTGTTTAAAATATTTTTGATGGTCAAAATACTGTAAATTCCAAATATATTATTAAATTGGTTAATTGGAGATTAGATTACCGTATAACCTGAAAATTATTTTGTATTGTATACTAATACATTCATCCATGCATATTTCATGGGTTTTGTTGGAGATTATACTTTTATTTTTGTTATTCATTTTTTCCAAAGGCAGTAAAAATTTGGCGCGGCACAAAAATTTCCGTTGGAGACCTAACAAACATAACCTATACCTATGAATTTAAATCAAATTAACGTCAAAATGTCCAAAAAACCAAAGAACATCGGAGAAAAGTTGAACTTGAACCAACTTTTGGGAGATCGGGGATTCGGGGATTTTGACGTTTCTCCTTGGGGTCACATGATCATTTCAACCAATGGTGTCATTCCCGAAATACCCAAATCGCTAAATCTCCGTAGCACTAAAAGCACCTTTATGGGTAATAATTTAAATTGTCAAAATATAAATGTTGTAATTAATGGTGAAAGATTGGAATTAGGAAACAGTTTTAAATGTTTAGGGATAATCATTAATTCAAAATTTAATTTTTAAAATTATTTTGAAAGTATCGTTCCGAAGATTGCAGGAAAGTAGATTATTTTAAAAGAATAAGTTCTGGTTTAAGTTTGGTTTCTAAAAAAACTGTATTTAATACTTTATATTACCACATTTTCTTTATTGTTCTTCCATTTTATATTATGCTAGTGAGGAAATATTTGATAAATTACAAATTTTACAAAATAAGGCAATGCGGATTATTTTAAATTCTGACAAATATACAAAAATTAATTTTATGTTGAAAATACTAGATTGGTTGAATGTCAGAAATTTAATTTTTTTCGGATTTTGATTGTTTAAAAAATTTTTGTTCTTTTAATTTATAACCATCATAATTATAAAACAAGAACTAATCAAAATTTTTATGTGGATAGAGTGTCTAAAACATAAGCTTATAAATCTATTTTTTATAAAGGTTTGATAGAATATAATAATTTGGAAAATTCTATTAAATCTCAAAAATCATTAAAAATGTTTTAAAAAACTTTAAAATTACATTTAATTAAAAAATAAAATGATACGTATTATTTGATACGATTTGTAAAATGCTTAACTTTTCTGTCTGTTTTTGTTAAAAGAAGGTTGCGTTTTAAAATTTAAAAATAAATCTATAAAAATGTGTTAAAAAATGTATTAAAAAATATTTTATTGTAGCTTTTTGCTAAATAAAACTTGTTACTACTACTACTACTACTACTACTACTACTACTACTACTACTACTACTACTACTACTACTACCGACAGGAACTCTCAGTTTTTCAATTGAATACATGTAGGTTCTCATGCCTTCTTACATTGTTGCTCCTTGAAAATAGTTATATATAACAAATGGTTCCGTATAGAACGTTAACATAGCTGAGGTACAAAATCAAGTAAGCGCTTAGCATTTTCCAATTCATTTCGACATAATACAACCAATTTTTTACCTACAATAACAATGGAATTTTTTATTATTGGAAATATACCCGTAGCTGCTACAAAAGTATATCTTCCTGGCTCAGAAAGCACCTGAATTCAAAGGATTTGATTTAGCTGAAGCTAAAGGAACATTTGAATTATCTCTCATTGTTTTAGTGTTCGGAAGGCACAGTGTGCTCTTGGTATTCTCTGACCTCATCTGGATTTGGAGTAGTAACAATGGCGTAAACCAGCCTAAAATACTGTTAAATAGCGGCTCAGTAGGTAGCTTTTACGGATCTCGATTTTTCCCAGGTGGAGTATGGCTACCGAGGACTGGAATTGCAGTGATGCTTGATTCATCAGTGTAGCAGACCAGAGCGTCCTCAGGAAATACTACTTCACTCTTCAACCACTCGCCCTACTCGGTATCGTGAGGGTATACTTCCTGTTCGGCCTTAAAGAATTTTAGAGGGGGGCCACCTTGAAGTAAAGTATGGGGACTTAAATGATTTAAACTATTCATACTTTAACACTTGACGTATAAAAGTTTGTGACTGATGTTCTTTTATAAAAATACCAGTCTCCACGAGCATCTTTTCAACCAACCAGGCACTTTACATAAATAATGAGCTCTATTTATAACCACCCATTTGCAGAAATATTTCTGATTAAATGCGTATTCTCCAGTATTATTAATTTCCATTTGCCTCGGGTTTCAGACTCTTAAGGCACGACCAAGCAACCAAAGAATCCAGCGAAATGAACTATTAATTTTCTCGTTTTCATAGTTGAATGAAATGAGGTTCTTCAGCCGATTTAATGTGTGTATTTACTTCTTGTAGGTAACGTCTCAAAGCTTAAGGGATACTTTGAATATTAAAATAATGAAATTATTATGTCTTTTATTGCTTTAATGGTAATTTTAATGTTATACTTGCTTGTTGGGATGCGAGGATCTTTATGAATTTATAGTGGGTATTCTTTATGCATGTATATGGCGTGTTCAGAAACGTATTAGAAATACTGGAATGTAAATAGGGAAAACGATGTTATCTAGGAACGGTTAATATTTCGCTTAATTATTATTTAAAGATATATTTTTTTATTTGTCAAACTAAGACTTATTTAACAGGTAATAAATATAGTTTAATAAGCACGCTTTAATAATTAATCATACTAAAAAGCGGAAAATAAATATAGTTTAAAATAATTCTTGAAATTCTTAATAAAGGCAGGAAATGATAATGAACGATAAACATTAGTATTTTTGTGAAAAAAGCGTGGGGCGCTTTGTGCTATATTTTTCGTATATCGAGCACCCCTCGCTTTTATTCACAATAATACTAATGTTTATCGTCCATTATTATTTTCTGCCTATATTAAGAATATCAAGAATTATTTTAAACTAATATTTATTTTCCGCTTTTTAGTCTGATTAACTATTAAAGCGTGTTTTTTAGTTTTTTTAATATATATTTATTTTTCATTTTTTAGTTTGGGTTATTGTTAAGAAAAAATTTTCTTTTCACTAGATTGAGCTAGAACAATATCATATCATCATATTGTCAGCGGTTCTTAATAAGTCTACAAAATTTAAATTAAATCTGACCGTTTAAAGTGGGTTAAAATCGGGTTCAAAGAAATCGGTTACAAACAAAGATACATACAAACCCGAACAAACCCGATCGTTTATGCCGAATAATAAGAAAATAACGATATTTGCAAATTTTTGAAAATTCTGACATATTGACAGGTGTCAAATTTTGACAAGGGAATTTTTTGCGTATTTTTTTCAACTTTCCACCGTCAATGTACATACGACCTTATAGTTTTTTTATTAATATCATTTTTTTTAAACGATTTGACATATTGACAGCTGTCAAACTTTGACAGGAGAATTTTTTGCTTATTTTTCCCGAAGTCTCCGCATCGAATACTATAGGTACGACTCCATAATTTGTTTCGTCAAAATCGCATCTTCGTTTTAAACCTGACAGCTGTCAAAATTTAACAAGAGAATTTTTTGCGTATTAGATTAATGTATTGTCAGCGGTTCTTGATAAGTCGACAAAATTTAAATTAAATCTGACCGTTTAAAGTGGGTCAAAATCGGGTTGAAAGAAGTCGGTTACAAACAAACATACAGGTGGAGCTAATAAGCGTGTTAAAAAAGTAGACATTTTTGGATAGAGAATGTAAAACTGTAGCCATTTTAGATACTGTAACCATCAGGGAAATATTAAGGGCTATCAACCGTTGGTTTCGAGCTTTCTATGACCTACCGATTGGGGGAGCGTGTTGAACCAAAATGTTAAAATAGTAATTTACAAGAAAATAGTTTTTAAATCTTTTAGGATATATATTATGTTTAAATATTATTAGTTAAAGCTGCAAACTGTAGTTAAAGCCGCAAAAAATTATGAGGTGTGGAAATTTTTAAGAATTCTCTTTGCTTTTTAATGGTTTCCTTCAACTTCAGTGTTTGTATAAATCTGTCAATTAGTTCGTTAAGTTCTTGCGTATTCTCGTTCCCGTAAAAATAACAATTTTTGAATAAGCCAGAAAGATTTAACAAGCTAAATGTAAATCTTAGCCATTTTCCCATTTCTGTGTCCCGGAGAATATATTTTCTAAAATTGTGTACGAGGAAGAATTTTTAAGTTTTAAATAGAGATATACTTGTTTAAACTAACATTGAAAATGTTAATCAATATTCTGAAGGTGTATGTCACGAGTATAAACCCAGAATACCGCAGAATATAAAGCACGTATATTGCCTTAGTGAGACATAAAGCGTATAAAATTTATAATAAGGAGTTCATAGTACAATAAAAAATTAATACAGATATGGCAATACCCAAATGATAGAATAGTTTTGGACGTGCATTGTCAAATGTAGAGGTCGACAAGACAAGAATTCTTGTCTTGATAACAACTTCTTGTCTTGTCTTGAGAAAAAATCAAGAAATTAAAAAAAATCTTGTCTTGACGTTTTCTTGACATCTTATATCTTGTCTTGACTCAAGAAATTTCAAGATCTTGAAATTTCTTGATCTTGAAATTTCTTGATAAACCGGTGATTCCCCCCTTTATTTGTTTTCTGACGAACGCAAATGACGTCGGACGTCGCGCAGTTGCATGCTATAGCACGTTTAGTTAAGTAAGGTTATTATTACAAAGTGGTAGTCTGTACCCTGTTTTGTTAAATTTTTGATGCTAGTTTGTGAATGGTGATGGTAAAAAGTACATTAACATTATATTATTATTATCTCGTATTTTACCATAACTGACAGTAACTCTTCAGTCAACAATTCGTTTGCTGAGCCATTTGGCTCCGATTCTGGCTCAGAATATTTACCAACAAGCAATAGACAGAAACGTAAGCGTTACGGTTTTAGTAAATATTTATAAAACGCCAGCAACATCTGTACCTGCGGAACGGCTATTTTCAAGAGCAGCTTTGACAATAACAAAGCGGAGAAGAAATCGGCTAGGCCTTGACTCCATAACATGTCTTGTGCCTTAATTCATGGCTTATGGATTCCGATTTAAAAATGTGTCAAATTTGATTTTTAAAATCTAGTTTACAATTTTAGTTTCAACAGAAATATATCATTTATTATTTTTAATTTACATTTTTGTGAATTGTTCTAGCAAAAAATGTGTTCAGTAAATTAAAATATGTTATGTTATGTTAAAATATGTTATTTTTTTTACAAATAAATATGTTTTAGCGTTTTCATTGTTAGTCAAGATATTTCAACATTTCTTGTTTTCTTGACAAGAAATCTTGGTATTGACATAAAATTTCTTGTCTTGTCTTGAAATCTAAAATTACTTCTTGTCTTGATCTTGTCTTGAAATCAAGACTAACAGAATTAAATGACGACTCTCACTATTCAATACATACCTAGGCTACAACGTATATGATGGGTAAAATATGAAAGATGTGCGGTTTGTATAACTTGGTTTTTATTTGCAATTATTACTATTTTTCAAAATGGTAGGTTTTACTTTCTTACTTAAGAAACATCATGTTTGTATTAGTGTATTACGTATTTTGCTATTTTTAGACGAAATAAAACCTATTTTAGTTATACTTGCTGTCGCTTTTTATCTACTTTTGTTTGTTTAACATTTAACCCCCAATGCAACGGTAAAATCATTGTGAAAATCAGTCCAATTACCCCGGAGTAATCAGCGTACATATTATTATCAAAAACATACATTCGGCTGGAATTAAGAACCTCCTATTTTATTGTCTGTTAAAAATGCTTAAATCCTTAAAAAATTCCAATAAAATACGATATGCGGCAACACCACGGCATCACATCAGTGAATTTGAGACATCTGTTGCCGAGGCGCTGCATTTATAACTACACACGATCAACTCCACAATGGCGGCCAAACCGTCTCCAATACAGTCTGAAACAGAGTTGTCTTATAGTTTGATATTTAATGGTTCCAGCCTTGATTGCCCGAGTATTCGGTGTCTGTTTCGATTCTTTCGATCGAATACCTCGCATTGGCAGATTTTGCATGCATGCATGCATGCATGTGTCCTGTCAGAATTATTGTGGTGGTTCTCAGCTGGTTTCTGCTCATTAGAAGTACCTGTCTCGCTAGTTACGGGTCAGGGTCCCCGATGAAAGATTTGCTATGGTTTAATCCCGATTCCAGTAGATTTTTTCTATATGTAATATTATATCAATAATCACATTGTCACGTTATTGTTTTATAGAAACCACGTATTTAACATACATGTACGTTGTCGGACAATGACTTTTTCTAATATATATTTTAATGAACACACGAAAGCGTGTTGGTGGTACCTCTTATAAAATTATAAATTCAAATCAAATTACCGACTATAGTAAAAGCCGCCATTATTATAACGGGCTGGTTTCATCTTTGCCATATAATAAAACAGGATATCTGAGGTGTAGGTTTTTTTATATGATTATGTTGATCCGTGTATTAGGCATTGACTTTTTATTGTAAATATTATTGGATCGCAAATCGGGGTAAATGTAAATATGAGTATTCAACTAAAGGCGGATGACGGATATTTTATATAGAAATATCATACGTATACAGGGTGTTACAAATTCGACGCTGACCATTGGGATCTCGTAAACGGCAGGAGTTACAACGAAAGTTAAATTGGGGCAAAATTGTGCATTTGAATAATTAACTAACAAGTCGACAAAAAATTGGAAAATTCAGTGTAAATCCGAAGTTTTCAAAAAAAAAAATTCTTCCTCGTTTAGTATTTTTAATTGCAGTTTCGCATACCTTGTGCCCAATAAAATAATTAAGCTTTTACAGGGTGTTTGGGGAGGAAAGGGCAATATTTTGGGAATGTGTTCAGAGGGGGAAAATAAAAGATATAAACCCATATGTTTTAGTTCGATTCTCAACCATTTCTGAAATAATCGGTTCTGAATTTTTTTTATATTGAAATAATAAAGGAGGCTTTAATTTTAAACGTCCGATACATTTGGATTGATAGTTTTGACATGCATAGTAGTTGTCAGTTAGCTTCATATTGAGCGTAACGACTTGAACCAAGATTTTCATACTTACAATGCCCCACCCCCACACATTCAGTCACAGGGAGTATGCCGACATGATATTTGTGTATGGTTACTGTGGTAGTGCGATGCGCGCAGGTAATGAATATCGACGTCGTTTTCCAAATCGAAGAGTTCCTTATAGTGCTTAGGAAACTGAAATGTTTCCAGGCGTAAGAATTGTTTTTGAAAAAGTGCAGGGTAGATGTGGAAAATAAAGAAAATGTTCTGGTTATTGTCGCAGATAACTCAGTTATAAGTACGAGACGGGTTGCAAATGAACTTCATATACCATCACATCTAGCCGTATGGGAGTCACTTAGAAAAAAGGGTTTAAAACCTCTTCACGTTCAATCCGTTCAACATCTTCTAGATGGTGTTCCTGCTTCAAGGGTACAATTTTGTGAATGGATCCATCAAAATCGAAGTCTGCACAAATACATTTTATTTAGCGATAAAGCTTAGTTCAGTCGTGATGGAATTAATAATTTCCACAATGAACATCGGTGGTCAGATGAAAACCCTCATGCTACATTTGAACGAAACTTTCAACATCGATTCAGTATTAATGTCTGGTGTGGCTTCACTTATATAATATTAATTAACTTATTAGCGCCTCTCAAATTTAAATTATTCTACTAGTTTTAGTTAGATTTTAAATTATTCAATATAAATTAGGGCCTGAACATCAGTATCTGGTTTTAATCTAGATGGCTGCCATACTGAGGCCTATTATTGTTATCCGCTCAATTTGTAATATTTCCTACATAATTGTAACAATGTAATAATGTTGAACAATAAATGTATATTATTGTTATTATTATTATTATTATTATTATTACTTTGGGCCAGTCTGCGAACCCCGAAGCTTATAACTTTCAACCCTCTCAAATATTATTTCAAATTACCATTAGATTTTAAATTCCAAAGATAAATTTAAAAAGCAATCAGGCCAACAAACTAACTACGGTATAAACTACAACGAAAAGGAATAAAACCGTAACCACCCAACTAAAAAGGAGTTGATTAGCTGCTGAAATAACCCGTTAAATCTTTTGCAAATTTAAATAGCCCGAGGCTGCTTATAAAATAAAATAGCTTTATTAAAACCACTTCCTAATTCGGTCTTATTCAAAAATTGATTAGGTAACACCTCATTTGCGAAAAAGAAGATAAATGACGAATTTCTATTAAAGTACTTAATTAACTTGCGGATTATTCGTCAGTCAATTTGATAATATTAGAACAGGTATACAGAGAAAGACTTAAGCCAACTTTATAAGAGAAACAATGTGTGGATAAGTATCTGAAAACGGGATTTTTTTACTACTTTATATAATATATTGCTTCCTATGTCAGGAACACAGAGAGCGATGGAGCGAGCTATGCTGGAGGTGTCCTTGCGAGATAGAATAAAAACAGAAAGAATCAGAAGGAAAACGCGGGTGGCTGACGTCATATCACGTGTTGCAGAGCTGAAGTGGCGTTGGGTAGGTCATGACGCGAGAAATGGACTATCAAGGTAACACACTGGAGACCCAGGGAGACCAAACGAAGCAGACGTAGACCACAGAGACGCTGGATAGATGATATTGTAGAAGTGGTGGAAAAAAACTGGTCCCGAATTGCTAGAGACCTACAGACTTGGAAAAGATACGAAGAGGCCTATGTTCAGAAGTGGGTGGAGGAAGGCTGATGAAGAAGAAGAAGAAGAGAAGATGTCAGGTTTCAGAACAGGACATAATACAATAACAGTTCTCTCCAGAATAACTAATAATATTACTGACAACAAGGACAAAAAAAAGTTACGCCTGAAATCGCTTAACTTTTCTGCCTTATCTTAATATTCAAACTAACATACTATGGATTTTCCCTCGATATAATTCTCGTGTAATATCTTATCTTCACCCAAGAACTCAAAAAGTGTCATGTAATTCCGAGTATTCTTCCATGTCCTCTGTTGTATTAAGTATCCCTCAGGAATCTGTCTTGGGTCCCCTAATTTTTTCAATATACACCGCAGATAGCGTAAATTAATCAAACGTTCAGGCGTTTGCAGACGATATTAATTTATTTATTGGATTTGATCCAGGTGGTATCATAGCTGCTTCTGCTCAATTAAATGCTGACTTCGAAAGCCTTAAAATTCTATAATTACAACATAGTTTGAAACTTAACCCTACGTTTACGTTTGTAACTTAATTCTTTTTAATAGCAATAAATTGCTCAATGATTTTAATATTATTATTGATAATATGATAATAACGTCTTACTACCTCAAATAAGTCCCATAAGTTTGGGATTGATTTTAGATTAGAGACGGCTGTTTACTCAGCATATACATGATCTACTTCCACGTGCCTATACATCCCTGAAGCTTCAATATGCAAATAGACTTTGTATTGATGTAAAACTTAGAAAATTGTTGTATGATAGTTTAGTGTTGTTTTTGTTCAATTATGGTTATGTTGTGTACGGCAACTATTTCAACGCTTTTATCAGATATCGCACACAAAAAGTTCAGAATGCTTTTTGTAGATCCATTTTTAGTCTTCAGAAATTTGCTAATGTATGGCCATACATAGCACAACTGATTGGCTTAATATGAAAAATCGGAGAACAATGCTTGTTGTAACGTTTGCACGACAAATAAGAAAACAAACAATCCACTTTATTTTATTAGTAGATTTTTTATTAGACGACAGGATTACCCCTCTGTTAACGTTGGATCCCGCTCATTGTTTCATATTCCTCGACATCGGACTGCTGTTTCAGAGATACTGTTCGCTTGCATTGTTCCGAATGGTTCTACAATAAATTTACATTTTTTCCAAATAATTTATATATTGTTTTCAAGAATAATTTAAAACGTAAATTATTATTAACTTAGTCTTAACTCTTAACTACTAGCCACTTGATCTAATGTATATCATCTTTACCATTTCCACTAAATTTCTAATAGATGGAAACTCAATTTTTATATCTTCGCTTGTCTGCGTAACTGGTAATAGTTTAAAACCTTTCAAGTTTAAGGTCATAGTACGCCACTGACTACTTGTATGCTTGTAATGGTTTTTAGCCTTTTAAACCTATTATAGTACCGCATATTTATTATAAGGTATGGTAGTATCTCATAAACGCTTATTAACGCTAAAATAAGAAAGGGTGAACGTTGGTTAAGTGAAATATGTATTAATTCCCCAGACAACATTCCATTCTTAAGTTTTTATAATGCAGAGGCAATAACTTTTCTTGGTGATTATACTGAAACAAGGATATATAGAAAAAGAAAATAAGGAAAAAAGATTATAAGAATGAAATATATTCGCTTCGGGTTCAGTCGTTTACGTAGCAATTTCACGGTTGAAGAAAATTCTGATCTTGACCAGCAGAGTTGCTGTTTATAATAAGGGGGTAAAGAAGGTTAACTAAAAGGTTAAGTGCAAGTTATGCGTCGGTATTTTATATCGCTTTTGCTTTTATGGCTGTATGTGGACGTATGATTGCAATGTACTTTTAAATTCAATTTTAAATTTTTCTACTGAGCTCGGGGGTTGCAGAATTCTATGTGCCTATTAACATATCGCATTTCCTTTCGAATAACAACAATAATAGTAACAATGCGAGTTTGTAACTTGGAATACATTCTGTAAATCCAGCATAGTTTTTTTTTTAAATGTTTGTACATGGGTATGGACATTTTAAGTTGTGGTCTTTATAGTAAATAAAATATTGCTCAGTGTGTCCTAAATCAGAAATATGACCATATCGTTGATTTTTTTAAATGGCAACATTAGTTTTTTATTGACTATTTAACTAGAGTGTTTTACACTGGCAAAATGTCATAGCAACGGCCGGTCTTCTACTGGCAAAATTACTACCTGCACCTACCTGGACAAAATTCACATGTGATTTTTGCCGCGGCAAAATTTTGTCTTTTTTCTAGTTAAATAGTCATGTCGAATACCACTCGAGAAAAAATTGTGTAAGCAAAATTGTTCTCAAGGATTTATTTAAGTTTGTTGCTTTTAAGCAATTTCGCTCATGACATTTTCGACAAAATCACTCGCCTGACGGCTCGTGATTTTGTCAAAAATGTCATTCGCGAAATTGCCAAGCAACAAACTTTCATACCTTTCGAAAATTTTGCCGACAAAATTTTATCTCTTGTGATATTATATATGATTATTTCAATAGAGTGTTTCATACTGGCAAAATATCATAGCAACGGCCTGTTTTCTAGTGGAAAAACTCTTATTAATTATTATCTTAATTATATAGACCTGGACAAAATCAACAAGATGGTTTTACAGCGGAAAAATTTCGATATGTCAGGTAAAAACTATTGTTAGTCTGACAAATGTCATCCTGGCTTGAAAAAAAAAATGAGCAATTTAAACGGAAATGCAAGATTTGGGTGCCAATCTATCCAAGAAATAAAAAAATCGATAGCTGAAAATATTCCACTTAACACACGGAAATCCAAGAACTCAATTTGGGCACAGTTCTCAGAGTTTCTAACGGTAAGAAATTATAAACTGGAAAAATGTACTACTGTGGTGGAACTGGCGAAAATCCTCGAAGATTACGCCTTTAATATAAAGAAGGGTAATGGCGCAGAGTATAAAGAATCTTCTGTAAAGGCTATAATATGGAACACTACAGCAAAAATGATTCAAGAAATGTATTTTACAGAATACGAAATAAAGATTGACCCTTTAAAAAATATTTCCTTTAAATGCGCGAATGGCAAGAGACGCAAAGAGAAAGTAGCTCCAAAGTTGTCAGGAAAAAAGGAAAGTAAGTTCAAAAGCATTATCTACCAAAGATTTACTAACAATAATGCAAAGCTACAATGGAGAAAAACCCGATGAAGCACAAAAAAAAGTTTTTCCATCTCTGCTCATTTGAACTAGCTTGGAGAGGCAATGCGACCGTAAATTGCAAAATTTAATATTTTCAAAAGGAGTTTGATACCATGGAAGAATTTACCGGACGAATTGAATATAACAGCATATTTTCCAATACAGCTCAAGGTGGGTCAAATGGATTGGCAAACATCAAATGGTTGGTAAGAAATTCATCAAACAAAGAGTTATGCCCTGTAAGATTATTTTTAAAATTATTGGAAAAAAGAGGATCAAACATTTTTACAGACAGACTATTTCTCTCCGTTCATCCAAACTGGGAGAAGGGATGTTGGTTCAAAAATACTTCACTAGGAATAAATACAGTATCTAAGTGGACCAAAACTTCAGCGGAAAGAATTGGAATAGATACGAAGAAGCATAAAATAACAAATTATTCTCATCGATCTTCCGCTGTGTCTGCTCTATTTAAACAAGGTGTTGGGGAACAAGAGTTGATTAAGTAAACAGGCCACTCAAAGGCAAATTCCCTGAAACAATATCTGCAGCTAGATCCTAGTTATCGTCTGAAGCTCATCGAAAATCTCAGAACAACAAATGAAGCATGTGGACCTTCGATTACTCAAATGCAAGTCAATCATACCCAAAACCATGCTTTGATAAAAAAGAATGGACAAACTATTACTGTACGTTTAATATTAGTAATAAATAAATAAAGTTTCTAGTTTGCTAAATAAACAGTGTGTTTTTATTGTTTTCTCGTGAA
Organism: Polydrusus pterygomalis; assembly: GCA_963969555.1. Taxonomy (NCBI): domain Eukaryota; kingdom Metazoa; phylum Arthropoda; class Insecta; order Coleoptera; family Curculionidae; genus Polydrusus; species Polydrusus pterygomalis. The sequence goes on from OZ018380.1 coordinate 30,643,232, forward strand.
ATAGTCTTGTCGAATAGCTATCATTCGAGAGAAAATTTTGTATCGGCAAAATTTTCTCTTGGTTTTATTCAATTTTGTTGCTTTTTGTTGCAAAAATTCAATTTTATTCGCAACATTCCCAAGCAACAAACTTTCATACCAGTCGAAAATTTTACCGGCAAAATTTTATGATATTATATAGGATAATTTTTTTAAAGTGCATAATATGAAGTTATACATATAAGTATCAAATTTTTATTCCTTGTCAATTATAAGATATTAAACAAACAGAAACTATTTTAATTGAAAAAAAAACCTTTCCATTCATCTTTATTACTTTTTCGTCAATAAATACTCAAAATGTTGTCCATTCTCTATTTGACAATTTCCTAAATGCGAGTAAAACTCGTTTTGAACATTTCTAATTACTTCTGGAGAAATTAACCGACACTGATGTCTTATTCGTGCTTTCAACTCCTCAACATTTGTCGGTTTTGTACAAAGAATAAAAATATGAAATTTAGTACTTATGTCGAAATTAAGTCCAACTTGACAATAGAGAGGTAACAAGACCATCACAATGAAGAAAAATCCAAAAGAAGACCGCTTCATAAGAAGGCGCATAACTAAACACGAATGAAATAATTCAGAAAGAAACAAACATTTTCAAGTAAAACTGTATAAATTAAGTGGACTCATGCAAATTCAAAATGTTCGCTAAGAAAATTTCTTCTGCCTTGACAGTATAATAGATTAATTCTCTAAGTAAAGCGAAGTACAAAGGATTGTTTCGTGCAGTTAAACTCGGACAATAAATAATCCGAAATTACATTTCAGACATATTCGTGTAATGTATAAAATTTATTTAGGCAAATGCAAGGCAGTGTATAACGGGGTCAAAATAATGTACCTGAAACTAGAGCGCCACTGCAATAACGTTATTTTGACAGCTTAAAAAATCTATTGTTTATTAAATGTTTTGACTGGCCTTCTTTCATTGTTTAAAAGAAGCTTTCTAGATTTTAAACGAGTAATTGAGACGACATTCCTAGCCCAACAATTTCGAGATTTTGACGGATCCAGATGGGAGGGTATCTCCATGTCGGTGGCACAGGGTACCTGGTTAAACTAAATAATGTGAGGTCATTTTGGTGTGTCAAATCTTGTCACGATATTGACATTTGTATTAAATTGAATTTTTGTTTTAAGTGAATTGGAATTTTGACGTTTAACACGTGGATACAAACCAAACTGTATAGTCGATAAGCAGTCCAAAATGGCAGTTAAATTGTGATATTTTTGTTACAGAAAAAAAAAGGTTTATCTTTTTCCAAGTCACATTTTTTTTATCGATGTCGGTATTTTTTGGACTTTGAAGAAATGGTGATAAAGCAGCTCAAATCCGAACAGACAATGTATAATGTGTTCTATAGAGTTTTAAAAATCTTTTGTATAATTTATAATTAAATAGCTATACCCTGCGCGCATTGCTACGCTACTTACTAAATTTTATATTATTATTTATTAGTACCCGGCATGTGTTGCGCCACTTTTTTTTAAGCCGAAACCTTTCTCGGCCTGCACACAACAACTCACCAGATTTTCATCGTAATCGATACCCTGCGCGCGTTGCTATGCTACTTCCTAAAATACCCGGCATGCGTTGCGCCACATTTTTTTTATGCCGAAACCTTCCTCGGCCTGCACACAACAACTCACCAAATTTTCATCGTAATCGGATAAATGGTATAGGAACGCATACGGGACAGACAGACAGACACACATTCATTTTTATATAATATAGATTAGTGTTGGGCAACATGCTTGGTAAAACTGTTGTTCCATTGCACAGGAAGAAAAAATAATAACTACTTGTTATGTTTCACAAATTTAATCAGTTTCCTGACACGTGTTTCGGCCCTTTCGGGTCATTTTCAAAGGAGTACAAGAAGATACTAAATTCTATGTGACATTACAAAGGTATTTATATCATATTATGGTAGCTATAAACATGTCATAAAATTAAAATTAGGATTAGAAGATTGAATGGTCAACTGTGGGTTTTCCCAATTTATTAAAGGTACACAAACATGTTTAGTCCTAAATAAGTGTGCTATTAAGAATTAGGGAAGCACCTGAAGGCTGAAGGTATTTCGGTTTGATTATTCACAACATTACATTTATTTTTTATGGCTTTTTTGATAGCTATTGTTTCTAGTAGATTTAGTTTTCTGCTTTTATTGTGTTTTTATATGGGTTTTGTGTTGTTAGAGATTGAGTGATTGTCTTTAATGCAGTGATCAGCTAACCCTGTATTATTTTTATTTTTTTAAATAGATGTTTTGTGTTCTTTAGGCCTGGTGTCAACATTTCTACCTGTTTGTACAATGTAGATAGCATCGCAGTTGTCATATTTTATTTGGTAGACCCCACTTTGTAAAACTTTGTTTTTAGTTTCTATTTTAGCATTGGATATGTGTTTGTGTAAGTTGTTTTTATTGACTTGTATAGGAATGATGTTAAGGTTTTTAAGTTTTTTGGAGATTTTTGAATTGCTTAATCAACTTTAAGAACCAAAGCCAATATTTCAAGGTAGTAAAATTTATATGGAGTTTCCCATGGTCAGTCTGGCGGCGCACCACTCGGCATATATTGTTATTGTTGCAATACATATACATTTAATTAAGACATTTCTTTTTCACAAATTTCTAAATGTAACCATATTATTATAAACTTTGACGATGGACCATTAACGTAAAAAGGTCTGTAAGAAGGCGCATATGTACCGACTGAAACTTGTCTGATTTTATATGTTAACCTATGCTATCACAATGTCTCTTGTATACATAAACTCAACGTTATATTCACATATCCTACCATTTTTAAGGCGGCGCTGTCTAGATAAAATCTGTTGGTTCATTAAAATCCAGTATTTCATTCAGAAACGTCATGATGGTACAGTGTAATGGACTTTAAAAGGCTGATGACCATGAAATAGTGTATGTTTTTGTAATATAATACTTTGTCGGTTAAAGAAGCTTTTACGTTGAGATAGGTAGAGAGGGCTTTTAAAGCGGAATATGTTCGTACTTTTGCGATATAAAATTTAATAATGATGTCTGGTTTCGTTGGGGTTTATACTCGGACGAACAACCAAAGAAAGACAACGCTACTTATTTACATTTTAAATCTGTCACAATGTAATAATATTTATTTACACTACAAGGGAGGCGGGTGATACTTACCAGTCAGGGGCGTCATTTAGGGGGGGGGGGCAGGGGGGGCCATTGAGTATTCATACACAAAAATCAAAATTTGGCTTTTAAAAATAAAAACACCTTTTAACTTAAATATACTTACTACGGTTTAACGCATCGCATATAGTTTGAACACTTTGTTGCAGAAAAAATGTGTAGGTACAGGGTTATCCAACCAAGACTAGACAAGGCGATTTTTTGACTTTTCCTGTACTTTTATAAAAAAAACTGAAATAGCCATCTTAAGTCATTTTCTCCCGCGAATTCGAATATCTTCAGCAAAAAACAATTGAACATCAAACAAAAGTACTAGGGGTCACTTTGATATTTTTTTAAATGGAACACCCTGTATATTTTTACATTTTTAAATTCCACATAAAATTATAATTATTTTTTATTAAATGCATTATTAGTCTATACTTCATAGTTGCCGAGATATTGACTCTCGAAAAGTGACATTTTTGAACTTTGACAGCTTACAACTTTCTAACAGTACGTCTTAGAGCAAAACGGCTTACATGTCCCTATCTTCAATTCTTATTATCTTCCCAAAAAAAATCAACTTCCAGTTAAACCGGAACAACTATATTTCCTTCTTTCGAGTTACATTCGGTTTAACCGGAAGTTGATTTTTTTGGGAAGATAATAAAATTTAAAGATAGGGACATGTAAGCCGTTTTGCTCTAAGACGTACTGTTAGAAAGTTATAAGCTGTCAAAGTTCAAAAATGTCACTTTTCGAGAGCCAATATCTCGGAAACTATGAAGTATAGACTAATAGTGCATTTAATAAAAAATAATTATAATTTTATGTGGAATTTAAAAATGTAAAAATATACAGGGTGTTCCATTTAAAAAAATATCAAAGTGACCCCTAGTACTTTTGTTTGATGTTCAATTGTTTTGCTGAAGATATTCGAATTCGCGGGAGAAAATGACTTGAGATTGCTATTTCAGTTTTTTTATAAAAGTACAGGAAAAGTCAAAAAATCGCCTTGTCTAGTCTTGGTTGGATAACCCTGTACATGGAAAAGCAAAATACATGTGTGTCACCATTTAAATATATCGTGGGATTCAATATCTGTAAGCTATTTTTGTGCAACTGAGTGTAGGTACTTCTACAAACTAGTTGACGAATTTGCTGCAATAAGGCATCGCCGTTACCCACTAAACCATTAATTTAGTGAAAGGAGATAAATAAGACACTTTAAGTCTTCCTTTACTGGTATATAAAAATAAAGTTTTATTGAAGGGAAAATTCTCTACATGTTTCGAATATAAATACGTTCATCATCAGGAGAATAGAATAAGAAAAATAAGAAATACAATAGGTGCGAACAGTCCAAACGGAGCTACAAGATGATGGAAAGGTCGAGTTAGGTATTTGGAGAAACTTCAAACATAATGATAGGCCAAGTATTTGTAATAAAGAGAGAAAAAAGCAGATTGTTGTGAAGGAGGAACAGAAAGATTTGAGTCTCGATTCAATTGACCAATTAAAGGGACTAATAAAGAAATAATTTTGTGTGAGGTCACATAATAGTGAAACAGCACTGTGTAAGTGTGAGGAGAGAAAATTATATAAAAAATTTAAAAAGCAGTAATGTTATAAAAAAATTTTTCATAGTAATAGGTAATAGTTTAAAATCTTGGCTCTCGACATTCCTTAATTAGAAAATAAAGTTTAAAAAGTTTTGAATGTGAACTGAAGCTGACAGTTCTGAAAAGACAAGGTAAAAAAAAATTATTATATCAATAATTTAGTGTTTAGGTCTGAGCGTCTTTGTTTTTCTTTAATGCATGTTTTACCAAAAATATTGTTTTGTTTTTTATGTTTATTTTTGTTAATTTGGCATCAATAAAATGTTTTTTTTTCGTCCATAAAGTTTTTTTTTTGAAATGATAGCTCAAATTATAAAATTTAAAAAACATTTTTTTTTTTAAATTTGAGGGAACTGGAGTAGAAAAAATATAATACAAAACTCGGGAGGCAGTATTCTTGACCAGTCTCGGACGATTTTGCAAGCCCTCGCTGTCGCTCGGGCGCAAACTATGTCATCGCCTGGTAAGTATCACCTGCCTCCCTTGTAGTGTAAATAACTATTGATAGTATTAAAAAGGTTATCCACCTAATTAACCTGAACCAAGTAATCGCTTGGTTTTCACAGGTGGTATACGACTTAAACGTGACTCAAACAGCGTTAGCAACTTAGTTTTAAATCGCCTAAGATTTATACAGGGTAGGGTGTTCCTTAATGACGTGCTAATATTTTAGGGTGTGATTCCTTAACTTATTTTGTGAAGAAAAGTTCATATGTATATGTCCTAAACGGCTTACATTTTTTGCTTGTTGAATTTTTTTTTAATGCGTTTTTTGTAATATCTCCCAAAGTTTTTTAGATAATATTTTTAACCCAATTATATAAACGAAATATAAAAACTGGTGCAGAGGTTCCGAAGGAAAAAACTGTAGCAATAATAATTGCATTCTGTTATCTTTACCAACAGGATAAAAGCATCAAAAATGGAAAACGCGGTTTAGTACAGAAGAAATAAATATGTTATTTTACCATCACATTCACCATGTTTTAAACTTGTACGGTGGTATTAACGGTTTAGTAGCATGATGGCTTGCAAAAATATACCGTAAATTTTATTTACAATTGAAACTTCGAACTCAACGTGCGATAGATTAAAAGTTATGGCGGTATTCATTGGTAAAACATTGAAATACATTTGACACTTACCAATGCAAAACGCTATGACTAACCCTGAGAACATACAAAGGGGCAAGCGGTGCGCCTGCACAAGTTTTGCGTTCAATGCTGCGTTACCCTATTATAATTTACGTTCGCGGCGTAGTGCCAAGAAGCCAAAATACCATGTGTTTTTAAACACAAACAGTTGAATTAGTTCTCAGCGGGCGCAAGGTTTGGTAACCTATTGTACGAAATTAACATGCATAAACTAATAATATTAAATTTAAAAGAGTAAATGAAATATTTGTTATTGGAAATAGGTGAGTTAATTAACATAATAATAAACGCCAAGAAAATTTGGTCTCTAAAACTTGACGCGTGAGCTTGCTACAGCTCACTACTGAACTGGGAACTTTTAGGAAGAAAATAGTATCAGCTGTTAATGTCACATGCGGGTGTCTACTGTCGAAACGCTTTATTTTTAGAAAAAGTTGACTCTACCAAGTGCTTTAAATAAAATTCCCGGTATATATTTCTCTTCCGTTTAGTTTATGGAAACATTTTTTTTTTAGAAATTGTCCGAGAAAAGACGCTGTCACCATAACTAAAACAGAAAATGAGAAAATAAAGTTTTTACTTTAGCATCTCCTTTTCTACAGCTAAATTTCCTCACGAAAAGTCCATAAAACAACTGGGCAGGTGTAAGCACGGAACCATTTTTTAAATTTAATTAAGATGTGTAGAAGTTAGAAAGCAGTAAAACGTTTTAGATAGGTTTCTTTTGAAAATTTATTTGATAAATTTGTGATATTTTATCGTGAAACGTGATGGTATGTTGGTTAGTAACATGAGATAGCGTTTTAGAAAAATCGTTAAAAAAAATTTTTAATTAAATTTTTATCAGATTTTTGATTAAGTATTTAAAAAAAACTACATAAAAGCATAGTCCACACAATATCTGGGATAGTTATTTGGACACAAAACGTTTTTTTATTGTTTTTTAAGCGGTGATTTAACTGTTAATTGTAAAATCTGTGCTTACCTAAGTTGTTAAAGGACTGTTTCGCGAACAAATCTTATATTCGTATGAGAATAGGTATACTTAACCGCGGCAAGGGAGGAGGAAACATCTTTGTTGAGCTGAGTTAAATTTTTAAAAGGAATGCTTAACTTAGCCATTGCAGCTATATAAATAGCTGTTTGGTGAAAATAATGTATGTATGTTGTCGTCGGCGTTTTTTTTTTTTCGGAAACGGTTAGAGTGGAACGATTGAAACTTTTTGGTTTTAGAGAGGAATAGTGAGGGTACATTGTGTGAAAATTTCGAATATACAGGATATGCCGGCAAAATGTTATTAAACGTCAAAGTCGAAAAATATCGGATTCTCGTTGAAATTCGATACAGGTCGCAAAAATTGTTTTTATCGATTTAAACTTTTTCGACGTGTAGACGACTACCGTGGGCTACAGAAGCCTATTGTTTGTGAACGCGATTGAAAGTTTGAAAATAGTTTTTTTGATTTTTTCAATGTCGAAAATGGGCCGAAACAGGTATGTACCTGGATCGTTAATAAGTAGAATTGGGTGCATCGGACCGACATTAGGTTTGGATAATCGTTTAGGCCATCTTAAAAACTACCTTTTTTCAATATATCGTTCTATACCTAACTGGAATAGAAAGAGCTCGTGAAATTGTATTAAAAGAATTTTTTTAGTTTCTTTATCTTTAATACGGAAAAAACGGCAAGATTTTGAATTTTTATTTTTTTATTTTTTTTTAGCGTCGCACTGGTCCGCTTAAACACGTCTGCAAGTGTCTGTATATAACTTTTAAATTTTTTTTAGTTCACTATATCAACGGATAAACAAGCTTTAATTTGTATGGTAAACGCGCTCTGCGAAAACATATTTTGTGGCTCAAAAAAAATAATTTATATTTTTTTACAGATTTTTTCATCAGACGTTTTACTATTTCGACTGTAACTTATTCAAAAACCGTTTTATTTTTCTCCAAAAACACGCACTGATTTTAATACTATTCACATTTGGATAGTGTGCTTTGGTTTTGATGAAATTTAATTCTAAAAAACCGGCTGTCAGAAATGGGTGAAAAATAGGATTTTCAACTTGACTTTCTAGACTAATAAGAACATTTCGAGACTGTTTATTGGATACCTCGTTATCTAATTTATTCAATTTGGCTGATACACACTGTATGTATCTTGTCAAAATGTGCCTAAACATTTTAACAAAAAACGTGGGAATCGTATTCTTACAAACGACCTTGCAACCGTCCTTTTCAAATTCATGTTGTGTTTCCGTTAACCGCATAAACTACAAAGCAATTATAAGGATATTAGACTTGAATATTTACCATTTCCATCTTAACGGAACCGCGTAACTTTTACCGTTCTGTCTGATGCATTTACTACTTCAAAGGAAAGCTTATTAAAATAAAACTGTATTTTTACGTAACGTAAGAAGATCTAGATCATTAAACAACGCGATTTGCATACCCTATGATAATTATGTATGTTTGGTTAGTCTATAAAAATAATTCTGGGAATTGTTCGTTACATTTACCGTCACGAGATATTTAGGCGATTAAAAAAATTTACAGTTGATTAATTTAGAAGTTGTTGATTGATTACTAGGCAAATATTAATCGTCCCGGCTTCAGATTACCCTGATAATGTTCGACTACAAACTCCTGATACGTACGTACCCAGTTAAAACTTGTTAACAGGCCATTGACACTTAAGAAAACACATCCGTTAAATGCGAACTTTGAGGTGAAGAGGATGAAACCGCCTTTTATATATATCATATTCAGCTGCGAAGCACTAAGGCTCAAAAGATTCAAATTTTCCGGAAATATTTAACGCGGCGACAACCTCCCGCATGAGAAATTTGGCAGAAAACTATTGGACCTGTAGAAGGAACAAACCTTTTCTAACCAAGACTTGGGCGCACAATAAGGCAGAATGATGCAGCGCAAGAAGCTTAGGCCACACACCGACCTCCGCCTTTAACCAACCAACCATTCTACTACAAGCTTCAAATAGCTTTTTAATATAAACATAAATAATTGCAAGACTTTTGACATGATTTGCATATTTCATTTTTTATCAAATATTAATTCACACAGCACAGAACTAAAGGGCACTGGGCGACTGACTACCGAGCAACCAAGTCGACTGATCAAATCGCTTTAAAATGATCTGAAGTTGAACTCGAGAGGATCGAGGCAATCAACTGCAGTGGTGTACAGAATGATTGCTATGGTGTTAGGAATGGAATACCGTATAGTCCTCAGCGGTAAATACCGGGTTTGTTTAGTCAGGGTAAACTGCGTATTCCCCAATTTTTTGTTGAAATACATCTTCTTCGGCACCGTCCGTAGGTATTATGGTGTGGGGTGCCATCGCATCATATGGTTCTAGGTCACCATTAGTGTACACCACTGCGTTACGCCCTCAAAATTGTGGAATCACATAACATACTTTAGGGCACCCCTAAATCACATTGTCAACAAGATAATGTCCGACCATATTCAGCCATAATCAGACTGGACTACGTTGCATTGGCTGAAATTAATCTATTGCTATGGCACCCAAAATCTTCGGGTTGTCTCCAATCGAACATGTCTGGGATATTATCGGTGGAAGACTACTAAATTTAGAACAGCCCCCTCAAACTTTGGTGTCACGTCAACACGAGGTACAATTAGTCTGGAATGAGGCACCCCATGACGATATTAATCACCTCATTAGACGCATTAATGAATGCGTAGCACACCTGCATCAACACATTATTAAAGGTAATCATGAATAAAGTTAGATTATCTTGATCAGATCAGTTTAAAATTTTATTTATTGGTTTCAATGACCTCCTAGTAGTAGTAACAGTGGTAGTACCTAATTGAGGCAAGTAGAACAACGGCGATCTTTTTTTCCTATTCCAGAGTATTCTAACCACCTTGGCTCTCACCGCAACGTCCCGACCTTCTTACAAGGACAAATATAACGCTCAAGGCCAGAGCCTCAATCTATTCTCTTGGAGAACAGCCAATCCTAGCACCTGATGCCTGATACTTTCTAGGGCCTTGCAGGTACTTAAAGAGTGTAGAGTCTTCTCTTCCTCCAGGCATCGAGCGCAGATTGGGTGCTCTTCAATGCCGATCAGAGCTAGATGCTTCCTCAGCTTGCAGTGTCCAGTCAGTATGGTGAATCGTCAGTATCTCTATTAAGGATTTCAGGATACATCGGGCTCTGTCTATAGAATCCACTCTAGCTTAGTTTGTTTCGCCAGGCTATGAAGCCCTTAGCTCAACATTACTGCACCCTTGCAATGACTTAAATATTTATGCAAAATATTATTAAAATAAAATAATTTTTACTGGGTGTTCAGATTTCTATGTCACTTTATATTACGCAATTATAAATAACAAATATAATCAATTGAAGCTCCGATAAGGGAATTAAATTTATTTTAGTAATTATAAAGTAATTTTAAAATGAAAATTGGACGTTCTTTTTTGTTCCCAAAAATATAAAACAACATTTGCCATCCAAAATATTCGACAATATACATCGAGCCTTCTACCATAATTATTTATGTTTTTTCTTCTAATTATATAATTACAATAACGAAAAGAGAATTTTTGAATTTAATTAATTTAATTCTACGATTTAAGAAAAGTTAATTGAATTACATTTTGTGTATAGGTGGGTAAATTTCGTATTATATTTCTGTATAACCTAAATTTTAATTTTAACCTTTATGAACCCGGGCAGTCAAGGGCCTCAGTAGCTTCGTGGTTCACGCGGCAGTCACTGAGAACTCTAGGCCGGAAAATGGGTTCGAAACCGGCAAATTTCAGTTGTGTCGATCTTGACGTGGGTGCAGCATCGAGCAAAAATTACGGAGAAGTGGAAAATGTACCATCTTCCAATCCTATTTTTGCCGGTAACCAGGCCAGATGACGTCGGATATCTCGTGGGGAGCGGAGGAAGGAACACACTCCCCAATCGGTAAGTCATGGAGGAGAACGAAACCAAGGGTTGGAGGGGTGCTTCTAATGACTGAGCCCGGACAGGCTATATATATTAATATGTTATTTGAAAATATATATTTTTTAAAGTGGAAGTGAGATACCTTTAAGTCTTTCTCAGCTAATATAGTAAAGAGTATGCGATTTAATTAAAGATTCGCTGGTAACAGCCATTATTAGCAGGAGAAATACAGATATCATATCATGCAATAAAAGTAAAAAGGTAATTATTACCTGAAAACGTCACACCTTTACATTAATCAATGTACTAAAGGTAAAAAACTTGATTTGCTTGAAAAAATAGAAATTACTTTAGCGTAAACGATGTTTTTAATATCTGAGGTCGAGACTTTGTGTCATTTTTCCATTATACCTAAATACAAAGTAAAAATAAATTCTTTGAAATAGGTATTGGTACGATCAATTTAGTTCAAATTCAGGCAGGACAGATAGAAGACTCCGAACAACGATGTGACCTGCGTAATAAATGCGTTAAAACTAATAATACGGCGCGCGCAATTGCCGATCGCTACGAACCCCCACCAACGTCTCGTGGATTATGGGTTCTAACCGATACAATTCGTTTTTGGGGACGCTGTTCTGCTTTCTTAATTATACAGAAAGCGCTTTACTGGGAACAAAATGCGTCATATTGAAAATATACAATTTATTGCTTAACAAAATTGATGTATTAAAAGTGGTTCATTATGCAACAAGACTGTGCTGCTAATGGAACTGATTACTATCGATAAAAACAATGACCTAACAAATCTGGAATTGATATAACACTAAAGCGGGTCTGATACACTAGCAATTTATTTAATATGGATTAATAAAAAATAAGTTATCAATACCCAAGAACTGTAAACAAGAAGGATAGCTTATTGCCATAAGAGCAACGTTGGATTTTTAACGGACGGTGGACTGAACGGTTGTGACGACACAACAGTACCGAATTTTTTTTATCGGTAAAAGCCTATGTGTTTTTGTTGTGATTAATTGTATTTTTTGTTAGTTTTCTGTCACTATTTTTTAATTTTTAACTGTTTTTAAGTAATAATAAACACTTAAGAAGATCGAACAATCAAAATTTTATAATTTAAGCCTAATTTTGCGTATTTTTTTGGTGTTTACCCGGACTTGGATTTTTATCAGTATTTGGACATTTTTGCATTCGAATCAGTTTTTTAACAGTTTTGGTAAGTTTTCTCAATAAAATACTCAAAAAATATATCTAAAATACTATTTTGTTGTTATAGATTGCGATGCCTGGGCAGATTTTATTTTTTATACTATTATTGTATTGTGCCTAGTTAAGGTATATATTTAGTCGTAAATGGCTTGTCCGTTAATAAATATTTTATTTTATTATTGAATTGTAAATAATATAGTTTGTAAGTATACTTTTTTAAGTGATTCTACTAAAATTCTATTAAAATTTTATCATATTCAAAATAAATATAACACTCGGAACCAAAAAAAACCTGCGCAAAGTCTATATTCGTTTATATTGCGATTTTTGAAAAATAAAAAATACTGTAATATAGTTCTTGACAAGTGAAACATTTTCTTTTTTATACAAATTTGCGTTAGACGACCGGAAATGTCCCAAAAAAATTATTAAATTATTGCGCGCTAAGTAACTCGCGTAATTTTGCGATTTTTGAAAAATTAAAAATACTTTAATATAGCTCATTACAAGAAGAACACCCTACTTTCTATACAATTTTTACGTTTGACGACTAGAAGCTTCAAAAAAATTATTGAAATAAAATTGCTATGTATTACCGGACATTTTAAACGGGGCACGTCTGAAAGTGTACTGATGTGACGTCACTACATATTTGACCTTCGACAGAGAAATCGGGCGAAGTAAGCTATCCTTCTTGTATATAATCGTTGATCAATACCAACTATGTGTTAGTAAACCTGTTGCATTTTTTTCAGTGTACCTACCTACATTTGTTTGTCTTCTTTTTATTTTATTGATATAGGTATCTAAGTACTGAGTCTCTTGAAATATACAGGTTATAACAATTAAAACATCATAAAATAAAAAAATTCTCTTGCCTAAATTAAAGAAATTTACAAAAATAAAATAAATAATTATTTTAGCAGCATTTATTTTTCACAAGCAGGCAAATTTTTTGTTATTTCTTGTACCCTCGTAACAGAAATTAAAAAAAAAAAGAATAAAAAAATAGTGGAAGCAGCTATTTTTTTAAATCAGTATACATATAGCAGGTTATACCTTTTAACAATCATTTATCTTAATTTATTTTTAATTTAATGTTTTTCGCCCTTCAACTAATTTTATTTTGTAACTTTCTCCACATAGTAATACTTAAAATAAAATATACTGTTCGCGGGGTTGTAAGATTTTTAAATATTTTTTTAATTTTTACTGGAAATTTTCTTTTCAAAACATTATTCTTTTTATATATTAGCGAGATTGCCACAAAGAAACTACATTGAATAAAACCAGGAGAACAATTTTGAATACAGAATTTTTTCTTGCGTATTTATCCTGACAATTTTTACAAGAGGGGATAGTGAAAGTAAACAGAAAACAGTTTTCTTTGAGCTACTTTTCTCAACCAATTGTCACGGCAATACTTTGTTGTCGGTAGGGTCCTCTCAATATTAATTTTATAGCCAGTGTAATACACTCTAGTGAGTCTAGTGAAATAGCAAGTGAAATAGTCCAAATACTTTTATTCTTAGACGACACAAATTCACGTTTATAATATAATGTAAAAACGGAGGTAACAATTTTATCACTAAGAGAAGAAAAATATATACTTTCTTATATAATCTCTTATAATAAATCAGTAAAATTAAACTTGCTCCAATTTAGTTAAGTAAGCTAATTCAAATGCGAAATTAAAGCGACCTAGGTTTTGGGGTATTTAAAACCTCAGTGTTGATATTTGCATTGTAAAAACTGGCTTAAACAAAGAAGCATTTGCAAAACCCACTCTATTGCCATTTACTGCATTATTCTGCATATTTCAAAATATTATTAAATGGCCGGGGGTACATAGTCAAATGAAATCTACTTTAACCGATCGGTTTTGTTTGTTTTAATAATTTTGATACATTCGCAAATTCAGTTGCGCTACAATTTATGTATTTTTCTGTTAACCAATGATGTATAATTACGTAATGCACATATTACGTCCAATACAAATTAGGTTAAATTTTGTTATAAATATTTAAATGTTATTTATATAAGCAAATACTTTATTCTAAAATGAATTAAGCTATTGATTGATCATCAACGTTTTGTGGTTCCCGTGCTGATTTTGAAATATTTTTTTATGAAAACATCTGTGCAACGGATTGCGCATTTCTATTGTGTACAGGGTGTCCAGTTTTCGACACTTTTGACGGGTATCTCAGTTATTAGTACAGATAGAATGATGCGGTTTTCGCAAACCTGTGTCACTTTTTTATGAAACAAACGATGCCCTTAACGGACTTATCATGGCCATCTTGGTTTTTGAGATACAGGGCGAAATTAAAAACGGTGCATTTTCAGACACCCCTTCTATTTTAGTTATCTTATACCTTATCGAAAATGTAAGAACGTGGTGTTATACAGTTTTTTACGTAGAATCCAGTGGCGTAGTTAATATTTTTCCAGGTGTCCCCATTTTTGAGAAATATACCAAAGTTATGTTTTTTTAAATGGAACACCCTGTATATTTTTTCATATTTGCATTCTGCTTACTGAGAGCTTTCCAAAAATATATAATAGTTGGCACTTTGTTTTAACAGGAAGGTTAAAATTCATATTTTTTAAATAACAAGCTTTAAGTTGACAGTAGGCCGTGTATTTTACTTAAATAAAAATAAATTGACGATACACTACACCATCAATATTACTTTATAGTTTAATTTCAAACTTTTAAGTTTTTTAATACTTTCAATAGTAAAAAGTCATTTCCTCTTATTGTTACGTAGGTATATTATCGGAATAGACAAAAACATCTAGTAGGCCTTGACTTATCCAGGCTATAAAACAAAATTTTCATAATGGCGTTTAGCTCTTGTCAGAATTGTATTTAGGTAGGTATTTAAGGTTGAAAAGTTACTCATAATTTATTTATGATATTGTTCAATTTCAACGATGGCCCAAAAGTATGAAAATTATGAAAAATACGATATGCTGGTATGCTTTATACAAGCCAGTAACTTTTCAACCTTAAATACCTAAATACAATTCTGACAAAAGCTAAACGCCATTATGAAAATTTTGTATTATAGCCTGGATAAGTCAAGGCCTACTAGATGTTTTTGTTTATTCCGATAATATACCTACGCAACAATAAGAGAAAATTACTTTTTACTATTGTAAGTATTAAAAAACCTAAAAGTTTGAAATTAAACTATCAATTGCCAAACCAATTGATGGTGTAGTGTATCGTCAATTTATTTTTATTTAAGTAAAATACACGGCCTACTGTCAACTTAAAGCTTGTTATTTAAAAAATATGAATTTTAACCTTCCTGTTAAAACAAAGTGCCAACTATTATATATTTTTGGAAAGCTCTCAGTAAGCAGAATGCAAATATGAAAAAATATACAGGGTGTTCCATTTAAAAAAACATAACTTTGGTATATTTCTCAAAAATGGGGACACCTGGAAAAATATTAACTACGCCACTGGATTCTACGTAAAAAACTGTATAACACCACGTTCTTACATTTTCGATAAGGTATAAGATAACTAAAATAGAAGGGGTGTCTGAAAATGCACCGTTTTTAATTTCGCCCTGTATCTCAAAAACCAAGATGGCCATGATAAGTCCGTTAAGGGCATCGTTTGTTTCATAAAAAAGTGACACAGGTTTGCGAAAACCGCATCATTCTATCTGTACTAATAACTGAGATACCCGTCAAAAGTGTCGAAAACTGGACACCCTGTACAGTGTGTATCAGCTAAATGAAATAAATTCGATAATAAATACATGAGGGCGTTTCCGAAAAACCGCTTGAACACGTCGATTGGTAATTCTAGTTGCGAATTTTTTTCAATAAAAACTTTTTATACAGGGTGTGTCATGTGACAGTGGCCAATACTAACTTTCTTATTTTAAATGCAATATCCTGTATATTATTCAATTTTTGGATTCTTCTGAAAATTTTAGATATCTTTCATATCGTCGGCTTAACCTGCTAAACCCGTAAGTCCACATTTGATCAAATTATAAATTTTAACGCCATCTTTTGTAAAAAAAAATAATCTATTTATCTAAGGAATTTAAGTAACTCCAAAGAAATCCTTAATGTGTGGCTCTCGTATTTACTTAACCCGTAAGTCCAACCCTGGCTCAACTCATAAGGCAAACGCCATAAGTCCGCCAGTATGCTATAGGAAAAACATGTATCTCCGTTTTACTTATTTTATTTGTAAATTAATTATAACGCGTTTTTGGTCTCTCCTGTAAAATTTTGATTTCTGGACTTACTGGTTTAGCAGGTTAAGCCGACGATATACAATATTCTATACCTATCTTCAACTGTTTCGAAAATATTAAGTGTTGTCAGATTTATTGCATTTCAGGGTTTCTTTTTACTGATATGAAATAAAAAAAAGATATAAATAGTTTTGTTTAGTTTTGTTTACTTTTGTTTAAAACTCCTGACTTTAACATATTGTTGTCTGTTTGCCTGACAGTAGTTCCCAATGTTATAGTCGTTTGAATTTCGTTAACTGCATATCAAAAAACTTATTTAGTTAACAGAATGCACAAAATAAGAATTCTACAGATGATTGGTTATGGAGATAAAACACGGAACTTAGATATTATGCTTGAGTTTGAGGAAAACCCGAGGGAAAACCCACATACTTCTTGTCGAAAAACAGCCCCAATGTTCGATGTTAGCCATTCATCGATTATAACGAACATTACAAGAAAATAAAATGTATCACTATAAAATTATACCTACTCATGAGCTCATGGAAGAACATTTTGATACGAGAACGTATTTTTGTGAACAAATGATGGCAATGTTAGATAACAATGTGATACAATTAGAACATGTTTTGTTTTCTGATGAGTGCACCTTTAGGTTAGGTTAGGTTAGGTTGAAAGTGAGTGGGTTACAGCCAACCCTCCACCGCGACCATGCGGTCTATTGTGGCTCACACCTTATTTATATTTCCCCCAATAAGTCCAGCCTTTTAATTAAGGTAATGAGGGTATTAGGGGAGACATTTTTCATGTCATCCGGCAGCAGAGTCATCTCGCGAAATAGGGCGAATCTGATTCTTCCTGCTGCGGGGCAGGCGCACATTACGTGTTCTGCTGTTTCTGCATCTTCCATGCAAAGCCGGCATTCATCAGTTGGGGCCATTCCAATTTTATACCATAGTGCACCTTTACACTTCACGGTAATGTTAATCGTCAGAATTGCTGCTATTGGTCTAGGAAAAATCCTCACTGGATTAGAGAAGAACATACGCAATTTCCTGAAAAGGTTAATGTTTGGGCAGGAATAGTTGGAGATCATATCATACATAGGTTATTTTTTCATTAATGGCAATTTAAATGAATTATTTAGCACTGCTCAAAAATAATGTCATGCCAACTTTGACAAACTTATATCCTGATTCAGCAAACCTACAACTTCCAGCAAATATGATATGGTTTCAGCAAGATGGAGCACCACCCCATTACCAAATCAATATCCGGCAGTACCTTAACCGAGTATTTCTAAATCGGTGGATAGGGAGGCGTGGATCGATGGAATAGCCAGCACGATTTCCTGATCTGACGCCAATAAACTTCTTCTTATGGGGTTATGTCAAAAATATTGTATACAAAACTAAACCCCTCGACTTATCTGACTTATGAAGACGAATAACGCTTGCGATTAGATCGGTCACGGCTGAGATGTTCAGTAGCATTAAAAAAAAATTCTATTTAAGACATTAATGTTTTTTTTACATTATCAAGAAATAATCAGTATTCTTATTAGTTTATAAGCAACCAAACGGCATAGCAGCCAAAACTGTATGCTACTTTGATTTTTTTTTGTTCTGTCAGTCAGTGTAATTCTTTGTGTAATGTCACTGCATAATATGAAAGCCATTTTAAATACATAAAAAAATTAAAAATCTGGGTCTTAGATAAAATGTTGTATATCACACTCGGTCTATGATCTCGTCGTGGCCATATTCAGCACTCAAAATTGCTGTATTAAAAGTAGTTCATTACTCAACAAGACTGTGCTGCTGGATGGAATTGATTACTACCAATAAAAACAATGTTCCAACAAATCTGGAATTGATATAACACTAAAGCGAGTTTATTACTCTTGCAATTTATTTAATATGGGTTAATAAAAAATAGGCTATTAATACATGATATTTCTTAGCCAACCTGTTGAATTAGATCATTTTCCTCAGTGTACGATCACACTATTGGAATACTTTGTATACAACTGCATACTACTGAGAGTTCCCGACATTTTTTACAGAAGTAGAACTTGCATTTGGGAATTGGGAGAAGGGGGTTGAACCGATTTGTTAGTTCGTATACAAATTTCACAACATACCCTCGGATAATGTTATCCAATTTTCTTAACAACCAACTGGGTTTCTACAACCCTTAAAAAATAAATCCATGCATAAGAGCTAGCTGAAAAGATAAACAGCTGCATCACAAAATGCAAATATAAACTCTCTGTGTGCTTTTAATTTCGTTACGCTGGAAAATTCCGAGGAATCGCTCTAGACTGTTTTAACTAGATAAACTCCGGATATGAAATTCTGAGAACATAAAAACAGGGTTGGACTGAAATGGTACATTTTAAATTAATTATAAAGCTGCGTTGTGGCTTTAAAAAGGAAATGACAGTGTTATACCAGGTAACCTGGTGTTGTATAAGTTACAATCGCCATCCTTTTAGAATTTACTGCATTTTTAATAAAGTCGACCAAGGTCTCCTGGATCTCCTCGATAGAAACATACAGCTTGTGATACATCCTTTGAAAGCTAATACCTCGTACCGTATGCTCATAAATTTTGGCGTGATTCTGTCAAGCTATTTCAAAATGGCGACTGTTAAAGTTTTAAAAAAATCTCTATTTAAATAAGCGGTAATGATAAATTTTTGATTTTTATTTTTTAATAATATGTAATAATAATAATAAATATTTTTATTTCCAAAGTGACATGATAATGTATGGAAGCCGTCCAATACATAAAGAGTATATAGCATAACTGATAAACAAACAATAATAGGTAGGTAATACCACTCTACCATGCTTGTGTCCAATATTCATTCATATTATAGAACTCAAGATCTACTTAAAATTTCTTAAGTTGTTTTTTAAACACACTAAAATTTTTGACATTCCTTATATTCTGTGGAAGCTTGTTGAAGACAATTGGCCCTAAATTATGTGGCGAACTTTTACTAATATTTAATCTTCTTACTGTCGTACGCAGATTGTGTCTGCCACGAGTAAGGTATTGGTGAATATCACGATTTTCTTAAAATTGTGGATTTATTCAGAAAAATAAATTTACACAACTCGTAAATAAAAAAAATTTACAGTTTTTTTGCAATACCTTTTGCCACGCTCATAATATTTTGACGAAATCTCGTATATGGGGCTTTTTCTGGATGAGGAATACAAATTGACCCACCCTTTTTTCGCATTTTGTAGAGGTTTGAATGGTCCCAACTTTTTTCCTACACTGTATGCGCATTTAGACTGAATATTTTTATTCTCCTAAACTTTTGACATACAAAAGATATTTTGTTTCGATAAATCTAACCGTTTTCGTGAAAAGCGTAAAAATAACATTGCTTGCATTATTGTGATAAAAAATAGGAAATCGTTTTAATTTATTTTGAACCTTAAACATAGGATAGCAAAGGAAGGAATATTTCATGGAGTTCGTCGGAATTTTTTAAGAATAATTAATTTATGCATTGAAGAGGAAGGACGTTACTTTGAACCTTTGATTTGAATGTTTAATTTATTGTTCTGTTAACTTATGTATTTTAAAACTGCCAATAAAATTTAACTTTAACACCCTCCTGTAACTACGTTAATAATCAAATTTCGAAAAAATGTTATAGGAAGAGATAGCATTTATTTTCGGCCTAGAATTATCTCCTAAATTTTTTGCTCATCATTTCCGGACACCCTGTATTTCTATTATAAAAACAGTTAAAATACGCGTGTCGCCTAAGAAATAGGTCGCCAAAATACCGAACGGGCTACTAAATTAAATCCATCTAAGTTATAATTTTAATTGACAGATTAACATTGAAGGCGAAAATGATTAATTAAGCTTGAACCTACTAGTCCTAGACATTTAATACTTCCTCCATCGAAGAAGACATGACAAAATTTATCACAGTCATATTTTATTTAACAGACGTTTTATATTGAATACCGTGACGTGTAATAAAATGGTATATTGCCAATATAAATGTATTGATAATAGTCGTGTCGCACATCTACATATGGTTGACAACCTTTTTATTTTTTAATTTAAGAGATTTATCGACCTTTAATATTATATGAAAAGTAATTAAAATAATTGATTAATTCTTTCAAAGTATTTATTGGGGAAGAGGACTTCAATTAAAACACTTTTCACTTTTTATTCATTCCCAATGTTTCGGTTTAACATTCCAGGGCTAAAAGAAATAACGACACAAATTACATCTACAGACACATGTAAGATTGAGGCGTTTATTTTAAAAACAACATATGTCCAAATTTTTCTAAAATGAGTTTTTCGCGCCATCTAGTAGTTTATATTTATCTCTATCGCCTCAAGTTTCTTGTTTCCTTAAAAATAGCATATGCTCCAAAATATCTGCAACTGAAATATCACTGTTTCTATAAAAACGACATATGTCCAAATCATTTTCTTTAAAAACATCACATGTCCATGGACTAATGTTGTTTTTAAAGGAAACGAAGCAAGCTGAGACCTGTCAAGTTTAACTGCGCCAGCAGGTTAGTTGCAAGGTCCAAGTCTGGCTTTAGTCTAGTGTTAGACGTGATTGTATGTGTATTAGTTTGTATTTTTAAAATATTATAACTATGGATAATGTTGGAAATAAGTAAACATTCTACTGTAATTAAGTTAAGAGATACCTACACTGGTCCGTGGAGAACTTCCATTATTAAAAATAAACAAAAATTAGCTAGTTTTATAGAGCTCGTACCAGTTTATCTACAAGCGGTGAAAATTTCATCTGCCAAACTAAAAAATATAAAGGGTCTTACCTAAAAAATGCAGAAAACAGAAAATTTTATGAAAAAATTTTTTCACAACAAGATTTAAATAGGAATGACGAACTGGAAATTGATGAAGACGATAATAGCAGCGGTTGCGAAAATTAAATTTAGTACCATGTAAATTCTATAAATGTAATAAAAAAATAAATTTGTTAAAATAAGCTTAAAACAGAAAATATAGTAAAAAATAATGTTGTTAAAATCAGCCCAAATATATATTTTTTTATTTTTTCGTTTAAAAACAGCATATGTCCAGGTTTTTTATTTTTTTTTCTTAAAAATGCGATGTTTTTTTTCTAAATCTACCAGTCTAAAATTCTTCATTGAGGTGATATATATTACTTAATGATACAAGTGGTACTTAAATTATGTTAAAAAACTAGATAATGCGTTTTTTCCATCTCCTAATAAATTACAATTATGGACATCTGTTGTTTTTAAAATAAACGCCTCGATTGTAAAACAACTAGTGGTAGTCAGTTATCTAATAGTTATTAGGGTAATTTTCATATATAAGTGTTTGATTCTACTTTAGAACTGAAATAAAAATAAATTAATTAAATTGAAGATGTTTTACTTTTAATCTTTTGTACCAACAATTGTGTAACTGAAAATAATGTTGGGTGCGCAAGATAAGCATGCGCTTGGCTGTTATGCTACTTTTTGTGGAGGTGAAATGAAATATCGTCATTTCGGAAACTTTTCTTTCGGATAATAAAATATCGTTGAAGTTTGTAATTTCCTGACCCAAGAGCTCAAATTTCTACTGTCTAGGGCAGCAGCTTTAAAAAAAAAAGATTACATAGTTAATGGTTAATGCGCAAAATTTGCGAAAAAACAAATAAAATAAGAAAAATACATTTTTTTAAAAATTAACATGACAATTTTTAATACTGATGCTTTGTAGGTACAGATAGTTGCATATTTTATGTTTTATGGGATAAAATAACATCGTATCATTACCTCAAAAAATTATATTTATTAGAACCCTTCCTTTATTATAACGCCAAAGTGGATTAAAGTAGAGTTTCCGAAATGACTCACGTTACCGAAATGATGATTTTTTTTACGAGGGAATATAAACATGTCTTAAGGAAAACAAAACTTTATTGTACAAAAACAGCTGGTATCATTGATGAAACTATTCAAAATACTGATAGGTACCTATTTAGCTAATTTTTCTTCAATGAACATGATTTATAACTAAAACCGGCCAAGTGCTTATTTTTTTTCATAATACATTTTATATGGAATGTGTGTTTATACTTTTTACTGCGTATTTTATTCTTGTTTGCTGCGCGAACAAACGCGGCTTCCTCGCGATCAACTTTCAAACGTTCTCTAAGGTCTTTAAATCGTGGCTTTATTGTATTTTACCCAATAAAAATTTTTACCATCATTTCGGTAACAAAATATCATTTTGGTACAAGCACATATGTTACCGAAATGACTGTTATCGAAATGACGAAACTTAAATTAAACTGGTCTGGTAAATTTTAATTTCTCGTCACGATTCTAAAAATTTGAGGTTAGGTTACTCTCGCCGGCTTTCTTGATACGTAATTTATAGTTTATTTTTTAAATAAAAAAACTCGATATTGAAGGCATTACCGAAATTATTCTTAATAAAGGTACGCACCAGATTTCTAAGATTCCAGCTTTTCTTGCAAAAAATTAATGAGAATAATTGCAAACTTACCGTTATAACTCGACGAACACACACTACCACTCAAATAATACAATAAGACTGTTGCTATTTGGTGCCAGTACGAGGCGCTAATGTCAATTATCATAGCTGTTGCCGAAATGACGGTTGAACGTTGGGACAATATTTTAATATTAATAGATAATACAAGATGTGCCAAAACGTGGCTTTTAAGGTTTAAACTTTATTCCCCAAACATAAATAATTGTCAAAAATAAAAAGTTCGGAATTATTTTGAAGCTATTTCAGATTTATTCGTCGATGACTGTTGTAAAATTCTATTTGGGACAGTTACCGAAATGACGATCTTATAGTTTGAGCTGGAATAAAAAAGTAATGTTTCCGTTTTTTGGCGAGTTAGCTTTATTTTTAAAGCAAATAAAGTTTATTTAATACAGTGCACTTTTCAGATTTCTCATTTTTTTGATTTCCCTTCGGATGTCGAAGATATCGCGCAAAGCGTAATAGATTCCCTACTTCCCGAAAAGTCAAGGCGGGTGTACGAACAGACCTACGCAAAATATGAAGATTGGTATAATGGAAAAGGAATCAAAAACATCAGCAGCGAGAAGGCGCTATATTGCATATTTTAACCATCTTGCAAAACATAGCAAGGCTTCGTCGCTTTGGGTCTATTATTCTATGCTACGTTCAGTTATGTCAGTGAAGAAAAATACGAATATCAGTAAGTGCGTCCATTTAATTGCGTTTCTTAAACGAAAATCAGAAGGATTTCGAACAAAAAAATCTTAGATTTTAACAAAAGAAGACATAACCCGTTTTTTGTTGGAAGCGTGATTTTTTTGGGAAGATAATAAAAATTGAAGATAGGGACATGTAAGCCGTTTTGCTCTAAGACGTGCTGTTAGAAGGTTATAAGCTGTCAAAGTTCAAAAATGTCACTTTTCGAGAGTCAATATCTCGGAAACTATGAAGTATAGACTAATAACGCTTTTAATAAAAAATAATTATAATTTTATGTGGAATTTAAAAATGTAAAAATATACAGGGTGTTTCATTTAAAGCTGTCATTGGTATGTCAAAAAGTGCTAGACTTGCTCAAATATTAACGTTCAAAATTTCATTAAAATATACCGAACGGTTTAGAAGTTAGAGGGGGGGCGGACTTTAGGTCCTCCCTGTACTTACTCTAGAAAATTGTAGAAAATGTAGTTATTTATTTTAGCCTTTGAAAAAGGTTTGAATATTAAACCGAAACGTTGGGAATGATAAAAAGTGAAAAGTGTTTTAATTGAAGTCTTCTTCCCCACTAAATACTTTGAAATAATTAAATATTAAGGACGCTACCTCAACCAACATAACTGATTAATAGTAACATTCAATGAAATCATCGAACCACCAATCATAGAAGCTAAAGGATGCTTCAAGGACAAATAAAAGCATGGCAAATTTTTTACTTATTTTTATTAGCAGAATAAACTTCTAGTATATATTTACCTGTATTTGCTTTTAATATACAGGATATCCGAGACGTAATTAAAAACTAATTGCCTGGGTAATTCAAAAATACAAAGCGGAATAAAGTAATGTGAAAACAGGTGTTCGGTAGGTAGAAGCTTATTAAAAAGGTAAATCAGAGTATTAAGCAGTTTTGTAAACTAAATTTCTAATATAGCCATACGAAAAAAAAATCCAGCGTGTTGAGATCGGGCGATCTAGGTGGCAACCAATAGCCTCATCTACCTACAACCGTCCTGAAAAAATTATATTTGTAGCTTAGTGCGGAGGAGCAACATCCTGTCGAAACAATAGGATTGAACTCGATAATTTAGGATCACTATCACCTGGAAGCAGGGTGGCTAGAGCTGGAACAAGATAATTTTGAAGTAAATTTAAAAGTATTTCTCCAGTAAGGTTTTGATTTTAAAAAATGATAGAGAATCGAATAGGCAAAATGTGACTTGCAAAACAACATTCTTGTCAGCGGGGTTAACGTATTTTAATAACGGTACTTTAACATTAGGTAGGTAGGTATATATAATTAAATCGGCATCAATCATTATTGGTAGATACGAACATTAAAATAAGGAAAATAACAAAAGAAAACCACTCCTCCGCAGCTTTATTGTTATTGGCATTTTAGTTTCACTTTTAGTGTAAGATTTAAGCGTTGCGTAAATCAAAACAATCAATTGTTATTTTGCGATGTTTCGGGTATTAACAATAATTGATTTCGTTATTTATTATCGAATATATCGAGGTTTATGAAGTGCTGAAAAATATGTTATATTAGTTCAAGTACTTCTTTTGTTTTCTATTTATTATTTTAAATGTTTCCATGTGTCATCCTGATTAATTCAATATTACAGTTGTAAGGAGGTGATTATAAATCTGCTTCTAGTTTTCGACAAATTTCATTGCTACCAACATTACCTAAACCTATTTAAAAAATTGTTAAAAATCGAATCTTTAAAAAAAAAAAATTTACGTTTTAAATCTTAATGAGCTATGAATATAAAAAATCAAATAATATAATAATGATGCTATTTTTTCATTGTTTAAAAAGACATAAAATATCTGTAAAGTTTAACGAGTTATCTCTGCGTTGAGAAAAACTGAAATGTGTCAAATAAATAATTGGCAATAGTAAGGTTGAAATAAACTATTACCAATATGTTAGCCTATATAGTAGTTTAAAAAGGTAACCATATTAACTAGTTGGTATGTAATATGATAGCGAACAAAAATGAAATGAAATTATTATTAGATATTACCATTATTATTGTTTGTATGGCAATAAAATAAAGTGTTTAACATTAAGTTAGCCTACATACAAGTTTAGAAATGTAACTGTATCAATAAATTGCATTTTAACGAACAAATCCTATAAACACCATTTTTTGGTCTACCTACGGACCTACCTTACGTAAGTAAATAAATAAAATAAAACAAAAAAAATCTGTTGTAAATATCAGTGACAGTCTTATTTAAAGTTGCGTATAAGTTAATTTAGTATTTTCAAGGTTTGGATAATTATAATATTATATAGTTTTTAAATCTATTTTGACACTTTATCTTTAAACCATATAAAATCTCATGTTTATTATTACCTACCTTAAATTATAATATTTATAAAACAAAACTTTCAAAAAAAATTATTTGGCAATATTAAAGCGGTTGAACCAATGAGACTATTGTATCAATTATTTTAAAAGGTATCACGCATGTATAATTTTCAAGTCCGGTCCTGGATTTCATACTAACCTATCAAAATTAAATATACCAAAGACAGTGTCACATGACTTTGTATCCATCTTGCGAGAGTATTCAAAAATTTTACTATATCTCCCGTTGCAGCATGGCCTCTTACTTATAGAACGCCTTGTATACGTCAATTTAAGATGAAATATTTAAAAAAAACAAATTGCGAGTAAATATTATAGAAAATGTTAAAACCAATTTTTTCAAGGAATTTTTAAATTGCCATTTAATAAAGTAGCCACCTAAGCATAACTTTATAAAATATTCTTTATTATGTTCAGGTGCGGCGTTTTTATTAATACTTATAAACCTAAACGAGAGCGAAAACATTTTTCATTCCAATTAAAACTCTTTTCCGACAAAAAAAACCCGTAGTAGGTGTTTCCCAGAAAGGTTGTTACAATAATAATTATTACCAGTATGTAAATTTTCATGTCTATAATGCAACGTACCTTTATAACATAATTTATGCGGAGTCTAGGTTTATTGTCTTGTCTATAATTGGTTTAGAAACAATAAAGATTTTAAAAAATGGTGGTTAGAAGGACACTTTTTGCCTTTACTATTCCAAATTTGAATAGCAAATTGAATGAATATTTTATCATGTCATGTAGTAGGTGTTGTCCTTAATGAAAGTAAATTGCTCGATCCATTAACGGAATTTAACGTATGTGTTATTTATAAAATAGGGTTGCAAAAGATATATTTAAATAATGAACGAAAAATTTAAAAAAAAACTCCCTAACATTTTCTGCTTAAGATCACACACTCACACTAGTGACGCATTCGCTATTTCGTTTTTTGATCAATATACGTCGATTTATCCAAAAACCGGGCAAAATATCCGTCTTAGGAGAATAATTACCTACGTGCAAAAAAATTGGATTGATAAATTAATAAAAGCAGAAAGAAATTATGGGAAAATTTGACCAAATTTCGTTTTTCGCTTTTATTATTTTTATCAATTAAATTTTCTTTCACTTAAAATTGTAAATACACTGAGTCCATTAATTATGGAATAGGTAAAAATAGGGTTGGAATGATATATATCATGATATTTATATCTCGATATATATCATGATATTCATTATTAAAAAAATACTTTTTTTAAGTGCTGAAAAATTGTTAACAACGATATTAAAAAATTTTTTTGGAAATTTTAATTTACCGCCGAATGTTGTATGGTTTGGGTTGGTATTGAGATTGGTATCCCCTATTTATTTCAATATTATTTTTCATTACTGAAGCGTTCGTCGACGCGACTGTGCATTGTGTGTGCTTTTTTTTTATTACAACGTTAATCCGTAATAAAATTTAAATTTAAAATGCCAAAATAGAAATATGATATTTACTTAAATATCTAGTTCCTTGATTTTACTTGGCTACCTACTATAGTATGGTTTTACCTGTTTCAGCTGAAAAAAATTATTTGATATATATCAGATTTATATCGGATATACAGGGTGGTCCTTAAGTACATCAAGAAAATGTAGGATATGATTCCTGGCATCAATTTAAGTTGAAAAGTTCATACGGACTTATGCCCTAAAATGCTTACCCTCTAAGATACAGCGCAGTGCCGTTCATGTCAATTTAAAAAAAAAAAAAAAATCTGTATATTGCAAATTATATTGACTGAAAACGTTATACTTTTATTTGAATTTACGTTGCTAGTTAGAGCGATTAAATAGTGACAGGTACATTACGGAAATTCTTCAGTAGCATGTTGTGCCTTTTGCTCCCTTTATTGGAGAAAACTTTATTTTTATGCAAGATAACGCACGTCCACATACGGCGAGAATAGTAACGGAATAGCTAGCAGAAGCGGGAATTACCGTAATGAATTAGAAAGCTAAAAGCACAGAGAGGATCGTGTAGAAGCTAACCCACCAGAAACTTTGGCTCAGCTGAGATTGACGCTATAAATATGGGAAAACATGGATCAGGTTTCTATAAGAAATCTGATTCTCAGTATGCCAAATTGCTGTCAAGCTGTCATTAACGCCCGTGGAGAAAATACACGTTATTAATTTTTATTCTTATAATTAATTTTTTTTTTTTAAATTGTTATTACTATTGATTTTTTTTTTAATTGACACGAACGGCACTGCGCTGTAATTTGTACTGTTAGTACCTAACAAGCTGTAACCAGTACACTAATAAAATTTAATTTTCATTGCTTCGTATTATTCTAACATTAATTTTAAAATCAGCACATTTTACACGGCTTGGTATCTTAGCCATCATCCTGTATAAAAAAGAAATAAAGTAAGGTCAAACATATTGTGCCAAGTAGTTTAAGGGACGGCCTACCTAATAAATCGAAAATTGAGTGGATTGATATAATTTTGATGGAGATATGGATGTTTAAAATTTGAGTACATTTTTAACTATTCCATAATTAATGGACGCAGTGTAGTTGCTACCCAACGACGGGTATTTGGCCGCTTGTTAAAAAAACGAAATATTGATAAGAAAATAAAATGGACTCGCTAGTACTTGCACGTAATAACAATTCCTAAGAATTAAAGAAAACTAAAATGTTTAGACAGGTCCTATTAAATATGATAATATGTATATGTAAAATAAACAACACCAATAATCGACATTTTAAACTTTAAGAAATAAAACTAGTGGTTCCAATCCCCAAGCATCATGATCATTACACATTAGGTTTAGACAGATTAAAGAAGTATTTTTATAATAAATGAGCTGAAAAATGATTATACTATAACAACATATAATTTTATGATATACAGTTTGTTTGTTTTATCCTCATCACAATATACTATTTTATGACAAGCATTGTTTTAAGTACTTCTGATATTCTTAGTAAAAATAAAGCAGATTCATCGGCATTAATATAATATGACGAAGCTGACACTGTCCTTTGTCATACTTCGATTCATTTTAAAAGGAGTTTAAGTTTAAAAGTTTTTAAAATCGTTTACATTATCGCACATTAAGTCTTACAAATGCTGATACAACTTAGAGTCGACACCAGAAGGTAGCATGATAGCATTAAAGTTTTGTGATATAATTAAATAAATCTTTATTTACATAACAATAAAACCAATTAATATTTTATAATGCTTAATGAACTGCAGAATTTATTAACCGAAATTAAGGTCTGGATTAGTAAATTAATCTGTGTGCCAAAGACTATACTTTAATACCCAGTGAAAAAGTAAAGAAATCCATAACTTTTTGTGCTTATTCATAATATACAGAATTACTCTAAATTAAACATGATTTACTTTTTGTTTGAATGTGGTAGACAATGAAGTAATATCAAAAAAATTATTACCTTGTCGAACTTCCATTGTCTTTATTTTGTTACTTAACACAACGTTTCGGAGATCAGGTAAAGCGGAACATATTATATGGACCAACCATCATAATATACAGTGGTCCGAAGCCAAGGTTTTGGATACGGAACAGTACTGGAGAAAACCGAAGATTATAATAAAGTAAACTAAATCATGACGGAACATAACGTAGGCAATCTTAAAACCAATCCAAAGTTAAACGTTTAATTTTAAATCATCCATTTGGCCGTTGTCATTTGTTATACATACGAATCCTCTTGTGATTCATAAAAAAACTTAAATTTTACTCTATCATTAACGGCTGCTGAATGTTAGATCATCCAAATCAATCCGGAAATACATAAAGAATCCGTTAATTGTTTGATTTACATATTTTAATGACGATAGTTAACACGAGTCATACGGTATACGAACAATCGCAGACATATAAAGTAGGGAACATGATAAAATGGTTTTGTATATGAAGTTTGCATTCTTTACCGTTTTATGAACTAGTTGCACAAGTGCCGTTTATTGAAAAAATTGATTTAGAATAGTAGGTTAATATTATTAGCTTAATAGTGGAATAAAATGGAAAACTAATAATAAAATCAGTGATCATTAAGCATTTGCACCCGCCATATTTACTTGAGGGGAATCGAAATAGAATTCACACGAAGAAAAGCAATTATTGAAAAATCGTAGAGTATATCAACATGAGCGATAATAGCAAAGTAGTGGTGGTAGAAGTTGGGAAAAGGCTTAGCGCCAAGCAAGTAGACTGGTTTGTGATGCACTTCTTGGTTTATTTAGTTGTCTACCATTCGATTGTTACCAGTCTTTTATATTGGAGTTAATTCCGCTTGGATGGCGCTACGGTGTATTGATGGCCGCTTTGATTTTGCAAAGAGGCTTTTAGTACATTTTTCCGTCGTTCTTGGAATTGCTTGGGTTGTGGCTGCCCGTAGAGTCCTAAGAAGGACGAAACGGCCGTCGTGGTCTACCCGCCCCAGGGTAACCATTAAACTTGGATCACTGTGTATTGGAATATAAAAATAGTTACACACTTGTCCGATATGCCACAATAGTTTCTTTTAGTTATTAGAAAAAGTTTTTTTTAATGCAGTTTCTAGCCCACATGCAAAATTTCCGCTGCATAAGATAATTTAGATTTTTTACCCACCACTAAAATTTATTTTCCACTTAATGAACACTTTACTGATGACACTGTATTATTTTTTTTGTCTTAATACTAAGGTGTATTACTTTCAGACACAACCTACGTTTTCAAATAATATACTTATTTTAGGAAGTTACCTTATGCAGGGTCAAAAACAAATAAACTTTGCATCACATGCGACCAAATTTTAATAGCCCAATTTTGATTTCGTATAAAAACACACATTTATAATGGCTCTACTTTAAAGACAATGTATCTGAAATAAAGCATTGTCAAAACTAAGAAGTTTTATATAGGTTGCGTTGAGTCTTATTTTGCAAAAGTGGTGCAATTTGCATTTGCAAAATATTGGTAAAAATCAAAATTATCTTATGCAGCTAAAATTTTGCATATGTGGGCTAGAAACTGCATTAAAAAAAACTTTTTCTAATAACTTTTTCGATACTTTCAGAAATAACCATACTTTTGAATTATTTTTTGGAAAAATTCAAATTTGACAGATAATGCTATTTTCTTGCTTAATTTTCATCTCGATCGAAGCAGAACTTGATGCCAAAGTCAAATTTCGAATAAAGTTATTAATAAAAAAAAAATCCCATATGATGCGGACTCACATGCACTGTGCTATAATCAAACCCATATACTTATTCAAATAATTTATAACTATCAATCATTTCAGGTTATCTAGTAACAACATAATCTTTTTCCATTATAAATTAATTGGTCTCATTTGAATAATTAAGTAATTTATTTTTTAAATTTTATTCTAATTCTATCAATAAAACTACTAATATATTACCATAATAAAATCAATAAAGATTTATCACACGATCACATTTTTGAGTGAAACGTCCACACTGTTACATAAAAATGTAAATAACTTGCCTGTCGCCGTAAACGAGAATTCCGATAATTCATTAACACCAAATTTTATGCAAAATCCAGTTCCGAAGGCTATAATTACATTCAACATATTATAACTTGTCAAAACAATATCATATTTTAGTTTAATAATTTAGATGAAGAGAAAATGTCAACAGATTATAGTATAAGGAAGTGTAGCGAAAGAAATTGATTAACTATGATTCCATAATAATTGTTAAATTAATTATTAAATGGTTTACCTATCCTTAGCATACAAACTTTATGAAATGAATGACTTTATTTGACTATACGAATAATGAGCAGACGTTCTCAGGAAGTCATAAACTTTATCTATTTAGACATGAGCGCTATCCCGAGTAAAACGGAAACTCTTTTGTACTCACAACATTCAAAAATTTAATCGCCTCCAACAAGTTTTAACCCTCCCAACCCCATAATCCAGCAAGCTTTTAGAACGAAGCAAGTCTGATCTGTACATAATTAAGATCAATAACGGTAAGTATCTTTGAAGAAACACAGAATGAAGACAGTTTTAAATTAGACATCGGACTATTCTGTCCGTAGTGATGAACACGATACTGTAATTTTTTTGTTCAAACCGAGCTTCCTCTGGAATAATGATTTTGGCTAACCTACAGTCTCTAGTCTCTACATAAGTCTCAATAATAAAATAAACAAATACATAACTCTAACCTATAGAAATGTAAATTATGATGATTTTAGCGGCTAAAAAATACCGGAACAAAGAAATTTGCTTTAATCTCCTTGACTAATTATAGGTAATCAATGACATGTTGTTAATATATGTATAAAGTCATAAATATTTGTAGATTTGCTATGTAAAAAAAGGATAATTTAACCGTATAAAAAAAATATATAATTCACACCAGATTGGACAGGGTACTTGAAAGCGAAATTGCTGTGGGATTGAAAGTAAGTAAGAATAATATAGTGTAATTATGCATGAACAAAATTGAAGCATAAGGGAAAATTAACAGAAAACTAGTTTCAGGAAGGACCGAGAAGGACGATCTCGTCGAAGGATGAAGATATCAAGCTTGTGAACTTTCTAATAGAACAAGCTTTCAAGGCAGTCCTAAACGCGATAGAGGAAACTAATTTCCCCGGATCCCCCAAAACAGCAAGACATCGACCAGGAGCGTCAGATATAAACAACCGATGTGCTTCTAAAAGATATTTTTGACTGACGAAAACAAACAAAGAAGAGTGGAATTTTGTAGGCAATATCTCAATCAGAATAATTTATGGGAAAGAAATATATTTTCTGACGAAGAACAACAAAGAGTATGGCGGGAGGTATACCGTCAAAACTAATATAAGTGGACATTATCCTATTAATATTTGGGGCTGGATTAGTGCTAGGGGCCCAAGAGATTTGCAAATTATTCAGGAAAGACTGACGGCCGTTGTTTATCGAGATATTCTTCTTCAAGTCATGATTTCATCGGTTGGAGTGGTATATGGAAAGGACTACATCTTCCAGCGCGACAATACACCCCTCCACAAGAAGGCAAGAATTGTCTTAACGTGAAGTTTAAAGAGTCCGGACCTCAATCCTGTATGTTAATGATTTGCCTTCCATTGATATCAGTGGTATCTTTACTTTATTCGCCCACGATACTACTATCTTGTGGCGTGAAAAAGATGCAGAAAAGTTAAGGCTATTTGTGCAGAACGATTTATTGCTTGTCAAACAATGGTGTGATGCGAATCTATTATGTTTTAATATCAGCAAAACTAGTATTCTTACCTTAAAGTTTTCGTTTTCTGACTTAACTTTGACAGATAATTTTGTTAAGAACTCGGCCGTTACTAAATTCTCGGGTGTTCAAATCGACGACAAACTTAAGTTTAAGGACTACATTCTTGCATTAAATGGGAGACTAGCGTCCGGTTCTTACGCAGTGAGAGTTGTCTCAAGAGAATTGGGGAAGAGTGTGGATAGAATGGTTTATTTTTCACTTGTTGAGAGTCACTTGAGGTATGGTTTTGCTTTTTGGGGATTTAGTAGTAAGGACCTATTGGGCTCTACATTGGTTTTGCAAAAGAGGGCATTAAGATACTTGTGTGGTGTTAATTTTCATACTAACTGTAAACCTTTATTTGTCAGGGAAAATATTTTAACTTTGATTGGAACTTTTATCTTGGCCTTATCCATAAAAAATATAAAAATTATGCTACTAACAGCTCCTATAACATGCGTACTGTGAATGATATTCCTCTTCCTATATATACCAAAAACAACTCTTACCAAAAATTCCTTGATATTTGAGAGCATTAAAATTTATAACCACATACCACTGGCTTCTCGGCAGGTGATTGATGACAGGATTTTTAAGCAACGACTAAAAAGGCGACTAATTACTATACCCTACTATACTATCCAGGAATTTAACAATGATAATATCTAGGCATTTCCTTTGATTTTTTTTTAAACTTTGATTAGTATTCTTGTAAGATTTTTTGTGAGATTGAGCTTGTCTTCGTCTTAGATTGATTTGAGTGTAAATTTTCGACCATGACTATTTTATTGTCTCATAAGGTGTGATTATCTATTTATTTATTTATCTATTTATTGGATTACTTATTCTTACTTTATATATAGTGAACATTGAAATTTCCATAATAGTTTTGATACTGTCCAAAGCTTTGTTAATAAGATATACTTGTTATAACAATAAAGTGTATTTTGATTTGATTTGATTATTGAAAACCTTTGGGGAGAAAAGACACATTGACAATATGTATAGTTATAAAAATGATTTTAAACCTAGAAACCAGGAAGAGTTTCAACAGAAAATACTTGAAGCATGGAATGAAATAACTGATTTTATTTGACAATACACAATGGTTTACTAATAACTTATAATAAAACATACACGTATCAAGTAGAAAAAACAGAAAAGCTTTTCAAAAACAGAATGCTGAAGAACATTTTAAAACCTTTATCTTAACCTTGCTACCTTACGTATGGCAACGTGGAATCATAGTTACCACTTAACCTTCGGCAGGTTTTCATGATAATCTATTAGCAACATGTTACGATTTTCATTTGTGCCAGCATTTCTTGGTCGCAATGCTACATGAATGATTTTATAGGGAAAAAACATAATCTTAAGGTGTTAGCAGGGTTTAGGGTTCAGTAAGAGAAGCAGATTTTGTATGATAATTTATTTCTATGGAAAGCTCGTTCCTAGGCTGTATTTATTTTGTTATTCACTCATGTAGTTGAATCGTTTTTAGAAATTTCAATCCGATTGCTTGGCTTATTACCTTTAACTGTATGTTTGTTTCCCGCTTACAATGAGGTTAACCTGGATATCTTCTCCAAAGTTAATTTATTTATTTAAATGATACATTATTCTTCACGTTAATTTTAGTATTAATAACCCAAAATAACATGACATAATGCCTGTAAGCTGTGTCAATGATAGCATTCTAGTGTAATAAATCGTGAGAAACGATCCGACATCGACAGTTCGATTGTAGGTTACAATATTCTTAGATTATTTATTACGTAATAAAAATTGCAAATTAGTTTCGTTGTAGATGCCCCAAACAAGGAACTGTTTCGATTTAAATAGTAAATTAGTTCTGTGTAACAATGTTTTTTTTTCACCGACCGCGTTCGCTTTATTACAATATAAATTTATTTTCTTAGACAGCGAGGTTACCAGTTCCGGGCATTTAACTTTGTAGATTGAAATCTAAGGTATTAGGGCTTCTTTCATTTGAATATTTAGTCGACAAGTTAAAATAAAAGTTTTTACAGATATAAAATCAATAATCAAGAAAATTTTCTTGATAAAAGAAAAGATAAAAATGTCTCTTTGAGGCATTTCGTTTCAGTTAATTTCCGGCATCCAGAATTTTTAACCACTTTATAAGGTTCATCGGGGTTGATACAAGAAAAACTAGAGGAAATAAATGTAACTCTAGGAAAGTATGAACCAATGATACGGAATGCTGATGGGAGTATTCCTTAGAGTACCTACTTGGCTGCTAGGCGAGGTCATCAAGACCTTTCCACGTGGGATGCTAAGATTCGTTGATACAAAAACCTGTGGTTGAAAATGGTTGAAAGATATGTATCGATTTCAATCTAGAGGATTAACGGTTAGTAGCGCAAATACATTTTTGATGGTAAAAATTGAAAAAGTCGTAGACTACCTGCACTTTTAATACCGTGCGAGCAAAAATTATTTGCATCAAAGAGGGCCTTGCATCTAAGGACGTAATGCTTAGCTGTAGCGCTTAATACCTGTTGGGTGTCAGTAACTACCTGAATTAACAATCAATCAGTTATTCCGTCATCTTTGACAGTCGTTACAAGTAATTTGATTCATCGCTAATTTTTCCAATTTCTTGAACAATTCACACAATGGGCTTTACGGAACAGCACAAAACATTCATGGTTGAAGCGTATTTTTGAAACGGGGTTAGAGTAAATGGTGAGTGGCAATACAATCCGGGTTTGTGCATGGACGATTTGCGATTGCTGGGGATTTTTATCATTGCCCGAAAAGAACCGTGGCTGTGTTTAGGGAAACAGGTTCTATACAACACAAAAAAGGAGCAGGAAGACCATCTGTAAGAACAGAAGAACTTGTTGCAAACGTTCGTGAAATAATGCAAAATGCGCCAACAAAATGTAGAAGACGTCTGTCCCAACAAGTGGGAAGATCTTATGGAACATGCAGGACTATTCTTAAGAAGCAGCTAAATTTATTATCTTATAAAGTGCAAGTATTCCAAGAAATACAAGCCGCAGATTTTGAAAGATGTAGGAATTACTCTCAATGGTTTACCCAAAATGTATTGGAAATAAATGATTTATTAGACCTGACATTTTTTCGGATGAAGCCTGGTTCCACCTCTCCGGTTATGTGGATTCTCAGAATACACGCATGTGGAGTAGTGAAAATCTCCATCCTCATTGCACCCTCAAAAAAATGGTGTCTGGTTAGCTGTTTCCCGAAGAAAAAATGTTGGTATTATTTTTTTCCATGACACAGTTACAGCACAGCGGTATAGAGACAATATTTTGACGAACTACGTTTCGGATATTTTCAAAAGGACGGTGCAACCGCCCATACAGCCGCCGGTACTATCAACTACTTACGCAATTTTTTCGACGACAGATTGATCAGTTTTCGATCAGACATTGAATTCCCACCTAGATCACCTTGTTTAACGGTTATGGATTACTTCGTTTTTCCTCATTTAAAAAACACTATTTTTAAAACACCAGTTGCAAATTTAGAACAATTACAAGAAAGGATTATCCAAGAATGTGGTAACATTTCTCCAGAGATGCTGGTCAACACTTTCGAAAATATGATGAAACGTGTGAATTTATGCTTGGAGCATTGCGGTGGCCAATTTCAGCAATTTATGTAATTATTTTTCTTTTTCTTTCTGTATATTCTTACTTTGTTAATTTTGTAAACAACAAAAATAAATTTGTATTTGTCTACTTATTTTATCACTTATTAGTTTGGCATATCATCTCATAATATGAATTTGACAAAATTTTAACCTAGATTTGGTTAGATTTACCGTCCCCATATCATTGAGATCTAAACCAAGCCCTACGTTTTTTAATCCAAGCCCTCTTTGATGCAAATAATTTTTGCTCGCACGGTATCTAACGACTACCTGTACTTTTTCTCGAATAATTTTAACTGTAGGTTACATACTTGCCATCTAAGTAAAGAAGGCACCTCATATACTGAATATAATGTAAAAACGGTTTTGGTTCTTTATCCTCAAATAATATCTTGGCATAAATTGAAAAAAATATTTTAATAAAACAAAATATCCTTAAAAATACCAAAGCATAGGCTCACCGGTACAGTTAATAAATAATATTATATTAAATATATTGTTGCAGATTAATTACAAATTGAAGGGTCTTAAATAAAATTTAGGTTTTCTACTAGGTCTTATATCGTCATTAAGGAATAATTCTAAAATATCATAGTATTAGCATATTATAACAAAACCGCACGCTGGCATGTTACGTAGAAAAACTGAAAGCTTGTCTGGTTATATAAAAATGTAAATGACCTGTCCAATAAACACCAACAGTTAAAAGGCGAGATTAAATTCACAAAAGACCTTGAAATAATAACAAGCAAGATACGAGCCTGAAGGATATTAATCTTGAATCTTGACCGTGTAATAATATGCAGACTTACAATACCTACAAACAATTTCAATTTTAGTTTCTAAAAATAATAAAAAGATATGCCGAGCTGATTTGCCTTGAAGCAATAAATGTTTCTAACAGAATGCGCTTATAATAAGTGAAATGCAGAATTATAACTACCTTGAAATTGGAAGTTTCATTTACGATCGTTGATATTACATCTATGCACTTGACATGCGTAAACGATCTATACTCCTGGAATGTTCCATGTTAATTCTTTGTCATCTTTAACAGATCGCAAACATTGGATTGAAAATTGTCAATATATATTTTTATTTTAGACCTTAAAACATGGATTTAGAAGTCAGGTAGACAGACCTAGCGGCAAAGCAAATATAAATGCACAAAGGAAAATTCCGCAACTGAAGTGCATAATTCAGTTATTTTTGAGGAATTTTTGTTACGAACATATTTAAGAGAAAAGGTTGAGCATAATGGTTTTCTGTTTCCATGGTAAATCTACTGGAGTGACATATTTTATTAATATGTATGTTCCAAAAACTGTATCAGCTCTTCGTTACAGTCTGTCCAGATAATAAAGGTATAGTTAACATATCTGAGCCAAAGTGTAGGTTTAATTTTGGCGTGTGACTTAAACCATTCCATGTACAGTTTTAGCCACCACTAAACAGAGATAGGTTCTATACCCAGGGTGAGTACTAACTAACTGAAACGTTGTATTGAGTAACAAAATATAGACAATGGAAGTCCGACAAATATGTATTTTAAATAAAGAATCCCTTGCAGAAGACATAAAAAATATAACAGAAAAATTGGAACATTGGGCCACCTTTTTTTAAATGAAGCACTTTATCAACTACGGCAAAAACTAAAAAATATAGTTTAGGTATGTATTATATAAAAAAAGAAAAATCTGCACAGGCGGACAAATAGGTGTGAAACCTACTTGTTGCATTGAAGTACAAAGGAAAGCCAAAACTATAGACTCCCTGGGACCGGATAGACAGTGACGGACCATTTTGTCCTTATTAGGACTCATCAGGAAGCCACAACCCGAAGCAACTCTACTGAAAACTCATCGGCGTATTTAAACCTCGCTTAACAACATAGCACTGGTTAATATGCCTCAGCGCCGTCAAGTAGGAAACAACTTTAATACAAAAGGCAAATACAACAAATGAAGTGTGAGTCTGAAAGGACCACAAAAACAAACACAACGGTGCAACACACTTCAGCGTGAGGGACGACATTTTCGTAGTTTCTATAACATTATGGTTGCTTGGCAAGGTTCAGAAAGAAAAGAAAAGTATATCTCGGCTAGCGGACAAATAGATGTGAAACCTGCCTTTTGCATCAATGTACGGGTGAACAACTAAGAATGGTCGTCGGGTATATCTCGGAAACTACTAAACGTAGAAACATGGGAAAAAAAAAATTATGATTAAAGCGGTCATGAAAAAATTCTGGAAATAATTTTTAAGTTCCGCATTTTGCCGCAAGAGGGCGTAATTGAAAAGTAAATTTTAAAATTTTACATAACTCCGAAAATTCCACATTAAGGTATATGTTTGATAACACCATTTTAAAGCTTGGATAATTATGCATCATTTTTGTCTTATGCTTATTGGCGTACCGACTTTAATAAGAGTGGGGGAAGCTGTTCAAAGTGTAAACATTTAAATCGCTGTAACTTATAAACGACTTATCCGATTTCAGCAAACTAAAGACTTTTTGGAAGAGAAATATATGCACTTTCACCAGTGGTATTTGGTTGTCCATAATAGTTCTCAATAAAATTGCTAGAGGGCGCAATTTGTAATAATAATAGTTTTTTTGATTTTATCCCGAAAATTCAAATCATACGGTATAATTATGATACCATAATCGAAAAGAAGATGAAATTTTCTAGAAAAAATATTAAAACTGCAGCTAGATATCTTTGATCGTTTCAGAGTTATTGCCAAAACATTAATTTTTAATACAAATTGCGCCCTCTAGCAATTTTATTTGAAACTATTGTGTACCATTGGATAATACTTTCTTTTCCAAACAAGCTTAAATTGAGTGAAATCGGATAAGTCGTTTAGAAGTTACAGCGATTTTAATGTTTACACTTTCAATAGCTTCTCCCACTCTTATCAAGTGAAAGTGAAAACATTAAAATCGCTGTAACTTCTAAACGACTTATCCAATTTCACTCAATTTTAGCTTGTTTGGAAAAGAAAGGTAAGTACCTTTAATTGTCTTATCCAATGGTACACAATAGTTTCAAATAAAATTGCTAGAGGGCGCAATTTGTATTAAAAATTAATGTTTTGGCAATAACTCTGAAACGAACAAAGATATCTAGCTGCGGTTTTAATATTTTTTCTAGAAAATTTCATAATCTTTTCGATTATGGTATCATAATTATACCGTATGATTTGAATTTTCGGGATAAAATCAAAAAAACTATTATTATTACAAATTGCGCCCTCTAGCAATTTTATTGAGAACTATTATGGACAACTAAATACGACTGGTGATAGTGCATATATTTCTCTTCCAAACAGTCTTTAGTTTGCTGAAATCGGATAAGTCGTTTAGAAGTTACAGCGATTTAAATGTTTACACTTTGAACAGCTTCCCCCACTGTTATTAAAGTCGGTACGCCAATGAGCATAAGACAAAATGATGCATAATTATCCAAGCTTTAAAATGGTGTTATCAAACATATACCTTAATGTGGAATTTTCGGAGTTATGTAAAATTTTAAAAGTTACTTTTCAATTACGCCCTCTTGCGGCAAAATGCGGAACTTAAAAATTATTTCCAGAATTTTTTCATGACCGCTTAAATCATAATTTTTTTTATCCCAAGTTTCTACGTTTAGTAGTTTCCGAGATATACCCGACGACCATTCTTAGTTGTTCACCCGGTACATACATATATTATTGTCCGCTAGTTCAAATCCATTTTTCTGCCTTTGACAAATAATACTAATGCGATTTTTCTACTATGTATTAAATACACAGCTTTGTAACGGATAGCACGTGGCCACGTGGGTAGTACTTCGATTGCAATATATTTCTGAATTTTGCAAATAATAAATCTCAGTCAGTTCATACCAAAAGCATTTCCATTTTATT
Organism: Polydrusus pterygomalis; assembly: GCA_963969555.1. Lineage (NCBI taxonomy): Eukaryota > Metazoa > Arthropoda > Insecta > Coleoptera > Curculionidae > Polydrusus > Polydrusus pterygomalis. The sequence goes on from OZ018380.1 coordinate 30,684,120, forward strand.
TAATCTGTTTCCATTAGGATAAAAAATGCAATTGCAAGTTACAATAGATATATTGTTATATAATCTTTATGTTATAGCAAAAGCTTTAAAACAAAAACGGTTTTTAAAACACATAGATATTGTTTAAAACTGGCTTTTAATGAGTATGCTTAAAAATGTGTTTAAAGCACAACTGGTCTGAAAGTCATACGCCAAGCAGTAAAGTGCAATAAGAGCTAATAGGTATTTTAAAAATGCATAAACAATTAGGCTTGTAAATATGCTACAGAGGTCCTTTTAAGGATACCTTAAATCTACAACACTTCTAGTATAACAAAAATATGTAAGACTATAGTAAGAAGATATTTTTGCTTTATCTGATATGCAAAGTTTTAAAAACCCTATATACAAAGTAAAAATAAATTAATTGAAACAGGTGTTGGTACGATCAATAGAATTCAAATTTAGACAGAACAGCTAGAAGATTCCGAACAAACAAACCCGAACAAACCCGAACAAACCCGAACGATGTGACCTGCGCAACAAATACGTTAAAATTAATACTATGGCGCGCGGCGATTGTCGATCGCTACGAACCCCCATCAACGTCTTGGTGGATTATAGCTTCTAACGGATACAATTCGTTTTAAGGGACGCTGCTCTGCTTTCTTAATTCTAGAGAAAGCGCTATACTGGGAACAAAATGCGTCGCATTGAGAAGCTACAATTTATTTCTTAACAAAATTGCTGTATTAAAAGTAGTTCATTTTTCAACAAGACTGTGCTGCTAATGGAACTGATAACTACCAATAAAAACACTGTTCTAGCAAATCTGGAATTGATATAACACTAAAGCGGGTTTGATACACTAGCAATTTATTTAATATGGGTTAATAAAAATGAAACTATCAACACAAACTATGTCTGAGCAAACCTGTTGTATTACATCGTTGTTTTCCTCAGTTTAGTTATAAAAAGTAGGTGGTCCAATAAAAAAGGCCACCGATCCAATTAAAGCAATCGGTTACTTATATTGAACCGCTTGCAATGGTGTTTCGTTTTCTTATAGTAGTAGTAGTAAGTACCTAGTCGTATCAGAAAATGCATAAAATAATACTGTCTGGAAAGTACGTGGGTATCAGAAAGGGGTGGTAGTAGCGATTTTGTAGTATGTTGTTAGGCTTGGAGCCCTAATGAAAGATCCAAGTTTTCGACCTCGAGGCGCATGCGCTCGAGCCGCCATCTAGGATTTTAGGTACAAAAATTTGTTTTTTTGATAACAACTCAAAAACGGTGACTTTCACGACAAAAGATATTCCATACAAAATTAAAGAGGTCAAAATTACCTACTTTTTTTGTAGCACACATATGTTAGGAGTTAGAGTTCCGTGAAGTTGCACTATTTGAAAAAAAAGTATTATATTTTGGTATTTGGCTGTTAATAACTAAAATAAATAATTTGAAGAAGTAGTCCATGCTTAAAGTGGAGCTAAAAGTATAGAAAAGAAAGAAAAAACTAAATGTCTTCCTCCACAAAATTTTGTGAAAGAAAATAAACAATTTAAACAAATACAAATCATATTGAAATAATTTTTAAAGAGACTCTATTGAGAGAGGGTGGTCATAAATGACCTTCAGTGCATCGAGTCTGTATGCGTCAGTGTGTCATGTGTCATGTCTAGCTTTCAGAAAGTTACGCTCTTATAATGGAAAATCCCCAAGTTGATTTGTGCTTTATTTGTGAGAAAACTTTAAGTGAAAGTGACATTGTCGTTGTAAAGGAAAGAGGTGTAAAGACACTTTTAAAATCGAGTGAGTTACGAGGTAATCGCGCACATACGCCCATTTTGAGAACACTATCTTCTGTAACTGTGCCTGGCGCATGTCAAAAAAATTAAAATTATGAAGCTGAAATTACACTTTATATTATTTAAATTTGTTTTATTTTTTGTGTCGTGTGAGTGTTCTCTGATATTTTCGGAGAAAAGATCTGAATTCTCCCTTACAAAGATCAAACATTCATAAATAAGTCGATATAACTGTCATTATGCGATTCTCTATAAATTTAGTTTTACATGTTTACATGTTTTAACTATGTTCATGTTGAAAATAATATTCAAGTCCCTATAGTTTTTTTTATAATTATGTAAAACTATAATGATATATTATTATAATAAGAATTATAAAATAAAACTCAACCAAAATGAAGTTTCCGCATTTTTTTTCAAATAGTGCAACTTCACTGAGCTGTAACTCTTAACATATGTGTGCTACAAAAAAATTTTTTTACAAAAAAATGTAATAAATTTTGTCCTCTTTAACTTTGTATAGAACATCTTTTATCGTGAAAGCCATCGTTTTTGAGTTATTATCAAAAAACCAAATTTTTGTACCTAAAATCCAAAATGGCGGTTCGAGCGCATGCGCCTCGAGGTCGAAAACTTGGATTTTTCATTAGGGCCCCAAGCCTAACAACATACTAAAAAATCGCTACTACCCCACCTTTTGCATTCAAAAAACCCCCACGTACTGGGCTAAAAACATATAGAGTGTAATTCTCAAATCGCTCTAAAGCTGTTTCTGGAACCGATAACGAAAAAACAAAAAATTGGTCCAATTTCGGCAACCTTCCTCTATATTCGTAGTTTTCAACACATGCTCGCAACTCCGTTCATTATTTTTAAATAATTTTTGGAAAGCTGTATATACATAAATCATCCTGAAGCACACTCTATCAGATATGATCAGTTTGCGATCTAATCGTGCTTTGGGCTTCGTTGTGAAATACACGAGTATGCGTTATTTTCCGCGATCTTCCATTTGTTGAAGGAAATGAGCCAACCGGCACACCTTACCATTGTAATAATGTATTTTGTTAACGATAATGACCTTCTATTTTATTTGTATACGGTGCTTTATCGGAAAATATGTATGTATAAGTGTATTATAATAAAAATACTTTAGAAATATGGTATGAGATACTGTGAAACCTATAGGAACAGTTTTCTAACTTTACTGTATTATTATAAACTGCTCATCGAAAGGTTCGACAAATTGCTTTTTTAACACCTTTCTTACAGGTTTGTAGTTCGGAACGAAATCACGAATTTTAATGCGGATTGCAGACTTTTTTTTATTTTACTTTACTCCCAACCAACTTTACAAGTTTATTACAGGAATAAGTATAAAGGGTGTAACAAATTCGTTTATCACTACAGGGATCTCGTAAACCGTAAGAGATACGAAGATGGTTAAATAGGGGCAAAGTTGCACAATTTGATGCCTAATCATAATCCAAAAAGAAATTATTTAGATTCCGAGTACTTCCGGAGATATTCGAAAGAAACCGAAAAACTGTCAATAATATTTTTTTTGTTTTGCGCCCTTAATGTAGGAGATAAAAGAAAACCAATCACACCTTTTCAGGGCCACTTTTAATCCTTTCTTAGAATATGTAATTAGTTTTGCCATACAACGTTTCATTTTCCTGAAACCATCATTAATTTCACTATCTTAAATACGGACCTGGATTTTTTCTATTTTTCAATAAAAGACCTAGGACATCTTTATTCAAAGCCTAGGCTAAATATTAGTTTTAAAAAAGAATTAACGCTCTAATGTAGCTTTTATTAAATTTTTTCTAATCCGACCCTGTGTTCACAATACCATTTCGTTTTAATAACGACATCTTCTTTGTGAAATAATTTAAACTAGCTTCTTAAAAAGAATAACAAAATTTAAAATCTCCATTAACATAATATTCAAAAGAATACCTTAAAAATGTTTTACATCTCAGATACTAGGTATTTATAAGCATCAAAATAAAAATTTTAAAAAATCGAACGGATCTTACTTTCTATTTACTAACATTGGTAACTGATTAATTAATCGGTGTCGCTGTCCAGGGAAATATTTTTGAACACGTAATTATTAATAATTAATTTTTATATGGCAACTTCTTTTATTCAGGAGTATTTTTTTTTATTTTGCTAATATTGCTTATAATGTTTTTCGTAAAGTTTTAATTCATTTTAGTAATATTATAAAATATTGTTAATTAAATAAAATCTAATATCATTAGCAAGAATTTGTATTACGATTATTGTCAATTTTACGAATTTTATAGTATTCTTTTAAGGAGCCAGTTTAAATTGTTACACAAAAGATGACGTGGGCAATAAAATGAATGGGTAATGTGTATCACAGGGTCGGATTAGAAAAATCTTAATAAAAACTATATTAGAGCGTTAATTCTTTTTTAAAATTAATATTTAGCCTAGGCTTTGAACAAAGATGTTCTAGGTCTTTTATTGAAAAATGGAAAACATCCAGGTCCGTATTTAAAACTGAAATTAATGATGGTTTCAGGAAAATGAAACGTTGTATGGCAAAACTAATTACATATTCTAAGAAAGGATTAAAAGTGGCCCTGAAAAGGTGTGATTGGTTTTCTTTTATCTCCTACATTAAGGGCGCAAAACAAAAAAATCTTTTTGACAGTTTTTCGGTTTCTTTTGAATATCTCCGGAAGTACTCGGAATCTAAATAATTTATTTTTGAATTATGATTAGGCATCAAATTGTGCAACTTTGCCCCCATTTAACCATCTTCGTATCTCTTACGGTTTACGAGATCCCTGTAGTGATAAACGAATTTGTTACACCCTGTATAAAAATAACTAATAATTATTACTCTAACTTATAATACTTAATAAAAAATGCCTTTTATACAATTTTTAATTAAAAAATTGTTTAATTTTATTTGTCTGTTTTTTTTTTGCATTTGTTTAAAAATAAACATATTTTCTAGAACCTAATGTGCTTCTTTACCTAATTTTACTATAATAAATTAAGAAATATTGCATACCAGTATGCATATTTAGTAAATAAAATGCAAATAATTGCATATTTTAAAGGCAAACAAGGCATAAATATGCGCATATTTTGGCTGAATTTAAGTGCATATAATCCGCTCTTTAATAATGAATTCTCGCGCAATTTGTTTTTCGGATGAATATACCTTTACCTTAAACAATGAACCAAATCTGTAGAATTATAGATATTGGGGTACAAAAAATGAACATTGATATGGAATATGCCATAACGTTTTCAATGAAAGCACAATAGGATTAAATTACACCATAAATTGGCAAGCAAGGTCTTTTGATCTTTCACCACAACAACTTTTTCCTGCGGTTGACATTAAAAGTGTTATATATTTATAAAAATGTACGTTACTTATTTGCAACAACTTATTATTACAATTTCACGGATATGCGATCGAATCTTTGCGTATCAACTTGATAATTTAAAAATTGAATTTTATGACCGTTTGAGATCTAAACGAAGGACTGTTTGAGCATCTGATAAAAAAAATTATGTTTCTATTTAAATTACTTAGTTATTGTTTTACTGTGTTGTTTTTCCACTTGTTTTCATCCAAATAAATAAAAACTTCTAGCAATACATTGATAGGTAAAAAATAAATAAAAATAAGTAAAACTTGTTCGGTAAAGCTTTAAAATTATTTATAGCATTAAATTTATAAAATTATTAAAAATCTTAAAATTGAAACGGTTTAAACAAGTTTTACTTATAATTTATTTTCATTTAAATTTGCTTATTGTCAGATTTATTTAAATTTTAAGCATAGTACCTAACTTGTTTTTTGCTGCCGTAGGAAAAGTTGAATTATTGATAATGAAATTTTTATTTCTAATCTCTGACTAAACATCGATTCTGAGAAAAAATAGTCTCTGAGCGAAACATCAATTTGATTGGTAAAGAATTACCGTAAGTTAAAAAAAAATAATTGTACTTTGAGGAACCTGGAAAATATTGAGATTTGGATTTTTTGTTCCATGACTTCCTACCTTTATTTTGCCACGTAGAATAAGCTGTTCACGTCCATCGCCAAACAGATTTTCCGAATACAGTGCATTTTCTGTTTTTTTCTTATTAAATTTTCACTGTGGTATAATAGTATATTAACGTACACATTTTATAAAGCATCATTTTATAGCAGGCGTCCATGTTAAAAAGTTTTATAACGGGACAAGTGCTTAAAACTGCTTTATATAACACGTACGTTATACTATTTTTTCTAATTCGTAGTTTTTTCAATAAAAGACACATATTTAAAAAGAAAATAAATCCTTAAAATTTTGTAAATTTTTATGTCTAAATTTTATGTTGGTAATACTATTTTTTATCATAGTAACCTCTGGACAACAAAAATTATTTTGCTAACTGTCATTTTTTTGATTTATTGACCCATTTTCACCACCACGAGATTCTAAAGTTATTTTAGCGATATCAGATTTGAAATTGGACGGAATACGTTGTATGATCCTTGTACATTCGGTACATATACAGAGCGTTCGGAAATTCGGGCGATTTTGCTATTTTTTTTCGAATTTCAAAAGACGTGATTTTACGTCACGGCATTGCAATTTAGTATAGGGAAGATGAAAAATTCAAATAAAGTTGACGTTAAAATCGACATTGGAAGGTTAGTAGATTGAATTTTGGATAGGATTTGGCAGAAAATGATAGCTTGAAGGAACATCCAAAAAATATTGATTTATAGATTTATGCAACCAACATACATGACTGTTATCCACACTCACAGAATAAAAAAGTAGGTTATCAAGCTATTTTTCCTCTGCATAAAATGGGTTTTCTCGTAAATCACAAAGGCCGCGCAAGTCAATGAAACAAAACATTTAAATTTTACCTCCATCAAATAAAGAAAAAACGCGTATCGAAATAGCTTCATTACGATACGCAAATGCGTATCGTAATAGATTTGTTATGATACAAAATTAGAAAAAACATATTTTTTTTTACAAATATTTTCCATAGATAATCAATTTTCGAAAATATTCATAATAACAGCGACAGGCATACAACAGATACCTATTGAAATGTTTTTCGGACGCCCATGATGTAAGCTTGTCATGGTACGATACCCACCTGAATTGCCGACATGCAAATGTTTAATGGTTTTACCATTTAACAAAAAATTCAAGTCACAAAAGTGCTCCAATTACCGATTACTTAATTAGAGCATAAAATTCATTAAGCATCCTTTTCTTGTGTAACGTTTTCATTCTAAGTTGTGTGAAAATTGCTAAACGAAGTACCTATGGGTATATTCTCGTACCTCGAAGTAGGTAATTAAATTGCACGGACGGGAAAAATGCCTGGCCGTCATTTTTTTGTGAAACAAACTCACACCTGAAGCGGTACTTGCATATATAGGGTGAGTCGAGAAGAACGGACCAAACTTTAGAAGCGTAATATACACGCAAAAAAAAATTGAAAAAACCCATTTGTTCTTATTCGAAAATTATTTGTTTTCAAATTATAGCGTAATACCAAATAAAGAAAAGTTCATATATTAACGGTTTCCTAATCATAGCGTTCCTTTAATGAATGTTCAAAAATACCCCCCATTGACTTCTAAACATTTACTGCTTCGACTAATTGCTTCATGTCTTTCTTCTTTTAAATTGGCTGCAGTATTTCTAATACGTCGAATTAGCATCGCGAGTGTCCACTTTTACTTTGTACACTTCATTTTTAAACCAGCCCCATAAACAATAATCTAGTGCTGTGAGGTCTGGAGATCTTGGAGGCCAATTAATAGGACCACAGCGACCAATCCAAAGCCCTGGAAATGTTTCGTCTAAATGTTGCTTGACCTGACGAGCAAAATGTGCAGGAGCTCCATCGTGCTGGTAATACATTTGCCTTCTGATATTTACGGAAACATCGTCTAGTAGTCCTTGTAACTGATGTTGTAAAAAATTTAGGTATTTGTCTCCTGTGAGGCGATTCTCCAGAATGAAAGGGCCAATTAAATAGCTATCGAGCATACCACACCACACGTTAACCGAAAACCTATGTTGAAAATTACTTTCAACTGTTGCGTGGGGATTTTCGATTGACCATACATAAGTGAGAGAGTCACTCACTCAATGTAAAAATCCCTTGATAAAGCTACTGTGTAGCGAAACGCGTCGGAATCATATCTTAACATAGTATAAAACAAAGTCGCTGTCGCGTCTGTCCCCAGCTATTTGTGCCCTAATCTTTAAAACTACGCAACGGATTTTGAAGCGTTTTTTTTTAGTAGATAGAGTGATTTAAGATATAATACATGCATAATATTGTAGAGAAACACTGATAAATTTAGAGGTTTGTTCGGGTTTATATTTATAAATCTTGACGTGATGGTGAACTCGCCTTATAATTATCTCAGAGGCGTATAATGCCTGGCATTGCAACGCAGGCCGGGTACACGCTAGTAATAAATATTATGTGGAAATAATTAGACTAAATTCCTTATTGCAAACAATTAAATTTAACTGAATTATTATGGAGCAAAAAAATTACATATTATTCTGTCGCGTGGCGCCTCTAGATGAAAACGTCGAGAAATATAAGCTTAAATACTTAAACAGCTCTCTTATAGAATATGTCTTATACCTTCGAAATTAATAACCGTATACATTACATTGGGCTTAAACAAACCTATAAATGAGTATGCACTTCCAAACTCTTCCGTACGTAAACATTTAATTGCTGGAAAATCTCTGGGGATTTTCGGACTTTTTGCTAAAAAGCATATACATCCCCACTCTACAGTGGGTCGGTAGGTCAAGTCATTAAATAGTTTTTGCAAACAAGACGATCAAATCCTTAAATGTAACCGTAAACGTAATTTTGTCAGCGCTTATTTCCAATTCATGGAAAACGGTCTAGCTTTATAATTTAAACCAAAAAGTACCCCTACTTATGACCAGATTAAGCAAAACTTGCTTCAGTCATAATATTATAAAATTATTCATATTTGCTGGCAGAGAGTTACACTAAAACTGGGCAAATTGAACTCTACGCTAATCCGCTTAATGTTCTGTTGACATTTCCAAGTCAACTCACTCGAGTTTTGGGTTAAACGGAAAAGCAAACAAATCTCATTGCGTTTTTACGATTCACAGTAAAACAGCACTGATGAATATTGTTTCTTTATTCATTTCTAAATCATTAATTATAGTCAAGTAAGTATAACAGACAACATTCTAAAAAAATAGTAATTTTAACCATCTGTATTTAAAAAATTTTTATTTAATTTTTTTTAAATTATCTAGTTAAAGAAAGGTAATTTAGTTACGAGGCAAGCTAAATAAATGCAATGAAATAACTATGCCAGCTAAAATAAGGTGTTTAGTTACAGGACAAGCTAAATAAGTTTAATTTAGTAAGAACTAGCTAAAACTCAGATAGTTTAGTAGCAGAGCTAGCTAAATAAAGGCAATTTGGTAGGTAACTATGCCAGCTAAAATAAGATGTTTAGTTACAGGACAAGCTAAATAAGTTTAATTTAGTAAGAACTAGCTAAAATCAGATAGTTTAGTAGTAGAGCTAACTAAATAAAGGCAATTTGGTAACTATGCTTGCTAAACTTAGGTAGCTAGTAAAGAAATTAGCTTAATAAGAGCTATTTGTTAAGTGAACTAGCTAAAATAAGGTAGTTTAAAAATGGGGCTGGTAAACAAGGGTAATTAAGTAACTGACCTAGCTAGAATAAGATAGTTTAATGCAGAGCTAGCTAAATCGGCGCAATTCAGTAACTGAACTAGCTAAAATAAGTTAGTTGAATAATGGTTCTAGCAAATAAGGGTAATTACTTATTGGTTAGTTACAGGACCAGCTAAATAAGTTTAATTTAGTAAGAACTAGCTAAAATCGGATAGTTTAGTAGCAGAGCTAGTTAAATAAAGGCAATTTGGTAACTATACTTGCTAAACTTAGGAAGCAAGTAAAGAAATGAGCTTAATAAGAGTTATTTATTAACTAAACTAGCTAAAATAAGAGAGTTTAAAAATGGGGCCGGTAAACAAGGGTAATTAAGTAACTGACCTAGCTATAATAAGATAGTTTAATGCAGAGCTAGCTAAATAGGGGCAACTCAGTAACCGAACTAGCTAAAATAAGTTAGTTGAATAATGGTTCTAGCAAATAAGGGTAATTACTTATTGTTTAGTTACAGGACAAGCTAAATAAGTTTAATTTAGTAATAACTAGCCAAAATCAGATAGTTTAGTAGCAGAGCTAGCTAAATAAAGGCAATTTGGTAACTATGCTTGCTAAACTTAGGTAGCTAGTAAAGAAATTAGCTTAATAAGATCTATTTATTAACTAAACTAGCTAAAATAAGGTAGTTTAAAAATGGGTCCGGTAAACAAGGGTAATTAAGTAACTGACCTAGCTATAATAAGATAGTTTAATGCAGAACTAGCTAAATAGGGGCAATTCAGTAACTGAACTAGCTAAAACAAGTAACGGGCTAGCTAGACCAGAGGAAATTAGTAGAAATAAGGTAGTGCAGTAGTGAAACTACATAAAATAGAGTAATTAGTAGCGAAACTAGCTAAATCGGGGCAATTTAGTGATTGAACTAGCTAGAATAGGGTAGGGTAAGGGAGTTTCACAAATTTCTTTAAAAAAAAATGGGCCGATGTTTCCAATTTAGCAACCCAGTAGTATCTTATTATCGGTAGTAGTATCAACCCAAGCAGCATCTTATTGTCGTACAAATAAATGATCTGATACCTATAGATGGCATGATCTGATACCTATAGAATGTCATTCATATATTCATATATTATTTTTTCCGCAATACATTTTCTGTGGACATCCCTAAACGAAAATGAATGAAACAACGTCATCATGGCCTTATCTTTGGGGACGGATCTCTTACTACTGCATTGCCATACTGCATATATACTTTTTTTATACGGTTTTAGACAGAGATTTAAATTTCCTACATAATGAATACTTTTAACAGCGTAAGTTTGACGGACAATGTGGAGGGGCGCAATTGGCAATAGGTTCATTTGTTATTGTATTATTCATCTATAGGTACCAGATCATTGGTAGAAACCATAGTGATTTGGCAAAAGAGTAACAAACCCCACCTTTATAAACCCCTGGATAATAATAACCTTTCCCCTTTATAAAATCCTATCTCAGCCACTGGTTTTAGCAATATATTTACTTTTAGGAATAAAGTTTTGAAACAGAAACAGAAATTTTAACTTATTACTTTTTTGTTGCATAATAATTTTGTGTATAGGTACTGTAGATTATTAAAATTTTAAAATGTTTTTTGTGACTAAATATTATAATATATATCTTAAATTTATTATACATGTGAATCTTTAGAACTGAACCCAAAAAATAAGTTTATCGATTTATTTATATATCAAATAGTACCTATATAAAATAATTTATGATGAATTAATAATATAAAGAATATAATTCGATTGCAGGAGGTGCTAATTTCAGGTACGCAATATTTAAAATAGCATTAGTATTATTTTATGTTAACAGTACCCACATAAATCACTTAACTTTTTCAGTGGATAACAAACAAGTGAAAGTTAAAATCTTCGTTATAAAAAAATAAATTTTAAGAATATGATCTACCGGTATTTATTGTTACACGTTTGTATTTTGTTTCTGCGTAGGGTTTTAACCCACGCGCAGAGTGGTAGGTTAAAGTTGGTTTTATTTCTCAATAATTGTCCTTCTTAAGAAATTTTAGAAATTCAATTATTACGTACTAGCTATTATCTGGCATTGACATCGCGGGAAAATACAAATAAATTGTAATGACAATATGCATAAAGAATAAATATGTAAATACCAAAAGCATAACCTGTTATATCTAGATAATATGATTAAACTTTAAAAAAACAGGGCCATATTTGAAGAAAGTTTGTTGGATCCAAGGACCCGAGAGGTTTAGGGCAAGAGGGAAAATGGATAGTGATGGCCTCTATGTCAGCGGCCAGAAATGTAACTACATGATTTAAGTCCATACTTTAGGTGGTGTGTATATTTGAAAGGAGAGAAATAAGACACTTTAAGTCTTCCTCCACTGGTATATTAAAATAAAGTTTTAATGAAGGGTAAATTCTCTACATATTTCGAATGTATATACATTCATCATCAGGAGAATAGAATAAGGAATATAAGAAGTACAATAGGTGCGAACAGTCCAAACGGAGCTACAAGATGAAGAATGAAGTAATGACAGACCTAACGAGAGGTCATTCGTAAAATATAAGCAGAAACCAAGTCAGAAAGTTATCACAGCAGTAAGTTATGTGTCAATCAGTGGCGCACCCAGGGGGGGGGCAAGGGGGCCTTGCCCCCCCAAAACCCCCAATAAAATGAAAAATTATGAAAGTGGATAAGTATTTTAAAAAGTCAATTTTCTTAGATTTACCTCACGGGCCTCGTTTGAGGGGGGCCAGGTGGGGCATTTGCCCCCCCCCCTTCCCCTGGAAGTTGACTTATTGACAAAAGTTGACTTATTGAGGTTTAATATGGTTTAATTGAATGTATGAATTTATTATTTCGAGTTTTCCTTTATATTTTTGTTATTATTTTGGGGTAGTAAAGACTTATTTTAATAAAAATAAACAGTTTTAATGCCAAAACGACTATGAATGTTTGAGAAACAATTTTAGCTCATTAAGTATTTAGCAAAAAATTAAAATTAAAGTTAAGGGAAGACCTAAACTCTCGAAATTAACTTGATACATACCACAAAGTGTAAATCTAGGGACTTTATTGTTATTGATAAGTTTGCTGCAAATAAAAACAGATGAATGAACTTTACTTTTAAACAATGTACCCACTAATGAAAAATAAATTAGCCTTTTTATTTTTTATCTTATTTCATTTTCAATAGAATAAGAAGGTAATCATAAATTTTTAAAATATTTACTATAATAATTATTGACCAAATTTGGGCGTGGTCTTAAAAAAATTTCGTCTGCGGCGCATTTCGCCTACAGCAGGCTTTTGGTACACCCCCAAGTTAACAAGTCACAAGCCGCCAATGCCCCTCCCCCCTAAGAAACCGTTTAACGACTCCCATGACTAGGCTATTGCGATCTTCCCTGCAAGAGTACCTGTTAAAAAAGCTCCAAAGTTCTAGAAAAATGCGTAACTTAAGAGTTTATTAAAAAATTTGCTTTCAGCACTGGTTGGCGGCCCCCCCCTAACATAAAATCCTGGGTGCGCCGCTGGTGTCAATGTAGAAGTATTTGTAATCAAGAGAGAAAAAAGCTGATTGTTGTGAAGGAGGAACAGAAAGAAGTGAGTAAAATGCATAGTAAACAAAGGATGCCTATATATGACATAAATTTTTTATAACATCTAATATGTGTGACCTCATACAAAATTATTTCTTTATTACTCCCTTTAATTAGTCAATTGAATCGACCCTTCATTTTACTCAATTCTTTCTGTTCCTTCTTCACAACAATCAGCTTCTTCTCTCTTGATTACAAATACTTCTACATTGACACATAACATATTGCTGTGATAACTTTCTGACTTGGTTTCTGCTTATATTTTACGAATGGCCTCCCGTTAGGTCTATCATTATGTTTGAAGCTTCTCCAAATACCTAACTCTACCTTTCCATCATCTTGTAGCTCCGTTTGGACTGTTCGCACTTATTCTATTCTCCTGATGATGAATGTATATACATTCGAAACATGTAGAGAATTTACCCTTTATTATTATTTTAATTTAATATACCTACCAGTGGAGGAAGACTAAACTTAAAGTGTCTTATTTCTCTCCTTTTAAATAATTTAAGGTTTGTTTTGTTGGTTCAATTAGTATTAATCTTTGTACACATGAAAATGGTCATTTTGAATATTTGATAAAAGCATTTTTCTGGAATTAAATTAAATTTTTGTTATTGACTTATTGACTGGATTTACTAGAGAATAAAATTAACAAAACATTTATGTGTTTTTTTTTTTTTTTTTTTTCAGTTATCGTTATTTTCATTTAAGTCCTTTCCTTCAATTGTGTTCAATTATTAGATCTGGCAATACACGAAGTGAATTTTTTAAGTCCAGATATCTCAAAAATGTCTGCTCAAATCAACTTTTACCACGTACACGTTTTTTGAACTTTTGACACTCTGTATCTTCGAAAGCATCGACTTTTGGACTGAGGTAAGTTGGGTAAGATCGTCGTATTTAAGCCTCAGAAATTTATGGTAGCATTTTTCCCCACCTTTAAGAAACACCTTGTATATATAGACACTCACATATGACACAAACCCAATTTTTGCTCGCGGTTGTCACCGAATTTCTCCGGAACCACACAAGGTGGTCTCCATGCAACAAAGCACATTTGTTATTATTGGCAACAGTTTGTTGCAACTACGTGAAGTGAATAATTATCAATATATATATCTAATATATTTACATATGTAGATACATATGATATGTGGGGAAAATGTAATTAGTTATTTGCGTCCTGCACCCATATTAATTTTATTTAATACAAAGGTAGGCGTAAAATCAAATTTATTAATTAAGTTTTGTTGCGTCGAAAACATGGAAACATTTTATACCAAATTTTACCCTCCTACATAATGCTATAAATTTTAAATATGGTGCCAGAGTAAGGCCGATTAAGAGAATGTTTTTGAAAGGTCAATATTTTTACCTTAATGTATTAATAGAGTCATTAAAATTCTTTAAAAATACAGTAGGTAGATAAAAACTTTAATCAAAAAAATATTTCTATTCTAATGAATTATACACATTTTATTTTTAGGTTGTTGTTATTTTCAGATATTTTCTCTTTGTTCGTTGCCGGGGCCATTTCCGATGAGACCTACGGTTTAAAGTGGGATCCGAACCACGATCCTTAGTCATTAACATCACCCCCCAAGGACTATCAACCCTTGGTTTCGCGCTTTCTATGATCCAACCATTGGGGAGTGTGTTCCTTCCTCCGCACCCCACGAGATATCCGATCTCATCCGGCCTGGTTTCCGGCGTAAATGGGGTGGGTTTAAATTTTTCACTTTTCCCTAATTTTTGCTCGACGCTGGACCCACGTCAAGACTTATATCACTAAAATCCACCGGGCTCCAACCAGTTTGCCGGCAGTGGAATACGCACCTACAAATTCTCGTCCAAGAGTTCTCAGCGACTGCCGCGTTTAAAATAGCAGGAAATTACTAAATAAAATAAATTGAATAAAATTTTAGGACCTGTTAATACTAGCAAATACCACAAATTAGCGTTTTTTTAAATGCAGGATAATTTTTAAATCAATTTATCTAGAAAACGCGTCCAATCATATTGTCTTACCAATAGTAGTATTTTTTGGTAAAACATGTCAGGTTTTTCTAATTTCACATGAAAAGTATAAATATTAACGTAAAAAAGTTATGTCTATTTTTACCCCATTATCCCCTATTTCTGGCCACATTTCCTAAGTATTGACATTTTTAAGACCACAGTTCTATTCAGCGTATAAAGTTTACCAAAATATCTAAATTTTAAATTTGTATCTACAAAGGTTTTGAAAATATTAAAACATCTTCAGAGTGCCCCCTTTAGTGGGCTGTAGCTTCGTAGAAAATGGACATAGGACACAGTTTTATATGAAATTCTTACTTTATTTTTAACCAATCTACTTAATCCCAAATTATTGACCAAACCTTTTATGACGTCCTGTATAAAATACCGTCCACTTAATCAAGAATCTCTCGGACACTTTAAATTAATTTTTGAAAATATTTTTTTTTAAAAATACATGTTACACAGGATGGTCATAAAAATACTACGTGTATCAACTTTAATTTTTTTAATGAAACATTATATATTTTTACATTTTACAGTCATTGAGGAAATATTAACTTTTAAAACAAAATAGACAAAAGACAAAGAATGAAAATTTTTTATAAGATGTTGAAAATGTTCTCTACCAACTGTTCTATAATAGATGAATATGCGTTCAACTTCAGCGAGGCGCATTTTCCATGTTATATCAGCAGAGCAAAATTCAAATTTTATTAACATTTACTGAAATTTTCCGTCGTCTCAAACTTAAATAGCAAATTGTCATTGTCAATGCCTCAAAGATTGTGTGTGTGACCAACAAAATTCCCTAGAAATTTCTGTTGGTGGAATTGATTTATAAATAGAGACCAACCGAAGATTGTTTCGGATTGGGTTAGTTTCGGCCAAAAAATCTAGTTATGGTGACAGTTTCGGTTTCGTCCAAAAATCGGCGGAAACTTCGCCGAAACTCAGTGTTCGTGAATTGTCGCGCACCGTTCGGCTATCTTTGGGTGAGTTCGTGGGCAGTCTTTATATCTAAGTGTTGATTTTTGACAAAGTTTACTTACAATAGTTAGTCTTTAATGTTTATGTTCGTTATTTTTGTTCATATTAAATTGTTAATATATCATGAATAAATACATATCTTTGTTACATATTTCAATTATTGTTTTTTATTTCATTTAACACGAGTTAATTCTCCGTATATGTGTAAAAAATACATTAGATTTCAGTAAACAATAGAATTTTTAACATGTATAATTAAGTTTCGGCCGAAACTGAGACCAAGGTCCAAGATTCGGTTTCGGTTTCAGTTTCGGCTGAAAATCTTGTTTCGGTCGGACACTATTAAATATAAAAAAGATATAAACAAGACAACTGTCAGTTTTCAGTTTTAACCATATGTCGTTTTTCTGCTGCTTTTTGGGTTTAGGGACGACTTATTTGAAGTAAAGACTCCGTCATTGCACTTATAGAACTGTATCAAAATCAACCGATTTTGTATTCTGTCAAATTGCAGCAATATTAAAACAAAAAATTATCAACAATCAAATTTCAAATTAAAAAAATCATTAAAGTGGACATATCAGGACCTTTGATGCATATGCGTTAAAAAATCATAAAATCACCTGTTGCAACCATGATTCAAAAATACAGGGTAAAAATGCAAAAGTGCGTGTGTATTTAGCGTTCGAATTTTGTCAAAGTTCTTTACAAAAAAACTTTATTAAGTATTATTAATATTAGTTAAATATGATTGCTATTTTACTTTCGTGCAGTCTAGGTCGTGAGTTAATACTAAAAATAATTTTTAAGTCTGAATTCCCTATTAACTTATCTCACTAGGAAGCCAATCGCATGATTGATGACTGGACACAAAAAAATTACCCGCCTTAAACGATGGCTAAATATTACGAAAAAAAATGAAAGTTAGATCATGCTCAGAGTGATACTAGGTTACTAGTAGTATTTTTACAGATAGATACCTAGATAATTGAAAATAATAAAGAAAACTAATTAACAACTATAGATATATTGTTAGCTATGTGGGATCTAATAGAAAAGCTATTAGTTAGGTGTCAAACATCGATGTTTATCGATCATTTTCGATTCGTGATTGATGAAACACAGTTTTATGTAACACTTGATTTCAGTCGCAAAAATACCAATATTGTGTCTGGACTTTGATAAATTACACAAATTATTTTGCAAGGTTGTTTTAAGCTATCAATAGAAATGGAATTTATAAAAAGTGCTTTCAATTGTTCAAAAGTGCTAACAATTAATGTTGCAAAACATATATTACACGTTTTAGTTGCTTCTTCTAATTTAATTAAAGGTACCGTCACACTATTTTTAAAACACCAGTTGCAAATTTAGAACAATTACAAGAAAGGATTATCCAAGAATGTGGTAACATTTCTCCAGAGATGCTGGTCAACACTTTCGAAAATATGTGATGTTAAATGAAGATTTACCTAACTTAACAACTGTTAAGGCCGATTCATCACTATGATTGTTCACCCTGCAATTATGAATTATGGCTAAATCAGCGGACTTTATTATTTTTAAATACATCAAAACCGCTGATATGTCCACATTTATGATCTTTTTTATTTGCTTGTGGTACTGTTTGATATAATATTGATGCAATAAACATACTTGATACCGACTGCATATTCACATGCACTTGACAGTGTGTTGTTTAAATATTTTTAAACCGGTTTATTTCGGGTTTAAGTTTATCAGTTAATGAAAAAATATGGATGCAGAAGTACAGAATACCTATTGATTACAATTATTATATTAGGAGCTATAGGTGGTAAGTGTTTTGCATATCATGCGCATTAGAACCACTGCCTAATTTACAAAATGTTAAAGCTGACGAGTTTATTCGGGTTTGTAATGTAATTTGTTTTTAATTTTTTTTGTTAAATGGTTATGGTTATATTATATTAATTATAATTGAAATTAATTTCACTAACAGATATTTTTAGGGAATTTTAACAACATCGGATGCGAGTGTGATAATATTTAGAACTTGTTCTATTTTAGGCGAGCGTATCAGCCTTTACTGTAGGTAAAGAATGGTGGACTTCTGGTATTAAATCCAAACAGTCTCACGTATTCCTATGAGGACCGCTGTGATACCACACGTATTCCATATAACCCATCCGCATTAGTTCCCTCTTTACAACTTTGTTTACTTCCACCAGATTATTAAAGCATGGTTCACTCAAGAGAATAAAAATTCATCTTGCCAGACCAGGACATTTACACAAGAAATGTGAAATACATTCTTCATCATCTCTGTAATTTTGCAGAAGTCGTAAGCTGGTATTTGCAAACGTTCGGCGTGTCTACAAAGACAGTGTCCAGTGACATTGCAGTGATATTTCTTAGGTCTTTCCAACTGTGCTGTAATAACGTTGCGGTTTTCTTGTTACCACGTAGGGGCCACAATTGCTTGGAGATACTACAGGTTGTTAGCTCTGTCCATCTGCTTTGTGCACATTGTTCTGCTATGCTTGCTATCTCTTCCTTGACCGACCCAGTGGTCTACCCACAGTATGTTCTGTTACATTGGTAGACGTGCCTGCGCCTACTCTGGCTAGTGCATCAGCAGCATAATTACCATCTAAATTGTAATGATCAGGAACCCAGCCCGGAGTGACCCGGCACTGAGCACCACGTATGCAGAGATTGCAGCTAGTTTTCTTTTAATGCTGCCTGAAACAAATTGAATTTATCGCTGCTTGACTATCTATCTATATAGATAGCTATTGATGTAGCTTCTCTAAGGCTAGGATGTTCCTGCAGGATGCTGACTGTCTTATTTACTGCCATAAGGTCTGCCCAAAAAGGCCTTTACTATAAGTAAGTATTTTTTGTGACATCAACGACCTTGGAAGAAATGTTTTGTTCACAATCAATGTGGCTTAGTTAGCTGTGTTCTTGATTTACTAATCCGATAAATTTGATTTTGAATAATTTCTTCTGTTGCGGCCGGAAAGAAAATTCTACGCTTGCATTCTTAGTCGAGTATTCAATTCCTGCTCTGTCCATCAAAACCCAAAAATACTAAACAATATGGTATTTAGACGGATTTGTTCCGGATGAATTGATCACTGTTTATTCATTGTATTATTATTATGATAAGTCCCTTATTTTACAAAAATATTTTATTAATTAGTTTGCGTCGGTGATGTATGAATAAAATTTATTTTGTCCGCTACCTACATTTCAAATTAGGTATATGTGTATGTGTGTGTGTAAGTAATTTTCAATGGCACTGGAAAACTTCCAACAGGCCAGCCGGTTTTTCAAATTATACGAACTGTTATTTAATTAATAACTTTCCTTTAAATATTGAAAAATCTACTGCCTTACGGGTATTTCTACGCAGCATTGCATAACTTTTACAAATAAATAATATACCTGCGAAAGGTAATCGCAGTATATTTTACGAGTTGGTTAAAAATTCAATGTTTTTATTATCATATTTTATTTTTATTTGAAAAGAAATAGCATTAATAATTTTTCAGTATATAGGTTATCTTTATCGCCGACAGAGCAAGACAGATATCTCATCCTCTTTATCATAACAAGCCGCTTCCTTGCGAGTTAAACAATTAAACCACTCGAAAACCTGCTCTTGATAACAAGGACAACATTTATATGCAAAATAAAAGAAAACAAGTGTCATTATGAAAATTGTAAATATGTCACACTGTAGACCTTTCAGATATACAACAATGAGGTTTTCTTAAAATAAATGACAGTAGCAAAAGCCAAGATGATATACCGTGCGAGCAAAAATTGTTTGCATCAAAGAGGGCCTCGCATCTAAGGACGTAATGCTTAGCCGTAGAGCTTAATACCTGTTGGGTGTCAATAACTACCTGAATTAACAATCAATCAGTTATTCCGTCATCTTTGACAGTCGTTACAAGTAGGTAATTTGAATCATCGCTAATTTTTCCAATTTCTTGAACAATTCACACAATGGGCTTTACGGAACAGCTCAAAACATTCATGGTTGAAGCGTATTTTCAAAACGAGGTTAGAGTAAATGGTGAGCGGCAATACAATCCGGGTTTGTGCATGGACGATTTTCACGAACATTTTCCTAACGTTGCTTTTATTGCTGGGGATTTTTATCATTGCCTAAAAAGAACCGTGGCTTTAGGGAAACAGGTTCTATTCAACACGAAAAAGGAGCAGGAAGAAGAAAGACCATCTGTAAGAACAGAAGAACTTGTTGCAAACGTTCGTGAAATAATGCAAAATACGCCAACAAATTGTATAAGACGCCTGTCCCAAGAAGTGGGAAGATCTTATGGAACATGCAGGACTATTCTTAAGAAGCAGCTAAATGTATTTTCTTATAAAGTGCAAGTATTCCAAGAAATACAAGCCGCAGATTTTGAAAGACCGGAATTATTGGAAATAAATTATTTATTAGACCTGATATTTTTTTCGGATGAAGCCTGGTTGCACCTCTCCGGTTATGTGAATTCTCAGAATACATGTAATTCTTTTTCTTTCTGTATATTCTTACTTTGTTAATTTTGTAAACAACAAAAATAAATTTGTATTTGTCTACTTATTTTATGACTCATTAGTTTGGCATATCATGTCATAATATGAATTTGACAAAATTTTAACCTAGATTTGGTTAGATATATCCAAGCCCTACGTTTTTTAATCCAAGCCCTCTTTGGTGCAAATAATTTTTGCTCGCACGGTACTTTGAGATGTACTTTATATTAAGATTTCTTGTTTCCATAGCAATAGTAATGCGACGCGACGTGAATGACATTAGATAGTTCGGGAGTCTGCGGTGGTTTTTGGTCATATATTTCTCCGTAGCTTATTTTTAGTTATATTGAGATTAATTTGATATTATTATTAAGCTGGAACACCAGCGATTAGTTGAACTACCACGACTGTCTCATATATCGTCATAATATGGATTAATATACATACAATAAATCACAACTTGCTAAGGCGACTTTGGTTATTAAAATATACTTAGTTGTAGCTCTCGGATTATTACGAATAATTAGTATAGTACCTACTAGGTGTTTTGTCTAAAGTTTTTCTTACTGTATAAAAAAAAATAAGATAGCTAAATCACTTTATTACTTAGCTGTGTAAATCTATGTTGGTGTTTTATCATAACAATATAGGTTAGGTATCCTAATGTTAAATATTACAAACCTGAATTTTCTTTTTCTGTGGAATGTAATGCGTAAATAATCATTAATATATTCAGGTAGTGTAGGGTTAGGTGTAAAAGCGCAGCTCTTTGCCTAGCACCTGAGTGCGAACTTTACCCTTGCCTACTCAATTATATATCTTTTGTAATATTTCTATATTTCGCAATAAACATTAATAAAGAAATAAATAAATAAATAAGATTTAATTATAAAAAGTTTATGAACCTCAATATACGACCAAAAAGGACCCTTTCTACATAGGGCATACATAAAATTAAAACTACTAAATAAACTACATACACAATAAATAAGTCAGAAATCTAAAAAGGTTTTATGGTCCGGAAATATTTTTATGTGTGTTTTCACACAACTGCACTACACCCAATTAATAATACCTTAATAACATCAGGCTATTCTTAAAATCTATTCTCATCATATCGACAACCTTTTTAAATTTTTACCTCATCCTATATGTAATAGTTATTTACCTAACAAGTGAAGAAAGTGGTATTTTCCTCGGGCAAGTCGTTAAAGGCGGTAAAGGCACTTTCCGCACGTATTAGGTACAAGATTTTTCCTTTGACCAAATAATTTTTGGAACAAGAATCAAATTTAAAAGAAAAATTTACAAAAAGTAGCAAATATTGTTTGTGAAAAACTATAAATATTTTTATGTTTGCGTCGCGCGAATGCATGTACATTAATTGCATTTTCTTTTAAATTTTTAATACAGTGCTGTAAAGAATCTTTACCGCACTCAGTGCTGTACAAAAAAACGGTATTAATATTTAAAAGCAAAATTTAGGGAATGTCAAATGTCATTAAAGCTTGGCATGGTATGCAATAATGTTTGAAGAAAAAATTATATGTTACAAAATTTGAATCAATAGCGCAAAAATATATAGGTAGGTACAATGTGACCAGTAAAGTCCGCATCATATGGAATTTCTTTTTATTAATAGCTTTATTCGAAATTTGACTCGGGCATCAAATTCTGCTTCGATCAAGATGAAAATTAAGCAAAAAATAGTAGTCACTTGATTCGCATTATCTGTCAAATTTAAATTTTTTCCAAAAAATAATTCAAAAGTAGGGTTATTTCTAAAAATATCGAAAAAAGCTATTAAACATTTTTTTTTAATGCAGTTTCTAGCCCACATGCAAAATTTCAGCTGCATAAGATAATTTTGATTTTTTACCCACCACTAAAACTTATTTTCCACTTAATGAACACTTTACTGATGACACTGTGTTCTTTTTTTGTCTTAATATTAAGGTGTATTACTTTCAGACACAAGCTACGTTTTCAGAAATACTTATTTTATGAAGTTACCTTATACAGGGTCAAAAACAAATAAACTGCACATGCGACCAAATTTTAATAGCCCAATTTTGATTTTGTAGAAAAACACACATTTAATATGGCTTTACTTTAAAGAAAATGTATCTGAAATAAAGCATTATCAAAATTAAGAAGTTTTATGTAGGTTGCGTTGAGTCTTATTTTGAAGTGGTGCAATTTACAAAATATGGGTAAAAAATCAAAATTATCTTATGCACCTAAAATTTTGCATGTGGGCTAGAAACTGCATTTAAAACAACTTTTTTCGATACTTTCAGAAATAAAATGAATTATTTTTTGAAAAAAACTAAAATTTGACAGATAATGCGAATCACGTGACTACTATTTTTTGCTTAATTTTCATCTGGATCGAAGCAGAACTTGATGCCAAAGTCTAATTTTAAATAAAGTTATTAATGATAAAAATTCCATATGATGCGGACTTTAGTGGTCACACTGTATAGAAGAAAATTATTTTTTAAGGTTTATTACACACAAGGATTTCATAAAAATGCTGTGGTATATTGTGATACTTATTGGCGATTAGTCGTGGTAAGCATCATTATGTAGTAAATTAATAAGAAAATTTTACATCAAATAACCACAAATACTTACAAAAGTGTGGTAAATAATTTTTACAGCACTGAGTGCGGTAAAGTACTACTTACGACACGCAAATGAGTATTTTACCGCATGCGAGTAGGAAAAATAATTAAATTTTTAAAAGAAAAGAATATAAATAAATATATAGGTAAATAAGTATATTTAGGTACGTAGGTAATTTATAGACATCAGGTAAAAATAAGTATGTAACTGGTCTTATTTTAATGCCTAAAATGCCATAGAATTTCAAAAAGAAATTACTTCTTTTGAAATATTGCACATGTAAATAAAGCATTTAACGTAGGTACGTTGCTTTTACGTCATAACATGGCGCCATCGCCAACACATACTAGCTCAGTTGAACTATGGTTTTAACCAAAAAACCGCCCTTACATGCTTTATTTACAGGGTTTACACTTTACTCAAAGAAATTTCTTCTTTGGAACTCGTTGACGTTTAAACCTTTCTCTTTTTAAGCGTAGATATCACTGTTTAAAAATAATACCATGGTTGTGTCATGTAGGTACAATAATCAATGTTTCATCATTTAGTTTTATTATAAAAAGCATCTCTTCTTTTAAAAACTTAATATTTCTCTATAGATAAATATTATGAAGAAATCCACTTACCATAAGCTTTTATAATCCTCTTAGGTATTGTTTCTAATTATTTCACTTTAAAGGTCACTGCTGCATCTCTTGTATTTAACAGTCACTATTATTACGTCCTAATTTGTTTGGTTCAATAAACCAAAGATCCGGTAAAATCTCAACCTTTGATTACACTGTATAACTTGACAATTTGGTTAAAGGTTTGATAATGATGAGAGCTTTGAATTTTACCATGTAAATTTAAGATCCTCAAATAGTATATTTGTCATAACATGCCATAGTAAAACAAAGAAAGTAAAGGAGCCCATAAACTGCGGCTTTGCTGGCTGATTTGCACTGCTATTCGAACAAAAAATAACGCACAGTCGGGGACGTACATAGGAGGGGCTTGAAATAATAATAAGCCCCCCCCCCCAAAAAAAAATATGTACCACTATAAAAAAAAGCGTTATTCCGTTGAAACGATCAGAAGAAATTATTTGACAGGATAGTCCGGTAATTTGACTTCGTCTTCGGTATAAGAAATTGGCAAAATGGTGGAATCGTCTTGAAATTTTTTCTTTCCGTTTATCTTTGCCAGGGACGCTGTTATTTTGACAATTAAAAAAGCAAAAATGAAAAATAAAATAAAAATTGTTATTTTTTTCAGGTAGTAATAATAATATATAAATTAATACGGGTTCCAATCATTCCCCCTATTGTGGTTTTTAGTCTAATACCTTACTGCTCGCTACCTATAGTAGGTATACAACACTGAGTGTGCAAAGCAAGCAACAAAGCCGCAGTCTGCAAGCTTTACGATGCGGTTTACCCGAACAATAAAAATACAGTCATAAGGCATATTATTTTGTCTGTACGTTTCTGCGATCATTTTGAAACTAAATTAACACGTACTCATTAATGATTTTTCTTGGATTTAAAAGTTAATTTGAGTAAAAATGAAAATGAAAAAAAATTGAGGTAGGTAGGAAACTATGGCAAATAATTCAACAGATACCCTTTGACAGCATGAAGGAATCATCCACATATATCAAGCAATTAATTGTAACTATAAACTAAAATTACATTTTTTTTTTATTATCCTAACCCTTAAAAATAACGTAACTTGCACTTTCCAATATCAAAGAGTCAATTATAAATTGATTTGCATCACTAAATAAAATTTATTTGGGCAAAGAAATTATTAATTACTATTTTATTTAAATTAAATGAGCTCAGTGAAATCGTTTATTGCAAAGAACTTCCTGATCATTTAGGTAATGTAATTAATATGGTTTTACGTAAAAATGAAAATTAAAAGTAATAACATCGACGTGGTCTCAAGTCTCATATTCTTCTATGCCAATTTCAAAATAATATCAACTACTACTAAAGACTAATTTTCATAGGTTAACTTAGAGTTTCAAATAGGCTAAAGCCTGAAACTTTATTGAGATACAAAAGGGCGATATTGGGAATTGATTTTTTTAAAAATGTGGAGGGATGTTGCTGACAGTATATTTACCAAGTTCTTTATAGACATAATATAGAAATATATAAATAGCGTGGGTGTCTACTCTTTAAACCCAGTAAACATTTTGGGAGCGGGAGCTTAAACCCCAATTACATCCCCCCCCCCCCCCCCACCTAGCAACGGCTTTAAATGACACAGTGGCAGGTCAGCTGGTCAGCATAAGGACAGGAATTAAACCAGTAAAATAACGTTTTCAATTTTTAAATAGATACCTAATTGTGACTTTCTGGATTTCAAAGGAAGGGGTCAGATTCCCCATTACTTTTTTTAAGACCGACCAGAAAAAACTTTTCGTCCAAAAAATAACGTTTTGTCGATCGGCAAAAGATTTTTCCGGTCCCTGTTTTTTCATTTTTCCAATCGCTTTTTGATAATACAATCTACCTTGATTTTCTTACTATGATAACAACATTTCGATGTATTGTCGAGTGACAGTTCGTTGATTTTTAATTTGTTCTTTAGGTCAAATTGTTTTGCGAATGCGCAAATTTAAAAATATGAATTCAGATTTTGAATTATCCGACACGGAAAATGAGATTCCAGAAGAAATTTTGGAAGTAGCAAGGAAAGCGACTTACGATATATTGCCAGTAAACTCAAAAGCTCGTTCCGAAAAGTCATACGACGCATTTAAAAATAATATAAAATAAAATAAAATAAATAATTAAATGTATAGATATCGAAGTGTCGGTCTTAAAAAAAATATTGTACGTCACGCAACCGAAAATTAGTGTTTCGCAGGTCTATCCAAGCTTCTAGGACTCGCCTACGGCTCGCCCTGGAAATGCTTGCCTCGACCTAAAAAACACTACTTTCCGGTCTTGTAACGTAAATTACTTTATCCTTGGCCACAGCCGATAGCTGGAATACTAGAAAGGTGCTGAAAAATTAACTTTTTCTAAGGCTTCCATAGCCTAAAATTAATTTAGGCGAGCTGTTTAAAATATTTTTTATTATTTCAGAAAGCACACATCATAGGGGGAATTTATCATTATTTTTATTTGTTATTAGCCCATGGGGGGGGGGGGGGGGGGGGCCTAAAGCCCCTGTATTTCTCCCTCCTATAGATCCTCCCTCCTATAGATCGGCCTTTGATTTAGTTACCTACTAATTTTTTTTTCTGCCTTGAATTTTGAATTGATAACATGATAATACAGAGTATTCCCTACTCGATGGTACATTAGAAGTATCTGGAGAACGAAAAAAAAAATTATTTTGAAATTTTCACTACGGCCATAGGAGACTGCGCTCTAGCTTTTAAAAATAATTTCGCGGTTGCAGTGTTGCCAGATCTATTGATTACTGACATCAACTTTGGAATTTTAAATGAGACACCCTGTATATTTTTACATTTTTAAATTCCACATAAAATTATAATTATTTTTTATTAAATGCATTATTAGTCTATACTTCATAGTTTCCGAGATATTGACTCTCGAAAAGTGACATTTTTGAACTTTGACAGTTTCTAACTTTCTAACAGTACGTCCTAGAGCAAAACGGCTTACATGCCTCTATCTTCAATTTTTATTATCTTCCCAAAAAAAACAACTTCCGGTTAAACCGGAACAACTATATTTCCTGCTTTCGAGTTACATCCGGTTTAACCGGAAGTTAATTTTTTTGGGAAGATAATAAAAATTGAAGATAGGGACATGTAAGCCGTTTTGCTCTAGGACGTACTGTTAGAAAGTTAGAAGCTGTCAAAGTTCAAAAATGTCACTTTTCGAGAGTCAATATCTCGGAAACTATGAAGTATAGACTAATAATGCATTTAATAAAAAATAATTATAATTTTATGTGGAATTTAAAAATGTAAAAATATACAGGGTGTCTCATTTAAAATTCCAAAGTTGATGTCAGTAATCAATAGATCTGGCAACACTGCAACCGCGAAATTATGTTTAAAAGCTAGAGCGCAGTCTCCTATGGCCGTAGTGAAAATTTCAAAATTATTTTTCTTTTCGTTCTCCAGATACTTCTAATGTACCATCGAGTAGGGAATACCCTGTATACATTTTTTAATGGAGTTTTTCGCATCCGTAAAGTCTCCAACCAAGTCTTTTGTAAAAATATTTTAAAAAGCAAATGTTTCTAAACATGTTTAGAGACAACGTTTCTGATTTGATGAAACCAAACAATTATTATATTGATTTGTTGACAAAATTATGTGTGATATTGGAAATGTTATGTAATGTCTCAGCGAATAAATAATTTATATACGTAACGACCAGCCGGCACTACCTCTAACTGTAATGGTAACAGCAGTCACACCAAACTAGTGGATGTGCAACTAAATGACTCTATGCGCACCATCTCGGGCACCATAAAATCAACACCACTGTGCTGGCTACCTGCTCTAAGTCATATCGAGCCTCCGGACCTTCGCCGCTCCCGAGCACTACTTCGAGAATACAATAAAATAATTAGCAATCCGGATCTTCCCATAAACGAAGACTTCCCAGCCGGGAGACAACGTCTGAAATCAAGGCACTTGCCTATCGCTACGGCTATCGAACTTGCTAACTCCCATTCCAATGCTAAGAACAGCTGGCGACTAAGGTGGCTCCAGACTGCACCTCCTGAATGGCATCAAGTCCTAAATGTGAACGCAACACCAAATGGCTTCGATCTACCCCGTAACACTTGGTCGAAACTAAATAGAGTCCGCACAGGTCACGGGCGTTGCGGTGACTCGTTTTTCAAATGGGGAATAACCCAATCTCCCCAATGTGACTGTCAAAATGGTAACCAGACGATCCGCCATATCACGACCGAATGCTCCACTCGCGCATATCCTGGACCCCTATCAGATTTTGTTGGACTCCCCCAAGAAGCTATACATTGGCTAAATAGACTGGACGTCGCGTTCTAAAACTATTTGTATTATTAACAGAATTTACCTGTCGTGTTCTTGACTATATACTATATCTATGTTCTATGTTGTATATTCTAACTTTTCGTTAGTTTAGTTTTTATATATATTGTATTATGTGTGTAAAGCGCCATACATATATAAATAAATGGCAAAATTAAAAATACAAGCGTGCAAACTGTGTTCCGCGACAGCCGGTACCAAGTTTTACTGGTTTACTAACTTTAAGGTATATCGGTTACCGTTAAGTTTTAATTTTCAGTTCGATGATGTCAGAGTTGTAGAGATAATCGCGAGTTTTGATTTGTGGTTATTTCGACCAGCTGACATATTAAAATATACCGTGCGAGCAAAAATTAGTTGCATCAAAGAGGGCCTTGCATCTAAGGACGTAATGCTTAGCCGTAGAGCTTTTAATACCTGTTGGGTGTCCTGAATTAACAATCAATCAGTTATTCCGTCATCTTTGACAGTCGTTACAAGTAATTTGATTCATCGCTAATTTTTCCAATTTCTTGAACAATTCACACAATGGGCTTTACGGAACAGCACAAAACATTCATGGTTGAAGCGTATTTTCGAAATAGGGTTAGAGTAATTGGGGAGTGGCAATACAATCCGGGTTTGTGCATGGACGATTTTCACGAACATTTTCCTAACGTTGCTTTTATTGCTGGGGATTTTTATCATTGCCTGAAAAGAACCGTGGCTGTGTTTAGGGAAACAGGTTCTATACAACACAAAAAAGGAGCAGGAAGACCATCTGTAAGAACAGAAGAACTTGTTGCAAACGTTTGTGAAATAATGCAAAATAATACATAAAACAAATTGTATAAAACGCCTGTCCCAAGAAGTGGGAAGACCTTATGGGACATGCAGGACTATTCTTAAGAAGCAGCTAAATTTATTTCCTTATAAAGTGCAAGTATTCCAAGAAATACAAGCCGCAGATTTTGAAAGACGCAGGAATTACTCTCAATAGTTTACCCAATATTTATTGGAAATAAATGATTAATTAGACCTGACATTTTTTTCGGATGAAGCCTGGTTCCACCTTGTTAATGTTGTAAACAACAAAAATAAATTTGTTAGTGTCTACTTATTTTATTACTCATTAGTTTGGCATATCACGTCATAATATGAATTTTACAAAATTTTAACCTAGATTTGGTTAGATATATCGACCCCATATCATTGTGATCTAAACCAAGCCCTACGTTTTTTAATCCAAGCCCTCTTTGATGCAAATAATTTTTGCTCGCACGGTATATACCGTGTGGTGCACCGCCAGACTGGCCATGGGAAATCCCATGCAAAATTTGACACCTTCAAATTGGCTTAATAAAACAAAATACAGTCTCGAATAGGAACTCGCGAAACCAGCGATCTACGTCACAATAAATGTACCAATCGCAGGGATTCGGGCTGAAGGTCGACCCCTCGAGTCGGCATCTACTTGAGTCAACGCGCGGCAGAGAGTTTTACAAAATTTTAACCTAGATTTGGTTAGATATATCGACCCCATATCATTGTGATCTAAACAAAGCCCTATGTTTTTTAATCCAAGCCCTCTTTGATGCAAATAATTTTTGCTCGCACGGTATATACCGTGTGGTGCACCGCCAGACTGGCCATGGGAAATCCCATGCAAAATTTGACACCTTCAAATTGGCTTAATAAAACAAAATACAGTCTCGAATAGGAACTCGCGAAACCAGCGATCTACGTCACAATAAATGGACCAATCGCAGGGATTCGGGCTGAAGGTCGACCCCTCGAGTCGGCATCTACTTGAGTCAACGCGTGGCAGAGAGTCGACTCTGGTCTCATGTTCTTGTCTAGTTAAGTTATCGAAACAAAGATGAAGCTATAATTGACTGCATGATTGACAAATAAAAGAATTGCGCGGATAATCGGATGACGTGCTGAGTATCTGATCTCATGTTTTGAAACTTTATTAATTGATTCTAGAAACTTTTTGTGATACCCGAGAAAGAAATATACCTAATACAGTGTGTTCACGGAAAGAGTTTGGAAGAGGAAAAACTTTTTTATTAGTAGGTATGGAAGAAAAAGTCTTTCTTTATAAAAACGTCTGCTTGTGCTGTAACTACAACTTTGAATATCAGATTTGCGATTACTATACAACTATACAGGGTTCGTCACAAACAACATTTTTAGTTTTTGGTATCTTTTTTTTTTAATTCCTTGATTTATTATAAGAATTTTGCAGTGTTATATTATATTAGATTTGCGATTCCTATACAAGGTTCGTCAAAAACAACAGTTTTTGTTTTTGGATTTTTTTTTAATTCTAATTTTCAAGTCCTTTTGATGATTGGCTAAATCATCAGTTTGGAACAAATGGATTGGAAGAAACCTATGGGCCAAATCAGTTGGCACGTAGGAGTCCCGATCTTACAATTATCGACTTTCATTTATGGGGATATCCGAAGCTACATTATGTATAAAACTAATTTGAATAATAACTTAGATCTCTTGAAAGAAAAAATAAGAGTACTTAGTTATTGCAAATATCCCAATGCAGCACGTTAGGAACTGTTATAGGGAATTGAGATGTTAAACTATGCGCTAATTCAGTGGTACTGTGGTACCACGTTTGAATAAAAGTTTTATAATTTATGATTGAATGAATTGAAGAAATATGACCTGCAATAATAAAAATACTTCAAAAGTGGGCAAATAAAAAATGGTTTTCTTGGTCTACAAAATCGTTACTTGGCCAGATATAAAATCATATTCGAAGTAAGAAAGCAACAATAGTTGTTTGTATTTAAGTAAATTTATTTTAAACGAAATCTAAAAACGTTGTTTTTGACGAACCCTCTATAGTAATCGCAAATATAGTATTCGAAATTGTAGTTTCAGTACAAGCAGAGGTTTTTATAAAGAATGCCTTTTTCTTCTATATCTACTAATAAAAAAGTTTGTCCTCTTCCAAACTCGGACACACTGTATATTGGGATCAATATGTTATAATTCAGGATGTGTGAACGATAGTGAAAAGGCCTATCGTGTTTTTTTTAATATTCATTGAAAAAAGAAAAATGACACAGCAAAATGTATTCGTTGCATTTGAATAAGCAAACAAACGGTGCCTATAAGCGCAAGGATATGTCACGCGTGTATAACATATATATACCCGTTTAAGTAATAATTTTAAAAAGTTGTTAATATTTTACACCTTGAAAAAATCGTATTCATACAAAAACTACAACGATATGAAATTAACAGATTATTCAAGGTTTTATATGCGCATTTCAATTCTAGGAAAAAGTGAGGTACTTTCCTGTACATTAAACGCAAAATTAGTTTTAAAATTTATTCGAAACAACCGCAAAATCATCATTATGCCTTGTACTTACAAAGTAATAATAATAATAAAAATTATGCTTATGGAACACTGGTTTACTTTTTGGTCCAATGACTGGTTTTACAACTAATGGTTACGTTGCGTTGCCAGTCGGTTAAAAAAAAATAAAGGAGAATATTTAACTTATTAAAGTTATTGCTAAAATCTAGCGCAAATAGTTCCTTCCTGCAATCTGCATTTCTACAGTGTCACCAGTAAAGTCCGCATCATATGGGATTTTTTTTATTATTTATTAGCTTTATTCGAAATTTGACTTTGGCATCAAGTTCTGCTTCGATCGAGATGAAAATTAGGTAAAAAAATAGTAGTCACGTGATTCGCATTATTTGTCAAATTTTAATTTTTTTCAAAAAATAATCCAAAAGTGGGGTAATTTCTGAAAATATCGGAAAAAGTTATTAAGTAGAAACAGTTTTTTTAAATGCAGTTTCTAGCCCACATGCAAAATTTCAGCCGTATAAGATAATTTTGATTTTTTACCTATATTTTGTAAATTGCACCACTTTTGCAAAATAAGACTCAACGCAACCTACATAAAACTTCTTAGTTTTGACAATGCTTTATTTCAGATACATTTTCTTTAAAGTAGCGCCATATTAAATGTGTGTTTTTCTACAAAATTAAAATTGGGCTGTTTAAATTTGGTCGCATGTGATGCAAAGTTTATTTGTTTTTGACCCTGTATAAGGTAAGGTAACTTCATAAAATAAGTATTTTTGAAAACGTAATTTGTGTCTGCAAGTAAAACACGTTATCGTTATTATGACATAGCTTAATAATAAATTATAATATAGGGGTTTTAAATTAAATCGTTAAAAATAGATAAACTTTACGTTGTTAAACTAAAATTTATTTTCCACTTAAAAAACACTTTTCTGAAGACACTGTGTACTTTTTGTCTTAATATTAAGGTGTATTACTTTCAGACACAAACTACGTTTTCAAAATTACTTATTTTATGAAGTTACCTTATACAGGGCAAAAACAAATAAACTTTGCATCACATGGGACCAAATTTTAATAGCCCAATTTTGATTTTGTAGAAAAACACACATTTAATATGGCGCTACTTTAAAGACAATGTATCTGAAATACAGCATTGTCAAAACTAAGAAGTTTTATGTAGGTTGCGTTGAGTTTGATTTCGCAAAATTGCATTGCAATTTTCAAAATATAGGTAAAAAACCAAAATTATCTTATGCAGCTGAAATTTTGCACGTGTGCTAGAAACTGCATTTAAAAAAACTTTTTCTAATAAATTCTTTCGATATTTTCAGAAATAACCCTACTTTTGAATTATTTTTTGGAAAAAATTAAATGTTGATGCCAAAGTCAAATATTGGATAAAGCTATTAATAAAAAAAAATCCCATATGATGCGGACTTACTGGTGACACTGTATACGACAACATCCAATAGAATGTTTCGTACTTTGTGCCAAACATTTTGTGCTCATCAAATAAAAACGGCCTTGGGATTTTTTCTCGGGAATTGTTTGGCATAGAGAGCTGAAAGTATTAGTGCATGGGTATAGATACTGGATAAGCATCGATAATAGGTAATGAATGTTTAAGTGAAATAATTGGGAATGTTTAACAATGGATCATTAAAAAACACATATTTACTTTTAATGTGACAAATGTAGGTAGAACGACAGGCAATAATTTATGATTTTAGATAAAAAAGATATAAACGGTATTTTTTTTAATATACATGGTGTTCCAGGTAGTACCCATAGTTGGCTCGAAGAACGAAAAATACTATAAAATTTTGAATAATTAGATGTATTTCCTTCTAAATTTATTTAATTTATTTGCAATAAAGATAATTTTATGGTCAGTAATACGAAATTACGAGACGGCGATTAACTGTATCAAAGAACTTCTCTTACACCTTATGAGAAGATTTTTCTGAATTTTTAGTTTTTAGTTGATGTTGAGGTCCTGAGTAAAAGTGTTCATGGCCGTAATCCAATCCCATCGGCGTAGCTAGCCTTAGTTTTCAGGGGCAGCCTGGGCCACTTGTTTACATTATTGTAATTGCAATTTTTTTTCTATTGAATATTTCAGGGGGGCCAGGCCCCCCTGCCCCCCCCCCCCCCTAGCTACGCCGATGTTCCAATCCTATGACTATAGTTTTTGAGTTGTGATCTTTTAAAATTTGGAATTTTTTAACCTAAGACTTTCTGCGTTATCTGGAATTTTCACTTGTTTCTGAAAAACTTATTGACTTTTTTCCTTAATTGGTGGAAAATTGGGCCTTAAGCTTCCTTTCACTTTTAAATAAAATATTTACAGGATATTGAATAATTTATAGCCGGATCAAATAATGAATAAGTAATATTTAAAAATCATGAAATTCGAAAAAAAATAAATAATTTTTTGTATTTCGAAGAGAATTATTAATGTTTTTTTAAAAATATATATTTTTTATTTTAGGAGGTCACGTTTTTGAATCTATGCATAATTGTTAATTCTAAACAACTTTTCTTAATAACATTTTGCTGAATTTTTTGAAATAGGCGTACTTTATTCTTGTACAAGTTTTATATTTTTTGGCCTACCCTGTACGCCGTTCGACTTGCAACCATTCCAAGTGCACCTAATATGATTATCGAACATGCACCAACTTTTATCAAGAATAAAATTTTCTGAGAAATCGGTAATAAAATAAATGCCCATATGTTGCACACTTAACCAACCACACTGTATATAAGAATTTAAAAAATACCAGGCAATAAAGCAATAATACTCTGGATCCACTTATACCCGCTTTCTTTCTTGTATACCTTGGTACTACAAGATATTAAAATATGAACAAACTCTAGCCGTTTATTTGCGAAAAACAAAAAATGGGTAACTATTTTTTTTGGATTTTTAATTATTATTATTACTTACATCCGCCTATAAATCATTCAGCATTCTGTACATATTTTATTTCTTTGTAAGTGAAAGAAAACTTAAGCATTAATTTTCCACAAATAAAGAAAAAAACTTTATTGTTTTTAAGACACAAGTGAACCAACTTTAAAAGATCATAACTCAAAAACCGGTCATAAGATTGGATTACGGCAAGAACACTTTTACTCAGGATGTCAAGATCTACAAAAAAAACGTTTTTTTCCAGAATTCACGAATTAAAATAAATAATGGTTCCTAAAATTTGGAAAACTACAGTCAAAGTACTCTATTACTATTATTCTTGATTTACAAACCTAGTAACTTTGATTGTGAGTAAATTAATTTTGACTATGTCTTTGCTGCAACACTCGCTGTCACAATTAAAGTTGCCTGACAATTTGTTAATGGTTGCTTAAAATTCATCTGCAACCCAATGTAAGGATTTAAAATCTCACTTCTGTCGACACTCAATTTTAGTCACAGTGCTGTTTCTTGTTAAAAACCTTACAAGGAAACCCCAGATTAATTTGAAATAATGCTTGATCCGTTAGAGTTGTTATTATATTTGGTAATATCGTCTAAAACGTTTCACACAATAAAAAATGTACAGTTACTTCTTTTACAAATACAACGGTCTATAAGGATATTATCGTGAATAAAGAGAAATGTATTATAATTTGGGCATTACATTTATTAAGTTATTACAAAATTTAACTATTATAAAATCATAAAAGAATAGTGTAGTGGATACAAGAGTATAGATTAACACCACACTTCATAGGAAAAAGCAACTTAAATGAAAATTTCAGAATTTAATTAAAAAAATGCTTTGTAGGTACTTTAATGTTAAATTGAATTATAAAAATGTTTAATATAAATTTTATTATTTCATAATTTTTTCTTAAAAGTAGAAAAAAAAATTAAACCTTATGATGGCACTGACGGGTTGATTCATCAACGCTCAACCTAGAATCATGAAATTTCCAAGAACTAAGAAGAAATTTTTTGAAATTAATAAAATAATAATATACGTGTTTCGTCTCTTTTTCAAAATTCAATTTAGAGGTGGAAAAAATGGGTTTAGCCTACTTTGAGGCTTTGAAGGGGGTATCTATAACTGCCTATAATTTAATGCTATGTTGCTGAAAATTGGTGCTATGCTTAGTCTGTTAAAATAAGCAAGTACCTACGTGTTTTGATGTTTTACGAAATTTTGCTCTTAGGGGGTAGAAATGGAGGAGGCATCTTTCTCACAACCGCTAGCGAAAAAAAAATAGGTAAAAAAATATTAGACACAGTCTTCGGTTGGAAGAAATAAACATAAGTTTAGGCATTTTCAAAAATATTGCCCCTAGGAGGTGAAAAACTTGTATAAAAGTTTCGGTATATTGGAAATTTTTTTTTTCAAATTTCTTAAAACTCAGCATAGATACTCTAATATACAATTATTAATATTGCAATGCGTGCATTTAGGAATGGATTGATGAAACGAAAAAATTAAAAGTTTAGGTACTTTAAAACATAAAATTGATTTTAGTTTTCTTCTTTTAAATTTATTATTATACTTTTTAACCCATATCAGTTCGTTATGAAGTAAGTTGTAACGACCAATCCACCATAGATTTCTGAAAGTCATTGCATTGTGTATTTGTTATAAAACTATTATTTCTATCGGACTTTTGGTTGATTAATATTTAAAAACAGAGCTTTCAAAATAAAAACTTAAGGCCACCTCACCAAAAAGTATTAGGATCATTCACTTATTCGGCCCTTTAAATGACAGCCACTACATTAAAATAAATTATCAATCATTATTTTGTGAATAAATCAGTACCCCACGTTATATTTGCATGTGACGAATATGAACATATAGGTACATACAAAAATAGAAGAAAAACAATGCTGTAACACAATTTCTGTTGAGTTCGATTTTTGAGCTATGTTAGAGTTAAATGGGAATGCTTGCTTCACAACTGTAGTTAGTTTTCTTCACATACAAGACTTTTCTCTATACCTTAACAGCAAACACCAATGGCCCATTCGCCATTACGTGACTTTTTCGGTTTATCCAAAAATAGGCCAAATACCCATCGGTAGAGTACAACTAGCTACAGTTTTACGTTAAAAATGTTGGATTTATAAATTAATAAAAGCAGAAAAAGAAATTGGGCAAATTTGATAAAATGTCATTTTTTGCTTTTAATAATTAAACATTTTTTAAAACTTAAAACTGTAGGTAATTGCTATCCAAAAACGGGTATTTGGCCGCTTTTTGTAGAAAACAAAAAATAATTGAATAAACTGACTGCTCTCCGTTTGTTAAAAATATTTTACTATTTGTATGAACACAATTTATCTTGCACTAACTATACAGTGTGACCAGTAAAGTCGGCTTCATATCGGATTTTTTTTTATTAATAGCTTTATTCGAAATTTTACTTTGGCCTCAAGTTCTGCTTCGATCGAGATGAAAATTAAGCAAAAAATAGTAGTCACGTGACTCGCATTATTTGTTAAATTAAAATTCTTTTCAAAAAATAATTCAAAAGTGGGGTTGTTTCTGAAAATATCGAAAAAAGTTATTAGGAGAAGTATTTTTAAATGCAGTTTCTGGCCCACATACAAAATTTCAGCTGCATAAGATAATTTTGATTTTTTACCCACCTCAAAAATTTATTTTCCCCTTTAATGAACTCTTTACTGATGACACTGTGTTTTCTTTTGTCTTAATATTAAGGTGTATTACTTTCAGACACAAACTACGTTTTTAAAAATACTTATTTTATGAAGTTACCATATACAGGGTCAAAAACAAATAAACTTTGCATCACATGCGACCAAATTTTAATAACCCAATTTTGATTTTGTAGAAAAACACACATTTAATATGGCGCTACTCTAAAGAAAATGTATCTGAAATAAAGCATTGTCAAAACTAAAAAGTTTTATGTCTTTGCAGTGCAATTTAGAAAATATGGGTAAAAAATCAAAATCATTTTACGGAGCTGAAATTTGACAGATAATGCGAATCACGTGACTACTATTTTTTTGCTTAATTTTCATCTCGATCGAAGCAGAACTTAAGGCCAGAGTCAAATTTTGAATAAAGCTATTAATAAAAAAAAAACCATATGATGCGGACTTTACTGGTCACACTGTATGTCCCTATAAAGCCTTTCTATGAATAAATGTATTCTTTGTATTATTTGGTAAGTTTTCTTTCATGCACGTGTGTATGACTTTTGAGACAAAGAGTACCTTATAGTTTATAAAGTTGACGTGATATAAAATACTGCGATTATTTTTGGATCCAGAGGCCAAAAGTTAATCAAAAACCAGTCACAGATCTAAGGCAACGCAATTGCTGTTTCTCAGTGTAATCAATAACAAAAAGTATTCAGTGCTTTGCCTCTGAGAACCCAAAAAAATAATTTATTTTAGTAATGATCCCAGAAAAGTACAGCGCCATAAAACAATATGCAATTTAAATGGTTAAAACGTTTACAAACTATTGCAATTAGCAATAACATGTGCTACATTCTGCTGTAAAAATATCCAAAATAAGTATCCACATAAATAACACTGCTTTAACGTCGACTTAAGTCACAACAGCGCGGCTTAACTTAAGTAAAGTCGGGCCGTACAGCGAGTTGGGCCGACCGTGTTCACCGGTTCACTGAGGTACAGCTTGCTTAACTTATTCGTCTTGCTATTGGTACTATGGTACTCTTAGGGGGGGACGGGGCAACGGAGGATTTCTTCTCAGCATCGCGGAGAGAGTGCTGCTGCGAAGGTACCGTCCGTGGTGCAAAGGCCGCTTGGTTTGGGTGGTACCTGCATCTTATAATATGGGCAGGTTTATCTATCTTTGGTTTTATGTAAGAATTTGGCTACATTATTTCAAATACTAGGATCCGCTTTAGGAAATAGCATAGATTCGCTTTATTAAATAAGTTGCTAAAAGTAGTGTTTGTACACTTTTTAATCCTATTGTTTCATAACGCCAATTATAATGCAGTTTGTTTAAAGCCCAAAGGTAAATACTACTTTGTATCTGACTCAAATCAAGCTGGTTTTTTCATTTATTTTCCAAGATAAAAAAATTGGCAAATGCCTTTGCCCAATACCAATAATATATCAATTTTATACTGATTTTTTAAATTTAAAGGATAATTAAAGAAAGAAAAGATTGTGGCATAAATAAAAAGGATAATGCTAAAAAACATATACAGTGTCACCAGTAAGTCGCTTTTACTCGCGATATGCATTTATACTATTTACTTGAAACCCTCAAACCTACAAAATTTATTGCAAGATATACCGGGTGTCCGGAAAAAGGAGGTCAATCCGTTAACCATACAGTGTGACCAGTAAAGTCCGCATCATATGGGCAATTTATTTACCGTAATTCCGATAACTATGTTTTGTTGGGACCGTGGAATATGAAATCTCATAATCCACGGTTGTAGATTATGAGTAACTATGGTAATATGAACCACATTATATACAGTGTCACCAGTAAAGTCCGCATCATATGGGATTTTTTTTTTTTTTAATAGTTTTATTTAAAATTTGACTTTGGCATCAAGTTCTGCTTCGATTGTGATGAAAATTAGGCAAAAAAATAGTAGTCACGTGATTCGCATTATCTGTCAAATTTTATTTTTTTCCAAAAAATAATTCAAATGTGGGGTAATTTCTAAAAATATCGAAAAAAGTTATTAGAAAAACTTTTTTAAATGCAGTTTCTAGCCCAAATGCATTTCAGCTGCATAAGATAATTTTGATTTTTTACCTATATTTTGTAAATTGCACCACTTTTACAAAATAAGACTCAACGCAACCTACAAACTTCTTAGTTTTGACAATGCTTTATTTCAGATACATTTTCTTTAAAGTAGCGCCATATTAAATGTGCGTTTTTCTACAAAATCAAAATTGGGCTATTAAAATTTGGTCGCATGTGATGCAAAGTTTGTTTGTTTTTGACCCTGTATAAGGTAACTTCATAAAATAAGTATTTTTAAAAACGTAGTTTGTGTCTGCAAGTAATACACCTTAATATTAAGACAAAAAGAACACAGTGTCTTCAGTAAAGTGTTTTTTAAGTGGAAAATAAATTTTAGTTTAACAACGTATAGTTTATCTATTTTCAACGATTTATTTTAAAACCCCTATATTATAATTTATTATTAAGCTGTCATGTCATAATAACGTTAACGTGTATTACTTTTGAATTGAAAAATGGCGTACCTAATGACAATGAGAATCATTGCAGTGATGCAAATTAAATCTGGATGCGTTCATAATACTCACATGGTACCTAATGGTAATAATAAAAAAACCGTATGTACTTGGAGCTTTTCCAGAATTT
The DNA here is from genome assembly GCA_963969555.1 of Polydrusus pterygomalis. Taxonomy (NCBI): domain Eukaryota; kingdom Metazoa; phylum Arthropoda; class Insecta; order Coleoptera; family Curculionidae; genus Polydrusus; species Polydrusus pterygomalis. The sequence continues at coordinate 30,724,112 of OZ018380.1, forward strand.
TTTTAATGACGTTATATTGCGAGAGCGTGAAATTGCGGGACTCTCGCCAGACGAGACGAGAAAATATCTTGCGAGATGTTAGCGAGGCGAGATTTGGGAAAAATCTCGTCTGGATTTGCGAGACAAGACGAGAGTTTTTAAAAAGTGTGAGATTTCAGGTCTAGTGAAACACTACCAATAACATAAGGGTTGTGCGCATGTCCATTGTTAATGGACGTTTAGAAACATGACAAATACTCAGTTTTGAGCAGGATTAATATGCAATCCATATACAACATTTTGTCATTCATTTATTGTTTTTAAGTTATTGAGTCAACCCAGAGTCAAGCCAAAAATTTTATAGTAATTACGCTACAATATACAATTTTTAATAAAACAATATTACAGCAAAAAAGCATTAAGGTTAGATGTAGCAAACCATATGTCATCCGCAATTTTTCAATTGATGTGTTTTAACTACAGCAAATTGTGAATCCAATCTTCTGCCGTTAAATGGTAGATTCTGAAACGTATTGGTTTAACGATCATTCCCATGTTTAATGACGCCAATATGGTTCCATATTTACCAGCAAAATTGTAGAAATGGGCCTATAATATAGCTGGTTGTAAGGTGAAAACTAAACGTAAATAAACCGTTTATGGTAGAAAGTACAAAATATCTAATACAATTCGCAAAAAAACTCAGAAACATGATTTTTTTTAAGTTGCGTTCGAAATGGATACATTTTTAAATTTAAGGATTATTTTCTATAAACATTAGTTAGCAGTAGTAGTAGTAGTAGTAGTAGTAATATGTTTTATTTAGCAAAAAGCTACAATTAAATCTTTTTTAGTACATTTTTTAAACACATTTTTATAGATTTATTTTTAAATTTTAAAACGCAACCATCTTTTAACAAAAACAGACAGCAAAGTTAAACATTTTGCAAATTGTATCAAACATTACGTATCATTTTGTTTTTTAATTAAATGTAATTTTAAAGTTTTTTTTTAATAGTTTTGATAATATTAGAGATTTAATAGATTTTTCCAAATTATTATGTTTTATCAAACCTTTACGAAAAATATACTTATAAGCTAATGTTTTAGACACTTTATCCACATAAAAATTTTGATTAGTTCTTGTTTTATAATTATGATGGTCATAATTAAAAGAACAAAAAATTCAAAAACAATCAGGCAATAAATTATTTTTAATTTTATGTATAAAGATACAAACTAAATGAAATTTCTGACATTCAACCAATCTAAATTGTTTAACATAAAATTTCCTTTTGTATATTTTGTCACAATTTAAAATAATCCGCATTGCCTTATTTTGTAAAATTTCTAATTTATCAAATATTTCCTCACTAGCACAATATATAATGGAAGAACAATAAAGAAAATATGGTAATATAATAGTATCTATTAAATAAAGTTTTTTTTAGAAAACAAACTTAAATTAGAACTGATTTTTTTAAAAATAACCTACTTTTCCGGCAATCTTCTATATTATGATACTTTCAAAATAATTAAAAAATTTTAATTTTGAATCAATAATTATCCGTAAATATTTCAAACTGTTTACTAATTCCAATTTTTCACCATCAATTACAACATTTATATTTTGACAATTTAAATTATTACCCATAACCATAAATTTAGTTTTTGAAATATTTAATTTTAATTTATTTATTTCTAACCAATTTAATAATATATTTATCGCAGAATTTAGAGTATTTAAAACATCAAACATATTTAAAACATTAATGTAAATTAAGGTGTCATTAGCAAACATTTGTAACTTACACATTTTTAAAACTAAAGGCATATCTTGTAAATTGATACTTGTAAATTAACGAACAACCTTAGGACTACTAAAGGATGTTTTTAATCAATATTTTTTTTACTTTCTTTTTATCCAATAACTTGCCAAATACAGATATTTAAAAGCTACAATTACCGTTTGCAGTTTCAAGTTATAAAGTTTTTACTTATATAATACTCTATGGAAACTTTCATTACACACTAGAGATAAAGTTATAACTTCTACTCTTTGCATCTCAACATAATCTTCTCGATCGACGGTATAAACACTTTCCAACTTGGTATTTAATACTTCTACTATTACTACTTATACTACAATATGGTTTGTTCTTTGCAGCGTTAGATCATTTGGATCATTAATCACAACGTCTAGATACTGCGAATTGTGATTATGGTAAAGGCGGATTATAATGTACTTATTTTCCAATTTTTTAAACTCCAAGTATATAATTTCAATTACATAATTGAATGGGCGTTATTAAATAACTCTATTGTAGTTTCAAAACTTTTTATTATTTTATTCCCATGGCTGTAATATTGTTTTCACACACACATGCAGAAACGTTGGTGAAATGTAAATCATTATATGTATATCTAAACTAGGTAAGCTCGTAATATGTACCTCAATGTTTAACACAGTTTTATAATATAAACAAACTTGACGTATTTTAAAAAAATAACTGGACAAAAGAAATATTCCAAACTGTACATTTCTGAAAAAAAAATTATTTTTACATAAATATCTGCGTTATAAACAGTACCTAATATTTATTTTAATACTAAATTTTACAGACTCTTCAGTAAATAAATAGGGTATTTACCATTAACGTTCCGTCCTTTTAAAAGGTCACCATTTATACCTGTAATTATTTATTACTTCTACCCCTAAATTTCAGATAGCGCTATGAGTACTTGTTTGTGGCCTATTTAATATTATGTTTCCGGTGCAAGTGTTGGTTTTATTTTCGTTTTTGTTCGGACTAAGTGGTTATTTACATTTTACCGTTTTATTTTATGTTGCGATGAGTTATCAAAGGTAAGATATTTCTTGCATTTAACAAAATTACTATGATTAATCACATACAAATTAATTAGTATTATCCTAAAGTCAGGATATATAATATATATTAAAAGAAAGTAATTATTATCGTGGAACTCAAAATAACGTAACAAAGTCCAGTGTCCTTTTAACAGGCCAGTGGCCTTATGTGGTATATTTTTTTTTGCAGTTATTGGAAAAATCCTTTAACTCTTAACGAGTTATTGGAAGAAGTGGAACACATTGACGATGAAACTATACCAGTGTATCGAGACGATCTTTGTATTGGGAGAGCTCTTCCGATACCAATCATCAGTGGCGCACCCAGGGGGGGGGGCCAAGGGGGCCGTGGCCCCCCCCCCAAAACCCCCAATGAAATGAAAAATTATGAAAGTGGATAAGTATTTTAAAAAGTCAATTTTCTTAGATTTACCTCACGGGCCTCGTTTGAGGGGGGCCAGGTGGGGCATTTGCCCCCCTCCCCCTGGAAGTTGACTTATTGACAAAAGTTGACTTATTGAGGTTTAATATGGTTTGATTGAATGTATGAATTTATTATTTCGAGTTTTCCTTTATAATTTTGTTATTATTTTGGGGTAGTAAAGACTTATTTTAATAAAAATAAACAGTTTTAATGCCAAAACGACTATGAATGTTTGAGAAACAATTTTAGCTCATTAAGTATTTAGCAAAAAATTAAAATTAAGGGAAGACCTAAACTCTCGAAATTAACTTGATACATACCACAAAGTGTAAATCTAGGGACTTTATTGTTATTGATAAGTTTGCTGCAAATAAAAACAGATGAATGAACTTTACTTTTAAACAATGTACCCACTAATGAAAAATAAATGAGCCTTTTTATTTTTTATCTTATTTTATTTTCAATAGAATAATAAGGTAATCATGAATTTTTAAAATATTTACTATAATAATTATTGACCAAATTTGGGCGTGGTCTTAAAAAAAATTTCGCCTGCGGCGCATTTCGCCTACAGCAGGCTTTTAGTACACCCCCAAGGTAACAAGTCACAAGCCGCCAATGCCCCCCCCCCCCCTAAGAAACCGTTTAACGACTCCCATGACTAGGCTATTGCGATCTTCCCTGCAAGAGTACCTGTTAAAAAAAGCTCCAAAGTTCTAGAAAAATGCGTAACTTAAAAGTTTATTAAAAAATTTGCTTCCAGCACTGGTTGGCGGGCCCCCCGTAACATAAAATCCTGGGTGCGCCGCTGCCAATCATACAATAATTATAACTGAAGCCTTTGAATTACCTACCAAGAGAACCAGATCAGGTGTAAGCGTTGTCAAAAAAAAAATCAATTCCTGTGTAACGAATGTAATGTAGGTCTACACCCAAAATACTGTTTTTTCGAATATCACACAATGTAGTTTTTTTTTCATGTTAGCATAATAAAATACAAATAAATTTTATATATCCAAAAATGATAACCTTTTATTTCATAGTTAATTTGTGTATAAACCAATCAAGTAGGTACCTACTATTAGGTCATCTTTAAAATTTGCCCTTGTATAAGGCCACTGACCTTCATAAAGGACGCCCATAAAAAAAAGCCTTATTATTACTTAAAAATGTGTAAAGAAAAGAATCCATTTTAAGATAAAAAATTACAGTTTAAAAAAAAATAGTTTCGGCCCTATTTGGGTTTTAATATCAGCACATCCACTAATAAAATATTTCTTAGTCCATACCTTTATATATTCTAGTATTTATCTAACAGATTGCAGACTGTAATTATTTTTTGACTTACCTTCTTCTCTGGAGGCCGGTTTCTTATAATATGTAGACTTACCTGAAATTGAAAAAAAAATATACATTAAAAAAGTGTAAAATAAATCGACGGTTATAACAATTATGTTCATTCCTGGATTTACTATGGAGCTTTAAAAGTTTAGTAGCCATGGTATCAAAGACGGTTGCTAGGCCAAATTAATTTTGTTCATTAGTACTTTTAAAATTTTTTAAAAGTTTATAGTATTTTTGTAAAATAGGAATAATTTTGTAACTTTACTGTGATTATTCGATTTTCCTAATAAAGGAACCCCGGAAAATGGTTTTAATAATAATAATTAAGATATTTATTTGTGCCAAAATATAAAATAAATTTAAAATATTGTAATATTATAATAACTAAAAATAACTATCGGTAAAAGTAACATACCAGTTGGCACAAAAAGGTAGGAGGGTAACAATTAATCAGTCTTTCTTCTTAAGATAATGTTTTTTTGTAAATGACCAAATATTTTCATTTTTTTAAATCAGATTATATATTGTTATATTTTATTATTGTAGTAGAATAGCCTCTTTGGCTAGACTGCGCCTCGCATCTTCTTTACAAATTTTCTATGTACAAGGTCTTCCAACGAGGACTGAACAGGGGCTCATTTTTGAGCTTCCTTGTATTTAAAGAAAAATCCAAAATAGCCAATCGATGTACTTTTTCCTGCAGAATTCAAAAATGAAACCAAAAATTTATTTGAACCAGAAACAAAAGAGTTACGATATAAAGAAGGTGTTTTTTAAATGGAACATAGCTTTTTTTATACGGTTTTTGGATCGAGTGATTTTTTTTTTGTCCGTTCTGATTAAAATATTTAATATTGTAACAGCTATTTTTATTAAATTTTAATGTTTTATCCAGTATAATTTAACTTTAACCTAATAATCACCTTTGAATTCTTCAAAGTCAAAAAATTTGACAAATTTACTATAATATTGCCGAAATTACTTAATAAATTTTACAGATTTAGGTATTTTATTTGGAATATTTTGTTAAATAAAAAAAAATAACAAAATTAGTGAACGTGCAATAGGCGTAGGACATGCGAAACGCTCGAGTCGATCTGGCAACGTAGCAACACCTGTTAGTTATTTTGTTTGGTTAATAACTAATAGGGAACTTTCCAATTCTTTTTTTTTCAATAATATGATTTAGTTAAAGCATTAAACGACCTTTTAAGCGCGCCAAGCCCGATGACGTCACGAAGTATGACTTTTCCGTCATCCGTCATCCTGACCGGTGGCCGAGCTACCGAGTTTGCATTTGGATTGCCGTGTGTTATTGTTATTGTATATTTGTTTTAAGGTGGAATTCTCAACGTCGTTCAATTTATTGCCAACCTATAACCTATTTCGTGGATGTCATCATAACAAATAATACTTCGTGACGTCACGACCCGTTTTTACCCGCTTGGGATAATTTGAATTTTGGGGCAGTTTTAAATCTTTCTAGCGGTCTTTTGGGACGAAATATGTTGTTTTTTTTGCTGCCATATGTTTCATGACAATATATACTTATGATTTATAAAAAATTTTTACCATTTAAAATTTTTGTCAAGTTCCCTATTTTCTGTGTATTAAGTGAAAAATATAGTGTTTTCCGGTTCAAATAGTGTTTTAAAATGCCGTATCGATGTTGTGTAGTTAGTTGTAAGGATCACTACCCAAACGGTGCGACTAGTGCAAGTGTTTCGCTTTCCCAAAAGTGAGGAATGTCGCAAAAAATGTCGGTGCTGTTCATCGTGAAATTTGTATTCACGGTGAAAGTAGTAGCGTATTTGAGTGTCATTTCGTAGTAGTGGATTTTATTTGGCAGATTTTCCAACAGGAGACGAAAACGGGTGAGATGCAATAAATAATTTATTGTTGAAGATACTAACTAATTTAGGCAGAGATGCTATCTGCAATATCCTATAGATCATGTAGTTGAAACAGTTATGGTTTCCTATAGATATTTTATTTCAGAAAATACTTTATAATTATGGAAATAAATTCTTAAACATTTTTTCACAAAAGTCATTTGACTAATTTCGAATTTAAATAAATACATACCTATATCTTAAAACAGGATTTTTTAAATTTACTTTAATGGCTGCAATACATTAGTACAAACAACTATTATTGATATTTTACTTTTAGCAATATTAAAAATTAACAATTAAAAATAACCGATTTGGTAAAGGTCATAAAAAGAAACTAAATAGCTTCACACACAAAATAAAATGGAAACTCGAATAAGGCCTATCTACTAGATAAATATTAAGTACTTTTATCTCAAAAGTGGCTAGGTAACTAATCCAATGCAGTCAATTTTTTTCAGTAAGGTACCTAAATTGTAAATCCTCTAGTACCTATTTTTTTTTTAAATATTGAAAAACCTATTATTAAACTCTGTTTTCCATGTAGCAGATTTTCCGATTACCATAATATACTATAATTTGTGTTAGTATAAACAGGCCAACTTTAAAAATTATTTTCTCCAAAGGAAAGGCCATATTAAAAATTTGTTACAAGACCAGCAATGTTTGAACCTTTAGCTTGCAAGTGATACCAAATTTATATCTGTATAATCAAATTTTACTAGTGATATTTAGTGACGCCTGAACTATTTTCGAATTATTTATTTTTGTGATCGTTGGTAGTATAGAAAGTCAAATGTACAAAAATTACATTATTATTTCTAAATAAGCAAATATATCTTGAAATAAATTTGATAGATTCAGCAGGTTTCAAGTAATAGGTATAAATGCATGTCTCGAGTAAAAGGGAGGGTAGACTATTTAATGGATTATTATTTTTTATAAAGTGTACGAATATTTACCTGAACATAATAGGTATGTATTTAAAAAAAAAAATACAAAAACATCTAAGACAAGTTAGGTAATTTTAAATTATCTACTGATATAGGTAGGTATAGATTTTCTCATTTATGTACACTGAGAAAAATTTCTTTCTGGTGGCAATTAAGCGATTTTTAACATTTCTAGTATTGGTTTTTTAATTGGATAAATAAGATTATAGTTCACTACACTAAATTACTCTTGACATAATTTTGTAAAATATTTTTGATTAATTCGGGCAACTAAAAAATCGAATTGGAATATATATGGTTAAATTAACAAAAGTTTAATGCAATCAATTACAGTTTACTAATATTATTTACTTCCAATTTTCTTAATAAATATTTTATTCAAGGAATCCAGATAGTTGTTAGCATAGTATGCTATAAGAAATCTAGAGATTATAATTTAATACTGCAAATAAAACAGATATTCCAAAATAAATTTATTTTGCCAGAGTTCCGCGAACTAAATTTTACTGTAGGCAAGTTAGTTGGTGATTCCCAGAATTACAGCTAGAGTCCCAACGTGAAGACGACCGCCACGCGAAGCATATAATTCGAAGCGCGCGGGTTGGTGTCGGCTGTCGGTATTTTCTTTTGTTTGTCTTCAAGTGGTCCAATTATAATATTATAGTTATGGATGAAATGGAGGAAATATTAAAAACCTGGGGGTTACCCATGTTAGTACCTGTGTTTGTCGGTAAGTCATCAATTATTATACCTATTTTATTATCTAATATTTTAGTTGTTATCTACTAGGTATACTTACCTACTTTACAATTTACTTAAATGCAAGGTGAAATATGTAAATACTGATAGTTTTAAGCGTATTGGTAAATTTAAAAGTCACACAAAAATATAAATCCTTTTATAAATCCCGAAAAATATATAATAGGTATAGTGTATTCATTTATTTATAGGACTCCGCATACTGACGTCACAAATAAATGCTTTGTCCTTGTTTATAGGAGTTGTTGATCAAACCCGCCTTAGTGTTTTATCAATTCTAGATTTGTTAGAAGAGTGTTTTTATTGGTAGTAATCAGTTTCATTAGCATCACAGTCTTGTTGAATAACACTTTTTTAGCATAACAATTGTTGAAAATATACCCCATGAACCCGTTGGCATAGACCCAACAGATGACAGGACTCGTCCCTTACTCTTTCCAAAACTTCTGGCGTCATTAAACGTATCTATGCCCGAATCCTTGCCTTCAACTTTTCCACTTTTCTAGGTCTGGTATAAAAACTCTTATTTTTTAAAAAGCCTCATAAATAAAAATCTAAGGGTATAATATCCGGTGATCTGGGCGGGTATTTGGAAATGTAACATTAAGGAATTTTCTTACATTTCGTTTAAAGTGGGAGGGGGAGGCTCCATCCTGCTGGAAAAATATCGTTTGGTCTAATTTCCCTCCTTAGGGAATATTCTTTGAAGTTGTGCTATTAAAAATGTTTGAAACAAATTTATATTCATTACTTCGCGAAATTCTACTCAAGTCACCTAGGTTCTATCTAAGTCATCCTTCAATAACTCTTGTACTGGCTGCATTTTCAATGGATTTATGCCAGTAGATTTTGTGATCTTTAACACCGTTTGGTGATCGATATTGTGGTCATGAGATAATTGCCTTGCTGACGTAATTAGGTTTTCTTGATAGGTCAATTAATAGGATATCCAATTACGTTTCATCTGATAATTTTGGTGGTCTTCTTCGAAGAACATATCTTACATGACCGGATTCTCCAAATTGTTTTCCAATTTTGCTGACTGTACTTCGCGACAGGACAGGTAGCAACTCGGAATAACTTTAATGAATCATGAAACAACGCAGCAACTTCTTCTTGATTTGGTTTTCTTTCTCCAAACCCAACCATCATCAATAATTTAATCAAAACGTTAAAAATTTTAAACTACCTACTTATCAAATAACAAAACTGACTGTATTACCAAGGAAGCAAAACAATTGGCGTATGGTTGGGTCTGTGCCAACAGCTTCATGGGGCACATTTTCAACAATTGTTACGATAAAAAAGTGAGATTGAAGTGAAGTGAAGTGACTGAGACAGCATTTAATAGCCTCTTCACAAAGGCACTGACTGGATCCATGTAGGAGGGCGTCTTTCAGGGGGTGAGGTCTACCACAGACGGCGTCTTAAACTCAGAGGCACACAGAGTCCAACTAAATAATTTGAGGTTAGTTTTGCTTGTCAAATTATGACAAGACATCAAGATGTTGACATCCGTTTGCTTCGCGGCTATACAAATTGTTTGAATCTTTACTAGTCTAGTAATAGAAGGCTGTGACCTATGTAGTCCACGAGACGAACGTCAAAATTTTACCTGTTTTTTTTATGAGCAGGCCTGTATTCTGTTTCACTTACCCCTCCTTAAATCCCAGAAGGTCCTGGTTAATGTAGTTGTTTGTTAAAAATTAGTTTTTATTAATTCTCTGAAAAATGGTTGGACAGATGTCAAATTTTTACAGGACAAAAGCGAGGCCTATAAAACATCTTTGAGGACGTACTTTTGGATTTTAGAGAAATCTTATTCCCAGAGCCGCTATAAGCAGCGTTCCCTTTAAAATCCCCATCCTGTATATATTTTCAATTATTCCCCGTGCAATGCGAAGAAGCGTTTAATCATCTTAAGAGAACAATTAGCGATCGTGCGTGACGAATATCTTTATCTCTTTAAGCGGAGCTCTTGATGAGGTTCGGTTAAATACCAAAATTATGCCTCTTTATAATAACAACTCTATATACCAGGTGATATAAGAGCCATTATTGCCGAGAAGATCAAAAACTAAGACATGCTTAGTTAAATTATGGGGCGATTAAAATTTCCTTATTATTATATAACGTTTTTTAAACGATGACGTGTCCCAATACGAAACCTAAATGGGCTCATAGAAAAATTTGGCCTCACAATTTAGGGTTGTCGAAAAAAAATTGTTTATCCACAAGAATGAGCAACTCGTAGCCGCAGAGTTTGATGGTGATCGAATTTTAAATTTTTGTTTTAAAAATCGAAACATCGTCAAAAAATTAACTTTAACGCCCTGAGGGCGTGTAGGTAGTTGATAGATTGTCTTGGTAAAACATAGAAATACATTTGACATGAACTAAACTTACCAATGGAAAACGCTATGAACAATCCTGACAATATACAAGAGTTTCGCCGCCCAAACCAACCAACCAACCAACCAAACCAAAAAATATTGTAGCTACGAGTCAATCAAGCGTCAAGTGATGCGCCTGAGCATGTTTCGCGTTCAATGCTGCATTGCCATATTATAATTTACGTTCGCGGCGTAGTTTTTTTTTTGTGAGGAGGTAAAAGAATCTTTGAACGACTTCCGACCGAAATGATTCGTATGTGGCCGGGGTGCGTCGGATTCGCACCTATCCAAGATACGCCTACGGACTAAAAATCTTCCTTCTCAGATGGACTTTTAGTCTCCCCTCTTTCTTTTTTGCCTCTTTTTTGTGCCACCGTGGAACCGTCCAGACAAACATAACATCAGTATGGCAGGCACTTTTCTTTTTTCCTCTTTCACTCTTTCTCCTTTTTCCTTTTATTTCCTTTTTCTTCCCTTTTCCTTCCCTTATTTTTTTTTCTCCCTCACAATCTCTCCCATTCTTCTCGTTTAGTTAGTAGAATCGTTCTTATCATTTCGCCTAAAATTCCCCACTTTTGTTCTGATTCTATCATTTGAGCACATACATTATTTATACCTATGCCACAACCCATTCTTCTTTCAGCATTCTGTCTAATTTCCAGCCACCTAACACACTCGAAGAGCGTATGCTCTGGATTGTCTATTCTATTACGGTACTTGCATGTATCTACCTCTGTTATATTCATTTTCTTTAGGTACGACCCGAAATATCCGTGTCCCGTTGGTGCCTGAGTAAACCAATAATCCAGCCTTCTGTGCTTACAATTCACCCATTCAGAAATATTTCCTATCCATTTCTTTGTCAATTGGCCTTTTGCTTCATTATCGTCCCACCTTTGTTGCCATTCCTCCATTAAACTCATTACAGTAGTTCTTAATACGACTTTTGCTAGTTCCTTGTTTTCCTCCAATGCCTGGTGAAGTTCTTTTCTTTCAAGTATCAGTAGGTCTATAGGTGGAACCCCTGTTATTACATTCAACGCTACCCCTGACACTGTTCTATATGATGACACCACTCGGCGTAGTACAAAGTCGCCAAAACGCCATACGTTTTTAAATACAAACAGCTGAGTTAGTAAACTAGTAATATTAAATTTATAATAGCAAATACCTAAATGAAATGTTTGTTATTGAATATAGGAGAGATAATTAACCTAAACTGGTTTGTTTTACTCACCGTACAACTTAAATGATAAAAACCACGAAAAATTATTCTCTGAAAACTGACGCATGAGTACAGACATGCTCAATAATCGATTCCCAGCCCGGTATTCGAATACCAACGATTCTTTTAGGAATCGATTACTACCCGATGCTTTTACTCGAGTACTCCCATCACCAGAACCTACGTATACCAGCACTAAAAATAAAATTTCAATCAATAATTATCACTTGTTACAGACTATAATTTACGAGTAAAGTAAGTTATAAATAAAGAAATATGATCTGGCAGTAAACTGTTATTTTTTCCTTTATCTGTCGATGTCGCCTTTAATCTTCCTGTCAATGACACTTGTTGCAGCAACGAGAGAACCCGTGGGCACCCAGATCAGTTATTTAATGAAATTATGGCCGATGTGGCTGCACAGATGCCGGTTCGTCCGGTCTTTGACTCTTCGGCCGAGGCCTGCCATCGTTCGTTCCGAATTGCAGACTTAGAACAGGCGCCCCAGGCAAGGTTTGGTTTATTGGTATGAAAATACCTATTTCAATAAAATTATCCACTTTAAAATATTATGTTTGCGAGTAGATTTAGTGGGCAACTGTTTTCAATCTGATTCAGTTATATACAAAAAAAAATAGATATAAGAAACAGTATTATGTTTTCAAATTAGACTATAATAGCTTCATAAATATAACTTTATTATTTGTTAACTTTACATGAGAATATGACAATGACAACCGCTAGACTCGGTCCACCACGTCTCTATCCATAACCACTAGTCAGATAAACCATTCTAGGTAAGCAGGGTATCTCACATCTCCTCCTCATGATTCCCTCCACGTCCCCTTTCGAAATTGCTTGTCGAAGAAATCGTTTATTGTTTACATACAATAGACACTTTAAGCATGTCCTAAATTTTAACCGTATCCGTATCCGCATCGATCTGCGCATGTGCAGAATAGATGCGTTGGACTCAATACGTTACGTTGCCCGCATCGTTAGGCTGGATCCACATACATCCGTGATACGCATCCGTTTTGTACCACATGATTAATATGAACCAATGAAATTTTATTCCCTAAAATTTCATTGGTTCATATTAATCATGTGGTACACAACGGATGCGTATCACGGATGTATGTGGATCCAGACTTACGGGCCTGCCATCGTATCCCTATCCGTAAACGCATTCCAACCAATCGACCGATCTCTGGTTTCTATGATTTTGTCAGTTGTCACTTAACCTAACATCAAGAAGGATGGGATGAAGTATTTCATCCATAATTTAAAATATTTAATTTTAAATAATTCAAAATTATTCAAATGAAAAAATTACAATTTTTAAGGTTAGAAATAGAAAATCTGACATGTGACGTTTTACTTTACTGTTGGATGCGTTCGGTTTCGTATACGTATGGTTGTTGATGCTTAAACAGTTTTTTGCGGTCAACGTAACTCAATGCGTTACGGATGCGGATACGGATACGGAAAAAAAAATACGGTTTGCTTAAAGTGTCTAGTGTGACCAGTAAAGTTCGCATCATATGGGATATTTTTATTAATAGCTTTAGGTATTCGAAATTTGACTTTGGCATAAAGTTCTGCACGTGATCCGCATTACCTGTCAAATTTTAATTTTTTCCAAAAAATAATTCAAAAGTGGGGTTATTTCTGATAATATCGAAAAAAGTTATAAGAAAAAGTTTTTTTAAATGCAGTTTCTAGCCCACGTGCAAAATTTCAGCTGCATAAGATAATTTTGATTTTTTACCCACCGCTAAAATTTATTTTCCACTTAATGAACACTGTACTGATGACACTGTGTTCTTTTTTGTCTTAATATTAGGGTGTATTACTTTTAGACATAAACTACGTTTTCAAATATATTTATTTTATGAAGTTACTTTATACAGGGTCAAAAACAAATAAACTTTGCATCACATGCGACAAAATTTTAATAGCCCAATTTTGATTTTGTAGAAAAACACACATTTAATACGGCGGCGCTACTTTAAAGAAAATGTATCTGAAATAAAGCATTGTCAAAACTAAGAAGTTTTATGTAGGTTACGTTGAGTCTTATTTTGCAAAATTGGTGCAATTTACAAAATATGGGAAAAAAATCAAAATTATCTTATGCAGCTAAAATTTTGCATGTGTGCTAGAAACTTTTAAAAAAACTTTTTCTAATAACTTTTTTGATACTTTCAGAAATAACCCCACTTTTGAATTATTTTTTGGAAAAAATTAAAATTTGACAGATAATGCGAATCACGTGACTACTATTTTTTTGTTTAATTTTTATCTCGATCGAAGCAGAACTTGATTCCAAAGTCAAATTTCGAATAAACTTATTAATAAAAAAAAATCTCATATGATGCGGATTTTACTGGTCACACTGTATTATCTTCCACTTGGTATATAGAGTATATTTTATTCGTCTTGTGAGAGATCCTGTGTACGAACTACGAAATAAAAGGAAAAATAATTTACGGGCGATCCGAGGTCGGGAAGTGGAAGGGGTGAGTTTTTAAAGGTAGAAAACGATTTATCTCGATTTCCGACAAAACTACAAGTCCTATGGAAAAACGTTAAATGGCAAAGTTGTAGGTAATAAAACGATCTACAACTTTTGTATTTACACTTTTTTCACATATTCTCAAAATTTTTGTTATAGTCTCTTCCTTTTCCAATGGGTTTCATCCTACTATTATTTTTTTTCACTTTTTACCATTTTTAAAGGCTTCAGCCCTGGTCTATAAGTAGGTAGAATATATATCCGATGTAACAACTAATAGAAATTCGCATAATCTTTACGAAGCCTAAGTAAGCATATTAAAAATTCAAGAGGAAAAAGTAACATTTTCATTCAGAGAGGAAGTGATAAATTCATATCTTTGTTTAAGCCTAAACATTAATAATTTTTATTGCAGTTACTAGACATTTAAAACGTAGTTCAGTAAAATTACTAATGAAAAATATTAATAAAGTTGTAGAGTTTTTCAAGTCCCGTTTTATATTAATATATTAATAGTAGCAACCGATGACAAAATATACAACCTTCAAAACGACTACAAAAAACTCAATCTCATAATTGAATTAGTGACTACATTTGCAAAATCACTCTACGTAATCGTGTTTTTGTTAAAAACAATTTTGATTTAACTGTAAATTCGGCCAAAAACTGCGCAATTTGATTAGATAATTCTACAACAAGGTTTCTTTATGTAAAATGGGTAATTTAATTTTTTTGTCAATAGAATTATTACTTTTTCTAGTCGTCGTATTTTTAATTTTTGTAACACGACAACCCTATGTAGTACCCAAACTAGCCGTACTACAATCACGGTTCCGCCACTGTGGCCACAACCCGCTCGAAACTCGTACTAGCAGACGCCCTCACTCTCTGACGTCATGGACCAACGACTACCGGAGCAAGTAAAAAGCGCACGCCAGACCCCAAAAGAGCCAAATCATCTTACTAGAAAGGAGATCAGTTCCTCACGGGAAAATAGCCGTAGATAGAGAGGAGGTTGAATGGACCAAGGAATAAAGATGGATTTAAGCCTAACCTGGAAAAAACAGGTGCAAAATGCCATTAAAAGAACAAATGCACGAATGGACAGACTGTACCCAAGCAACAATACGACGTTGTTACAACGTTGCTTTAATCGACCCGACGTTGGAGCGCGACGTCAAATCGACTTCGCCACGACCCACATTTGCACCAAATTGGTCACACAAGTTTGGGTCGCTACGACGTCGGGTCCGACTATATATAGTCCGATTAACCAACCTTGGTGTCGTGACAACGTTGGTATTACCGACTATGATTCACCTTATTAGGGCAAACCTGGTAGGATATGTGCCAATTATTTACACTAAACTTTCTTAATGTAGTTAGTTTGGTGAAGATAAAATACCTGTTATTGGAGTACCTCTGTACTGTGGAATTAAACCTTTAAACAGATGATAAATATGGCTTACAAGAATGGCGCAAACTTTGATAACTATTGATATTTCGAAATTAGTTTTCGGGCCATCTCTGGGTCTAAATACTAAACGCAATCCAGTTTTTTTAATAAACATGCATATGAGAGCTTTAAAAATAAAAGGGGCCACAAAAAGAATAAGCTAATAAAAAAATATTAGTTTTTATTCATCATACCAAGTTTTTTAATTATTAATATATTTTGTCGTAAAAATACGAAACATACATATATTTGTTTTAAAAAATTATTGTAGGGTATTTTATTGTGTTTTTGCGAAAAAAAACAAGTAAATTTGTAACGAAATAGGAATTGCAACAAAATGGATGCCGTCATGGCCCTATTGTAAACAGCTAAAAATGGAGGCGTCGGGAAAATGACTAAAACACTCCTTTTTTGCCGTAAAATTGCAACTAGTTTAACTAAATGTACTACTTCTGTCCATACCTTACAAAAATTTTACCCACATTTTACTCTTTTCAACTACGGTTGGAGATACTACGTATATTTATACCATCGTCGGCCGGTTGTCGAGAAGAATGCACTATTTTTATATCGCAACTGACTTTACGATCGGTAAAACAGTTGCCTACGCTGTCATTTTTCGACAGCTTCGCGAGTTGTCTCTTACATGTAATTTATTTATTTTTGTCATCAATATTCGGTTCGTTTGCAAACGTTGCAACGCGTCATTTTCACAGTTGTTTTCTGTTAGCCACATTTCTGGATCACTATCGGCGAATCGGTGTTGTAATCATCAGATGGGGTGTGCTGGGTGCTGGCGTGATGGACCGGCTTCATCTGATGTATTGTATGATAATGTGCTGTTACAGGTGCCACTTTTAAACTTTTTATTTTTGTGCCTTTGTATTCTCAGTCTTCTATAAAAAGTAGCTGAATATTTAAAGGGCCGACGAGGCGAAAGTTGTTTTTTTTTCATATCAAATTTACAAATAAGAAAACAAAAGACTCCCTAACCTCACTGTCAGGTAAAACCTTTACGATCTTGTATTGACATCTGTCGAAGTATAGAGTAGTAAAAAAATACCAATACCAACGTCATACCAACGTTGTGTTTTAGGACTATAGGCAAGTTTTAGATAGTAGTCATCTCCGACGGCGGTACAACGTTGTACATGCACCCAATATCAAACTTGTTGCACTCGATGAGTTGTGAAATCGTCGATCCGCCTCCAGATTTCTGGTAAAAGCTAAACAACGTTGAAACGACGTTGGTTTGACGCCGGTTTACATCCTGTACAAATACTGACTACTATATGGACACATTGCAATGTCGGGGTTGATAAAAAATTAGTTGGAAGTCAGAAAAATGCTGCTTGGGTACCCTCTCATAGGACATAAGAGCGCGATGGGGCTTAAAATCAAGCTGTTAATGATAGACCACAGCTGACCTATGGATCAGCAATATGAGGCTACGCACGCAGCAGACTCCGAAAACGATTCGAGTCGATAGAAAACTAATACGCACCTCCATGGAATATGCGGAATATTATATAAATTCAAAGAGATATTCAATGGAAACCCCGCTGATAGTATCCATGAAGAGAAAAGCAGCGAAAGTCTTCGCAAAAGCAGAAACTCATCCAAATGAAGAACTCAGAAGGCTAATCAACTACGAACGTCGCCAAAAATAACAAACAAGAAAAAAATAACAACTAAAATAAGCGGACAAAGCGTTAACTAAGGTACTACGGTACTGAGGTATAGGCGAGGAAAGAAGCAAAGCACGCATTAGGCTTGCGGAGTAGAAATACCAATAAGATGAGACAGGCTCGTCAGGGTTGAATCCGACCCTAATCTGCCTCACAGGCAGAAGATCATCTTTGAAAAAAAAAACAATTCGACGGCAGTTCCTCACAAGCCCCTCTCAAGTAGGGGCTCTTTAGTCTGACATACCAACGTTGTGTTTTAGGACTATAGGCAACTTTTACAAATACTGACTACTATATGGACACATTGCAACGTCGGGGTTGATAAAAAATTAGTTGGAAGTCAGAAAAATGCTGACTTTGGTACCCTTGTGGGGGTAATCATATCTTAACGTACCGACGCGTACATCCCGGCTTCATTTCCTGGATCTATTGATTTTTTACTATATTCTTAAATTGTAGAAATAGTAAGTTGTTATTCATCACTAAAGACTTAAAACCAAATTTGTGTGTGTATCTTCGACCTACAATCCAATGTTACATTTTAAATTATCAAATAATAAATCATACAAAGCTAAACCATATAAAAAATTTCGTCATTTCTCATCAAACAGTTTTCAAGATTTTTAGCCCATAGACAGATGGAAATAGCGACCGTAATATCCCAAAGTTTTTTCACGACTATAATACTTGAGCCATTCAGTGGCGCAACGAAAACTGAACGGGCCCCCTCGCAAACGTTTTCAGGGCCTCTATAACGAATGGAAAATGATAATTCTATCTATTCTAATAACACAGACCTGCATTTTTTAACACTTTGAAAGTTGATTTAAAAATTTTAACTGTTTTCTAGTAATTTGGTAGCGCTGATTTCAAATCTGCTTTCAGTTTTTTTATATCACGTAAGGTTATTTTTCAAACCGGTAAAATCCAAAAATATAGAAAAAACACGATTTAATTCATTTATAAGAGAGTTTTTGAATATATTAAGGAAAAAAATACAAAAATATACAAAATATACACATATAAACTATTATAAATGGTTATTTATTCGTTACGCTTCTTCAAAAAGGTTTTCTTTTTTCAGAAAAGCTTCTTTTGGTTGTTTTTCTGTTTCAGCTAAAGGAAGATCTTCTCTCAATGTCCAACAGAAATCGGCCATCATTTTTGTGTCCCAGCGCCCCTGGTATCTTTTTTCCATCTCTTTAATCATTGAAATCTTTTACCTTGCTTTTCACCCACGTCCCCAAGATTTTCCGGGAATTAGTCCAAATGGGAATGTAAAAAGTGAATTTTTATGCTCATATTCTAAAATTCCTGAAATTTACCAGCATATTTTCAACAATCTCAACATAGTAGTAATTTATGTTCAACTTCTTTAAAAGCATTCCATGCATGTTTTTCCTTATCTTCCATTACCTTTTCAAATTCTGTCTTTCATCAAGCTGCTAATCTGCGGCCCTACAAGATTCCCTCCTTTAGTTTTGCCTCTGACAGAGCCGGAAATGTTTTACAGAAATATTTAAAACAATTTCCTTCTTTGTTTAATGCCTTAAGAAATTGTTTCATACGTCCAAGTTTTATGTGAAGTTGTGGAAGTAAAACTTTTAGAGGGTCAATAAGACTTTCGCGAATTACATTTTTGTTTCCAGGTGTTAAAGTCTCTCTTTGTGACCAGTCTCTTTTTATCCAATGCTGTTCTCGATTCCTGCTAGCCCACTTGCACAGGAAACATGGAAATTTAGTAAATACAGACTGCTGACCCAATAGAAGGTCTAAAATTTTTAGATCTCCACACACTTCCAGTTGCGATTTTCATATTGTATTCTTAAAAGTAATTCCTCTAAATTTTTATTGTTTTTCTTTAACTTAACTGTATGGCCGACCGAAACAGAAGCAAAAATATTGTCATTATGTAAAAGAACAGCTTTTAAGCTCCTTTTTGAAGTCGATAAAAAGTCTCCAGTCAGAAGGTTCGTAGCATCACAGAAAATATTTCTTTATTCATCAATCATTTAGAATTTAAAGTACTACATTCATTTTAAAATGTATTAAAACGCCTATTATAAGTTTTTTTTTATATTTTTTCTTTTTTTTGCAAAAAAAAAAATCTGTGGGTGATAGAGACCAACTGTATTTTAATTAGTCATTTCTACATAAAAACTGAGCTCAACAAACAAAAATCACGTCATCACAAATTTCATGCAGGCCTGTGTAATGATTACTATTAGGTTCAGGTTTATGAATTTTTGAATTCATTAATCCTGTAATAATTTAATTAGGGTTAAACCCTCTTTATGTGTTAAGTACCTACTATTAAAACAGCAAACAATTCGAATTTATTTTATAATCCTAGGTAGATTGATAGACATAACATAGGTAATAGTTATTAAGTCATTTTATGTAATATTCCAGCAAACATGATGCAAAATCAAAATTTTAAAACACCACTAATAATGTTGCTTACCATGTATGGTAGTAACGGGGTAGCAGTGATCGAGCCCCATAGAATGCAAAAGACAGGAAACAGTAAAACACATTAGCACTCAACAAGTTTGCACAAACATTATGTCACTAAGTACTATACAAGGTATTATACAAAACGACCAGATCGTCGAGAGTGTTTTTTTGCACAATCGTTTATAATTTCGTCGATATTTAATGTTTTAACAAACTCGTGTTCGATACTGATTAATGGAGAATCCGAAAGGTGTTGTTGTCCCATGGTGTTACGTAAGTAGGTTTTTACTATTTTATGTTTGGAAAAAGATCGTTCCGCTGGTGCCACCTAACTGGTAAAGTTAGAAATAACATCACTGCACTAGATACATTTGGAAAACTTAAAGAAACACACTGATTTTTTATTAACAAATGATCCGCAAGTTCGAACATTGTGTTTAATTTTGAAATACTATCTCCCTTTCTGAGGCTTAAAATTTGACTAGGAAAGCCAATGGACAAGTCTTTATGGTATATCGTTTGTAAATTCCGCGCTTTCACGTATAAATCTTCTTCACTTAACGAAGTTGAATTCTCAGGAAATAAATTAAATTAATTATGAAATGAAATACCTACGAAAAGCAAAGCTGGCAGCATGTTTTAAAGGGGCCGTCAATGTGGGCCCCCCGCGTTGCGGGTGTGTTTGTTACGCCGCTGAAGTCATTACAAAACTCTCGCGTACAACAAAGAAGATTTTCAATTTTAGTATAGAGTATTAGCTTGTGTATACATATGGTATTGTATAGTTCTTCTAAAGGTAAAGTTATTCTGTTTATTTTTGCACTTACACATACCTACAATCACAAAAAGCTATTTATTGGCATCGTCGCCCACACCTATTTATAAAACAAACAAAAGGAATAAAAGCTAAAGAAACCGCCGAGACGTTCATACATAACACAAACTTAGGTGTAATAATCGTAAACTTTTTAAATAGTACATTTATTATACAGGGTGGAAATTTTCAACTGGAATAAATTAAGTATTAGAAAGCCTCTTTATTTGCCTAAAAAATACAGAACTACGGCTGCGTTTATTACACAGGCCTGCATGAAATTTGTGATGACGTGATTTTTGTTTGTTGAGTTCAGTTTTTATATATAAATAACTAATGAAAATACAATTGGTCTCTATCACCCACAGATTTTTTTTTGCAAAAAAAGAAAAAATATAAAAAAACTTATAATAGGCGTTTTAATACATTTTAAAATGAATGTAGTACTTCAAATTCTAAATGATTGATGAATAAAAAATGATTTTCTGTGGTGGTACACACCTTCCGACTGGATAATTTTTATCGACTTCAAAAAGGAGCTTTAAAGCTGTTCTTTTACATAATGACAATGTTTTTGCTTCTGTTTCGGTCGGCCATACAGTTAAGTTAAAGGAAAACTATGAAAATTTAGAGGAATTACTTTTAAGAATACAATATAAAAATCACAACTAAGAAGTGTGTGAAGATCTAAAAAATGTAGGTCTTCTCTTAAGTCAGCAGTCTGGATTCACTAAATTTCCATGTTTCCTGTGCGAGTGGGCTAGCAGGAATCAAGAACATCATTGGATAAAAAGAGACTGGTCGCAAAGAGAGACTTTAACACCTGGAATCAAAAATGTAATTCGCGAAAGTCTTATTGACCCTCAAAAAGTTTTACTTCCACCACTTCACATAAAACTTGGACGTATACAACAATTTGTTAAGGCATTAAACAAAGAAGGAAATTGTTTTAAATATTTGTGTAAAACATTTCCGGCTCTGTTAGAGGCAAAATTAATGGAGGGAATCTTTGTAGGGCCGCAGATTAGCAGCTTGATGAAAGATACAGAATTTGAAAAGGTAATGAAAGATAAGGAAAAACATGCATGGAATGCTTTTAAAGAAGTTGAACCTACATTACTACTATGTTGAGATCGTTGAAAATATGCTGGCAAATTTCAGGAATTTCAGAATATGATCATAAAAATTCACTTTTTGCATTCCCATTTGGACTAATTCCCGGAAAATCTTGGGGATCTGGGTGAAGAGCAAGGTGAAAGATTTCATTAATATATTAAAGAGATGGAAAAAAAAAACCAGGGGCGCTGGGACACGAAAATGATTTCTGTTGGACATTGAGAAGAGATATTCCTTTAGCTGAAACAGAAAAACAACCAAAAGAAGCTTTTCTGAAAAAAGAAAACGTTTTTTGAAGAAGCGTAACGAATAAATAATCATTTATAATAGTTTATATGTGTATATTTTGTATATTTTTGTATTTTTTCCCTTAATATATTAAAAAAACTAGCTTATAAATGAAATAAATCGTGTTTTTTCTATATTTTTGGATTTTACCGGTTTGAAAAATAACCTTACGTGATATAAAAAAACTAAAAGCAGATTTGAAATCAGCGCTACCCAATTACTAGGAAACAGTTAAAATTTTTAAATCAACTGTCAAAGTGTTAAAAAATGCAGGCCTGTGATTAGTTTGGCATACTATTTCGTGTCTTCATTAACTGTACCCCTCTTTTGAGGGTAGATACCGCTCCCAACTTTTTAACGCGCTTTTTTTTAGCTTCACCTGTATGTTTGTTTGTTTGTTTGTTTGTTTGTTTGTCCGTAACCGACTTCTTTAAACCCGATTTGACCCACTTTAAACGGTCAGATTTAATTTAAATTTTGTAGACTTATCAAGAACCGCTGACAATACAATAATCTACTAATCTAGCTCGATCTACTCAAAAATTTTTTTTTCTTAACAATAACTCAAACTAAAAAATTGAAAATAAATCTAGTTTAAAGAAACTAAAAAACACGCTTTAAATTAATCAAACTTAAAAGCGAAAAATAAATATAGTTTAAAATAATTCTTGAAATTCTTAATATAGGCAGAAAATAATAATAAGCGATAAACCTTAGTATTATAGTGAAAAAAAAAGCGTGGGGCGCTTTGTGCTATATTTTACGTCGCAGCGTCGAGCACCCCACGTTTTTTTCACAATAATACTAATGCTTATCGTTCATTATTATTTTCTGCCTATATTAAGAATTTCCAGAATTATTTTAAACTATATTTATTTTCCGCTTTTTAGTTTGATTAATTATTATTAAAGCGTGTTTTTTAGTTTTTTTAAACTAGATTTATTTTTCAAATGTAAAAGTATGTATTGTGCTAGTTGGAAAGGGCATGAAAAAGGGAATACAACCCACTAAGTATTTACTTTTGAATTTTGGAATTGTAGACGCAATTTATTTTCTTGTAAAAATTGTTGGAAATTTTGCCCAGTTTTTTCTTGACAAGTACCTAAATTAAAGTAAAATTCATTCTTGACATTATGTACCATATCCGGGGTTATTTGGCAAATTTCGTGTATAAGTCGTTGCCTAAGTTCCTCTAAATTTTCTGGTCTTGTTACGTTAAGCTTTGGGTTTTAGGTGACCCCAAAGGAAATAATCTAGAGGATTTAGGCCCGGCGAACGTGGCGCCCATTCAATGGTACCCCTTCTTCCTATCCAGCGGTTTGTTAAAATTTCACTTAAATATTGCCGAACCTTTTACAGAGTAATGAAGCCATTTTGCTGAAACCATATTCGATCATCATGAAGATCTGCTTCTGCATGGTGAGGAAATAAAGCACTCAAAGCTGGAATAAGTTTTCCTTGCAAAAATCCAGATATATATGGATATTTAGGTGACCTTCAAAGAAGCAGAACTTGGGTGTGTCTATCTTGCGTCCAGTAAGGATTTTCTGTTGACCAATATGGAGAGTTCTGATTATTGACTTCACCATTTGGTAGAAAAGTACACTCATCTGTAAAAACTATCCAGTCCAAATCTACTGAACGTTAATCAAGTGCATTAATCATCACTTTACAATACTGAACGGTGGTCCGGATCATCTTCCAGTAACTCTTGTACCATTAACATCTTACAAGGATGCATTTGACATGATTTCATTAACTTAAATGTAGATGTATGTTGCCGAACTGGGATAATAGGATTTTCTTGAAGAGCAAGTAAAACGTTTAATTGCGCGTCTTCATCCATTACTCCAGGCTACTTTATTCGTAGTACATTTCCGAGAATCCTACTGTTTATGTTAAAAAAATCACAAAAGCGCGATCTTGACAAATATATTGTTTTTCGAGTAATAGAAGATGACTTAATTCCAATTTTTTTTTTAGTAATACCCTTAACATAATTTTGCCCAATCTATGTCAGATTTCATGTCAAGCAGCAATATTTTTGTTACTTAGTTTATACTGTTTTCTTATACATTATAACCCCTTATTTCTATTGATCGATGGATATGTCCCTTCCAACTGCTTAAAATTTCGAAATTTTTCTTCCATAGAAAACAGAATTTTTCTTAAATCCTTGGAAAATTATAAAGAATAATTCGCGACTTAACAAGATAGAATCAAATTCTTTTCCACTACTTTTTAAAATTTAACATCTAAGAGGAATTATGAACCCTATATTATTTTTGATAAAATCTATGTTATTGAAAATTTGGATGTAGGTACCAATGAAAATATATTATATTATAAACAGAAGCTGCATTTTATTGGTGTACAATAGCATAACTAACAGTACTTACCTACCAACTTGCACCTTAATTATAAAAAAAATAGAGAGAGAAAGGAAGATAGATTCACCGATATAAAGCAAATAAATAATATTCTTTGCGGTGTTAAAAGCCCATTGAACATTTCTCACTCATTAATATTCTGACCGCGGAATGTACATATTATATAGTCGTACATGTATCATATTCTGTTGTTATTTTTCAACTGTTTATATTAACCACTAAACCGCTAATAAGAATTTCTGGAATATGCCAATAAAATAAATGTAAAATATTTCTCTTCCAAACAATTATATCAATATTGCGTAGTTTGTTGGATAATAGATATATAGATACATAGAAATGTCTTCATTTTTGACTCGGCGAAGCTCAGCAACAGCTGTTAGCTTAACCGAGTATGTACCGTGCGAGCAAATATTATTTGCATCAAAGAGGGCCTTGCATCTAAGGATGTAATGCTTAGCTGTAGAGCTTAATACCTGTTGGGTGTCAGTAACTACCTGAATTAACAATCAATCAGTTATTCCGTCATCTTTGACAGTCGTTACAAGTAATTTGATTCATCGCTATTTTTTTCAAGTTCTTGAACAATTCACACAATGGGCTTTACCGAACAGCACAAAACATTCATGGTTAAAGCGTATTTTCGAAACGGGGTTAGAGTAAATGGTGAGTGGCAATACAATCCGGGTTTGTGCATAGACAATTTTCACGAACATTTTCCAAACGTTGCTTTTATTGCTGGAGATTTTTATCATTGCCTGAAAAGAACCGTGGCTGTGTTTAGGGAAACAGGTTCTATACAACACAAAACAGGAGCAGGAAGACCATCTGTTAGAATAGAAGAACTTGGTGCAAACGTTCGGGAAATAATGCAAAATACGCCAACAAATTGTATAAGACGCCTGTCCCAAGACGTGGAAAGATCTTATGGAACATGCAGGACAATTCTTAAGAAACAGCTAAATTTATTTCCTTATAAAGTGCAAGTATTCCAAGAAATACAAGCCGCAGATTTTGAAAGACGCAGGAATTAATTACTCTCAATGGTTTACCCAAAATTTATTGGAAAGAAATGATTTATTAGACCAGACATTTTTTTCGGATGAAGCCTGGTTCCACCTCTCCGGTTATGTGAATTCTCAGAATACACGCATTTGGAGTAGTGAAAATCCCCATTGCACCCTCAAAAAATTGGTGTTTGGATAGCTGTTTCCCGAAGAAGAATTGTTGGTCCTATTTTTTTCCATGGCACAGTTACAGCACAGCGGTATAGAGACAATATTTTGAGTCCATTTGTGGAGCAATTACTTGACTACGAACTACGTTTTGAATATTTTCAACAGGGCGGTGCAACCGCCTATACAGCCGCCGAAATTATTAACAATTTTTTCAACGACAGATTGATCAGTTTTTGATCGAAATTTCGACATTGAATTCCCACCTAGATCACCTTGTTTAACGGTTATGGATTACTTCGTTTTTCCTCATTTAAAGAACACTATTTTTGAAACACCAGTGGCAAATTTAGAACAATTACAAGAAAGGATTATCCAAGAATGTGGTAACATTTCCCCAGAGATGCTGGTCAACACTTTTGAAAATATGAAGAGACGTGTGAATTTATGCTTGAAGCATGGCGGTGGCCATTTATGTATTTATTTTTCTTTTTCTTTCTGTATATTCTTACTTTGTTAATTTTGAAAACAACAAAAATAAATTTGTATTTGTCTACTTATTTTATTACTCATTAGTTTAATTTTAACCTAGATTTGGTTAGATATATTGTCCCCATATCATGGTGATCTAAACCAAGCCCTACGTTTTTTAATCCAAGCCCTCTTTGATGCAAATAATTTTTGCTCGCACTGTAATATGAGGGTAAAACACTCTGTATTAGTATATTGTATTAGTGTTCTAATTAGTTATTATGATTAGCTAGTATAACAATACTGTCGATATAACAAATATGTAATATAAACATTTAGCGTAAGTGGAACAACTATGTATGTGGCGACATGGACTAAGATTCAGAATATAGTTTGATGTTGAATATGAAACACCGTTTTCTTTGAACCCTTTGCTGCAACCTATCTGAACATCAAATTATTACATGGCGATCCTGCCAGCCAAAAAACCATAAGAAGAAAAGCACCGATATGGAGTAAAATGGGTAGTGCCAAGTCTAAAGAGGAAATAGTTATCAACCAGGCCTCGAATGGAGACGCAAGGAGCGAAATATCAAACAAGGGGTTTTCGCTGTCAGAGTACCTTTTACTAACACTTGTAGTAGCCGTTATCCTGTATATCATATATAGTGGGATTCTTCGTTATCGTAAGGAATTACGAAAAACTATTCGAAGAGAAATTAACAGAAGCGAGTTAAGAAAATCAAGGGATGAATTAATGACGGAGGAAGCAGTATAAAATTTTTTTTTTAGGTTCTTTTTAGGATAATTATAAAGATGGTTATTACACTTATGGAAAAAAAAAAACTGAAAATGGACATAAGAAACAAGGCGATATGTAAAGAATGGAAAAAATTAAGCAATTTAGTAATTAAAAAGAAAAAATGTACTAAGTAAGTTATAGAATTAAGTAAATTGTATTGAAATAGGGACCTCTTTAACAAGTACTTTGCTCTTAAATAATTAGATTTGCATATTTTTCATGGGAGATAACTTAAACATAATTTTAAGTTCTCTAGCAGATGTCAGAACTTATCTAGGAAAATTAAATTACGACAGACGAAAAACATCCATCGTTTCAACTAAAGTTAGGGAAGCAAAAACTATTTACTCTCGACTGAGTGAGGAGGTTTCTGCTATTAATCAAAAAATAAAAGATTCTGAACTCGACGAAGCAGACATTGAATATTCTAAAAATACTATAGACAAAATTAAAAAAGTATATCAGGAAATTATAAATTTTGATAAACAATTCGCAGAAGGTTTGAGTAGTGATAACCAAGACGCGGAAAGTACAAATCGGGATAACCAGGACGCGAAAATTATACATTCAGATATGTCGGCTTTTGACCTGAAAGTGGCCACGAGCCTCTTGCCTGTAATGGATGACTCGGAAGCTATTACACATAAACTAATCGACGCGGCAGAATTTTATCATTCTATGCTTAACGATGATGGCAAGCCTATTTTAATTAAATTCATTCTGAAAACACGAATTTCAAATAATGCGAAATTGAGATTAAAGTCTAGTTACGATTCTATGGATTCATTATTAGGAGACATAAAAAAACATCTTTTAACGAAACAATCCGATACCGCCCTTCAGGCAAAATTGTTTTCCGCCAAGCAAGGCGATAATACTGTTTCTGAGTTTGGTAAAAATCTTGAAGATATCTTAGTAAATCTGACAATTTCTCAAGCAGACGGTGATTCAAGAGCTTTTGATATTTTAAGACCAATAAACGAAAAAATCGCTATAAAAAGGTTTACAGGTGGCCTTAGAAATCATAAACTCAGCACAATCATATCTGCTAGAAATTTTGAATTTTTAAAGGATGCCATTAGAGCGGCGCAAGATGAAGAAATTTCCTCTCAAAGCAGTAATCAACAAATTTTCAATATGTTTAGAGGAAGAGGAAACAACAGAAATTTTTCTGCAGGTTTTAACAGAGCTAGAAACTCTGGAAGACATTTTAATAACAATTTCAATAGAAACGTAACTAATAGAAATAACAATCATGTTTCTAATTATCAACAAAATAATTCTCGCTTAGGTAATGGTAATAGCAATCCGCAAAGTCAGCGTTTTCAGGGGGGACACCGAGGACGTTCGTTTACTCGCGGTTATCGTGGAAATTCGCGGAGACAAATAAATTTTGCTGACCAAGACATTAATGCAGGTCAGGAAACGTTGCCGTATGATGTTTCTAGGGAGCAAACATTTTTTCGTCCCTAAAGTAGAAGGGAATAGTCATAATAATATTTTTACTTACTCCGAAAATTACTCAAATTCAGTTTCTTTTAGAGTAAACAACAAAAGTTTAGGATTCTTAGTAGATACGGGAGCGTCATTGTGTGCGCTTAAGTTAGAGCATTTAGATGCAAGTATACCTTTACATAAGGAAAATCTTGAAATAAATGGCATAGGTGGTAGAGTATGTTCCGTAGGTTATGTATACTTAAATCTCGCTATAGGAAACATACAATTTAGGGAAAAGTTTTATGTATTTGATTCGTTGGAATGTCATACAGATGGTATAATTGGGAGAAATTTTTTAGGGAAGTATAAAGCTAAATTAAACTATGAGGAAAATACTTTAGATCTTTTCAATGAGGGAAAGAATGTTATTTTAGACTTAAATGCTTGTTGTAGTCATATATTAGTGTTACCTGCAAGGTGTGAAAGTATTCAGTACCTTGAGACAGGGTTAAATGAGGAATGTGTTGTTATGCCAAGTGAGTTATGCCAGGGTGTGTTTGTAGCAGGAGTGATTGCACAACCAGTGAATGGGAAAGTTCCGGTTAAAATTTTGAATACACGGGAAAGTGAAGTACGCTTGAGAAATTGCTTACCTAAAACTGAGAAGCTCAGCAATTATGATTGTTGTCAGTTTACTTCTCAAAATATTTCAGTTAATCGAGTAAAACAGTTATTTGACATGCTTAAACTTACCTACTTGAATAAAGAAGAGAAAGATTCAATAGATCAATTATGTGCTAAATTTGCAGACATATTTCATATGCCTGGGGATAAATTATCTGTAACAAATATTTATAAACAGTCAATTCAAGTCAAACCGAACACTCAACCAGTTTATATAAAACCTTATAGACTGCCTCAATCCCAGAGGGAGGAAATAAATAAGCAAATTTCCCAAATGTGCGATAATGATATAATTGAGAGTGCGCAGAGTGAGTGGTCGTCGCCTGTTTTACTGGTACCGAAAAAGAGTGAAACATCAGGAGAGAAACGTAGCAGATTGGTTTTAGATTACAGATTTTTAAACCGTAGTTTAGTAGATATCAAGTGGCCTATTGCAAATGTGGTTGATATTTTGGATTCTCTTGCGGGAGCTCTTTATTTTTCGCATTTAGATCTAAGTCAGGGGTATTATCAAGTGGAACTAGATGAACAAAGTAGAAAATTGACAGCCTTTACAACTGATCGGGGGCAATGGCAAATGAAAAGATTGCCCATGGGGCTAAAACTTAGCCCCAGTGCCTTTTCTAGGATAATGACAGTTGCAATGGCAGGTCTAAACTACGAAAAATGTTTTGTTTACCTTGACGATCTAATAGTATTCGGGAGAAATCTTAAGGAACACAACAAAAACCTTATGGACGTTTTTACTAGACTTCGTAAAGTAAATTTAAAACTAAATCCCTTAAAATGCGAGTTTTTAAGGAAAGAAATTCTTTATTTAGGTCACATTATTAGTGATAAAGGAATATCTCCTGATCCTGAAAAAATTAAAGCTTTAGACGAATATCCCGTTCCAAAAAATTCAGACGAAGTTAAACGTTTCGTGGCTTTTGCAAATTACTACAGAAAGTTTATTCCGAAATTTGCGGAGCTATCTGTACCCCTAAACAAATTGTGCAGAAAGTATGCAAGGTTTGAATGGACGGATGAATGTAACAACTCATTTAAAATCCTAAAGAACGCACTAAGTCAATATCCAGTTTTACAGTATCCTGATTTTGCAGAGAAAAATGAATTTATACTTCAATCTGATGCGTCAAAGTCAGCTATTGGAGCAGTACTCTCAAATAAAAATAATAGACCAGTGGCGTACGCCAGTAGAAGTTTAAATAAAGCGGAAATAAATTACCCTATTATTCACAAAGAACTTTTAGCTATCTACTGGGCTGTAAAGCATTTTCGGCCTTATTTATATGGACGCAGATTTAAAATAGTAACTGACCATAAACCTTTATTATACTTATTTAGCCTTACTGACCCATCCAGCCGGTTAACAAAATTTCGATTAGGCCTTGAGGAATATGATTTTTACGTTGAGTATGTGAAAGGAAGTGAAAATGTCACCGCGGATGCATTATCAAGAATTATCTTGACATCTGAGGAATTGAAAAGCATGAATAATGACATGATTGCTGTTTTGACCAGAGGACAGTGTAAGAGTATGAAAGAGCAAGATTGTGTGTTGGACAAGGATAACCTTAATGTTTGGCCTGATCAACCAGATATTGTGGAAGTTCTTAAACAACCTAAAAATTGCACTGAGTTAGTTTTAACGACATCGTCCAAAATAAAAACATTGTCAAAAGATATAACTGAACACTTGGGGAGTTTTTATTATGTTCCATTGCAACTTAGTTTGTACTTTAGTCAAAATACTCGATCGGCATTGGCGCGAGACGAAATGCTGAGAGATTTGGCCAAAATAACTAAGAAAGCAAATATAAATGAATTATATATTTTAAAAAATGAGAAAAATAAAATGTTTATTAAATGGATAGGTAAGGAAATAAATAGTAATCCTAATTGGGGGGGGCCCCCGTATAAATATTGTACAAGGAGCTAGCAAAATAATAGATAATGATGAGAAACGAATTATTTTGAATGATTTTCATTTACTTCCCACAAGTGGACATGCAGGCATAAATAGAATGACAAATAATATAAAAAAGTATTACTTTTGGCCAGGTCTAGATAACGATGTTGCAGACTTTGTAAGAAAATGTGACACTTGTCAAAAACAAAAGCATTGCAATCGTTATACTAGACAGCCCATGGTTATTACGTCGACAGCCAATTATTCTTTTCAAAAAGTATATTTAGATATTGTAGGACCACTACCAACAGATGTAAATGAATTTGCATACATCCTGACTTTACAGTGTGAGTTAACAAAATTTGTGGAAGCATATCCTATAAAAAATAAAGACACCGTATCTGTGGCAAAATCATTTGTGGAAAATTTTATCTTACGATATGGAATTCCACAGGAAATTGCAACGGATAGGGGTTCTGAATTTATTTCTTCCACTATGAGTGAGGTTTGTAAGCTTTTAAAAATAAATCAAATTTATTCCACGGCATACCATCATGAAAGTATTGGTTCTTTGGAAAATTCACATAAGGTATTGGGTGCCTATTTAAGAATTCAATCCGAAAATAATGATGCAGCGTGGAGTACATGGATTCCTTATTGGTGTTTCTCTTATAATACTACAGTCCATACTGAAACTAAATATACTCCTTTTGAACTGGTCTTTGGAAAGAAATGTCAGATTCCTAATAATCTAAATAATATGTTAGAACCCATTTATAACTTTGAGAATTACCCTATTGAGTTAAAGTATCGGTTGCAAAAGGCTCATGAGGATGCAAGAGCTAACTTATTACATTCAAAATTTAAAAGAAAGCAAAGTTATGATGAAAAAATTAAACCCATTCAATACAAAAAAGGCGATTTAGTACTGGTAAAAAATGAAGTGGGAAACAAAATCGCAAGTCCTTGTTTTCTTGGTCCTTATTTAGTTATCGAGGATGAATCTCCAAATGTAAAACTAATGAAAGGTAATAAGGAGATTGTAATCCACAAAAATAGAACTAAGTTATATCATAGTTAAGTAATTTCTAGGTAATAATTTAGTAGTAAGGAATCGGCCGGCCCTACTTTCGTATTCTTCTCTATCTGCTATTTATTCTAGGTCTGACTACTCTAATTTTCTTCCTTTTCTTTCTTCATTTCTTGAATTCTTATTGACTAAGAAAATGTTTGTTATAAGTATAGTTATTATTTCACATGAGTTAATTACTTTCATATTATAATTAGCAGGAATTTCCATTTGAAAACAAAGTGTAAATTCCTTAAATTGCCCGGGGAGGTGTAATATGAGGGTAAAACACTCTGTATTAGTATATTGTATTAGTGTTCTAATTAGTTATTATGATTAGCTAGTATAACAATACTGTCGATATAACAAATATGTAATATAAACATTTAGCGTAAGTGGAACAACTATGTATGTGGCGACATGGACTAAGATTCAGAATATAGTTTGATGTTGAATATGAAACACCGTTTTCTTTGAACCCTTTGCTGCAACCTATCTGAACATCAAATTATTACAGCACGGTACATGTACAAAAATTTTAATTTTACAAAGAAAAAATACTAAATTCGCGTAATATTACCTAGGTAATTTACCGGCTACTCTATTATAAATTTAAAACAACTTTTAGTACTCTTTGGGTAATAAAAAGAATATTGTCAATCTTCACTTAAACTAACTACATAATCGTTCAGAAATACTAGGTAAAAATAATAGTTCCTTATTGTTGGAGTGAGTCTTCTTTTAGCTAGCACACAATTCTATCAGTACCGTATTGCAAAAAACTTTAAGTACTGATGATGGATTTTCGGTTCGAAACAATGAAATTTTGGCAAAATGTCATTGGTTTATGTTTCGGGGGAACAAAATATTTCAGAAAGTAACATTTAAATTTCAGGACCGTATTTACACATTTGTGTGATGTGAAGGTTATAACTGAAAACTGAAACGTCCGTTTATAAATTAGAAAATATCGTCAAATGCGTCGTAATAAATTGCGTCTAGAAAGTTCTTTCTGTTTTTCAATATGTTTATAAATAACGTCACAAAAAAACAAAAAGGAAATTAAAGTTTTCGGTTTTTTCTTCATATCTCCGGAAGTAATCGGAATTTGCTTAATTTTTCACAGACATTAACTTAAGCTACAAATTATTCAACATTGTCCCAATCTAACCTTTGCTGTATCTTGTATAGTTTCCGAGATCCCACTGATGACCATCGAATTTGGAACACCCTGTACAGTATATTTTTATATTATACCTATTATTACAACCAAACGCATCATTATAATATAAACTTATAATAAAAATGACGTTAAACGTCATTTAAATACATACAGATATGCACAGACAACTTGATAAAGCTCACTTCATAGAAGACGGGTAGGACACGTACTTTAGGTTGATGACTGGCATAAAAATGCTAATTATAAGATATTTTAGCAATTAAAAATAGCTTTTAGTTGTAATAATATTATAAAATAAATAATCTTTTAACTACTAAACATAAAATAGGAAAAAACCGGTGAAAGGATAAATGTAATTTATTTTCCTCCCTATATGGTAAACAACGCATTTTGACACTGTTTTGAAGGACGTAAGTAAAATTATTACCAAAAAGGTATCAATGGCCCTTGACGATGGGTTGTAATTCAACTTACCACCTATGGGTGCTAATAATTTATGCCATATAAAAACAATGATTTATAAAAATTGAATAATATTAAGTGATATGAATATTAATAGTACAATTGTTACAAGTATTAACATTATTTGGCGTATTACACATAAATTTGGCGTATTACACAGAAAGTCGGGGGAGAATGGATATACCAATCCAAAACATTTCATAGCCAACTTAAGATTCAGACATTTCATGAACAAAGAGTACAAGGACCAGCAGGTAAATGGCTGTGTATAGCTAAAGAAATAATTTTGTCGCTATTTTTGAAAAGGTGGTTTTGAGCTCTCTTCAATATGTACTAACATACAGATTATCCTATATTTTTTATTTTAACAAAACAGTCAAATTTACACGTTTCTAAGTAGGCCCTATAATAATTTATTTAATTATTATTTCAAACTAAATCGGAGCATCCATGCCGTCATAATAACGCGTGATAGCGGCTCCATTGTGTCAACACTTTACATACTCACAGATAGGAGTAATCTGTGATATAATGGTTTACTTCTCGCCACTGTATGTGGTAGGTATTTTCAATACGCCTAAGATACTTGCGTAAGAGGCAAGATATGTGGATTTTTTTTCATTAAATCGTAAAAATCATAAAGATTAAAAAAAACAAAGATTTAACGATATTATTTATGTTTATGTAGAATAACAAGTAATTCCTGATGCATTAGATACTTTTAAATAAACCTAAAAAATATAATTTTGAAGAAGTAGTCCATACTCAAAGTGGAGTTAAATGATACAGAAAAAGAAAAGCACGAAGTCTTTCTCCACAATCTTTATTAATCAAAAAACTAGGCGAACCTAGTATCACATCGACGACATGTTTCGAGTGTAGAAACACTCATCATCAGGAAACAAAGTGAAAATTAAAATGCTGATGTTTTTAGCAAGAGAAAATAATGGTGAGGTTGAGCCGTAATGGAGCTTTTAATGGTGTACAAGAGATGTAAAATTGAAAAATCAGAAGGTCAAAAATCAAGACTCCAGCATAGGGTAGTAAAAATTAGGGAGTTTTGAAAAACATATCTGTTAAAAGTATTAATAAATTACTGAAAAATCCTGAGTTTTATTGAGCACAGTCAGAAACATTTGAAAATGTTGGGGTGAGATGTAAAGAAAAGAAGAGAAAAAGAAAAAATTGTTTTTTGTCAAAGCATCTTTTATTGTAAAAGTAAAAACAGTTGGGGTACCAGGCTTTTTACGGCCCTGGGCCTGGTACCCCAACTGTTTTTACTTTTACAATAAAAGATGCTTTGACAAAAAACAATTTTTTCTTTTTCTCTTCTTTTCTTTACATCTCACCCCAACATTTTCAAATGTTTCTGACTGTGCTCAATAAAACTCAGGATTTTTCAGTAATTTATTAATACTTTTAACAGATATGTTTTTCAAAACTCCCTAATTTTTTCTACCCTATCTTTTTCTGCACGACAGTGTGCTTCTACACTTAACCTTCGACTCTTCAGTATGCTGGAGTCTTGATTTTTGACCTTCTGATTTTTCAATTTTACATCTCTTGTACACCATTAAAAGCTCCATTACGGCTCAACCTCACCATTATTTTCTCTTGCTAAAAACATCAGCATTTTAATTTTCACTTTGTTTCCTGATGATGAGTGTTTCTACACTCGAAACATGTCGTCGATGTGATACTAGGTTCGCCTAGTTTTTTGATTAATAAAGATTGTGGAGAAAGACTTCGTGCTTTTCTTTTTCTCTAAAAAATATAGTTTAAAAAAAATAAAAAACACTCTTTAATAATTAATCAAACTAAAAAGCGGAAAATAAATATAGTTGTAAAGAATTCTTGAAATTCTTAATATAGGCAGAAAATAATAATAAACGTAAACATTAGTATTATTGTGAAAAAAGCGTGGGGTGCTCGATATACGAAAAATATAACACAATGCTTTTCTTTTTCACTATAATACTAATGTTTATCGTTCATTATTATTTTCTTCCTATATTAAGAATTTCAAGAATTATTTTAAACTAATTAAGTATATTATTTATTTCCGTTTTTTAGTTAGATTAATTATTAAAGTGTGTTATTTAGTTTTTTAAACTATATTTATTTTTCATTTTTTAGTTTAAGTTATGGTCAAGAAAAAGTTTTTTTTTTAGTAGATTCAGCTAGATTAGTAGATTATTGTATTGTCAGCGGTTCTTGATAAGTCTACAAAATTTAAATTAAATCTGACCGTTTAAAGTGGGTCAAAATCGGATTCAAAGAAGTCGTTTACCAACAAACATACATACAAACCCGAACAAACGACAACAATTTTCAAAATTTTTTAAAAAATTTGTCAAAATTTTATTTTGACGGGTAGAATTTTTTTTTTAATTTTTCTCTATTCTGAGCGACAATATCTATAAGACCTCACGTTTGTTTTTACTATCGCTTATTGTAATAATTCTGACATATTGACAGGTGTCAAATTTTGACAAGAGAATCTTTAGCGTATTTTTTTCAACTTTCCACCTTCAATATACAGGGTGGGGACTTAAACTGGAATAAATTCGATATTATTACAACCGCTGAAGTTGCGCCTTCAAAATTTGGTACGTGGGGGTTTTGGACCATGCGGAATTAAAAAATGATATCGGCGCTGTTGCTAGATTTCCCAGCTTTGCGCTACACGTAGTAATTTTGTTATTTTAAATGGAATGCCCAATTTATTTTTATTGCAGTAAATTGGGCGTGTCAACTTTAGTAAGATCCCAAATTTACAAAGTTCTATCTTCACTAGTTGCTGAGCTATGGCAACACTGTATTTCCATTAAAAAGTACCGGAACGCTTATCTACCTTTGAACCGTTAAAGTTGCGCTTACAAAATTTACTATCTGGGGGTTTCTAGGCATGCAGAAATTAACAATGATATCGGCAATGTTGTCAGAATTATGAGCTGTGTGCAACAGGCGGTAATTTAACTGGAACAAATTTGACAAAAAAATCATGAAAACACGAAACTAGTTCTATCGATTTATTATTTCAAAAGTTGTTCAAAATTCGCTCCATTGTCTTCTTGGCAAAAATCCAATCGGTTATAAAACTCATTTTGTAGGCTGCGTAAAACCTGAGGTGGTATAGATCTGATTTCTAGTCTAATCCGATATTTTAGATCTTCAATATTTGTAGGTTTTATAACATAGGTACACTTTATGTTTCAAATCACCCCATAATTAAAAATCTATTGGTGTTAAATCAGGCGACCTTGCTGGCAATTTAATAGCTCCCGTCATCCAATCAACCTGCCAGGAAAGGCGGTATTTAGGTAATTCCGCACGTTAGCCGCATAGTGCGGAGGCGCCCCATCCTGCTGGAAAAAAATTCTTTCGTCCAAGTTATTATTTCCTTGCCAAAATTCCAAATATCTTTCACCTGTTACGTTGGAGGTCCCCGAAACCGATCATCATGAGAATTTCTATTTTTAAGGTTTCAGTTAAATAAGTCATTTTGACAAGACAATAACTTTTCTTGAAGCTTGTCAATATAACTTATTAACTATGGAGATGTTACCAGGGTAACGCTACTTGAAGGAAGATAAGCGTCCCGGTACTTTTTAATAGAAATACAGTGTTGCCATAGCTCAGCAACTAGTGAAGATAGAATTTTGTAAATTTGGGATCTTACTAAAATTGACACGCCCAATTTACTGCAATTAAAATAATTAGGGCATTCCATTTAAAATAACAAAATTACTACGAATGGCGCAAAACTGGGAAATCTGGCAACAACGCCGATATCATATTTAATTCCGCATCTTCCAAAACTCCCACATACCAAATTTTGTAGGCGCAACTTCAGCGGTTTTAATAATATCGAATTTATTCCAGTTAAAGTTCCCACCCTGTACGTACATACGACCTTATAGTTTTTGCATTAATATAATTTTTTTTTAAAAGATTTGACATATTGACAACTGTCAAATTTTGACAGGAGAAGTCTCCGCATCGAATACTATACGACCCCATAATTTGTTTCGTCAAAATCGCTTCTTCGTTATATACCTGACAGCGGTTCTTGATAAGTCTACGAAATTTAAGGTGGAATTATCAACGCCATTCAAGTTATTGCCAACCTATAACCTATTTCGCCTTGTTTTTCTTAGTTTATTATTTTATTGACTAAGATTTAAATAAAATCAATATCGTCTGCACATTATTTAGGTACTATCTGATATATTACAAAAATATCAATTTATTTCATTGCTTATTTTGGGAGAATTGTATAGTAAAAGAACAATGACATAATAATGTTAAAAAAAATCTTAACCGATATTTTTCGATATACAATTCTCCTTAAATAACTTACGAAATTCCTTGATATTTATTTAACATGTTAATTATTACCTATAGAATATGAAGACGATATTGATTTTATTTAAATTTTGTGTAAAAGTTAGAAAAAATAAATAAATCTACGCGAATTAGGTTATAGGTTGGCAAGCATGTTGATACTCCCACCTTAAAGTGGGTCAAAATCGGGTTCAAAGAAGTCGGTTACAAAAAAAAAAAAAAAGATACATACAAACAAACATACAGGTAAAGCTAATAAAAGCGTGTTAAAAAGGGAGAAGAAAACGAAACTCAAACAAATATTACTTCAAATCAAAAATCAAAGAAACATGGGGGAGGGGAGGATTGACAAAGTAAAGTAAACATAGACGCTTTAATTGGTAAACTGAAAGTCGTTTTCTACATTTAAGCGGGTAATCATCATCACGGTCATTAACACGAAAATTCGGTTAAGCCAATTAATTAAAAACAAAAAATTGGTTATAAAAACAAATCTGTTTAGCGTCGCATCGGTAGTTTGGCCGTCCCGTCGGCTTTTATTTTGGTCATAACAGTTCGCATGACTTAATTTATGTGGTTGTCAACAAGATGTTGGATCCGTCGACAAAACAGAAATTATAAAAATTTGTTCTGGAACGGTAGGTTTGAAAAAATCTATAGAAATTATGCCAACAAATTTTATTAGCGGTGTTTTTGGTCGATAGCAGAAATCAATTTCGTAAAAACAATTCCGACAAAGATGTCTTAGAATATACAGGTTTAGGGGTGTACATAAAGTTAATAATATAGTTTTATACAACAGTATAATTTACCATTAAGGCAACAACATTCATTCTATACAACAATATTCAACATATTAAAAAAATTACCGTGTCGGACTTCCAGTGTCTTTATTTTGTTACTTACCACAACGTTTCGGTTAGTTAGTATCTCTAACCGTTTTCAAGTATATAAGACAATCCATTAAATTTACCATGGAAACAGAAAACATTCCACTCTACCTTTTCTTAATGTTCTCATCAAACGAAGTGCTGAAAACATGAAAACTTTAATGTACAGGAAACCCACTTACACTGGGCAATACCTGAATCACGGATCGAATCATTCAAACTCCATAAAACAGGGCATGATTCAAACTCTTTATCACAGAGCATCTAGCGTTTGCAACAATCCGGAAGACCTAAATATTGAAATTTCAAACATCAAAAAAGATTTAAAACAGAATGGTTACCCTGAAACCTTTGTAACTAATACCATCTCAAAACTAAAAAATCGCGAAGTAAAAACTAATACAGAAACGAAAGAGGAGCAAGCATTTCTTACAATACCTTATGTCAAGGGGATTTTTGAAAAGATTAGAAGGATAACCCAAA
Organism: Polydrusus pterygomalis; assembly: GCA_963969555.1. Classification (NCBI taxonomy): domain Eukaryota; kingdom Metazoa; phylum Arthropoda; class Insecta; order Coleoptera; family Curculionidae; genus Polydrusus; species Polydrusus pterygomalis. The sequence goes on from OZ018380.1 coordinate 30,763,592, forward strand.
ACTATAATATCAAAACAGCCTTCAAATCCGGAAATACGCTTAGAAGCTTTCTTACAAAAGTAAAACCCCCCCGTAATGAAAACACAAAAAATTGTATCTATCAAATCCATTGGGAGTGTGGCGAATCGTACATTGGAGAATCAAAAAGACCTCTTCATGTACGAGATAAAGAACATCTGAAACATACTCAAAGAGGTGAAACTTCGAAATCAGGTATAGCGGACCATGTATGGACCAACCAAAATAATCTACAGTGGTCAGAAGCCAATGTTTTGGACACGGAACAGCACTGAAATTCAAAGAAGCAGGTTTCATGAATCAAAATACCCATATATTTAGTGAACCAATATCTGGAAACCTCTTCTTGTCCAAAACCAACAGCTCAAACTTCACACTCCAGTTGTAGGCGGAGTCATCTAGCTTCATTGCAGATGGATAGTATTTAGGACCGCAGCCTTAGAATTATAATTTAGTTTACACTTGAAAACGGTTAAAGATACTAACTAACCGAAACGTAATGAAGGATTATTTTTGCTTTAAATTATATATACTGCAATCCTCAATTTTGGAACAGGGTCATTTTTACTCATGAAAAGACGTTCCAGTCGAATAACGGACAAATTCGTGTGTACCGTCCAAACAATACCAGGTTTGAAGAACGATATACCAACTTCTAGACGTAGGCGTTTCTCAGTAAATGTGTGGGGCTGGATAAGTGTTCCTGGACCTTGTGTTTGCTGGCGAATAGAGGGAAGATTTAATGCCGGAAATTACATTAACATTTTAGAAAACATATTGTTACCATCTGCTGAGGAAATATATTCAATAATACTTTCATATTTCAACAAAATAATGGTCCAGTCCACACTGCCAATGCTGTAACCCACTGGTTTCAAACCCATAATGTGGAAGTGCTGCCTTGGGTCGCTTTATAGTCGCGATATCAATCCAATTAATAATATTTGGGGTATAATCGTAAAAAAAAATAATTAAAATTTTAAGCCACAAAAATCACAAGATTTATGGGAAATAATATATGCGTGCTATGAAGAGCTTGATCCAAATATTGTATCAAATATAATTCAGTCAATTCCGAATAGACTGGCTCGAGTAATAGAAAAACAGGGATATATTATGACCAAATATTAGATTTTATTTATTCTTGTTAAACGTGTTTTGTTTCTATTGTAATTTTTATAAAATAAAAAAATTTGCTTTGCATTTTTAATACCCTTTAACATGCGATAAGCCGGTTTTATGCAAATATGGTTAAGATTTCCTCTCATTCTAATTGAAGACCTTGGTGCAAGAACCGGACAATTCCATTTTTGGTCGAAATAACGATTTCCGTTAAAATGTATGTATTAAAATATCGCCGATCGATTGGTACAAGAATCAGCCAAGTCCAAAGGAATGCAACGTTAAAAAATATATCTTTAGGACTTGGCCGCTGGCATTCTTGGGTGCAAGAAACAGCTAATTCCAGGACTTGTACGGTATTTTCACCAACAGCTTCACAAAGCGTAGGGACGTAGCTGGGTGGGGGAATATGCGGAACAGTCAGGGTCTCGCTGGCAATAGGTTTATTTATTCAGTAACTGCTGTGATTTATTGAGAGTTTTCAGTTTTTGAAATAAAGTTATCTTACGTTGTTACTTATTTTTTATAGTATTTTTGGTGTAAAAATCGGACAAGTCCAAAATCTCTTATGTTTTTTTATAATATTGTTTTTTAATGTTTCCCTATCAATTTTATTCTATAAATATCCAATAATAGAAAGTTTTTTCAATTTCCAAAAACTTATAAAATATGGACTTGTCCGGTTCTTGCACCAAGGTCTTCAATTCGTGTACGCTTTTTTTATGAATACTACAACTGAAAGTATCTAATTGATTTGTTGATTTTTCAACTTGTATTATTATTAATAAACTTTAAAGGAAAATGTAAAAAAACGTATATCCGTTGTTTTATCTACCCACTCGGCACAAATAGATTACAATAATTTAATATTATCTTTTTATGGTATACGTGCCATGACCCGCTTAGTTTCTATGTCGCCCATGTTATCCGTAATAATGTAGCGCGCCTAAGGCTGTCGCAATTGTCGTTTTTGCAAAACCTCATTAAATCATTAGATACCGTTTAAGTAAATGATCTAAAGGTATTAGGTGCGGGTTAAGCCATTAAATTATGTTTGTTTGTTTTCAGTGTGACAATTATTTTCTCAACCACAGATCTTTTACGAGTAAACCATCGCTTTTACTCGCGATATGCATTTATACTATTTACTTGAAACCCTCTAAACCTACAAAATTTATTGCAAGATATACAGGGTGTCCGGAAAAAGGAGGTCAATCCGTTAACCATACAGTGTGACCAGTAAAGTCCGCATCATATGGGATTTTTTTTATTAATAGCTTTATTCAAAATTTGACTTTTGCATCAAGTTCTGCTTCGATCGAGATGAAAATTAAGCAAAAAAATAGTAGTCACGTGATTCGCATTATCTGTCAAATTTTTCAAAAAATAATACAAAAGTGGGGTTATTTCTGAAAGTATCAAAAAAAGTTTTATGAAAAAGTTTTTTTTAAATGCAGTTTCTAGCCCACATGCAAAATTTTAGCTGCATAAGATAATTTTGATTTTTTGCCCAATATTTTGAAAATTGCACCACTTTTGCAAAACAATACTCAACCCAACCTACTTCTTAGTTTTGACAATGCTTTTTTCAGATACATTTTCTTTAAAGTAGCGCCATATTAAATGTGTGTTTTTCTACAAAATCAAAATTGGGTTATTAAAATTTGGTCGCATGTGATGTAAAGTTTATTTGTTTAGGACCCTGTATAAGGTAACTTCATAAAATAAGTATTTTTGAAAACTTAGTTTGTGTCTGAAAGTAATACACCTTAATATTAAGACAAAAAATAACACAGAGTCATCAGTAAAGTGTTCATTAAGTGGAAAATAAATTTTAGTGGTGGGTAAAAAATCAAAATTATCTTATGCAGCTGAAATTTTGCATATGGGCCAAAAACTACATTTAAACAAACTGTTTCTAATAACTTTTTTCGATATTTTTAGAAACAACTCTACTTTTGAATTATTTTTTGGAAAAAATTATAATTTGACAGATAATGCTCGTGTGAGCCAGTAAGAGAAGGAAATATATTTTCTCTTGCTCTGTTTTATGTGACAGTCTGGCCAGGCCTAGACATATTAAATTTTTTCGGCCCGGCAACGCGTTGAGGAGTTTTCGCGGCGCTAGGAGTTTTTGTACCGTTAGCCGTTAAGAATAAACGTCTTAAATTTTAAATTATTCACAAAAAGAATTAAGCGTTGGGAGACAAAAATAATTATTTATAGTCCGGTGTATATACACGTAGGCAGGTAGAGCCATGGTACTGTGGCAAAAAATCTAATAGGAGCTTAACATTATCATAAATTATACAACATACCTACCAAATGCTTCCTGCATTTTTCTACAATAATCAAGTACTTTATTTTTTCAGTGAAAACCCATAATACAATATTTTAATTTCTAAACAACAAACTCTAACTCGCGCGTACCATGACCTAATTGGTTCCGTAATCTTAAATTGTTAACTTGTTAAGTCAATGATTCTGCAATTATTGGAACCTGTCTCATACTTATACAACATGTGCCACACAACCATAATAAGGAACATCCCATTATATCGGAATATAGGTACTTGTAATAGGTAACGAGTTACCTTCTAGAGATAACTGGTATAATGTAATATGTATTTTTTAGTTAAGTAAAGTAAAATCGACATCGAAAGTTCGTCCAAAGAATTAACACTTTCTAAGTCATTCAGAAGGATTAATAGACTCATATTTTTCTAAAAACAAGGTGTTTCGACAGTTTATACCCACATGTGACATTAAAAAGTCCCCAGTTTAGTAGTGGGCCGTAGCAAGCTCACGAGTCAAGTTTTAGAGACTAAATTTTCTTAGTGTTTATTATTTAAGTCGAACGGCGAGTAGAATAAACCAGTGTAGGTTAATTCACTCTCCTATTTCCAATAACTTATTAACTAATAAATTTAATATTATTAATTTTAATAACAGTACAATAGGTTGCCAAACCTTGCGTTTACTGAGGACTCCAATCCAACTGTTTTTATTTAAAACCACGTGTTATTTTGACGGCTTCGTACTACGCCGCGAACGTAAATTTTAATATAGCAACGCAGCATTAAACGCAAACCATGCGCAGGCCCACCGCTTGATTGGCTCGTAGCTACAATTATTTGAGCGGCCAAACTCTTGTATCTCGTCAGGGTCGTTCATAGCGTTTTCCATTGGCAAGCTTAGTGCATGTCAAATGTATTTCTATGTTTTACGAATGAATAACGCTACAACTTTTAATCTTACACACGTAAATAGAGTTAACGCTGTATTTTTGCAAGCCATTATGCTAATAAATCATTAAGATCCCTGTGCAAGTTTAAAATATGGTGAATGCGATGGTAAAAGAACTTAGCCTAGTCCTGTCTCTGTCGCCAACATCTTAACGTAAAATAGAGCAGACTTCAACAGGGTGCTATAAATGACAGGTGAATGTGATGGTAAAAGAACTTAGCCCAGTCCTGTCTCTGTCGTCAACATCTTAACGTAAAATACACCATACTTCAACAGGGTGCTATAAATGACAGGTGAATGCGATGGTAAAAGAACTTAGCCCACTTAGTCATGTCTTTGTCGCCAACATCTTAACGTAAAATAGACCAGACTTCAACAGGGTGCTATAAATGACAGGTGAATGCGATGGTAAAAGAACTTAGCCCAGTCCTGTCTCTGTTGCCAACATCTTAACGTAAAATAGAGCAGACTTGAACAGGGTGCTATAAATGACAGGTGAATGCGATGGTAAAAGAACTTAGCCCAGTCCTGTCTCTGTTGCCAACATCTTAACGTAAAATAGAGCAGACTTCAACAGGGTGCTATAAATGACAGGTGAATGTGATGGTAAAAGAACTTAGCCCAGTCCTATCTCTGTCGCCAACATCTTAACGTAAAATAGACCAGACTTCAACCGGGTGCTATAAATGACAGGTGAATGCGATGGTAAAATAACTTAGCCCAGTCCTGTCTCTGTCGCCAACATCTTAACGTAAAATAGACCATACTTCAACAGGGTGCTATAAATGACAGGTGAATGCGATGGTAAAATAACTTATCCCAGTCCTGTCTCTGTCGCCAACATCTTAACGTAAAATAGAGCAGACTTCAACAGGGTGCTATAAATGACAGGTGAATGTGATGGTAAAAGAACTTAGCCCAGTCCTGTCTCTGTCGCCAACATCTTAACGTGAAATAGAGCAGACTTCAACAGGGTGCTATAAATGACAGGTGAATGTGATGGTAAAAGAACTTAGCCCAGTCCTGTCCCTGTCGCCAACATCTTAACGTAAAATAGACCATACTTCAACAGGGTGCTATAAATGACAGGTGAATGTGATGGTAAAATAACTTATCCCAGTCCTGTCTCTGTCGCCAACATCTTAACGTAAAATAGAGCAGACTTCAACAGGGTGCTATAAATGACAGGTGAATGTGATGGTAAAAGAACTTAGCCCAGTCCTGTCTCTGTCGCCAACATCTTAACGTAAAATAGACCAGACTTCAACAGTGTGCTATAAATGACAGGTGAATGCGATGGTAAAAGAACTTAGCCCAGTCCTGTCTCTGTCGCCAACATCTTAACGTAAAATAGAGCAGACTTCAACAGGGTGCTATAAATGACAGGTGAATGCGATGGTAAAATAACTTAGACCAGTCCTGTCTCTGTCGCCAACCAACATCTTAACGTAAAATAGACCATACTTCAACAGGGTGCTATAAATGACAGGTGAATGCGATGGTAAAAGAACTTAGCCCACTCAGTCATGTCTCTGTCGCCAACATCTTAACGTAAAATAGACCATATTTCAACAGGGTGCTATAAATGACAGGTGAATGCGATGGTAAAAGAACTTAGCCCACTTAGTCATGTCTCTGTCGCCAACATCTTAACGTAAAATATACCAGACTTCAACAGGGTGCTATAAATAGCAGATGACTTAGCTACGATGCGGCGTGTTCTTAGAGAAATTTGACTTTAACATTGGGTTTGGAACATATAAAATTAGAACATTATTTAATATATGTGCTTATTTCCTTGGACTTTTTTCCCTTACCATATTAGAAATAGCTTAAAAGTAAATAAAATTGAGACTACATATAAAACAAATTTTCAAAAGCTCGAAAACAAATTAAGTATCGGCCTGTTTCTTCGCAGGCCACCTATGCCACGCTAATGTATTTAGTTACCTCCACAAGTACAACATCGTTGTTCGTTAAATATTTACTAGTCGTTTTACTATTTCTTCTCTAACAAGCAATTCCTCCGATAAAAACGAAACCGGACAAATAACCATTATCCAGTTTTTCAAAAAACGTTGCGTGATGTGTCTCTCTTAATTCAAGACCATACGCGTAGATGTGGTTTTTATTGTGTTTTATTGCGGAAGAAGTCAATTTAGTCATTAAAAAAGTTTTCAGTCTCGTTTTTGCGTTTGGTACATTTCTAATACTGGTACATAGTACTAAAATTGTAAACAAATTGTTTTTAAGAATTGTGATGATTAGCATTTGTTAGGTGGCCCAAGATTAGTCTCATGAAGAAATGTATATGTCGTAGGCTAATTACAAATTCAGTGGTTTTATAAAACGCCTAGTCGTTTCATAAATGACTAGGCATATTGTAAAATGAAGAATATATACTGAATTTTTACAATTCGACTAAACTTTTTAGGCGTTTCATAAAACGCCGAATTATTGCTCTCAGGCTTATTATAAACGGTTCTTCAATCTCGTTTGTTTTAGGATATGACTGATTATAACTAGTCGTTTTATAAAAGACTGGAAAGTACTTAGGCTTTTTATAAAATACCGATTTATATTGTTGCTTGATCGTATAATATTTCAAACAAATAAATAGTTGGACACTTTATTTTTGTTATAACATCATAAAATAACTTAATGGGTAACTCTTACAACACATGTTCCGACATTCCCTAGGTAAATTTAGGTATATATTAACATAATGTAATTCAACATAATTTAAAAGTAATATTATTTTACTTATTTGAACACGGTCCGCTTGAATGACATTTACTATTGCATTTCAAGTGAGCCTTAAAACAAAAACACTTATTTGTGTGGCACTGCGTTTTGCTTGCTTTGCAGGAACATTTTTTGAATCCCTGCCCTCCAAATTTAGAAAACTTTTTTAAAGCTTCTCTCAGAGAAATCATTTTTTTCCTTCCAAAACCTGAATTGGTTGGGGATATTTAATGCCAACGGTTTCATCTCTTGAAAACCATCGATTCAAAATTTCGTGCTTAGCACCAATTTGGTATACTCCATTTTTTATTTCTACGATAGTTCCCAATATATTTTTAGGGTCTAGTGGTCCTCTATCGAATGTAGGTATTTCAACCGCATTATTTTGACCCAGAAATAGAGGTTTTAACTTTTGTATGTATGATATCCTCTCTTTGGCATAAATCACATATCCATGCTGTTTCATTCAGCACTAAATCTGAAGAACTTATCTTTAAATATTTAACACAGCAAACCCTTGCATTCCGCTTCAGTTTACAAACTGTCAAACCACAGCATAAAGAAGTTATTTGTTTGAATCAGTGTTTTATAAAATGCCTAAGTACTTTCCAGTCTTTTACAAAACGACTAGTTATAATCAGTCATATCCAAAAACAAACGAGATTGAAGAACCGTTTACAATAAGCCTGAGAGTAATTCGGCGTTTTATGAAACGCCTAAAAAGTTCAGTCGAATTGTAAAAATTGAGCATAATTTATTCTTCATTTTACAATATGCCTAGTCATTTATGAAACCATGAGGCGTTTTATAAAACGACTGATTTTGTAATTAGCCTACGACATATATAAGTAATGAAACAAAACTCCGCATAAGTAAAAATACAATACAAAAGACTTAGAGAGACAAATTTACCTAGGGAATATCGGAACATGTGTTGTAAGAGTTACCCATTAAGTTATTTTATGATGTTATAACAAAAATAAAGTGTCCAACTTACTATTTATTTGTTTGAAATATTATACGATCAAGCAACAATATAAATCGGTATTTTATAAAAGCCTAAGTACTTTCCAGTCTTTTATAAAACGACCAGTTATAATCAGTCATATCCAAAAACAAACGAGATTGAAGAACCGTTTACAATAAGCCTGAGAGTAATTCGGCGTTTTATGAAACGCCTAAAAAGTTCAGTCGAATTGTAAAAATTGAGCATAATTTATTCTTCATTTTACAATATGCCTAGTCATTTATGAAACCACTAGGCGTTTTATAAAACGACTGATTTTGTAGTTAGCCTACGACATATATAAGTAATGAAACAAAACTCCGCATAAGTAAAAATACAATACAAAAGACTTAGAGAGACAAGACCATTCATTACCATAATATAATACAAGTTTGGGCTGTCTGTCTGGACATACAGCAACGAAGAGCTGATACGGTTTTTGGTTTGGAACATATTAATAGTATAAGACAATCAATTAAATTTACCATGGAACCAAGAAAACATTCCACTCTACCTTTTCTGGATGTTCTCGTCAAACAGCGTGCTAAAAACATAAAAACTCAGAGTATATTACAGTCCCTTGCGAGCGTGGCGAATCGTACATTGGAGAAACAAAAAGACCTCTTCCCGTACGAGTTAAAGAAGATCTGAAACATACTCAAAGAGGTGAAACTTCGAGATCAGGTATAGCGGAACATGTGAGGACTAACCAACATAATAAACAGTGGTCAGAAGGTTTTGGACACGGGACAGCAATAGAGAAAACGAAAATTCAAAGAAGCAGCTTTCATGAATCAAAATACCCATATATTTAGTGGACTTTTTGCCTGGTTCTGCAAAATAATACTTTTCGCCCTTGTAACAAAACGAAGATTAAGAAATCTATTATATAAATTGACATATTTTATTTCCATTTTAAATTTTATTGCATCAATGTGTGGCCGAAACTGCGCACTAATCCACTTAAATAACCTTTTTGTTTTTACGACCATTAAGTTTTTTCATTTAATAGAATCTGCAATTTATTGGTGATGGCGGTACCATTTTTAGTACCTACCAGGTCCATTACGTGAGCTACGGTAGAATGTGCTTTAATACTACCTTGTTCTATGTTTAGTCTCTTGTACCATCTGTTTTTCTCTTCTCGTTTTTTGGTATAATATTGTCCTTTTATGGTTAAAGCGCCGTCAGTACTCTTCAAGATAAATATTATACAATATAAATACAATGTGAGTTTGTAACATGCAATAAATTCAGTAAATCTAGTACAGCTTGTTTTTGAAAAAATGGGTATTAACATTTTTAAGCTATGGTGTTTTTATAAAAAAAAAACATTTATGCAGTGTGTCCCAAATTAGATATGACGATATCGATAATTTTTTTAAATGGCAACCGTAGTTTTGTTTCACTATTTTTTAAGTGCATATTAAGTTATGCATAAGTACTAAATTTCAAATTTTTGTTACTCTTGTTAAATGTTGAAGAGTTGAAAACACGAGTTTTACGTTTAGGATATTGTAAAATAGGGAATGGACAACATTTTGAGCCTTTAATAAAATAAAGGGGCTTTAAATTAAATCGTTGAAAATAAATAAACTTTACGTTAAGTTAAACTAAAATTTATTTTCCACTTAATGAACACTTTACTGATGACACTGTGTTTTTTTTGTCTTAAAATTAAGGTGTATTACTTTCAGACATAAACTACGTTTTCAAAAATACTTATTTTATGAAGTTACCTTATACAGGGTCAAAAACAAATAAACTTTGCGACCAAATTTGAATAGCCCAATTTTGATTTTGTAAAAAAACACACATGTAATATGGCGCTACTTTAAAGAAAATGTATCTGAAATAAAGCATTGTCAAAACTAAGAAGTTTTATGTAGTTGCGTTGAGTCTTATTTTGCAAAAGTGGTGCAATTTACAAGATATGGGTAAAAAATGAAAATTATCTTATGCAGCTAAAATTTTGCATGTGGGCTAGAAACTGCATTTAAAAAAGCTTTTTCTAATAACTTTTTTCGATACTTTCAGAAATAACCCCACTTTTGAATAATTTTTTGGAAAAAATTAAAATTTGACAGCTAATGCGAATCACGTGACTACTATTTTTTTGCTTATTTTTATCTCGATTGAAGCAGAACTTGATGCCAAGGTCAAATTTCGAATAAAGCTATTATTTACACTGTATCAATATTTTTTTATAAAAAAGATCGCAACTTAAAACTGTTCTAGATTTACTGAATTTATTTCAAGTTACAACCTCACGCACAATAAAGAATCTAATAATGTATCAATAGCAGATACTGATTTTTTTAGAGGCCATCGTAACAGATATACGGTGCTACAAATCTTGTGCATAGGGACATCAAAAATGGTATGAAATATGAAAATGATTAAATTGAGGCAATGTTGTGTTTGGGGGCTTGATAATTTGGGGGATAAAAATTTCAAATATTCCAAAAAGACACCACCGTCATGTCAAATTTTTTAAATACTTACCTGGTATTTTAACCAAAAAGCTTTACAAATTAAAACACTTTTTTTTAGAAGAAAAAACAGATTATCAGTGTTCAAATTATCTTTTTATACCATTAGATAGATCTGTGGCCTTTATGTATATTTTTTAATACAAAACTGGATATTTGTTACTATTACTTTTCTGTTTAAAAATTTTGTCCTCTAACCTTATTTCTGTTTCATTTTTACGCTACTTGCTATGGTTTATATTTTGTTTAACTCGTGAGCATTGTTACTTTTTCTGTTTTATACCCTTGTGAGGTTTAAGGCCAAAACCACAACAATTAAGGTGAATGCTATAAATATAAAAACAAGAAAAATACTGCTAAAAAATATAATTACTTTCCAGGCATTGAGTGAGGTTATGGTAAATATGAGTTCTGACTAAAATTTTATTGAAATAATAAATAGCTTAAACGCCATAGTTTCTATAATGAAATTTTGATGTTTTATCGTACAAATAAATGCTAAAGCCGTAATGGTAAAAAAGTGATAATTTTAAATGCCGATGTCGAACGACGTACGAAATGTCGCATTGGAAAACTGATACCCCCATTTTGAAGAACATAAAATAGTTATTTTTGTATTAAGTGCGTAAATAGATGTTTTGTTTTATGGCACATATTTTTATCGAGACCGTTAGGTCGATGTTAAAAATTCAATAATATGTGTCATTAAAACGTTATTATTACAGTTATTTCTAAAAATATCGGAAAAAGTTATTAGAAAAAGTTTCTTCAAAATTTCAGCTGCATAAGATAATTTTGATTCTTTATCCATATTTTATAAATTGTAAGTACCACTTTTGCAAAATAAGACTCCACCAACCTACATAAAAGTTCTTAGTTTTGACAATGCTTTATTTCAGATACCTACATTTTCTTTAAAGTGCGTCTTATTAAATGTGTGTTTTTCTTTTTCTACAAAATCAAAATTGGGCTATTAAAATTTGGTCGTGTGTGATGTAAAGTTTATTTGTTTTTGACCCTGTATAAGGTAACTTTATAAAATAAGTATTTTGAAAACGAAGTTTGCGTCTGAAAGTAATACACTTAAATATTAAGACAAAAAGAACGCAGTGTCATCAGTAAAGTGTTCATTAAGTGGAAAATAAATTTTAGTGGTGGGTAAAAAATCAAAATTATCTTATGCAGCTGAAATTTTGCATTTGGGCTAAAAACTGCATTTAAAAAAACTTTTTCTAATAAATTCTTTCGATATTTTCAGAAATAACCCCACTGTTGAATTATTTTTTGGAAAAAATTAAAATTTGACAGATAATGCTCGTGTGAGCCAGTAAGAGAAGGAAATATATTTTCTCTTGCTCTGTTTTATGTGACAGTCTGGCCAGGCTTAGACTTTCTAGAGTTTTCGCGGCGCTAGGAGTTTTTGTACCGTTAGCCGTTACGAATAAACGTCTTAAATTTTAAATTATTCACAAAAAGAATTAAGCGTTGGAAGACAAAAATAATTATTTATAGTCCGGTGTATATATACGTAGGCAGGTAGAGCCATGGTACTGTGGCAAAAAATCTAATAGGTGCTTAACATTATCATAAAAAAGGATTATTTAAGTATACTTATTATGGACAGGAAAAGTAAATTATATTTTTTAATAAATTATACAACATACTTACCAAATGCTTCCTGCATTTTTCTACAATAATCAAGTACTTTATTTTTTTCAGTGAAAACCAATAATACAATATTTTCATTTCTAAACAACAAACTCTAACTCGCGCGTACCATTTACGTACCGTAAAGTGTTCATTAAGTGGGAAATACATTTTAGTGGTGGGTAAAAAATCAAAATTATTTTATGCAGCTGAAGGTTTGCATGTGGGCTAAAAACTGCATTTAAAAAAACTTTTTCTAATAACTTCTTTCGATATTTTAAGAAATAACCCCACTGTTGAATTATTTTTTGGAAAAAATTAAAATTTGATAGATAATGCGAATCACGTGACTACTATTTTTTTCTTTATTTTCATCTCGATCAAAGCAAAACTTGATACCAAAGGGTTTTCCGTATATTTTGGAGCACCCCTGGAGCTTTTATTTGAAGACCTAGAAAAAACTTTAAATTACCAAAGTTGTATTATTTCTCCTGAACTGCCAGAATTTGTTATCGGACAAAACAAATGAACATCGTAAATTTGTTTAATAATGCCAATGTCGATTTTTTTAAATGGAACACCCTGTATATTAATTTTTTTTTAACTCCTCACCCTTTTCTGATTCCAAATATGTATATATGTTATATGTTTACTTAAGTCGTTTAGGCAAAATTGCATTTCAAAATATTGCGGATTAGAAAATCTATATTGGTGTGAGGAAAACATGATAGAACATAATGCTTATTCAGTAACAATAATTAATATAAATAATGATAATAATTTATGAAACAAACATATAACATATATAGATATTTGGAATCAGAAAAGAGTGCGGAGTTAAAAAAAAATAAATATACAGGGTGTTCCATTTAAAAAAATCGACATTGGCATTATTAAACAAATTTACGATGTTCATTTGTTTTGTCCAATAACAAATTCTGGCAGTTCAGGAGAAATCATGCAACTTTGGTAATTTAAAGTTTTTTCTAGGTCTTCAAATAAAAGCTCCAGGGGTGCTCCAAAATATACGGAAAAACCCTGTACTGGTCGCCCTGTTTTAAAATATTTATCTTATTTCTGATGATGTCAAAATTTTATCGAAACATTTGAAACATGAGTTATTTAAAGCTTTATTTGGAGCTGCTCTACCTAGTCTATTAAAAAATTAAATAAAAAATATAGGTCCATAATTTAAAAAATTTAATTTTATAATCGTTCTAAAAACCGAAATGCTGTACAAAATATTAAAGGCACCAGGTTTATAGGGGAAAAAGTTGCCTGTAATGTGACTTATTTTTTTATTACTCATAAAATGCGTTGAGCAAATTTAAACAATTAAAATTTAAACTGTCAGTTTTTTTTTTCAAAAATTCGACGGGATTACACGACTTGGTGTCTTCAACAACTTCAGGCACAACGGCACAACGCAGGCAATAATGAAGAGGCACGAATTTGGGACACGTTATACAGAAAGTTTAGACGTGCAAATAACAAATTCAGCTTAGTAAATCACGAATAGTAAAATATACTTGTATATTTGACACTGAAGAAAAAGTATTCTGTTCACACAGACACAGATGTCCAGTAATATCTATATTAGGCCATTCGTGTCAAAATCATATTCTATGTTTGCCAAGGTATCATGTGCAAAACCTTATGCAAAACTTCGTTTTTATGACACTTTATATCAATTTAATCGGGTAACGCGACATCTTGTATTAATGGTTCTAGCATTAAACTCGACCTTAAATTTGCATACTAATTTTAAGAATACAAGCTGGAATGGAATATTTCTACAATAATTAACACACATTATACAATATCAAGTTTATGTATGTAATTTAACAATAAAACTTTACAAACAATAAACTTTGAAAATAACTGACATTTTACCATGAATTAAAAGTTATTTAGAAAAAATCTTCGTAAATGTCTTAAAAATGTGTGATATGCTCTCTTCATTATTCTGCCCAAGACAGGGCCTTTTCACTACCTTGACCCCTTGACTTTCCAGTATGCTGAAGTCTTCACGGCCTTCTGACTATTCATTTTTTACACCTCGTGTACACCATTGAAAGCTCCATTACGGCTCAATCCCACTTATTATTTTCTCTATTGCTAACAACATCAGCATTGTACTATTTACTTTGTTTTCCTGATGATGAGTGTTTCTACACTCGAAACATGTCGAATTATTCTAGGTTCGCCTAGTTAATCTAATAATCTTGTGGAGAAAGACTTTGTGCTTTTCTTTTTTCTATACATTTAACTCCACTTTGAGCATGGACTACTTCTTCAAAATTAAAAATAGTTAAGATAAGAATTTCTTAAAGAAAATTCGAACCGACATTGCATACAATCATTTCAGCCGATAAATTCAACCTTGAACACTCGATTAAACAATCTAATTTACCTCATGTTTATTAAATTGGCATCAAATTACATTGTCTGGAATTCACATAATTTTGGTTTGTTGCTTCAGTAAAAGTAAGCTCTATATTAAGCTCTACAAATGTAGTGGTAGTGGCACAAATTGAAGGCACCAAACAATATTTCTTACCTGTTTTAGTTTAAGAGTGTTTTCGAGACGTGTCTTCATAGAAAAATATATTTTAAGAGATGTGTGATCAATTAAGATTCATACACTGAGAAAAAAGGCTTATATTCCTAATAAGAATTCACATACTCTTTATACAACTGTTTAATACTGTATGTGACAGCAACACGCTTTTCTACTGTAAGACAGTGAAAATTGCTAGACCATTGTGTAGTGATAATGTCAATAAAATTTAGCCAATAGGAAATTGGAGTTAATGCTACCATAGAATGGTTTATAGCCATTATTGCTCTCAATACTCACAGTAATTATCAAGTTCTATTGGGGGTGTAATCTGGTTTAATATACTGTATTAGTTCCGACTGGCAGTTGTTATGAAACTTGACATTAATCATAATAATATTTGCTTGCTACGCTTAATAAAGCATATACACCACTAAAAATTAGTACTGTAGTTCTCAAAAATTTAAATAGACTCTACCTATAGTGTGATATTGTTCTTGTCGTTTAACATTGTATATGATTAACTATTATGCAACATGGTTTTCTGAGATCGTTAAATTCGTCCATAGATCATAAAGTCCAATACGATGGGTTGTGCGATATATTCTATTGCTTTATGTGACATGCAAAGTGTAAAAAAAAACTTAAATACAAAGCAAAAATAAATTAATTGAAACAGGTATTGGTACAATCCATAGAATTTAAATTCAGACAGGAAAGCTAGAAGACTCCGAACAACGATGTGACCTGCGCAACAAATACGATAAAACTAATACTACGGCGTGCGGTGATTGCCGATCCGTACGAACCCCCACCGCTGTCTTGTGGATTATAGGCATAAGACTGTGCTACTAATGGAACTGATTACCACCAATAAAAACACTGTTCTAGCAAATCTGGAATTGATATAACATTAAACCGGGTTTAATACGCTAGCAATTTATTTAATATGGGTTAATAAAAAATATACTATCAATACAAACGATGTCTTGGCAAACGAAGTGTTTTGTGTATCCAGAAACCTTTTTTTAATATACAGGGTGTCCCAAAAGTAATGGGACACAGAGCAACAGCAGACTCCTTAAGGCGAAATAATGCGATTTATTTAAACTTGCCTTATCCCAAAATTAATAACAACCAAGATACAGGGTGTCAAAGTTTTCATTGTGTTTTCGTTTTTTTGCGATTATTTCTTAACGAAACGACATAGCCAGCACAAAATTAAGGGTTTTGGGGTTTTTTGAGGTGAGAAATTCAAAATTTTCCATAGTTTTTGTGTAACCAGAAGAGGGCGCTGCCTATGGCATGGCCCACTCCTTTTAGCTGGCATTACTTTGTTTAGGCTTCTTATATCAATCCGACTATTAAAAAAATAAGTTACTTTACTTCTTTTACATCAAAAACGTATAACTCATTGAAGTCGCTAGGAGCAACCATTTTCGAGATAATCGCATTTTACATGTCCAATGCAACTAAGTACGTGGTCCAAAAACAACGGAAAATCGAGCAACGGTGAATTTTTAACTTAAAATTATTGTAAATCAGCTACATTTGCTGCATTGTCAAAGTTAATGTAATGTTGACTATTTTTTTCTAATAAAAACGCTTTTTCGTATACCTACGGAATTACTAATTTTATTCTAATCAAAAATATTATTAACTTTGACAGATTATACCTTCTGTAAGATGTTGTTGCCTTAATAACGTCGTTATATCAAGGCCAGCTGTGATAAATAATACTAATACAAATACACAATTATTTTAAATATTTTAGCATTCTTGCATTAAAAATATCAAATGCGATTATCTCGAAAATGGTTGCTTCTGGTGACTTCAATAAGTTATACGTTTTTGATGTAAAAGAACTAAAGTAACTTATTTTTTTAATAGTCGGATTGATATAAGAAGCCTAAACAAAGTTATGACAGCTAAAAGGGGTGGGCCATGCCATAGGCAGCGCCCTATTCTGGTTACACAAAAACTATGGAAAATTTTAAATTCCTCACCTCAAAAAACCCCAAAACCCTTAATTTTGTGCTGGCTATGTCGTTTCGTTAAGAAGTAATCGCAAAAAAAGGAAAACAAAATGAAAACTTTGACACCCTGTATCTTGGTTGTTATTAATTTTGGGATAAGGCAAGTTTAAATAAATCGCATTATTTCGCCTTAAGGAGTCTGCTGTTGCTCTGTGTCCCATTACTTTTGGGACACCCTGTATTAATCAAATTTGGTTTGCATTCCATAACCCTATAAATTACATGATATTATTATTACACCACATTTTTGCCAAAAACGTTATTCTTCCTCTACTTTACCGTTTATTTTAAATCTGTTTGTCAAAAGTACCTATTTTGATATTAATTACCACGAAATTATACACAAACTTGGTTAAACACATAAAAAAACGAAGGAAACAAATAAAAAGAAGAGTTATATTCAGTCAAATTAACAGCAGCCTTCTTTTTGCCTTATAAAAAACAAAACAGTTTCTAAGCTCGTTGTATGACTTTTATCAGCTTCAAATACAATTTTCTCTGATCTCATTTAAAATAAAATCATTTAAATCATTCTCAGTTATTTATGTCTAACAAATCCTTTGCAGAAAACCCTCACTGAAAGGATCTATTACGGCATTTCTACAAAACTGATTTTGAGCCATTTATCCGAAACTCTTTTAGAAAAGTTCAATTGAGCTGTCAGGAAATGCTGACTTTATCGATTTCGACTTTTCTTCAGTAAAATATCATTTGGTCAGATAAATAACACTTAAAATTATTTCAAGGGAATCTAATGGTTTCTAATTATTATTTATTAGTTAGTTAGGGCTTTAGGCTTAGATTACATAGAACAAACTGATTAAATACCTCGAGTGGAACAAACTTAATAGTCTTGATAGCTGTATACTGCAACGAATCTGGTACCTATAGATGACACATGTCATTCATAAACACTATTAAAATGTGGGAAAAAAAACTCACAGTAATTTCCACAAATAATATATAAAAGTCAGTTTATTGGGGTGTACATGTTTCGGTACTAGAAAGTACCATCATCAGCACCGAAGGGCCCAAGTGCCCAATTTTAAAAACGTCCTTGGTTGCCGCTGTTCGTCGGTAAGAAAGATTTATTTCGCATTCGCATCCCTTGCAGTTGTAAATAGATTATTTCTTAAATATCCCAAAAAAGCAACATCCTGTTCAGGGTTGAAACGTTTGGGACGACCTGAACCAATTTTCCTCTTTATGGATTCTTCTTGTTTCCAGCGTTGCCTAATTTTCAATATTGTTTTCTTATTTCTATTATACAACTGCGCTACAGCACGGATTGACCATCCTTCTTTGATTCTTGATACAATAGGAAGATTTCATATTTTTCAGTTTTAGCGGAAAACTGTAGTATTCTTCTTAAGGAATCACATGGCACTCATAAAAATTTTTTTAAAAAAGTTTCGCTTAGTTATAAGCGTTTTAAGAATGCTAGTGTGCATCGAGGCTAGAAACGAGCCTTTTCAACTTCAGACAACTGACGAGGCATTTTTATGTTCTTCTGTCAAAGTTACCACAATGCCGTTTCAGCACCGACGCCAATGCTTTGCATTTTTGATAATCTATGACGTGCGATAACCTCCAATAAACAATCATTTAGACAAACCGGTTTTACGCAAATATGACAAAACTTACCTCTCATTCTAATTCTTGTACGCTTTTTTTACGAATACAACTGTACCATCATTGGTATACAGTTCTGTTGCGACAATTTTTTTTTTGTAGTAATTTACATTACATAATTTTGAAATGCAGTTAGCATCTTTAATACATATTATAGCAACAATGGAGAAATTTATTTGTTTTGTTCACTGTAACGCAGTGATGTAAAAAAATTTTAAACTTTTGCCTCCGAGCCTTATAAGGCGATGAACGCGTAAAGGTAGGCGTCTAAAGATTTAAGCGAAGACCCGACCCAACAAATTACGAAACAACCTTTAAAAGCAAGAGTGAAAATCAAAATTTATTTCTCATGTACGTTTAGCACAATATAAAATATTTTTCTGTTGAAGTTTTAATTTTTATGGTTGATTCGATTTTGACATACGTCAGTTGACTAAGCTGGTATAGCAACAAATTATTTTTTTTTTAATTTACAGAAAATGAGGTTAGGTGAGATATCCAAAACATATATTTGAAAAAAATGTTTAGAATTAAATTATAGGACTATATTTATGTAAAATTCCAAAATTTAATTTTTCAAATTGGAAAACGCATTTTTTTTTAAATATTTCTTTAAAAAGGTACAAATTTTCAGTTTTTCCTTTTAGGTAGCTTCGCTAATGTAAAGCCCATTTATCGGATAAAAATGAACGAACAAATGTAGAAGTTTTTTCTACAATTACAGTGACAGGACAATCGATGGTTTGTACCTAATGACTGTATCAAATCTCTTTCCATATGTTGCGATTTTCGTGCCAGTCACTGTACCTACACTAAGGAAAATGATCTAATACAACAAACTGCTTGCTTAGACATAGTTTATATTGATAGCTTATTTTGTATAAACCCATATTAAATAAACTGCTAGTGTATCAAACCCGCTTTAGTGTTACATCAATTCTAGATTTGCTAGAACAGTGTTTTTATTGGTGTTAGTCAGTTCCATTGGCAGCACAGTTTTAGCACAGCTCAGCAATTCTGTTAAGAAATAAATTGTATCTTCTCAATGCGCCGCATTTTGTTCCCAGTAAAGCGCTTTCTCTCCAATTAAGAAAGCAGAACAGCGTCCCCAAAAACGAATTATATCCGTTAGAACCTATAATCCACAAGACGTTGGTGGGGGTTAGTAGCGATCGGAAATTACCGCGGGCCGTAGTACTAGTTTTAACGTATTTGTTGCGCAGGTCACATCGTTGTTCAGAGTCTTCTAGCTAAGCTGTCTGAATGAAATGAATTTGAATTTTATTGATCGTATCTCGGATCGTAGATATTCATATCTGTTTCAATTAATTTATTTTTACTTTGTATTTAAGTTTTTTTAAACTTTGCATGTCAGATAAAGCAATAGAAGATTCTTATTTCGCACAACCCATCATTAGTATTGGACTTTATAATCTATGGACGAATTTGACCATCTCAGTAAACCATGTTGCATAATAGATAATCATATGCAATGAATGTTAAACGAAAAGAACAATTTCACACTAGAAGCTATTTAAATTTTTGAGAACTACAGTACTTATTTTTAGTGGTAAGTATAAGGTTTATTAACCGTTGCAAGCAAATATTATTATGATTAATATCAAGTTGCATTACAACTACCAGTAGAAATTAATACAGTATATACAGGGTGATTCATTAAGGGTGGCGACCGGCCATATCTCGGAAACTACTAGGCATAGAAACTTGGAGAAAAAAAAAATATGATTAAAACGGTCATGAGAAAATTCTGGAAATTACTTTTAAGTTCCTCATTTCGCCGCAAGGGGGCACAATTAAATTTTTTTTTAATTCTAAATTTCTCCGAAATTTCCCATATTAAGGTATAACTCTGATTACATCATCGAAAAGCTTAGACAATTCTGCATCATTTTGGTTTAAGGCTCATTGGCATACCGACCTTGATAAGAGTGGAGGAAGCTATTGAATGTGTAAACATTAAAATCGCTGTAACTTGTAAACGACTTATCCGAGTTTACTAAATTTAAGCTTGTTTGGAAGGGAAAGGTAAGTATTTTCAATCGCCGTATCCAATAGTATACGATAGTGTGTTATAAAATTGCTGGAGGGCGCAATTTGTAATAATAACAGTTTTTTCGATTTTATCCCGGAAATTCAAATCATACGGTATAACTATGACATCATAATCGAAAAGTAGATGAAATTTGCAAGAAAAGATGTGAAGACCGCAGTTCGATATCTTTGTTCGTTTCAGAGTTATTGCCAAAACAATAATTTTTAATACAAATTGCGCCCTCTAGCAATTTTATTAAAAATTATCTTGTACCATTGGATACGACAATTGAAGGTACTTACCTTTCTCTTCCAAACAAGCTTAAATTTAGTAAAATCGGTTAAGTCGTTTAGAAGTTACAGGGATTTTAATGTTTACAGTTTCACTTGATAAGAGTGGTAGAAGCTATTGGAAGTGTAAACATTAAAATCGCTGTAACTTTTAAACGACTTATCCGATTTTACTAAATTAAAGCTTGTTTGGAAGAACCTTCAATTGTTGTATCTAATGGTACAAGATAGTTTCTAATAAAATTGCTAGAGGGCGCAATTTGTATTAAAAATTAATGTATTGGCAATAACTCTAAAACGAACAAAGATATCGAACTGCTGTCTTCACATCTTTTCTTGCAAATTTCATCTACTTTTCGATTATGGTATCATAATTATACCGTATGATTTGAATTTTCGGTATAAAATCAAAAAAACTATTATTATTACAAATTGTGCCCTCTAGCAATTTTATTGAGAACTATTATGGACAACTAAATACGATTGGTGAAAGTGCATACATTTCTCTTCCAAACAGTCTTTAGTTTGCTAAAATCGGATAAGTCGTTTAGAAGTTACAGCGATTTAAATGTTTACACTTTCAACAGCTTCTCTCTTATTTAAGTCGGTACGCCAATGAGCATAAGACCAAAATGATGCATAATTGTCTAAGCTTTAAAATGGTGTTATCAAACATATACGTTAATGTGGAATTTTCGGAGTTATGTAAAATTTGAAAATTTACTTTTCAATTACCCCCTCTTGCGGCAAAATGCGGAACTTAAAAGTAATTTCCAGAATTTTCTCATGACCGCTTTAATCATATTTTCTTTTCTTCAAGTTTCTATGCCTAGTAGTTTCCGAGATATGGCCGGTCGCCACCCTTAATGAATCACCCCGTATAACCACATTGCACCCGCAATAATAGAACTTGATAATTTTATTACTGTGAGTATTGAGAGCAATAATGGCTATAAACCATTCTATGGTAGCTACTATTTCCTATTGGCGAAATTACTGTGATATTATCACTACACAACAGTCTGGCAATTTTCACTGTCGTACAGAAGAAAAGCGCGTTGCTGTCACAAATAGTATTAAACAGTTGTATAAAGAGTATGTGAATTTTTATAAAGAATAGAAGCGTTTTTTCTTAGTGTATAATAGAGTATTGACGATGATGAACTAATTTTAATAAATGACATAGGGTATTATTTAACATATTTAAAAAATGACACCCATAGAGAAATTATCTACTGTTAGTTTTAACTTATTGACTATTTAGTTCATTTTTTCAAAACGTCGCACACCTATAATTTTGCTATTTTCTCTAACAGAAAATAACAGTATAAATTTTAACACAGTTATCGTGTTGCGTGGGCGAAAACAATTCTTTCCTAGGTTAACTGATTCTGCAGATTCTGGTACCTATTATAAAACTTTTTCCTTTATCATTTGTACAACCAAGTATACTGTTATGATACATTGAGATAAAATTTATACAATATAGCAACATCTATTCCTGATTTTAGCTTTTGATAAATATAAACAAAGGTTATGCACGAATCCTTTCTTGGAAAGTTGTAAGTCATGACTGTCATGATTGGAGACAAATAATAATTGTAAACAAGAATAAAGGTATTTATAACAACCCTACAGAGTACAGACACAGTGTTTTACTTATAATTTGCTTTCGTATTGCCGATGGACCATAGACATTTACCTTTAGATACGTACAGCTTATCTCCTGCGCAAACAAAAGTTAGGTTTTATGGGTGAAAAGATACGTCCGAGCGCATGGCTCGTCGGTCAGCTGCCTTCCCTCTGAGCAGCATCGGGCATGCGTACAAACCTCGTGTTATCGGCCTGTCCTTCTCTAGCGACATGCTCAAAATACACTCCAGAACCGGCTAGGCCGCCATTTTTGTTGTTGTGTTTTAAGGTTTCTCTGTGGATTCCCTGTAGTTTTCTTTGCTATGTGGGTGTTTAATGTTTATGGATTTCTAGTTTTTCGTAGTTTAGTGAATTGTGTTTCTGCTTTTAGTGACTTGAATTGGAATATAAACAATGACTAGTAACTGTCGTTGTATGACTTTGGTTATGCCCAAATAGGAGTAAAACACCTGGTATTTCGTATTTTCAGTAAGTATGGAGTAGTGATGTATCTTGATATATAACTTTATTTTATTATGATCAATTTATACACATCAAACTAGGCCTAGAGTACACAAACAAGGTATGAAAATAAAGAGAAACCCACACCAACACAGATTATCCCGATGCATGTGCTGGTATATTTTATTTGCAGCCCTGCAATCTTTAAAAAGTTTAAAATACACTTTTCTCTATAGGTACTTATATTATACAGGGCTAGGAAAAATCACAAGAACGGTCGATTATTTCAAAATATACAGGGGTTATCAAAAAACTTCTTATATAAAAAATGTAGGGCTGTTAAAAATCTACATATCGGCGATAAATTGAAATATACAGGGTCGCCCACAAAGTTGTGGAGAATGATAGTTATATTTTTTTAAATGGAATACCCTGTATATTTTTTCTTATTTTGATTGTCGACTCAATTTAAAACATTTTTTATTAACAATGTGTTATACCTAAATTCATTACTTTCCTACATAAATTGATCAGCTACAAAACACAAAATAAATTTCAAGAAACAATTTTTTAAGTTAACTTTAAACAAAAACGGA
This sequence comes from Polydrusus pterygomalis, assembly GCA_963969555.1. Lineage (NCBI taxonomy): Eukaryota > Metazoa > Arthropoda > Insecta > Coleoptera > Curculionidae > Polydrusus > Polydrusus pterygomalis. The sequence goes on from OZ018380.1 coordinate 30,787,129, forward strand.
TAACAAATCATGGCAAAACGGCTCTATTTTTTAATAAGTGTTGAAAATGACCCCCATTTACTAACTGACAATGATACAAATTATCGCAAAAATGTCTTTGGGTGTTTAAAAACCATTTCCCTTGTTATTCTCGCACTTTCATTGACAATTTTCATTCTTAATTCTTCTAAAATCTAAATTATTGGATTTATTTTGATAAACTATGGTTTTCAGGTGACCCCAATAAAAACAAATCTAATTGCGAAAGATCGGGGGACCGTGAAGGCCATTCGATAGGCCCTCTTCTTCCTATCCATCGATTTGGGAACGTGACATCCAAAAATTCTATAACTTCGCGAGTAAAATGCGGAGGAGCTCCATCTTGCTGATACCAAGTTAAGTTAATATCAGTATTTAAATTGTTTATAGCTGGAACTATTTCTTGCCGGAGAAGCCGGAGATATCGATCACCGTTCAAATTTCCCTCGATAAAAAAGGGTCCAATTACATGTCCCGCAAACAATCCAGCCCAGACATTAACTTTTCTTGGGAACTGTGTATGCAGCTCTTCATATCAGTTAGGGTTATTTCGCGCCCAGTAACCGTAATTTTGCTTATTTACCATTCCGTGTAGTGTAAAAGTCGCTTCATCCGAAAACACAATATTGTTTGAAAAATTCGGGTCGGGTTTTCTTCCATATTTCTAGTAATTATTTCGCAAAATTCTAGCCTTCGATCACAGTCAACGTCAAAAAGTTCTTGTACAACATTAATTTTGTATCGATGCATTTTCTCAGTATGAAGAACGATTCGTACAGATTTTTGATCAATTTCATGATCCAAAGCAAGCTGATTGGTGGATTGTTTGGGATTTTCTTCTATCGCAAGCAGAATGTCCAGCTTTTTTTCGTCGGAGGTAGCAGTCCTAGGTCTTCCAGATCTTGGGCGGTTTTTTACAGTACCAGTCATTCTGTAACGCTCAATAGTTCGAAAAACTGCACTTTTTTTAATGTGATATCATATCCTGATATGATCTCTGTTTATCGCCAAACCCCCTTAAAATTAAAGTATAAATTCTCTCTGTTTCAGTAAGTAAAAATGCCATGAGATTTTCTTTTTTGTCTATTTCTGTCACAATTTGAGTTTCAGATGTCAAACTATTAATTACTTATTAGTAACCATGGTCGTTCCTTATTTGTTGTTCACTATGTTCGAAAATCGCATCGTTATACGTTATTATTTAAAACGCCGATTTCTAGGAAAGTAATGAATTTAGGTATAACACATGGTTAATAAAAAATGTTTAAAATTGAGTCGACAATCAAAATAAGTAAAAATATACAGGTTGATCCATTTAAAAAAATATAACTATCATTCTCCACAACTTTGTGGGCGACCGTGTATATTTCAATTTATCACCGATTTGCAGATTTTTAACAGCCCTACATTTTTTATATAAGACGTTTTTTGATAACCCCTGTATATTTTAAAATAATCGACCGTTCTGGTAATTTTTCCTAACCCTGTATAAAAGAAAACATGCAAATACCTAGGTATGTTTATATTAATCCACGGGTCAAATTCTCAGGCGAAAACTTTTTCAAATCCTTGAACAAGAAATTGTGCTTGAAAATGTTTTACACGTACCCAAGTTTTTGCCAAATTGTAAAAATCAATACAAGTTATAGACCAACTAATATTTGACTTGAGGTTAGGTACGCGATAACATCGAAGATTAGTTATTTGGTCGCTTTTGTTTATTTTTGATATTCGCTTTTATAAGTTTCATAGTTTAATTGACTTGTTCTCTGCCCACAACACGACAACGAATCATTTTTAAATAAATTTTAGAAACAAAACCTTACAAAACAATTTTCTATCCTCAAAATCTGATAGGTTTGCAACTACTAATAATGCCAGAAATCACTAACTTAATTCCCAACCTGATCAAAAAAATTGAGAAGAAATTTTAAAGCCCGGACCTGTCTATTTCCCCATCCGTCAAACGATAATGTTGCAGGGCGCATGTGCAATCGTGTGTAGCTTTGTTTACATGCGCGAGGCCATAAAACTGCCACTTTCGTGATTATTGTTTGCTTATTATCTAATGGTAAATATCTATGCGATGGACGTAAAAAACTGGAGATTAACCAGTAGTACATAAATACAAAAAAATAGATGGAAATAAAAAATGTGGCTCCAACGAAGCTAAAATTTCAAATAATGGTCAATTCGCCAGTAGTGTTTACAAAATACAAATCAAGCGCGGATCCAGGATTTTCTTCAGGACTTAGATAAGTGTACAAAGACAGATTTTCAGAAAAAAAAGCTTAATGTGGAAAATATTGCAAAGAATACAACCTTACATTACAGATGATTACGTATAAAGACGTAGATACTAATTCGCATTAAAAAAAATTACACAATTGAGCGATTCACAATAAGCGATGATTATTCCGATAGTTCCACTAGAAACATCTTAATAATTTTACACTTAGACGGTACGACATAGAATTATGTTCACTTCACGCTTTTTGACTTTTATACTGCAATGTAATTTGAACTCTGGCTGTTTGGTTCTTGTAAACACCTGCGCTTATTGCAAGGAAGTACCAGATTTGTTCATAATATTATTAAATACTTACGGGAAACATTGCGAAATTGTGGTATTGTGGGTAGAAATAATTGTGTACAAAAATAATTAACTGTACATTTTTTTATTGCATGGGATTCGATTCAGGGTACAGTTGGAAAGACGAAATAATTCGAGTCAGTAATTGAACCTTGTGTCCTTTAATTTTAAGCAGATATTTGTACAGGAAGAAAACATAATAAGTACTTGTTATGTTTCACAAATTTAATCAGTTTCCTGACACGTGTTTCGGCCCTTACGGGTCATTGTCAAAGAAGTATAAGAAGATTCTAAATTCTACGTGCCATTACAAAGGTATTTATATCATATTATGGTAACTGTAAACGTGTCATAAAATTAAAATTAGGATTAGAAGATTGAATGGTCAACTGTGGGTTTTCCCACAATTTTCAAACGTACCGAAACATATTTAGTTCTAAATAAGTGTGCTATTAAGACTTAGGAAAGCACCTGAAGGTATTTCGGTTTGATTATTAATAACATTACATTTGAAAAGGAAAGAAAAACACAAAGTCTCCACAAAATTTAATAGAATAAAATTTTAGTTTAAGGGTGTCTACATGTTTCGAACGTAGAAACGTTTCATCCTCAGGAGACAGAAACAGTTTGTTTTTTAAAGCCATCTTTATATTTCTTTGGAAAAGAGAGGGCGGCAATAATGCATAACGCTTTTAAATTTGCGATTGGGATTTAACGCAAATTTTTCAGTGTCAATTTTAAAATATTATAGGAATGTATGATATTAAATTGTTGGGAAAAAAATGCTCGTTTTAAATATCCTAGTGAACCACCATCATTCCATTTGAACAAATGGAGTTAACGTCAAGAAAACAAAATTTCATTTTTTAAACGCTTGTGAAACTTAGAAAGCCAATTATTATGACATAATTTTTATTTTCATACAGGGTATTCCCTACTCGATGGTACATTAGAAGTATCTGGAGAACGGAAAGAAAAATAATTTTGAAATTTTCACCACGGCCATAGGAGACTGCGCTCTAGCTTTTAAAAATAATTTCGCGGTTGCAGTGTTGCCAGATCTATTGATTACTGACATCAACTTTGAAATTTTAAATGAGACACCCTGTATATTTTTACATTTTTAAATTCCACATAAAATTATAATTATTTTTTATTAAATGCATTATTAGTCTATACTTCATGGTTTCCGAGATATTGACTCTCGAAAAGTGACATTTTTGAACTTTGACAGCTTCTAACTTTCTAACAGTACGTCCTAGAGCAAAACGGCTTACATGCCTCTATCTTCAATTTTTATTATCTTCCCAAAAAAACCAACTTCCGGTTAAACCGGAACAACTATATTTCCTGCTTTCGAGTTACATCCGGTTTGACCGGACGTTGATTTTTTTGGGAAGATAATAAAAATTGAAGATAGGGACATGTAAGCCGTTTTGCTCTAGGACGTACTGTTAAAAAGTTAGAAGCTGTCAAAGTTCAAAAATGTCACTTTTCGAGAGTCAATATCTCGGAAACTATGAAGTATAGACTAATAATGCATTTAATAAAAAATAATTATAATTTTATGTGGAATTTAAAAATGTAAAAATATACAGGGTGTCTCATTTAAAATTCCAAAGTTGATGTCAGTAATCAATAGATCTGGCAACACTGCAACCGCGAAATTATTTTTAAAAGCTAGAGCGCAGTCTCCTATGGCCGTAGTGAAAATTTCAAAATTATTTTTCTTTTCGTTCTCCAGATACTTCTAATGTACCATCGAGTAGGGAATACCCTGTATACATAGGTACTACTTGACTATAAATTAACAGATTTAATTAATTTTTCTCCAAATGACATTAAAAGCGGTCTTTTAATGACACCTGACAGGCTCAAAAGGTGTCATTAAAAATTAAAATTTAAAATGACAAGTAAACACAACAATTCAATAAATGTCATAAATAACATTCATAAATATAAAAAATACGATTTTGCGTGAAATTGGAACAAATTTGGAGAAAAAATTATATGTTTCACTAGGCAGAAAAGCACAAGATTTAATGCCGCGGCTGGTGTTTCATAGACGAGGCGCAGTTTTTCTCCCTAGTGAAACAAATAACTATTGTAGCACTCTAGATTGAAAATAAAAATAAACATAAAAATGTTATAACACGTCAAAAAATTACAAGAGAGGTGTCATTTCACTCATAATGTTATGCTGAACCCAAGTAAGTAAAAATATACAAGATGTCCCATTTAAAATATCAAAGTCAAGGTCACTTGTGGTCAAAACGGAAGTGCTAACAAGTTGAAAATTATACCAATAAATGCAGACTCATCTCTTATGCATAATCTGAAAATTTTATTTTAATTTCTATATAAATATAAAAAAGTTATAGGGGTGAACGTCTTTTGAGAAATATCGGTATTTGTATAGGTAAATAATAGCTCCAAATACATTATAAATATTTTTTTCATTTACAAAATTGGCAGCTATGAAAAAATTTGCCAAAATTTAACGTAAATTTACTATAATACTTATACTCTGTAAATCCTGATATACTTTTAACGTCCTTGTTAAAAATGTTGTAATTCCATAAAAGTATTTTGGAATTCTGGCGTGGGTAAATTATTGAAAATCATTTTGCGTCTGTCGCCTATAAATTTATCCATTTAAAGCAAATTGTTTTTCATAACGGCAATTTATCTCTATATGGCAAGGTAGCCTCTTAAAACAAATGTTATGGTAAAAATAAAATATGTTGCCACAATAGGAATTACAAAATATAAAGTTATGTCACGTAATGTTGGGTATAGAGTAGAAAATATACCGTACTAATAAGCCGAAAGTTACAGGGCGGGTTTTAATGTACCTAAAGTAATGAATACAATGGCGCGGGTTAAAAAGAGATCAATCAAAACTCAACGTTGCCAGCTTCTGTTCGAGCGTGATTTATTCCCGTCCACTATCGCTGCATCCCCCCTCCATATCAGCAAATATGTTTTGATAGCGAATCTCTCCCCGCGACGTTTTTGTTTTCTGTCTTGGCTGAATTTTTCACGTAAGCATAGATACGGTGAAATCCTGCTGGTATTTTAAAATGGTTAATTCGCAAAAATAATTTTTTTTTTATTATTTTATGTAATATAAAGGATGAAAGTGCAGGGGAAGTGTTGGGTGCTTAGCATTTTTGTAACCCGACTAATCTGTCCCAACACACAAAACTATTTTAAATACTTTTGATAGATTTAAGGAGTCGGGGTACAGTTGACGACATATAAATTCGTACACTCCCCATACCTACATAACTCAATTACAACAAAATTGGGTAAAACGGGTTTCTCACCTTGCTGCTTCTACCTGGATAGAGTTCCAGCTATATCCATAGCTGTAAATTATTGTATTTACGATTTTTTAATATAAAGTGTAAAGCCAAAAAGGGTAAATTTATTAACAAACAACAAACAAAATACTAATATTTAATTGCTGCATCATTGGATTCTAACACTAATCGTAATCTTCTTGACATTGACAAAATAATACTTCTGGTGTAATCCGGAGTTAGCTCTTCTCAAATTTCTTTTAATTTTACCAAATAACTCTATTTCATTCTGTGGTTTAAAATTTACTTTGTACCTACATTTTTTTACCATCAATCCCTAAACATCTGCAATTAGATTTAAATCAGGACTTCATGAGCACATGTTACGTTGTTTTGTCTAAACCAATTTCCTATATTTCTTGCAGCATGCACATGGCAGTTATCCTGCTGAAATATAAAGTTATTTCCTTCAATCGCGATAGAAGGAAGAAAAACATTTTCCAAAATCTGATTATATATTACTGCTTAGTGTTCCACCAATGTTCCAGCATACACCTGCACCGTAAACACTTATCCATGCCCACACATTAACGAAGAAACGTCCACTGGTTTGCTTTTTTTGAGTATACTTCTCATCATATCGGGAATTTGGTGGTTTATATACTCGAATACTTCCATTATGTTATGTAGACTGAAAAGTTTTCTCATCGGAAAAGATAACATTTTGCCAAAAAAATCATTTTCTGGTAAATATTGCATAGCAAACTCAATTCTTTGTTCCTTATTATCACTATTTTTTAAAAACGGTTTGGTTGCAGCTGCTTGATTATTTCTTAATTCGGAACATTGTCTTACTCGGCGTTGCGCAGTTCTAGATGAAGCAGGGAATCCTGTTATGTGCATAGCGGATACTGCAGTTTCAAATGGATTTTGCCTTAAATACTCCACCAAATTTCGGTCTTCTTCATTTTATGATTTTCTATTATTTAAACCAGACCCAACAGACCTTTCAAGTGTTTGACGATAGCGCCATTTTTTTACAATTCCTTGAACAGTACTTCTAGGTACTCTAAAATGATGAGCTATTTTTCCATAAGACCACCCTATTTCTACTAAACATATTATTCCTGCTTTTTCAATAATACTTAAATGAGGCATTTTTAAATCAAATAAGATTATAACAATACTTTGACAGATATCATGATAACAATTAACACGTTACAATGGTAATAAAGGTAAGAAAGTTGGATTTGCAGTGTCACAGTTTGTCGAATTTTTCTGTTGTCAACTGTATTAGGTAAGCTAATAAAACCAAACCATTGAAAATAATTGTGGCATTTTTAAATGCAAAAAATACCTATGTAAAATAATTTGAAAATGCGCGGTATAACGTACAGTTCTGTTCATAAAAAACCCGTACAAGTCTTATGATTAGTTTTTGTATTATGTAAGCAGTTTGAAACAGGCTTTTGCGATTATTTCTTTGAGGTTATCAGAGAAGTATGTTAAGGGTTATATATGCAACTTAATATTTTATATTTATAATAACATATAACAATGCGAACAAATTGAATTTTATATTAAACAACAATAATAAGATAGTAGGTATAAAAATTTATATTTGGTCATTGAGCCTTGCTTCTCGACCATTTGAGCCAGTCTATTGGGCATCGAGTTAATCAAATTTGTTACAATAATTGGGACAAGTTCTTCCCAGCATTCATGAATTATTTCCCACGATTCAGTAAAATTTTAAAACCAAAAATTACGGCTATAACCTTTTTTTACAATTATAGTCCACACATTTTCTATTGGATTAATATCCAGACTGAATGAAGCCCACGGTATTACTTCTACATTATTATTTTTAAATCAGCCCTTAACAGCATTTGCAGTGTGCAAGGGACAATTATCGTGTTGATAAATAAAAGAAATATTGGGGTAAATGGATGATCGCTACGAATCCCTGTCAACGTCTTGTGGATTATAGGTTCTAAAAGATACAATTCGTTTTTGGAGACGCTTTCTAGGAACAAAATGCGTCGCATTGAGAAGATACAATTTTTTTCTTAACAAAATTGCTGTATTAAAGGTAGTTCATTATTCAACAAAACTGTGCTGCTAATGGAACTGATTACTACCAAAAAAAACACTTTTCTAGCAAATCTGGAATTGATGTAACACTAAAGCGGGTTTGATACACTAGCAATTTATTTAATATGGGTTAATAAAAAATAAGAATACAAACTATGTCTTAGCGAACCTGCTGTATTGATCATTTTCAATATTGTCAATAAGTCATAAGTAATTTTGCGAAAATATTTGAAAAAAGTCTAAAAGAACGACTCAATGTGTTTTTTAAGGATAACAAAATAATATCACCAAATCAGTTTGGTTTTATGAAGAGTTTTAGCACATCGGACGCTTTGCATAGGATGATTACAGAGGTTGTTAACAACTTAATCAATAAAAGGAAGTGTCTTGCTGTATTTTTGGACCTGGCAAAAGCGTTCGATACTGTCCCTCATGACAAACTCATCAATGTGTTCGCTATTTGTGGTATACGAAGGGGGGCTGGTGATTTGCTTGATAGTTACCTATCAAATAGATATCAAATCGATACCTTTATGTGAAAACCGGGTAACTCCAAAATTAAAAATTTTTAAGGAGGCGTAAAAAACTGTTATAATAAGGGAATATACAAGATTGAGAAGTGTTTTTTTAATGAAATATTGTTAAAAATATTGGAAAGATATCTAATTAATTTTTTAACACCAAAATACACTTTAAAACACAAAACAACAACTTTAACGTGATATTTCAGTACCAATCAGTACCGAATATTTAATCAACTGCCAAGGTAGAAGGAGATACGAGGTTTTTCATGGAACAAAAAGATCCCGAAGGAGTTAAGAGGTTTTCTTTTTATTGTATATTAAATTACAGGAATTTTGTGGAGATATGAGGTTTACAAATTAGAAAGCTTTGGCCTTTACCTAACAGATGGCGTTTGAAGCTCCAAAACCAAAAAAAGAGGAGTAAAATATAGCATTCTCACTAACTGGAGCAAACAGGCCAACATACAATAATATTTTAATAGAAAATCATCTTATACAAGAAACATCACAAACTAAATACCTTGGGATTATCATTGACCAGCACATTAAGTGGCAGCCTCATACCGAGTATTTATCTAATAAAATACAAAAAATTAATCCAAAAATTTTGTCTACTAGAGAATTCCTAGACAAAAAAAACGTTAATAACGATATATTATAAGGCATGTGTGGAATCGACCCTAACGTATGGAATTTTGGTTTGGGGGGTGGGGACCTTTACAATAATGGTTTGTATAAATTAAATATTGTACAAAAATACATTTTAAAAATAATGTTGAAAAAAAATTGTCTCTATCCTACCAGAATGTCGTTTACACCCGAAGTATGTAACATAAGAACTCTATATATTATGCTTTCGGTCTGCTCTTATATTCGACAAAATTAAAGGTTGCAAAATTGTATTGATCATGTTTATGTTACACGTGGTTGTATAAATGAAGAATTGCAAATACCTATAAGTAATAAGAACCTAAACCTAAAATATGTAAATTATATTGGTCCTAAGGTTTATAATATGTTACCAATCGATATTAGAAACATTCAAAATAGGAAAGTGTTTGCCAACTTATGCAAGAAATTTATTGTCGGACATTTTGAACAATTTGAAAGGTTGTTTTGAATTCACTCTTTTTTTCCTTGCTTTGTGATTTGACTGTTGTATTGATGCTGTTCCTACATTGTTCTTTTTTTCTCACTGTAGTATTGGAATATTTATAAACTGATTGTTTCTGAATATTTAAGCACCTATTATGGCGCATCCAGCTATTTAATTAGCTATGCGTCGTCTATTAAATTATTTCGAGTATGTTAATATATAATATGAGGAGCGTTCATACAAAACCAGACAGATCCACTTTTTGCATAAAATGAGATATATATGGATTTAGGGTATTTTTTCAAGATTTTATCGATTCGTTTCATAAAAATCGTTCTAAATCAGACCAAAACCATTTAAATTTGCATGTAAATGTTCAGCGTTCAGTCAAAATCAGACAAATCCAAAATTAAAATGATTTTTAGCGAACTGGTCAAGACTAGACATATCCAATCATACTTTGATACTTTATCTACAAGAAATAGAGCAAACCAAGACATATCCATACACAAAAATTTTCATAGAAAGCTTGTATTATTTTTTGTATACCTAATAAAAATGTTTAAAAAATATTTTGTCGGATGTATTATTGACAAATTAATAATATTACTTCTTTACAATAAAAGTATGTTTTTTAAAGAAAACGCTGAATAACATAAGAAATCATACCGTGATCACGCAAAACGAGACATATCCACCTTGCGTTCAGACAAAATCAGACATATCCATTAAATTCTTTTAGTTTTCTACACTTACATATCTTTTTTTTTTAAATATGAGTATGTGCAAAACACTTATCATCGGATGCTCTATAATATTTAATAATTTAGAAAATTTTCCTTTAAAGGCCCTAAAAGCTAAAAGTTTTTTGCGTTTTTCTCGAAATTAGTTTTATGAGGACATGTCTTGTTTTGTATGAACGCTCCTCATATATAGTTTAAGTAACAATTATGTAATCACAAACAAATAATAAATCAGTTAACACGAAGACATTTATTAATCCAGATGTAAATACGAAATGAAAAGAGGTTTATGGTTATACAGATAAAAAATATTATATTTACTGGTTATCGACGAAAAAAATCAACCTCCATGAAAAATGTAGGGAAAAAGAAATATGCATTCCTAATAAATTCCCATCAGTACCTACATACCCACACTATACACTACCCACTACAAGATTTAAAAAAAAATCAAGCCGATACCTTTCATAGTAGTACTTAACGCCCCTTTAATCACAAAAGTCAATCTGCTCATGCATGCTTTACTACGGAATTTTCTATAATTTTTCATCGAACCTTCGCAATTGCACAGTGAAAAAATCTTATTCTTTTTCTCTTTTCTCGGACAAAATCGCCCCTGTGGGCAAATCTAATCGCCGTTCATCGTAAATTCGCTTTTCTTATTGCTGTGATCTTTCAACCCGTATGTGAATTTGTCTGCGGTTAGACTATTGAAGCCGATTGACTAAAGGAATTCTCAAGATAGCAAAGAATAGGAAATTTTTTACAGGAAATAAGATTTCTATTTTATAAAACAGATTTATATTAAATCGCAGATGCCTTTTAAAAAACCTGCAATGTGAATTTGTCTGCGGTTAGACTATTGAAGCCGATTGACTAAAGGAATTCTCAAGATAGCAAAGAATAGGAAATTTTTTACAGGAAATAAGATTTCTATTTTATAAAACAGATTTATATTAAATCGCAGATGCCCTTAAAAAACAGCATTTTTTCGAGCGAGCAGACAAAGTAATGCTTTTCAGCACTATTGTAATGTATTCATGACACAAGCATTAACAGGATAGGATCTTTAAAGGTTGTGACGTCACGTAGTAAGCAAGTAACCATAGAAAAGGTAGGTAATTTTCATTGTTTCCATGGTTAGCACCACATGACCTCAGAACATTTAAATATCCTATCTGCTAATCGTTGTATCATGTACTGGATTGGACGTAGTGGTAGGGGAGCCCACGATGCTAAATGGGGATTTACTCGAGCGTCGTGGGGACCTATAGGATCTTGAAGATTGGATGGTAGAAAGGAAAAAATGTCATATCTTGTGTACCCTTTCACCGGTGGGGGGGAGTTACTACAGGCTTTCAAAAATGTAAAAAAAACAGTCACATGGATATACTCGAGCGCGTCAGATATTAATAGTGTATATGCCCCACGTGACTCTCATGACGGAGGTACATTAATCTGCCGGTTTTAATGGGGCGGTACGGAAGGGTTAAAAATGGGGGAAAAAAATTTACTCGAGCGTGTCAGATATTCAGAGGGGATGTTAAGGGATCCCTAAGGAAGCTTCCATTCAATAGACTGACGATTCGGATGTGACGCAAGCTCGTGGCGAGTTTTCGAAAATGCAAAAAAAAACGCTATTTTGACATACTCGAGCGCGTCAGATTTTCATACAGACGGTTCAGCTTGGTGTCCTGGTCGTGCTGATTCATAATCTGACGATTATTATGAGGGATTTTGTTAATCTGACCGTTTAAAAAAAAATTTTCATAATTTTTTTTTCTTAAATCTTACAAAATTTAATTCACTTACAAAAATATTTCGATACAAAATTCGGAACGAGTAATAACAATAAGAGTGACAGACTGCGATATAAATAAAGACAAAATCCATAGCAACAAAACGGTTTCATAACTATCGTGATGCTTTTTAATAATATTATTATTACATATTTTTGATGGAATTAAGAGAAAAATGCATAAGTGCGTTATATTTTTGAAATCGGAAGAAAAGGAACCATCTAATGCGCTTCTAATATACAGAGTGTCTCATTTAAAAAAATTAAATGTTTGGTTTTAAATGTGATATGTGACACCTACTGTCATTTTTGACAAAACCCATAAATACTAGGCCAAAAGTTCTACATCCTACTTTTTGAGTGAACGCGCAACTCAAAAAACAAAAAAGTTACAAGCTTTTAAAAGTTGGACAAACTAAAATGTAAAATAATAACCCTGTACATATAATCCCATGAATGCTGTAATCAGCCTGTGATGGCGTGATGGCTGACGGAAAGTAGTGTGGGGACGGTGCGAGAGAGTGAGTGATAAAGAAAGAGACATTGAGGCGCGGAGTGCTTCACTGCAGCTGCATGGGCTAATAAACTTTATTGACGATTTTTGTTACTTCGGCTTGTGGTAATCGGCAGATTATATTTTTCCCGTTATCCTTGAATTATTTCCTTCAAAATAAAAAAAAATTGACCGCGCTCGAGAATGTCCATGTGACGTTTTTTTTTTGCAAGTTTGTGACCCTCCCACTCCCTTACGCCACGCTCAAATCGTCAGATTATTGAAATGCAGACTCTTTAGCATGTAATTAACCCACCACACCTTAATCTGACGCGCTCGAGTAAATCCAGCTATCGATGTTTTTTTACTATTCTGATCAGCTGCCGTATACGCGCGGCACTATATAGAGGGCTTAGACATAGCAGAGGTACTCAACAGGGTGCAAGGTATCTCCCATATGTTAATCTGCCGCGCTTGAGTAAATCCCAAAATCCCCTGTTGGGCTCCCCTACTATAGAGCACGTAAGTACAAGGTAGTTAAGGTATTGACACAAAAAACTTTTTGCTTTCTATTTAAAAAGAAAGTTTTTCTTTAATTTCGTCAGACCCATCCTCAGACGGGTTTCGCCATATATTAAATGTCATTAGTAAAATAGGTAGGAATGGCTAGGATCCGTATCCGGCGAAATAAATAAAGGAAAGTGTGTACCATTTAAAAGCAGTAAAGAGAGTAAATAATTCAGGCAAGTAGAAAGAAACAAGGGTTATTAAGGAAAAAATTGAGTTTCCACCCTCTGATACGAAGAGATATGAGGCAAGCCAGGAAAATAACGTAGGAGAGTTATTAAAGCTACATACCACAAGTAAAGCAAAAACATGCTTTAAGTAAAGGATAAAATTGGAAATTATCTCAATTAAAACCTAATTTTATTTGATTTACGGAAAAATATATATCTAAGGCTTATTCTCAAAGAAATTTTTACTTACGAAGCAGGTGAATGAATTCTTGACAGAATGGTGGAGTAGATATTAATTTGCTTATTTTATTTCAAATTAGCTTAGTTGGTGAAAAACCCTTGTCTCAATAAATACTAACCATATTAATAGGGAACTTTCCAATTTTTTTTTTCAATAATATGATTTAGTTAGGCCTGAAAAAAGTATTCCCCAATTATTACTTCTTAAAAATCAGTAATAACTTGGTAAACATTCTTTAAAGTTTCGCGCGTGTCAAAAGCATTTCAAACGACCTTTTAAGCGCGCCAAGCCCGATGACGTCAGGAGGTATGACGGACGACCATCCGTCATCCTGACACTCCTGACAGGTGCCGAGCGACCCAATTTGCATTTGGATTGCCGTATGTTCGTGTTATTGTATTGTTGTTTTAAGCTATCACCTGCATTTAATGGATGTCAAATCTGACAAATCATCAAATTTTTTGAAAACCTATAACCTATTTAGTAGAGCAGAATGGGCTGGCCTTAAGGGACAGTCTATTACTGAACTTCGCCTTTTTCTACACTACACTTGCAATTAATACAGTATAATAAATGTTAACATGTAAACCTTTGTAATGTAGAAATAAAGACATTATTATTATTATTATTATTATTATTATTATTATTATTATTATTATTATTATTATTATTATTATTATTATTATTATTATTATTATTATTATTATTATTATTATTATTATTATTATTATTATTATTATTATTATTATTATTATTATTATTATTATTATTATTATTATTATTATTATTATTATTATTATTATTATTATTATTATTATTATTATTATTATTATTATTATTATTATTATTATTATTATTATTATTATTATTATTATTATTATTATTATTATTATTATTATTATTATTATTATTATTATTATTATTATTATTATTATTATTATTATTATTATTATTATTATTATTATTATTATTATTATTATTATTTCGTGGATGTCACACACAAATCTGACCAATGATACCCTTTGACGTCACGACTAGTAGCAGCGCGTTTTTACCCGCTTGGAATAATTTAAATTTTGGGGCATTTTTAAATCTTTCTAGCGGTCTTTTGGGACGAAATATGTTGTTTTTTTTGCTGCCATATGTTTTATGACAATATGTACTTATGATTTATAGAATGTTTTCTCCATTTAAAATTTTTGTCAAGTTCCCTATTTAAAAGGCAAAGACCCCAAAACAGTTAATATTTTGATTATTATTCTTCTAATATTAACAAAATTAACTGAGATTTTACATTACATTCTTATGTGTATTCTTCGCCCTAAGATTGGTCAACAACTTACTTAGGGTAGGACTACACTACAAATTAGCGTTCGGGTAGTCGAGTTAATTTAAATGTGTGGTATCCATCACAAAGAAAAATTCTGTCGCGAGTAATCCGCAACGGAAATATCCGAAGCCGAAGGCTCGTGTTTTAAGAATCTGAGTGTAATATAGCCATTATACGCGAGTCAAATACATACTTTATCTACGACTATTCAGTAGTCAAAAAATTAGAAAATGCATTCAGAGCAACACATTTTATTACAATAGGATGTTTTTACATAACAAAATAACAAGTTAATATTATTAATGGTATTTCTTAACTAAAAAATACAATTCAACAATGTTAACAATAATTATTAAACAAAATACAATTGCTTATTTCTAATTTTTCATGAAATTGATTGTAACATTGGAGCAATTATGAAAATGAATGGGAGCAGGAATATTACTTATATTCATATCGTTTTTATTAGTAATGGAAAAAGTTTCAGAGCTAACATTATTTACAGTGGTAGATGTAGATGGGCATAAATTTGAGTTTATTTGTTTTGAAATTTTATTAGCAGCGTCTATTTTAGTTTTTTTTTGAATCAGCAATTTATGTACCGTAATTCCGATAACTATGTTTTGTTGGGACCGTGGATTATGAAATCTCATAATCCACGGTTGTAGATTATGAGTTACTATGGTAATATGAACCACATGATATATGTACCAACAAACGCATTATGCTTCTATTATTAAATAGTCGTAGATAATAGTATATTATTTACCGAGCGTATAATGTAGTCCATAATAAAACGAGGATGAAGTTTACGGCACGAGCCAAAGCGAGTGTTGTAAATCATCCGAGTGTATTATGGTTCATTAGACGCGAGTCAAATACTATACTTTATCTAAAACAATCCATTTATACAGTGCCTGAAAAAAAGTTGAGTTCATATGGGAAATATAATAATTACACTTGTTGTTTTATGATAATTACACTTGTTGTATTATGGATAGCATAATGCTCTTATTATCAGAAAAAAAGTTGAGTTCATATGGGAAATATAATAATTACACTTGTTGTATTATGGATAGCATAATGCTCTTATTATCAGAAGTATTATGCACCTATTATTAAATGGTTGTAGATAAAAACTTTAATCTACGACAGTGTTATTATTACGTATCTAGCATTATCATTTAAATGTTTAGATAGGTCTGTTCGTACACCTGCCTTGACTTTTCGGAAAGTAAGGAATCTATTACGCCTTGCGCGATATTTTCGACGTCCGAAGGGACACTTTCGGATTCAGAATCTCCCATATTTAAATTATTTTTGGCCAACACTTTGCATACAATAGAAAATTAGACGGCAATAATGACGTTGTCAATTTCGAAATTAAAACAATCAAAAATGCGGTTACCATGATATCGACTAATATGGACACCTGAAAATTTTAAAAATTACGAAAACGGTATCTGATATCAATGAAATTTAGACGAATAAAATCTATTTGCACTGTCGTAGATTAAATTTTGAAGGATACACGTTCGATATGAACTTTGTTAATGAAACTTGCTCAATTAACGTTGCACACGTTTCATTATAGTGTTCATATCGAACTAGTATCATTAATAACTATAATTACATTGACATTGCATATTGACATTAGCTTTAAAACGATAGGAAAATGGTTTTAATAGTCCTAATTAGTCGACTTGAGCTAAACTATATGAACGCTCAGCTACGGAATAATACCTAATATTTATTCCTAAGGAGGCATACGCACCCTCGGGCCATGCAGAGACAGAGTTTGCAATCGTGTCGACCTCGGAGCATAAACATTTTCATAAAGTCCTCTTTACATACAAAATTTAGTTGTTCCCATTTCTGAAGACGATTCAATAGTCAATGGTAAGTAATGTATAAGAGAAATAACGCACGCGAAGTCGATCAACCGTTTGAGATACGGGATGCGTGATGAAGAAAAGTTCTTAAGCTAGAAGAATGCTGTTCCTAAAGGCAATAACGACCGCGTGTTCAAAGATAATAGATTGTGTCGGGGAACGATAGGTGAAATTAAAGGACGGTAATAAAAAATGTTTAAATAGCTAACATTGATAGTTGAAATTGTTGGGGAAAAATAGAAGCAGTGGTAGGATTATTTGGTGGACTACTACCGTGCGAGCAAAAATTATTTGCATCAAAGAATTCTTGGATTAAAAAACGTAGGGCTTGGTTTAGATCACAATGATATAGGGACGATATATTTAACCAAACCTAGGTTAAAATTTTGTCAAATTAATATTATGACATGATATGCCAAACTAATGAGTAATAAAATAAGTAGACAAATACAAATTTATTTTTGTTGTTTACAAAATTAACAAAGTAAGAATATACAGAAAGAAAAAGAAAAATAATTACATAAATTGCTGAAATTGGCCACAGCCATGCTCCAAATTCCCACGTCTCTTCATATTTTCGACAGTGTTGACCAGCATCTCTGGGGAAATGTTACCACATTCTTGGATAATTCTTTCTTGTAATTGTTCTAAATTTGCAACGTGTTTTAAAAATAGTGTTCTTTAAATGAGGAAAAACGAAGTAATCCATAACCGTTAAACAAGGTGATCTAGGTGGGAATTCAATGTCTGATCGAAAACTGATCAATCTGTCGTCGAAAAAATTGCGTAAGTAGATAATAGTTTCGGCGGCTGTATGGGCGGTTGCACCGTCCTGTTGAAAATATCCAAAATGGAGTTCGTCGTCAAGTAATTGCTCCACAAATGGATTCAAAATATTGTCTCTATACCGCTGTGCTGTAACTGTATCTTGGAAAAAAATAGGACCAACAATTCTTCTTCGGGAAACAGCTAACCAGACACCAATTTTTTTGAGGGTGCAATGTGGACTCTACAAAAAAATGGGGATTTTCACTACTCCACATGTGTGTATTCTGAGAATTCACATAACCGGAGAGGTGGAACCAGGCTTCATCCGAAAAAAATGTCAGGTCTAATAAATCATACCTTTCCAATAAATTTTGGGTCAACCATTGAAGTAATTCCTGCGTCTTTCAAAATCTCTGGCTTGTATTTCTTGGAATACTTGCACTTTATAAGAAAATAAATTCAGCTGCTTCTTAAGAATAGTCCTGCATGTTCCATAAGATCTTCCCACTTCTTGGGACAGGAGTCTTATACAATTTGTTGGCGTATTTTGCATTATTTCAAGAACGTTTGCAACAAGTCCTTCTGTTCTTACAGATGGTCTTCCTGCTCCTTTTTTGTATTGTATAGAACCTGTTTCCCTAAACACAGCCACGGTTCTTTTCAGACAATGATAAAAATCCCCAGCAATAAAAGCAACATTAGGAAAATGTTCGTAAAAATCGTCCATGCACAAACCCGGATTGTATTGCCACTCACCATTTACTCTAACCCCGTTTCGAAAATACGCTTCAACCATGAATGTTTTGTGCTGTTCCGTAAAGCGATGAATCAAATTACTTGTAACGACTGTCAAAGATGACGGAATAACTGATTGATTGTTAATTCAGGTAGTTACTGACACCCAATAGGTATTAAGCTCTACGGCTAAGCATTACGTCCTTAGATGCAAGGCCCTCTTTGGTGCAAATAATTTTTGCTCGCACGGTACTAGTACTACAACTACTACTACTTCTATTTATTGGTTGAACAAATTGGCGAAAAAAATCCGTCAAATTAGGATCTTTTGTAAAGTGATAATTTGGTTTAAAGTCCATGTAAAATTATGTGTTATGTGATCAATTGATCATTGATTCACCCTGTACACTATATTCAAAATGGCAATACAGCGCGCGAACGACATTTAATTTTTATTGATATCGATCAACGACAGGGGGGCCAGGGGGACCTTTCCACGTCCCACGGCCCTTTGTTCTTGCGGATTCCTGAAGAGTGGGCATGTTGACGACCTTGGTTCAAAGAAACCAAACCATGCGGTCGTCGTTTAGCTTACTGCATGGCACGAGTGTTTGTTGTTGTTGGGTCAGAAACTGATTGTAAAGATTGTTTGACTATTTAGAATATTTTTCATTGCATTTGTACACATACAGGGTGTTTATAACTAGTTGCGTTAGTTGGATGGTAAAAAAAAATAATTATAGACAAAGGTATTTTAAAAAAGTCGATTATGTCAATTAAAGATGCAAGAGTTCAAGTTACGGATCAGCACAACCAGCGCTTTCGGGTATTTTCTACTCTCGCATTGCATTTATACCGTTTACTCGGAAATGGCTAAATCTTTCGTATTTATTTCAAGAAACGTGAATTGGTTTATTGAAATAACCGTTAAGTTATTTTTATACATTTTACCTTTGTGTTGTTAATAAACGCGGAGAAGATAAATAATTCAAAAATAGTTGCAGGCGTTCGGCTTTTGCAAAATATCACTGGTAAAATTTTGATATCACTGAATAGCTATAATAAGTCAATTGATTAACAGCCAGGGTGGTCTGATTTAATTTATTGGATTATTATTTTTGTAATTTTTTTTTTATTGATGATTGATTTCTCCATATTTAAAAAAATGTTTAGTTCCTAAAAGTATATTTCAGTAAAAACAGGGTTTATTTTTGTGATAATTAGATAACCTTGTGGGAATTAAAAAATCGTTTATTAAAAATATTTTAATCGATACATACCGTGCGAGCAAAAATTATTTGCATCAAAGAGGGCCTTGCATCTAAGGACGTAATCTTAGCCGTAGAGCTTAATACCTGTTGGGTGCCAGTAACTACCTGAATTAACAATCAATCAGTTTTTCCGTCATTTTTGACAGTCGTTACAAGTAATTTGATTCATCGCTAATTTTTCCAATTTCTTGAACAATTCACACAATGGGCTTTACGGAACAGCACAAAATATTCATGGTTGAAGCGTATTTTCGAAACGGGGTTAGAGTAAATGGTGAGTGGCAATACAATCCGGGTTTGTGCATGGACGATTTTCACGAACATTTTCCTAACGTTGCTTTTATTGCTGGGGATTTTTATCATTGCCTGAAATGAACCTTGACTGTGTTTAGGGAAACAGGTTCTATATAACACAAAAAAGGAGCAGGAAGACCATCTGTTAGAACAGAAGAACTTGTTGCAAACGTTCGTGAAATAATGCAAAATACGTTAACAAATTGTATAAGACGCCTGTCCCAAAGAGTGGGAAGATCTTATGGAAAATGCAGGACTATTCTTAAGAAGCAGCTAAATTAATTTCCTCATAAAGGGAAAGTATTCCATGAAATACAAGCCGCAGATTTTGAAAGACGCAGGAATTACTCTCAATATAGGTACCCAAAATTTATTGAAAATAAATGATTTATTAGACCTGACAATTTTTCCGGATGAAGCCTGGTTCCACCTCTCCGGTTATGTGAATTCTCAGAATACACACATGTGAAGTAGTGAAAATCCCCATTTTTTTGTAGAGTCCTCATTGCACCCTCAAAAAATTGGTGTCTGGTTAGCTGTTTCCCGAAGAAGAATTGTTGGTCCTATTTTTTTCCATGACACAGTTACAGTACATCGGTATAGAGACAATATTTTGAATCCATTTGTGGAGCAATTACTTGACGACGAACTACGTTTTGGATATTTTCAACAGGACGGTGCAACCGCCCATACAGCCGCCGAAACTATTAACTACTTACGCAATTTTTTCGACGACAGATTAATCAGTTTTCGATCAGACATTGAATTCCCACCTAGATCACCTTGTTTAACGGTTATGGATTAGTTCGTTTTTCCTCATTTAAAGAACACTATTTTTAAAACACCAGTTGCAACTTTAGAACAACTACAAGAAAGGATTATCCAAGAATGTGGTAACATTTCTCCAGAGATGCTGGTCAACACTTTCGAAAATATAAAGAGACGTGCGAATTTATGCTTGAAGCATGGCGGTGGTCAATTTCAGCAATTTATGTAATTATTTTTCTTTCTGTATATTCTTACTTTGTTAATTTTGTAAACAACAAAAATAAATTTGTATTTGTCTACTTATTTTATTACTCATTAGTTTGGCATATCATGTCATAATATGAATTTGACAAAATTTCAGGGTGTTTTAACGCACCAAGGCGTCGTGTTCCCGAGCGATCCAAGCTCAAAATTACTTTCTAGATAAGTCAGTATATTTTGCAGCTTATTCTTTAACGTGTACTACAATCCACAATCCATTAAGTTTGTTCACTATGTATGTACATTTGTACTGTCTCTTTAACGAAAATTTACTGCAAAAGTTTATTGTTATATTAGATAAAACTTTCCCTAAGTGTGTACAATTTCTTCCACAAGTTCTTAAGTCTCTAATTGCTTTATCAAATATACTCTGGAGTTTTGTTTAGTTTGAGACATTGTAAGATCCCAAGATGGCTTTACTGATTTATATCCAGTCATAATAATTACCTGCACGGTTAAACAAAAGGATACAGGATGCTTTAACAGAGTTTATACAGGGTGGTCCAACGAAAACTTAACACCTCGATTTTCCTGCTTTAGAATGAAAATGTGGAAAATCGCTCGGACCAGTCGATTTTTATTTCGAGGGGGACATCTTTAGCGTATATTGTCAATCTTGATACTTCAAGCCCCTAGGAGAGAGGGGGGTAAGATCTAAATCTTAAATGGATACCCCCATTTTATATAATTTTTTTTAATTCTGCATAGAATTCTGAACATTTTGAAGTAACAAGATTGCCAATATACGCAAAAGATGTCTCCCTCAAAATAAAAACTGACTGGTACGAGCGATTTTCTACATTTTTATTTTAAAGCAGGAAAATCGAGGTGTTAAGTTTTCGTTGGACCACCCTGTATTACCTGAGCTTGGGTTAGTCTGTGACGTATACGCCATTTCATTTGTTTATAACTAGGTATACTACTTTAGTCAAATGAGTGCACAGTGTAAAGGACGGAGTCACCCCCTATGCCTACTACCATAGTTACGCCTTTAAAGGTGCCGTTTTGATGCCAAAGACCACTTAGTTAACGCGACTGCGTTATACAGTGTGTATCAGCCAAATGGAATAAACTCGATAATAAATACATGGGGGCGTGTACGAAAAAACGCTCGGACTCGTCGATTGGTATTTCTAGTTGCGCATTTTTTTCAATAAAAACTTTTTATACAGGGTGTGTCATGTAACAGTGGCCAATACCAAGTTTTTATATTAAATGCAACATAATATGTTACAAACATGTGTCATTGAATTTTTGGATTCTTCAGAAAATTTTAGACATATTTCATGTTCAATATATTGTACCTATCTTCAACTGTCTCGGAAATATTAGGTGTTTTTAGATTTCTTCTATTTCAGCGTTTCTTTATAAGGATATAAAATAAAAAAAGGGTATAAATAGCTTTGTTTACTTTTGTTTAAAACTCCTTAACTTAGCAAATTGTTGTCTGTCTGCATGACAGTAGTTGCCATCGTTATAGTCGTTTGAATTTCGTTAACTGCATATCAGAAAAATGGTTTATTAACAGAATTGCACAAAATAACAATTCTACAGATGATTGGTTATGGAGATAAAACACGGACACAAATGGAAGTTGCTCGCTTATTTCATGAAAAATTTCCAAATTTGCCTCTTATAACTCAAGGGAAAATTAGTAAAATAGAAAAGTAGTTTTGCCAGCTTGAACATGTAAAGCAGATAAAGATAAAAAAGTAGCTGCCAATGCAATAAGTGATGATACCAAATTATAATAGATATTACGCTTGAGTTTGAGGAAAACCCACATACTACTAGTCAAAAAACAGCCCCAATGTTCGATGTTAGCCATTCATCGATTATTCGAACATTACAAGAAAATAAAATCTATCCCTATAAAATGATACCTACTCATAAGCTCATGGAAGATGATTTTGATAGCAGAACGTATTTTTGTGAACAAATGATGGCAATGTTAGATAACAATGTGATCCAATTAGAACATGTTTTGTTTTCTGATGAGTGCACCTTTACACTTCACGGTCATGCTAAGTCAGAATTGCCGCTATTGGTCTGGGGAAAATCTCTGGATTAGAGAAGAACATATACGCAATAGCCTAAAAAGGTTAATGTTTGGGCAGGAATAGTTGGAGATCATATCATAGGTCCCTTGTTCATTAATGACAATTTAAATGGCGATAATTATTTAGCAATGCTCAAAAATAATGTCTTGCCAACTTTGGCAAACTTATATCCTGATCCAGCAAACCCACAACTTTCAGCGAATATGATATGGCTTCAGCAAGATGGAGCACCGCCCCATTACCAAAACAATGTCCGGCAGTATCTCAACCGAGTATTTCCAAATCGGTGGATAGGGAGGCGTGGATCGATGAAATGGCCGGCACGATCCCCTGGTCTGACGCCATTAGACTTCTTCTTATGGGGTTATGTCAAAAATATTGTTTACAAAACTAAACCTCTCGACTTAGCTGACTTAAGAAGACGAATAGCGCTGGCATGGCGATTAGATCGGTCACGCCTCAGATGTTCAATAACATTAAAAGAAATTTCTATTTAAGATTAGGATGTTGCCAACACGTTCGCGGCGATCATTTTTAACGTCTCCTACATTAATGTTTTTTTTTACATTATTAAGGGCTAAACAGTATTTTCTTATTAGTTTTTGAGTGTGTTGATAATTTTTGCAATAAATCTGAAAACACTTAATATTTTTGATGGCAGTTGAAGATAGGTATAGGATATTGTACATGAAATATGTCTATTATTTTCTGAAGAATCCAAAAATTGAATAATATATAGGGTCTTGTATTTAAAATAAAAAAGTTGGCATTGGCCGCTGTAACGTGACACGCCCTGTATAAAAAGTTTTTATTGAAAAATATGCGCAACTAGAAATACCAAGCGACGTGTCCGAGCATTTTTTCGGACACGCCCCCATCTATTTATTATCGAATTTATTCCTTATGGCTGATACACACTGTACAGGATGTTTTTTTAAGGTCGACGAGCGGCCATATCTCGGAAACTACTGGGCATAGAAACTCAGAAAAAGAAAAATGATAATTAAAGTGGCCATGAGAAAATTCTGGAAATAGTTTTTAAGTTCCGCATTTTGCCGCAAGAGGGCGTAATTAAAAAGTAAATTTTAAAATTTTACATAAATCCGAAAATTCCACATTAAGGTATATGTTTGATAAAACCATTTTAAAGCATGGACAATTATGCATCATTTTGGTCTTATGCTCATTGGCGTACCGACTTTAATAAGAGTGGGGGAAGCTGTTGAAAGTGTAATCATTTAAATCGCTGTAACTTATAAACGACTTATCCGATTTTAGCAAACTAAAGACTATTTGATAGAGAAATGTATGCACTTTCACCAGTCGTATTTACTTGTCCAAAATATTTCTCAAAAAATGCTAGAGGGCGCAATTTGTAATAATAACAGTTTTTTTCGATTTTATCCCGAAAATTCAAATCATACGGTATAACTATCCATCATAATCGAAAAGTAGATGAAATTTGCAAGAAAATATGTGAAGAGCGCAGTTCGATATCTTTGTTCGTTTCAGAGTTATTGCCAAAACAATAATTTTTAATATAAATTGCGCCCTCTAGCAATTTTATTAAAAACTTTCGTGTACCATTAGATACGACAATTGAAGGTACTTCCAAACAAGCTTAAATTTAGTAAAATCGGATAAGTCGCTTAGAAGTTACAGCACTGCAAGTGTAAACATTAAAATCGCTGTAACTTCTAAACCACTTAACCGATTTTACTAAATATAAGCTTGTTTGGAAGAAAAAGGTAAGTTACCTTGAATTGTCGTATCCAATGGTACAAGATAGTTTCTAATAAAATTGCTAGAGGGCGCAATTTGTATTAAAAATTATTGTTTTGGCAATAACTCTGAAACGAACAAAGATATCGAACTGCGGTCTTCACATCTTTTCTTGCAAATTTCATCTACTTTTCGATTATGATGTCATAGTTATACCGTATGATTTGAATTTTCGGGATAAAATCGAAAAAACTGTTATTATTACAAATTGCGCCCTCTAGCAGTTTTATTAAACACTATCGTGTACTGTTGGATACGGCGATTGAAGATACTTACCTTTCTCTTCCAAACAAGCTTAGATTTAGTAAAATCGGATAAGTCGTTTAGAAGTTACAGCGATTTTAATGTTTACACATTCAATAGCTTCCCCCACTCTTATTAAAGTCAATGAGCATAAGATCAAAATGATGCATAATTGTCCAAGCTTTAAAACGGTGTTATCAAACATATACCTTAATGTGGAATTTTTAGAGTTATGTAAAATTTTTAAATTTACTTTTCAATTACGCCCTCTTGCGGCAAAATGCGGAACTTAAAAACTATTTCCAGAATTTTCTCATGGCCACTTTAATTATCATTTTTCTTTTTCTGAGTTTCTATGCCCAGTAGTTTCCGAGATATGGCCGCTCGTCGACCTTAAAAAAACACACTGTATTTGCCTTAGGTTTTTCTCATATCTTAAAATACGTTTCTGCAAATATAACAGCTATTGTCGATAAAACTTAAAGTAATCTGAATGGATACTCTATTCGTGAATCAATCCACAAATTGCTTTAAATAACACCATATCTTGTCATAAAAATCTTTATTGACAAATTTCTCAAGAATTTAAAGTGGCTCTTAACAGAATAGCAGTTTTCCGAAAGTACTTTGTGCATTTAAATTGAAGTTTAGAGATAGTCATAGTCGGTAAAAATATTGTTCAATTTCGGAAAATGGATGCGACGTTTATTATTATTATCAAATATAAAACTTTATATCATATAACTTGATAGCTTGCTTGCATATTTCAAGCTTTTTAAAATTACTTAACTTATTGAAACTTATCTCGATAAAAAAGTTATATTAAACAAAATTTAATATATACATTTTAGAAAGATATTTCAAGACGTACCATTGCGACAAAGAGATTTGCTATAATCTCCGGGACTAGCATAGGTAACATGTATATGGTCATGCTGCAAGTAAGCAAGTGTTGATTTGTCGAATAGCAAATTATATTTTTATCAATATTTGCTAGATTTGCTATATAAAAAAACGATAATGCTAGCACTAACTATAGAACAAAAAACTATAATTTAGACCGGATTGAGGAATAGGAAACCTGTAAGTTATATTAAACAAAATTTAATATATACATTTTAGAAAGATATTTCAAGACGTACCATTGCGACAAAGAGATTTGCTATAATTTCCGGGACTAGCATAGGTAACATGTATATGGTCATGCTGCAAGTAAGCAAGTATTGATTTGTCGAATAGCAAATTATATTTTTATCAATATTTGCTAGATTTGCTATATAAAAAAACGATAATGCTAGCACTAACTATAGAACAAAAAACTATAATTTAGACCGGATTGAGGAATAGGGAACCTGTAAGAGATATTGCTGTAAAATTGAGAGTAAGCAATAATACAGTTCGTACAAGCAAATCGTCAACCGATTTCAATTTTTTCTGCGCAAGAGTAGTTTTTAACTGGTTGGAAATTGCGTGCTCTGCGAACATGTTCCCAAAACCCAAACGGATAAGAAATTCTTTTTTTTTTCTATAAGGATAGCAGGTAACAGAAATCTAACCTAATAAATAAATCGTACCTCCTCTCTGTCAGAGCCAACCAACACTCAATATTCCGTATGTCAAAGGAGTATCTGAGAAAATAAGAAGACTAGGACAACGATATAACATCAACACCGTATTCAACTCGAGAGACACCCTAAGAAGCCACCTGACGAAGCAAAGCCTATAAGTCAAAAAGATAGGAAAAACTGCGTCTACCAGATCCCCTGCGAGCGCGGCCAATCTTATATAGGTGAGACAGTAAGACCACTAGAAACAAGGATTAACAAAAACAATACGTTAAAAGGAGAGACCGAAAAGTCAGGTGCAGCTGACCATGCCTGGAAACATTGTCACCATATCATGTGGTCAGAAGCTGAAATCCTACATAAGGAACCACACTGGAGGAAAAGAAAGTTCAAGGAAGCTGCTGCTATTCACCAGAATCCAGGCTGCTTTAGTAAACCATCATTAGACATAAGAAATATCTGGAAACCTTTGTTAGATAGATGTAATCTTAGGATAAGATCGCGTGCCAACTGAACGCATGACTGCACTTACCTCAGTTATGCTTCAGGGCACCTAGCTAGTATAAATAGTCCTGTAGTTACTTTACTTATTTAGTATCCACCTGAAGACGACTGGAGATACTTACCAGTTGAAACGTTGTGATTTAAAATAAATAAAGACAATGGAAGTCCAAAACGATTTCATCATTCAAGAAACATCATTGTCTCTAACCTTTAAACAGTCACTATACCGAGCTTGTCAACTTTCATCCACTTTTTATGAAAATGTCGATTTTTGTGCAAATAGTTAGCTTAATGTTAGATCTATGGATACCCAAACCAAATTACTCCAAATAATTACAGTTTTATTTAAAAACCACCGCACGTAAAGCGTCTAACTCCATGACCTACAATTATGAATACGGCTGCATACGGTAAAACATTCTAAATATAGCATTTCGCGCCATTTTACTATTGAGACGATAGGTTATACACGTGAAATAAAAATGGAGTTTGCTGTTTTTTAGTTCTATATTATGCATTTTGTAGAAGTCAGAATCGTCCTGTAAAATTTCT
This sequence comes from Polydrusus pterygomalis, assembly GCA_963969555.1. Lineage (NCBI taxonomy): Eukaryota > Metazoa > Arthropoda > Insecta > Coleoptera > Curculionidae > Polydrusus > Polydrusus pterygomalis. Next base: position 30,814,796 of record OZ018380.1, read on the forward strand.
ATTTTTGGAGTTAGACAGTTTGCACTCTAAGCCGTCGATATCAAGAAAGCCTTAGAGTTAGACGTTGTAAATACTGGAAACTTTGATTGCTTTAAAATATCAACAATCTAGTTTGATGAATGTATAAAAGGTCTTTAGTTCTGACCTCATACATTGCCAGGCCATTATAAAACACAATAATACGTTACGTATTTGGCATTACCAAACTTAAAAACGAGATGGCGAATGAGCCACAAGTGATTGCTCTTAAAAAAATTACTTAGTAAATATATCGGCCTAAATTTTACCATAAAATTTTAAAAATCCATTACAAGTTATAAATATAATTTATCCAAACTCAGTTTGAGGACATTCCAATCATTCCATACGGCGGTAAACAGTCTCAAAGAGACCGACCTCAACCAGGGTTGTCAGATCTTTCTTCTTCAATTTTTTCAGATTTTTTATTAAAAATGTTTCTTTTATATCAGTATTCAATTGTTAGTCAGTAACTTTCTTTGAAAGCTAGTTTGCAAATATACTTTAAACCGAGGAGTTTTGAGTGTGACAGAAAAAAATAACAAGCCATTCATTGTTATAATAATACATTATTTAGTCCTTAAGAAACAATATAACTGAAATCAAGACAAAAAGTGTTTTCAGTATTTACAAACAACTAATTAACTAACCCTTGTTTCTCGTATATACTTACATTGTGCTTACAAATCCGAAAATTTTGAAGAATTGGCAACAGCAAGGGATACAAGCGCCAGTTAAAGCGGCTGAGATAAGCTGAAGCGGTCTCCGACCCGTTCAACGATCGAATCTGTCAGACAGAGATAGGCCAGTGACCGCCGATGGCGTGGAAGAGAAGAAGATAAAATATACGTAATTTGGAACTTGTGGACGGGCTGGACAATGGTCCGAGAATGGAGTTCTGGTAAAAAAATTAAAGCATTTTCTGAGCAGTGTCGTGCCGTGTCAGTTTTTTTTTCTTATTTTAGTTTTGTGTATAGAATTTTTGAGTTACCTTATATTTATTATTTTAATATAATATTATTATATATACAGTGGGTTTATAAAGTATAGTATGTACAAACACCTAATGTAAAACAAACTTATAAATGCGTATACGCATTTTAATTATTTGTTTGGGACGCCTATGGTTAGGAAATTCCTACTGTTTAATGTCATTAAATTGACCGAAGAAGCACTATACCTACATTACCCAGCGTTAAGAGCGCATCATCGCTTTTACTCGCCACATGCATTTATACCATTTACTCAAAACCCTCTAAACTTATCGAATTTATTTCAAGATATATTTCTTTATTTTTAAATTATAAAGTAATTTTTGTACATTTAACGTCTATAATATTTAGCTTAGATAAATATTTCAAAAATAGTTGCAAGTGTTCGGCTGTCATCAAATATCACTAGTTAAATTTAATTAATCAGGAATAAATTTGTTATCACAGGAGAGCTAAAGGTTCAATCGTTGTCTGTCTTGTAATAGATTTTTAGTTTGGGCTTTTCTTTCGGAGAAAATAATTTTTAAAGTTGGCCTATTTATACTAACACAAATTATAGTATATATTTTAAAAATAAAAGGATAGTCGCAAAATCTGCTACATGAGAGATATAGTTTGAAGGATATGACCAGGCCTTTGAAAATGGTAAAAAGTGAAAAAAAATAATAGTATGATGAAACCCATAGGAAAAGGAAGAGAATATAACAAAAATAAAATGAAAAATATTTTACGGGCGATCCGAGGTCAGGAAGTCGAAGGGGGTGAGTTTTTAAGGGTAGAAAACGATTTATCTCGATTTCCGGCAAAACTACAAGTTCTATGGAAAAACGTTAAATAGTAAAGTTGTAGGTAATAAAAAGATCTACAACTTTTGTATTAACACTTTTTTCATATAAACTCAAAATTTATGTGAAAAATTCAAATAACCAAGTTTTTGGTTTTTTATTTTTATCTTTTACAAGAAAAAAATTTTTTTCACGAAATTTGGTGAAAACTTACCTTTTTATGTCCCAAACACACTGTAATTTTTTTGATTTAAAATATTTATTTTTTCACCTTATTTTGACTTAATATCGAAAAAGCACCCTAATTTTCAATCGAAAATTCTCACGTCAAAATATCTGCTTTTTTAAAAAAGTCGGTGGGCTTTTGGTTCGTTGAACTATCTACTTTCTGATGGTGTAAAAAAAATATACATTACTATGGTAAATGTAATGAAATCCCCTTTAAATCCTACCTTTAATTATATTTAGAACAACTATTTTCGCATATTTTTTGCGATCTTTATATATGTTTTATGGATTTTTAATTTTTTTGTTTATCAACGTAACATGGAATCTTACGTTTTTCGAGTAATTAAGGTATAAATTTTAATAAATAGCTCAAAATTGTACATAATAATTAAAAAAAAAAAATTCGGATTTGAGTTTTTTTCGTTTCTTTGCATTTTTTGAGAACATTTACCATAGTAATGTATATTTTTTTTACACCATCAGAAAGTAGATAGTTCAACGAACCAAAAGCCCACCGACTTTTTTAAAATAGCAGATATTTTGACGTGAGAATTTTCGATTGAAAATTAGGGTGCTTTTTCGATATTAAGTCAAAATAAGGTGAAAAAATAAATATTTGAAATCAAAAAAATTACAGTGTGTTTGGGACATAAAAAGGTAAGTTTTCACCAAATTTCGTGAAAAAAATTTTTTTCTTGTAAAAGATAAAAATAAAAAACCAAAAACTTGGTTATTTGAATTTTTCACATACATTTTGAGGTTATGTGAAAAAAGTGTAAATATAAAAGTTGTAGATCTTTTTATTACCTACAACTTTGTTGTTTAAGGTTTTTCCATAGAACTTGTAGTTTTGCCGGAAATCGAGATAAATCGTTTTCTACCCTTAAAAACTCACCCCCTTCCACTTCCCGACCTCGGATGGTCCGTAAATTATTTTTCCTTTCATTTTTGTTATATTCTCTTCCTTTTCCAATGGGTTTTATCCTACTATTATTTTTTTTGGTTTCGGATAGCTCTTTTAATATTTGTAATTTGAAGTAAATCGTAGGTGTAGTTTTGGAGAAATGCGGTGACTGGGGAGGGCAAGAAATTGGGTTTATTTTACATGCAATGATGCCCTCTTAAACATATTAAGGGAAAACCAAGTAATACCTACTTTATTTTATATGGGAGAATCATAATAGATGCAATATTTATGAGCAGCTTCATAAATGTTCTTACCCATCATATTTGACCATAAAAATCTTTAATGGGCAATATTCATAACTATAACCACATCAATTCTCCTACTAGAATGTGCTACTTAATAGGCAGGCATGAGACCTTTTATGTTCACATTATAATAAGTTTTGTGTTAAAAGATGTAAATATATCGGAATTAGGTTGCAGATGAAAACAGATAATATAACAGAGTTTCCTTTAAAAAGAACTTGTGGTTATAAGAGCAACGCGTAAACCTAGAAATTCTCTGTACTTATTTTGAGATTTTGACACGCAAAAGCTCAATGAAATATGTAAAAGTACCAGTAAGTAATAAATAATAAGGCATTTAAACTTCATACACTGAGAAAAATGATCTAATACAACGGGTTTGCTAAGACATTGTTTGCATTAATAGCTTATTTTGTATTAACCCATATTAAATAAATTGCTACTGTATCAAACCCGCATTAGTGTTATATCAATTCCAGATTTGCTAGAACAGTATTTTTATTGGTAGTTATCAGTTCCATTAGCAGCTGAGTCTTGTTGAATAATGAACTACTGTTATTATTTATCCAATCTCAGTTTGAGGACATTGCAATCATTCCATACGGCGGTAAACAGTCTCAGAGAGACCGACCGGACAACCAGGGTTGTCAGATCTTTCTTCTTCAATTCTTTAAGTTTTTTTATTAAAGATATTTCATTTATATCAATATTCAATTGTTAGTCAGTAACTTTCTTTGAAAGCTAGTTTGCAAATATATTTTAAACCGAGGAGTTTTGAGTGTGACAGAAAAAAATAACAAGCCATTCATTGTTATAATAATACATTCTTTAGTCGTTAAGAAACAATATAACTGAAATCAAGACAAAAAGTGTTTTCAGTGTTTAAAAATAACTAATTAACAAACCCTTGTTTCTCGTATATAGGTACTTACATTGTGCTTACAAATCCGAAAATTTTGAAGAATTGGCAACAGCATGTAATTTGTTGCGGTTGGATGCGCCAGGATATAAGCTGAACCGGCCCGTCTAACGATCGATTCTGCCAGACAGAGATAGGCCAGTGACCGCCGATGGCGTGGAAGAGACGGAGATAAAATTTACGTGGTTATGCCTTGATGAACGGGCCGGAGTCTGGTTGACGAGAATGAAGTTCTGGTAAAAAAATTAAAGCATTTTCTGAGCAGTGTCGTGCCGTGTCAGGTTTATTTTTCCGATTTTAGTTTTGTATATAGAATTTTTGAGTTACCTTATATTTATTATTTTAATATAATATTATTATATATACAGTGGGTTTATAAAGTGTAGTATGTACAAACACCTAATGTAAAACAAACTTATAAGTGTGTATACGCATATTAATTATTTGTGTGGAACGCCTATGGTTAGGAAATTCCCACAGTTTAATATCATTAAATTAACCTAAGAATCACTATAATACAGCAATTTTGTCAATAAATAAATTGTATATTCTCAATGCGACGCATTTTGTACCCAGTAAAGCGCTTTCTCTGCGATTAAGAAAACAGATCAGAGTGCCCAAAAACGAATTGTATCCGTTCGAACCTAGACGTGGGTGAGGGTTCGTAGCGATCGGCAATCGCCGCGCGTCTTAGTATTAGTTTTAACGTATTTGTTGCGCAGGTCACATCGCTGTTCGGAGTCTTCTTGCTGTCCTGTCTGAATTTGAATTCTATTGATCGTACCAATACCTGTTTCAATTAATATATTTTTACTTTGTATATAAGTTTTTTAAAACTTTGCATGTCAGATAAAGCAACAAAAGATTCCTATTTCGCATAACCCATTATTAGTATTGGACTTTATAATGGACGAATTTTACGATTTCAGTAAACCATGTTGCATAATAGCTAATTATATGCAATGTTAAACGACAAAAACAATATCACACTATATTAGAAGCTATTTAAATTTTTGAGAACTACCGTACTGATTTTTAGTGGTAAGTAGGTATACAGTGACCGGCAGAAAGTGCGCAGCATATGGAAAAATTTTTTATCTTTAAGTTGAGAAAATTAATTTTATTTTAGATAGGTTCTGCATGTTCTCAAACCAAAATAACACCCATTAAATCCGGTAAAAGTCTTATGGTATACGAGGTAGGATCAAAAATGTGAAATTCCGCTAAGAGTAAAGTACCTCCATCTTTCATTTTAGAATATTTTTTTACTAAGAATTATTGTTTTAATTTTAAAGTTATACTCAAATTCCAAATGTCGCCTATTTTGAACAAAAAAATGGATTTAATCGTATTTTCTGAATAACCCTGTATAAAAAATAAATGGCAACCGAATAGTACGAAAATAAGATTTTCTGCAGACTTTGTTAGAGATAACCGTCGATCATAAGTCCGATTAGTTTGTTTTCATAATATTATGGCTTTTTAAAATAAAAACATAAAAATAATAAATATTTTTGCTGCACACCGTATTTTATTTTCTGAGGGAACAAGTTAATTTCATCTAACTGATATTTTTTGATTTACATTGACTTAAAGCATCTCCTAAATATTATTTTAAACATTAAAGTATGCATAGAAAGTTTCCTTTTAATTTATAAAGAAAAAAATTTTAATTAAAAATATATTTTCCTCCTTATTTTGCGTGACGAATAAAATCTGTTCAAAATGTATTTTTAATTTAAATTTCTTTCTTTATAAATCAAAAGGAAACTTTCTATGCATACTTCAATGTATAAAAAACTATTTAGGAGATGCTTTAAGTCAATGTAAATCAAAAAATATCAGTTAGATGAAATTAACTTGTTCCCTCAGAAAATAAAATACGGTGTGCAGCAAAAATATTTAATATTTTTATGTTTTTATTTTAAAAAGCCATAATATTATGGAAACAAACTAATCGGAGTTATGATCGACGGTTATCTCTAACAAAGTCTGCAGAAAATCTTATTTTCGTACTATTCGGTTGCCATTTATTTTTTATACAGGGTTATTCAGAAAATACGATTAAATCCACTTTTTTGTCCAAAATAAGCGAAATTTGGAATTTGGGTATAACTTTGAAATTAAAACAATAATTCTTGGTAAAAAAATATTCTAAAATGAAAGATGGAGGTACTTTACTCTTAGCGGAATTTCAAATTTTTGATCCTACCTCGTATACCATAAGACTTTTACCGAATTTAATGGGTGTTATTTTGGTTTGAGAACATGCAGAACCTATCTTAACCTTATACAATTTAAAAACCATAATCATAATACACGTCATAAAAATGAAATAACCATAAAACCTAAAATAAATAAGTCCATAGGACAAAAAAATTTCAAATATTTATGTTTTTATTTAAACGATTATTTACCAACAAAAATTAAAAAATTGATTTCATTAAAAAAATTTGAAGTCGAAATAAAAACATGGATATTAAAAACAGACAATTTGAAAATATTTTTAGAAATGCTTTAATTAATTAATTAATATTGTTCTGAATAATTTATGAGTAATATTTTTTACTTAAAAATTATAAATTAATAATTTTATTATAGGTAATATATTTCTTCAAAAAAGCTGCGTTTATACTATAAATTAACATTTTTACTTTAAAAAAATTGATTTTTAATGCATATTTATGATTTATGATTTTACACTAAAACAAAAAATAAGATTTGCCCCTAACAAGCTCAGCTTCAGGGGATTGAAGAATAAGTTTATTGAAGACAACATAAACATATTTATTATATTATTAAATTTTTAAATAAACTTATTATTATTATTATTATTATTATTATTATTATTATTATTATTATTATCTAAAATAAAATAATTTTTCTAAACTTAAAGATAAAAAACTTTTCCATATGCTGCGCACTTTCTGCCGGTCACTGTATACTTTAATAACCGTAGCAAGCAAATAATATTATAATTAATATAAAGTTTCATTACAACTGCAAGTCGGAAATATTACAGTATAATATAAAACTAGGTTACACCCCAAATAGAACCTGTAAATTACTGTAAGTATTTAGAGCAATACTGGTTATAAACCATTCTATGGGTAGCAATAACTTCTATTTCCTATATAAGTATATAAATTATCGTGATATTATCACTACACAACGGTCTAGCAATTAGTTTCGTTGTCTTACAGTGGGAAAGCGCGTTGCTATCGCATATAGTATTAAACAATTGTATAAAAAGTATGTGAATTCTTATAAGGAATAGAAGGCTTTTTTCTCAGTGTACCTGAAAGAAACTATTTTTATGATTTTTGTAATAAAAAGTTTACTCACTAAATTATATCGACCCAAATTTTACTATAAAATTAGAAAATGCCATTATAAGTACATTATTAAGTCTTAGACATACCGAGTGGCCCAGTAACTTTTACTATTTTTCAAAAACGGGGTTGTTGTTAAATTAAACAGGGTGTCTCCAATAATAGTGAAACATGTTTTTTTTTTTTTAATTATAACGTCCTGTAGATTATGTATTTTTGGATTGTTTAATTTTAAGAACATTGTGTAAAACATATCCTATGCTAAAATTAACTAGACCTAGAAATGCTAGTTTAGTAATGCAAGGGGAATAGGCATTCTTTTTTTTATAGTCCTGTAGTACTATGTTGTAACAAAAACCTTCAGACACAATGGAAACTTTTTTCAAACACATCTACTGATTCTTTAAATGATAATAATTTAGAACAGCGAGGTCCTAAAATGACTTTTTCTAATTTTGACATATAAAGTGACACTTTTTAAAACTGATTGACATTATGAAACGTCTTACTTTTTGTAACTAGTTGCATAAAGTAAAATTTTATGCAATTGGTGACGAAAAATGTATTTCAAAATTAGTGACAAAAAGAATTATTCTATTTATTAAACTGTTATAATACAAGTTAAAAACATAAATTATAAATTAATTAACTATTATAAATATTGATAACACAATTATTGCAATTATTCAAATTAATTCCCGACGACATATTTTTTTCATTTTAAAAGATCAGCGCCACTGTCTGCTAGGAAAGTGGCATAGCTTCTTCTGAAGCAGTGGCCAGTATATAGAACAGGATTTGAAAGACCAAGAAATTGTGCAATAACTTTTGGCAGACTGCTAAATGTGTTAATTCTCACAGGATTTCTGGTACATTTTCCATTCGCATATTTTACAAAAAAACTGTTGTGTTTAAGAATCTGGGGACGCAAATTAATATATTTTCTTAATATTTCAACAAGATTCGTATTTTCAATGTCTCCAGTGGTAATTGCACACTGCCGTATAACTTTTGTTTTTGAAGGTGGGATATCAACACGAAAATGGCTTCCTTCGTCTATAACATTTTCAATTGGAAGAAAAGTTAATTCTGCTTTTCTGCATGCTCCTGCCATTCCAATTATCATTGCAACCTTAGCCATTAAGTATTCTTTGTCATCAGCTTCCAATAAAAATTTGGCAAAATCTTTTTTAATAAAAACTTTTGACTTTTTAGCACTGTACCCGTCCGCTTGCCTTTTAATATATGCTACCAAATTTGTATATTTTTTAATATCAATATTCCTTTTCAGATTTAGTTCAGACCTTAACATTGAGTAAAGTGTCCATAATGTGGAAACTTTTAGATCTTTCTTACCCTCGAAATATGCAAGTAAAACTTTCTCATTAACATGTTTAATTTTCTTCTCATCACACCACGTAACAAATTTGTCGTATGCCAAATCATAAACTGCCTTTAACTTTTTGGGAATTACTGATAATATAGCATTACCTGCTGCCTCTTCAATATCGCTTGGTAGCTCTTCAGAACTTGAATGACTCATTTAAAAAAAATAAAACTAAAAATATATCAATCTCGCTAAAAACCTTTCGTCTAGACTTTTTTACAAAATGTCAAACTGACAACTAACATGAAGTAACAGCAACAATAGCTATTTATGCCATCAGTTATATGTCAAAATTAGAAAAACTAAATTTATGTTTTCCAAATTTTTATCAATTATATTAAATTTTATTTTTTTATTACTTTCTTCAAAATTAGAAAAAATCTTGTATGCAATACGTTACGAAAAGAAATTTTGTGTAACTTGTGAGTTTTTGCGAAACTCACTTCGTTCGTTCCGCAAAAATCTTACGCGTTACACAAAATTAGGCATTTCGTAACTGATGGCATAAATAGCTATTAAAAAATATTTGCGAATAAGTGAGTAAATAAATACTATCTACATGTTAACAAAATCGCGTTTAAAGTATCGGAAATTTTTTGCGTTTAAAAAAGTATCTTTAAGACTACAGCGTAAAATGCTTTGACCTTCGTAGCAAAGCGACCTCCCTCAGACCAATGGCCTTCCTATACCACACTATACCTACTCTCAACGCATGATTTCATAGCATCTGAACTACTTTGTGTCGTTCAATTTCAATTTACTTAACTAAATAAAATAGTTTTTGAGTTATTAACGATTTTTCGAAAATTTGATGTTTTGCAACTTTTAAAAAACATGCACCTGTCGTGTCATGGAATTTGGGTTATGGAATATGATCGTTAAGTAGCCAATAAACGATATTTTAAAAAATAAAAATATTTTCTCCACGACCATTACTGAATGCAATAATTCCAAAATCATTTTTGATAATAGAATGTAAAAATTCTCGCTCTTGAGTTGGAATATTTATTCTGAAACACTTGCCTCTTATGCGTTTTGCGTGTATTTTCATACTCGTGGTTCCTCACGCTCGAATCGAATTTTCATTCCAACCTCGTTACAGAATCTACTATTCCGGGGGCTTTAAAAATGATTTTCTATAGGTAATAATTTTAAACCCTTAAAAAGATCTATAGTTTTTGACCCTTTTTAGTCTCGAAAATGATCTTGTTGTAACTGGACAAAACTGTTTTGGCTCTTTCAAGAAATTCAGAAGTCCATTTGATGACAAACCAAGATCTTTTATTTGAAGGATCTTGTCTAAAAATTTTGTTTTTCAATGTCATTTTTATAAATGTTGACCAAAGTACCACATTTTCTTTGATTTCGGCCGTGTTCATGGCATCATGGCTGATGGTTCATTTAAAAATCCAAATTCTACTTGAGTCTCTACATAATATGTCTCGCTCCTCCTCGAATGTTCCCTTAGAAAAACTTAAATGCGAAAATGAATTATTTTCTTTAGTTTAAACTGTACGTCGCCTTTCCTTGTCTCATCAAGCTGTAACTTTCTTCTCGTTATTTTTGTGGTATTAAGCTGGTAATTTTTATTTTCACACAAGTTATCTGCTTCAGATTTGAATGTTTTGAAACTATTCCTCAAAATTGTTGACGTTGTCGAATACCTATGTCAAATACATTTTTTTGAAATAGGTAATATATTTACATATCAACTTTTTTTTTTAACGTAACATAATATTGTATTAAAAGAGAATATTGTGGCATATCGGACAAGTGTGTAACTATTTTTTATATTGGAATACACAGGGATCCAATTTTAATGGATACCCTGGGGGCGGCTAGACCACGACGGCCGTTTCGTCCTTGTTAGGACTCTACGGGGCAGCCATAACCCAAGCAGTTCCAAGAACGACGGTAAAATGTACTAAAAGCCTATTTGCAAAATCCAAGCGGCCATCAATACACCGTAGCGCCATCCCAGCGGAATTAACTCCAATAGGCAGTCACACTGGTAATAATCGAAAGGTAGACAACTAAGTAAACCACGAAGTGCATCACAATCCAGTATAGGGAACGTTATTTGCGTTTTCACCGAAAACATCTGCCATTTTGCAGACCAGAAAACAGATCAACGCTGGCACCCAATAGAATGCGCTCAATCGGTTTAAGTTTTGAGCCATAAAAATGTTTAGAAGATGATATTTCATCATGTTTAGATGATATATCATCATGTTTAGATAATATAAAAATAGTTACACTTGTCCGATATGCCACAATATTCTCTTTTAATTATTTTCGCGGACATTATAATATCATCATCTAAACAATAATATGGTATATTTTTACATTCTACGATCAATTCCAGACATTTTTTTATAAATCAAGCCGTATACCTATCTCCAACCGTTTACGAAATATTAACACTTTAAAGCTGGTATGCGCCGTTGATATATTTCTCGACGGAACTGATGTCACAATCTTTAAGGCATTGACAATGACAATTTGCTATTTAAGTTTGAGATGTCAAAAACTGTTAGTGAATGTTTATCGCATTTGTTTTTCAGATGAAGCTATGTTTTTTTTTAAATGGTCATGCAGGTTAATAGAAAAAACTACAGATACTGGGGCACAGGAAATTCCTTACTGGTTCATAGAAAATTACGCCCATATTATAATGAAAAGTTATAGTATCCAGTACCCAGTATTAATTAATAATTGATTTGATTGACAATAAACTCTTTACTGACACTTTGAGCGTGAGTACTCAGTTTAATCATAGGCTGCAATTGCCAGTTTTATCCTATCTCTATCTTTGACCTACATATACAGTGTGACCAGTTAAGTCCGCATCATATGGGATTTTTTTTTTAATAGCTTTATTCGAAATTTGACTTTGGCATCAAGTTCTGCTTCGATCGAGATGAAAATTAAACAAAAAAATAGTAGTCACGTGATTCGCATTATCTGTCAAATTTTAATTTTAATTTTTTCCAAAAAATAATTCAAAAGTGGGGTTATTTCTGAAAATATCGAAAAAAGTTATTAGAAAAAATTTTTTTAATGCATTTTCTAGCCCAAATGGAAAGTTTCAGCTGCATAAGGTAATTTTGATTTTTTACCCATCACTAAAATTTATTTTCCACTTAATGAACATTTTACTGATGACACTGTGTTCTTTTTTGTCTTAATATTAAGGTGTATTTAGACATAAACTACGTTTTCAAAAATACTTATTTTATGAACTTATCAAAAACAAATAAACTTTGCATCATATGCGAACAAATTTTAATAGCCCAATTTTGAATTTGTAGAAAAACACACGTTTAATATAGCGCTTCCATAAAGAAAATATATCTGAAATAAAGCATTGTCAAAACTAAGAAGTTTTATGTAGGTTGCGTCGAGTCTTATTTTGCAAAAGTGGTGCAATTTACAAAATATGGGTAAAAAATCAAAATTATCTTATGCAGCTAAAATTTTGCATGTGGGCTAGAAAGTGCATTTAAAAAAACTTTTTCTAATATCTTTTTTCTATACTTTCAGAAATAACCCCACTTTTGAATTATTTTTTGGAAACAATTAAAATTTGACAGATAATGCAAAACAAGTGACTACTATTTTTTTGCTTAATTTTCATCTCGATCGAAGCAGAACTTGATGCCAAAGTCAAATTTCGAATAACGTTATTAATAAAAAAATCCCATATGATGCGGACTTTACTGGTCACACTGTATTTTGCGCCCCCCAAAAATTATGTGCCAGACGACTTGGGCCTTTATAATAATATGCCTCTGACGACATATGGCATATCAAAACATACTACTTTAAGATCTAATAGTTTTAATAGACAAAATTTAGTGAATAAGGAATAATGGTTTATTAATATAAATAGGTTCCAAAATGAGATGCAAATTATTTGCGTATTTTCACACAGTTTTTGTACGGATTTAATTATTTAAGGACACGACCGATAAAAGCAATTAGAAACTCGGCATGAGACTAAACGACTGCACGCTGACTAGACTAAACTGCTTAAAATTTAAAATATATGGTTGGTACTGGGTAATCCGATGTCTGGGATTTTAATGGAACCTCATTTTAAAGTTACATTATCTATACCCGAAGCGAATAATTGATTTTTATTAACACAAGTTTTTCATACAACGAATTTGATTCATTCACAGGCATCCAGGGGCGTCTCTAGACACTTGCGAATGAGGGGATGGGGGACGCGATGGTCATGTAAATTTCAACTCATGATGCTGGAAATTTACATTGGACATTGTTTTTTAACCATACAGAAAACTTATAAGGGATAAAGTTAAAAATTCCAAGTTGAAAAATAAGGTCAAAATACGCCAGTGAAAATGCATAAAAAAATATTTGTAAACAGTGGCAATTTAAAAGTAATCCTACATATTTTATAAGCTTTAGATATGAAAGCATCTCCTAAACATGTCCCCAGTGTGTTGGGGGTAAAATTGCTCCCACGTCGGACATTTTATAGATCGCGTTTCTTCTAGAAATACCCCATAGGCCTTGTTTAACGAACTGTATTGAGGATATAAGTTGCTTCAATTTATTTTTTATTCCGGAAAATATGCCGGTAAAATAATCGAATGAACTCAGTATCAAATTGTTGTTAACTAGTCGAAATTTACTATATATAAACTAGAAAATAGGTATATAATTTTTTTTACTGTGTACTAGGTACAACGTTCTTACTTTGTTCTATATACAGGGTTTCTTCCGGTGACCTTCCATTAAAATATTTGAGATAGTAATGCGATTTGAATCCTGCATATTTGAATAATGGGGTTTTCGATAAGTCGAAAACTGGAATAGTTAGGTACAGATAGGAGAATAAAGAGCACATTTAAGTAGCTTCTCAAATCAATAATAATATACAGGGTAATACATTTAAAAAAATATACTTATGCTCACTTTTTCAAGTAACCAAATTAACTGTATTTTTAAACCAACCTGTTTATCGCAACTAAGATTTGGGTGTGGGGTTGAAAGGCCCCTGGTATTATTTAACTGTCCATTAATTTGTAGGATCTTAATATTTCAGAGTTAAAAAATATCATTATTTATTATATTATCCTGAAAATTTAGCTGTTTACACGTAAAAATAAATTGATGGTCAACTATTACCATTTGTTGAGCAAGAACCTAAACTTTTAACCCCGAACCTTCCTATTTTCCCATTCGTCAAATGATGGCGTTGTAGTACCTAGTAGTAGTAAGTAGTAACATGTTTTATTTAGCAAAAAGCTACAATTAAATATTTTTAAATACATTTTTCTAGATTTATTTTTAAATTTTAAAACGCAACCATCTTTTAAGAAAAACAGACAGAAAGGTTAAACATTTTGCAAATTGTATTAAATATTACGTATCATTTTGTTTTTTAATTAAATGTAATTTTAAAGTTTTTTTAAACAGTTTTAATGATTTTTGAGATTTAATAGAATTTTCCAAATTATTATATTCTATCAAACTTTTATAAAAAATAGATTTATAAGCTAATGTTTTAGACACTCTATCCACATAAAAATTTTGATTAGTTCTTGTTTTATAATTATGATGGTCATAATTAAAAGAACAAAAAAATTTTAAACAATCAGGAAATAAATTATTTTTAATTTTATGTATAAAGATACATACTAAGTAAAAAAATTAAATTTCTGATATTCAACCATGCAATCTAAATTTTTCAACATAAAATTATTTTTTGTATATTTGTCACAATTTAAAATAATCAGCATTGCTTTATTTTATAAAATTTGTACTTTATCAAATATTTCCTCACTAGCACAATATAAAATTGAAGAACAATAAAGAAAATGTGGTAATATAATAGTATTAAATACAGTTTTTTTAGAAAACAAACTTAAATTAGAACTGATTCTTTTAAAATAACCTACTTCTCCGGCCATCCTCGATATAATACTTTTAAAATAATTAAAAAATTTTAATTTTGAATCAATGGTTATCCCTAAATATTTAAAACTGTTTACTAATTCCAATTTTTCACCATCAATTACAACATTTATATTTTGACAATTTAAATTATTACCCATAACCATACATTTGGTTTTTGAAATTCTAATTTTAATTTATTTACTTTTAGCCAATTTAATAATATATTTATCTCAGAATTTACAGTATTTAGACCATCAAAAATATTTAAAACATTAATGTAGATTAAGGTGCCATCAGCAAACATTTGTAACTTACACATTTTTAAAACTAAACGCATATCGTCGATTTATAAAATAAATAATATTGGACCTAATAATATATACTTCCTTGAGGAACTCCTATGTTATTTATTTTTTTATTTGAATATGTTTTTGAAATTTTTGTTTTTGTGATCTGTTATTTAAATAATTTTTAAACCATTTATAAACGTTTCCGCGAATACCATACTGATACAATTTACTAAATAATCTAGCCCTGTCAATTGTTTCGAATGTCCGCTTAAAATCGAAAAATACAGCTATAACATTTTCCCCTTTATCAACGGTTCTCTTCCACGTCTCAATCACACATTAAATGGCTGTCTCTGTCGAGTACCCTTTTTTTTAGTGCGCATGCCTAATCCGGTGTAGCTTTGTTTACATGCACGAGGCCATACATTTACCACTTTCGTGATTATTGTTTGCTTATCTACCTGGTAAGTGTCTATGGATACAGCACATCAGAATGAAAAAAGAAGGTTACAGTTCTTAGGATGATTTCTAGTCAGTGGTTAAACCAATACATACAGGGTGTTTCATTAAGGTCGAAAAGCGGCCATATCTCGGAAACTACTGGGCATAGAAACTCAGAAAAAGAAAAATGATAATAAAAGTGGCTATGAAAAAATTCTGGAAATAATTTTCAAGTTCCGCATTTTGCCGCAAGAGGGCGTAATTGAAAAGTAAATTTTAAAATTTTACATAACTCGGAAAATTCCACATTAAGGTATATGTTTGATAACACCATTTTAAAGCTTGGACAATTATGCATCATTTTGGTCTTATGCTCATTGGCGTACCGACTTTAATAAGAGTGGGGGAAGCTGTTGAATGTGTAATCATTTAAATCGCTGTAACTTATAAACGACTTATTCGATTTTAGCAAACTAAAGACTATTTGGAAGAGAAATGTATGCACTTTGACCAGTCGTATTTAGTTGTCAATAATAGTTCTCAAAAAAAATGCTAGAGGGCGCAATTTCCAATAACAATACATTTTTTGATTTTACTCCGAAAAAATAAATCATACGGTATAATTATAATACCATAATCGAGAAGGAGATGAAATTTGCTAGAAAAAATATTAAAACCGCAGCTCGATATCTCCGTTCGTTTCAGAGTTATTGCCAAAACAATAATTTTTAAGACAAATTGCGCCCTCTAGCAATTTTATTAGCAACTATCTTGTACATTGGATACGACAATTAAAGGTACTTACCTTTTTCATCCAAACAAGCTTAAATTTAGTAAAATTGGTTAAGTCGTTTAGAAGTTACAGCTATTTTAATGTTTACAGTTTCACTTGATAAGAGTGGGAGAAGCTATTGAAAGTTAAAACATTAAAATCGCTGTAACTTCTAAACTACTTATCCGATTTTACTAAATTTAAGCTTGTTTGGAAGAACCTTCAATTGTCGTATCTAATGGCACAAGATAGTTTCTAATAAAATAACTCAGAAACGAACGGAGATATCGAGCTGCGGTTTTAATATTTCTTCTAACAAATTTCATCTACTTTTCGATTATGGTATCATAATTATACCGTATGATTTATTTTTTCGGAGGAAAATCAAAAAATGTATTGTTATTGCAAATTGCGCCCTCTAGCATTTTTTTTTTAGAACTATTATGGACAACTAAATACGATTGGTCAAAGTGCATACATTTCTCTTCCAAACAGTCTTTAGTTTGCTAAAATCGGATAAGTCGTTTATAAGTTACAGCGATTTAAATGATTACACTTTCAACAGGTTCCCCCACTCTTATTAAAGTCGGTACGCCAATGAGCATAAGACCAAAATGATGCATAATTGTCCAAGCTTTAAAATGGTGTTATCAAACATATACCTTAATATGGAATTTTCGGAGAAATTTAAAAATTTACTTTTCAATTACGCCCTCTTGCGGCAAAATGCGGAACTTGAAAATTATTTCCAGAATTTTCTTATGGCCACTTTTATTATCATTTTTCTTTTCCGGAGTTTCTATGCCCAGTAGTTTCCGAGATATGGCCGCTCTTCGACCTTAATGAAACACCCTGTATATTTTTATGCTTTGAGTTGATTCTATTAACTTCAGAAATAACATTGATATGTTCAAATTGATTATTTTATAATTAGAAGCACCTAAGTATATTTAATCCCTCAGGAAAAAATCTATTCGAGTTTGTTTTGTTTTGTTTTGTTTTTTCCTTTCAACAGACCCTTATGCATAATTTTTTACTCTTAATTACTGTATAAGATGCCCATAATTTTTAAGAATTGATATACATTTTTGGCTAGTAAAAACAGCCAGAAATAGTGATACAGCAATTTTAATAATTTTTTATTTAATACAAAGAAAATATCTAATTCTGCTAACATGCAAATGAACGAAGTTTACTAACTAATCCCACCATGTTACAGTTAACGCTGGCCAATTAATTTTGGGTAGTAAGTTTAGTGGTTTTCAAGTTCCCAGAAGACCATTTACTTGCGGAATGACTTAGGACAACAATCTGAAATTAGTTTGCTATACTTAGAAGAAATAAATATTTGGTTTGCGGTAGGTACTGGCCAATTTATTAGAATTAACTTAAACATACTATTATGTCATTTTTTAAATGTAAGATGCGATTTTATACTCATTATTTATTTGTTTAATTTAATATAAATTTATAAAACACTAGTCACCATAACCAGTGAGGTTCTACCTATACACTGGGAAGTGGGAAAAAGCCTTCTATTTCTTATAATTTGACATACTCTTTATACAACAACTGTTTAATACTATATGTGACCGCAACGCGCTTTCCTACTGTAAGACAACGAAAATTGCTAGACCGTTCTGTAGTGATAATATCACGGTAATTTAACCAATATAAATTGGGAGTTAATTCTACCATAGAATGGTTTATAGCCATTATTGTTCTGAATATTCACAGTAATTATCAAGTTCTAATGAGGGTGTAATCTGGTTTTATATATTGTATTAGTTCAGACTCTCAGTTGTAATAAAACTTGATATTAATCATAATAATATTTGCTTGCTACGGTTAAGAGAGCATATACTTACCACTATAAATCAGTACTGTAGTTCTCAAAAATTTAAATAGCTTCTATAGTGTGATACTGTTCATGTCGTTTAACATCGCATATGATTATCTATTATGCAACATGGTTTACTGAGATGGTAAAATTCGTCCATAGATTATAAAGTCCAATACTAATGATCGGTTGTGTGAAATAAGATTCTTCTATTACTTTATCTGACCTGCAAAGTTTCATAGTACTTAAATATACAGTAAAAATAAATTAATTGAAACTGGTATTGGTACGATCAATAAAATTCAAATTCAGACAGGACAGCTAGAAGACCCCGAACAACGATGTGACCTGCGCAACAAATAAGTTAAAACTAATACTGCAGCGCGCGGCAATTGCCGAACGCTACGAACCCCTATCAACGTCTTGTAGATTACAGGTTCTAACGGATACAATTCATTTTTGGGAACGATGTTCTGCTTTCTTAATTGTAGAGAAAGCGCTTTACTGATAACAAAATGCGTCGCATTGAGAATATACTATTTATTTCTTAACAAAATTGCTGTATTAAAAGTAGTTCATTATTCAACAAGACTGTGCTGCTAATTTTTTTTTATGATCGAGAACAAGCACTATAGGAAAACTCCTTTAAGGCGCTCTGGGAGCGGTACGTGTGCGAAGAAAGCGATTCACGTTTTTCTTGAATCGTTGGAGGTTATATTCGGTTGGAAACACGGTCTCAGAAAGGCCGTTCCACAAAGATGACGTCCTTCAAATGAAAGAGTTCTGAAACAATGATGTTCGGGGTGTACTAAGTTGAACCACATAGGGATGAGCGGCAGTGGTTCGTCGTGTGTTTCTGCTATGTATTGCTCTAGGTGGAATCGAGCGGGCATGTCGAACACTTGCCATGGAAATATCTGTAGAAGAGCGTCAAATCACCAATCTGTCTTCGATGTTCTAAGTTGTCGAGGTTCTTAGTCAGCTCGTGGTCGCCGATTAGACGAACGGCTCTCCTTTGAATGGAATCCAACAATCGAAGGGTATGCTTCGGTGCAGAACTCCAGATATGAGAGCAGTATTCCAGTGATGGTCGAATCTGGGCTTTATAGAGTGTCAAAAGTTGTTGAGGTGTATACAACTTTTTGGCACGGAAAAGTACACCGAGCTTCTGAGAAGCTGCCTTGGCGATTGCCACAACGTGATTATGCCAAGACATATTTCCTCCCAGGTTGACACCCAGCAAATTAATAGACGAAGTCAGTGGAATTGCGTGTCCTGCCATAACGATATCGGGTTCTGCAATGTTAACCTTCTTAGAGAAAACTGCTGCCTGGGTTTTTTGAGCGTTAAATTCGACTTGGTTACTGTCACCCCAAGACAAAATTTCTTCCAGGTCTTTATTGAGGCGTGATACCTCATGTTGTCTGCGAAGATGTGCGTCAGCAGCAGATGTTTGAGATTTCAAAGTAAAAGATGAGATAAGTGTGCTGTCGTCAGCAAAGCTATATATAGGATTTTCTGTTTTCGCTAGAAGGTCGTTAATCGTCGTTAGAAGAGAGTGGGGAATAATATGGTCCCTTGAGGAACACCAGCATTGATGGTGAATATGTTTGAGAGAAACCCGTCAATCGCCACTTGCAGATAACGGTCCTTGAGGAAGCTAGACAACCATGAACAAAATCGACCGGGCATACCATAAGAACGCAGTTTACTTAGGAGCCCCTCGTGCCAGACACGGTCAAAGGCTTTAGAGATGTCCAGTGCAATGGCCCGGGACTCCCCATGATGTTCGATTGCGTTGCTCCAAAGATGCGTGACATAGGCTACAAAGTCTCCTGTTGTTCTGGACTTACGAAAACCATACTGATGGTCGCTGATAATTTTAAGGCCTTCTAGGTATTTTAGAAGTTGTTGGTTAATAGCTTTCTCCATCACCTTTGATATAACTGAAAGCAATGCGACTGGTCGATAGTTGTTTGGCAGGGTTTTCTTGCCTTTCTTTGGTATAGGCTGGACTCGCGCCGTTTTCCAGTAAGATGGAAATATTCCTTTTTTGTAGGATAGGTTAAAAAGTCTACAATGCTAATGGAACAGATTACTACCAATTAAAACACTGTCCTAGTAAATCTGGAATTAATATAATACTAAAGCGGGTTTGATTCACTAGCAATTTATTTAATATGGGTTAATAAAAAATAAGCTATCAATACAAACTATGTCTTAGCAAACCTGTTGTACTAAATCATTTTCCTCAGTGTAATGATTTTTTCACGTAAACTTTTAACTGTAAAACTGAAAATAAGAAACTAAATAAACTTAATTACTTCAACAAGAACGACCTATAAGATAACATCAACAATCTTTTTGAATAGTAAAAGAAGCACATATAATCGTGGGCTTCATAGTAATTAAACAAAATATTTAGAAACAGAAAGTCGTATTGTGAAATGACAAAAAAAATGTTATTATCCTTGAATATAAAAATAATTAGCAAGAGAAAAGGGTACCATTAATATTCAACTTTATACTAAATTTAAAATGCTAATATTGTGTTCTGTGTGACACTGCTATAAGTTAAGTTTTCTTTGTAGTATTGTTTTCAGTGACATAACAAATGAGTATTGAAATATCTCGTGTAATAGACACCATACCAGTCGATGACACCGATTAATCCATAATACTATACAAAATAAAGTATTTTTTAAATCGAGAGAAAAATATAGTTATTAAAAATTACACTGGCCAACAAGATTTTTCTAACACAGGTCAGCTCTTTATTTTTAAAATGGAAATACCCTTCTAATAATAGAAAAAATATTCGGAAAGCCCCAATACCATTTTTCAATAGCTTAATAAGACCATTTTACATTAGCAGGTAGTCAATTTAATTAGGGGACGGTTAAAATGGATGCATTTTATAACAGAAAAATTACCTGCACTGTAGGAATTTTAGTAGGACTTCAAGGAGGATTTACAAAATATTGCTGTTTTCTTTGTTTGTGGGACAGTCGTGCAGTAGATCAGCATTATGTAATAAAAGCTTGGCCACAAAGAAGTAAATTTCAGCCGGGATCTCAAAATGTTAAGTTTGCACCTCTTGTAGACCCCGAAAAAGTCCTTTTGCCTCCTCTTCACATTAAACTTGGGCTGATGAAAAACTTTGTGAAAGCTATGAATAAAGACAGTGATGGATTCAAATACCTAAGACAAGTCTTTCCCCAGTTAAGTGATGCCAAATTAAAGGAAGGCATTTTTATTGGGCCACAAATCAGAAAATTGCTGGACGATGTCAACTTTACAGAGAAGCTTACCAGGCAGGAACTCAAAGCATCGAACTCATTTGTTAGTATAGTAAGGGGATTTTTGGGCAACAATATGGATGCAAACTATCAACAGTTAGTTGATGAACTTTTAGATTCATACAAATCGCTTGGTGCCCGAATGTCATTAAAAATTCACTTCCCCCATTCCCATCTGTCATTTTTTCCTGAAAATTTGGGAGCTGTCAGTGACGAGCAGGGTGAAAGGTTCCACCAGGATATCAGGACAATGGAAATTCGCTATCAAGGACGATGGGATCCAGCCATGATGGGTGATTACTGTTGGTTTTTGAAAAGAGAAGATATGACCCCTCATAAAAGGAAAAAAAATTAATTAGTGTGTTCAGTTAATATTTGTAATGTTTGTGTTTTTCTTAGTTGTAAGGTATGTTTAGTAGGTGTAAAAATTTAAATATAGTCGATATACACAGTTAGAAAATTCTTAAATTATTTTTTAAATAGGTATTAAATATTGTAACATTAAATGTGGTACTATAAATGTAACAAGAAAACGTTACGTGTTACAACTTTTTTTTTCTCATTTTCGTATTTGGATAGGTCCATTCTACCACAAGATGCTATTTAGCTTTGTGTTACAACAAAAAAATAATTTTTTGTCGGCCAGTGTTATTAAAGGCTGTATGGTAAAGGACAATTTTAACTTAAGCTGACATCGAGAAATCAATATTGCTTTAAAAAGAAGTTTTAAAGATAAAAGATGTAATAAGTTAATGAATGAAAATGAAATGAAACTTTTGTTATTTTATATAGTGCATGCACTGGTTTTATGAATTTGTAGCTTATTATAGTGAACATGAAAACATGTGTGACTGTCACATACGTTACCATAATATATCTCTAGCAAAAATAGTTTATAATGATTATCTTATTGTCTAAACTAGAACAAATATGTTAATAATACTTAATTCTAAACTAAAATTTAAAAAACTGCACAAGGAAAATGATCTAATACAACAGACATAGTTTGTATTGATAGCTTATTTTTTATTAAGCCATATTAAATAAATTACTAGTCTACCTACTATCAAACCCGCTTTAGTGTCATATCAATTTTAGATCTGCTAGAACAGTACTTTTATTGGTATTAATCGGTTCCATTAGTAGCACAGTCTTGTTGAATAATGAACCACTTTTAGTACAGCAATTTTGTTAAGAAATAAATTGTATCTTCTCAATGAGACGCATTTTGTTCCCAATAAAGTGCTTTCTATACAATTAAGAAAGCATAACAGCGTCCCCAAAAACGAATTGTATTCATTAGAACCTATAATTCACCAAGACGTTGGTGTGGATTCGTTGAGAACGGCAATCGCCGCGCGCCGTAGTATTAGTTTTAACGTATTTGTTGCGCAGGTCATATCGTTGTTCGGAGTATTCTAGCTGTCCTGTCTGAATTTAAATTCTATTGATCGTACCAATACCTGTTTCAATTAATTTATTTTTACTTTGTATATGAGTTTTTTAAAACTTTGCATGCGTTTTGCAAGCAATAGAAGATTCTTATTTGGAACAATCCATCATTAATATTGGGCTATGCACGAATTTTACGATCTCAGTAATCTATGTTGAATAATAGATACTATACAGTGTCCGCAAGAAAGTCCGCATCAAATGGGATTTTTTTTTATTATTAGGTATAGGTAAAAATTGAAAAGGCAGTTAGTTTTTGCTTACCTAAAAACCAAAATGTCAAATTGACATTTTTAATAAAATAGGTTCAAAAATGCCCTTATTTAACAAAATATCGATAAACTTTATTCGAAAAAGTTGTTTATTTAGGCATTTTTAGTCTCTGTACGAAATTTTGATAGTCTAATAAAATTTTTATTTTTTGCCAGGTTCTTGAAAATTTTGATTAACCCTCGTAGATTAACTCTTATACATCGATGTAAAACCATTTGCCTTTACTTCATTTGTAATCTTAATGCAATTTTGTGTAAAATTTTTGTTTCCTATTATTTGTTTTGCTTCAAAAACTGAAATTGTTATTGATTAATATGTAATGTTTGATGCAAAGTTTATCTAATTACATCAGTTTTGCCAAAACCGACGTTTCTTATTTTTCTTAAGTTAGTAAACAGATGTACAAAAAGAAAATATTAGAAAGCTTTCGTTGAAATTTTACTTAATTAATATTGGATTAAAAAGAATAAATATTAATCGCTCGAAACATTTTATTCAACAAAAATATAGTTTAATATAATTATTTTAATTTAATATTAAGTAAAATTTCAACGAAAGCTTCCTAATATTTTCTTTTTGTACATCTGTTTACTAACTTAAGAAAAATGAGAAACGTCGGTTTTGGCAAAACTGATGTTATTAGATAAACTTTGCATCAAACATTACATACTGATCAATAACAATTTCAGTTTTTGAAGCAAAATAAATAATAGGAAACAAAAATTTTACACAAACTTGCATTAAAATTACAAATGAAGTAAAGACAAATGGTTTTACATCGATGTATAAAAGGTAATCTACGAGGGTTGATTAAAATTTTCAAGAACCTGGCAAAAAATAAAAATTGTATTAGATTGTCAAAATTTCGCACAGAGACTAGAAATGCCTAAATAAACAACTTTCACGAATAAAATTTTTCGATATTTTGATAAATAATGGCATTTTTAAACATATTTTATTAAAAATGTCAAATTTGACAGGTAACGCAAGTCGTGCAGCTGCTTCAGTATACGTCATTTTTGGTTTTTAAGTAAGCAAAAACTAACTGCTTTTTCAATTTTTACCTATACCTAATAATAAAAAAAAAATCCCATTTGATGCGAACTTTCTGAGAACTACAGTACTGATTTTTAGTGGTAAGTATATGATTTATTAACAGTAGCAAGCCAATATTATTATGATTAATTTCAAGTTTCATTACAACTGCCAGTCGAAACTAACACAGTATACAAAACCAGATTACACCCCTAACAGAACTTGACTTCAGAGCAATAATGGCTATAAACCATTCTATGGTAGCATTAACTCCTATTTTCTATTGGCTAAATTACCGTGATATTATCACTACACAACGGTCTAGCAGTTTTCATTGTCTTACAGTAGGAAAGCGCGTTGCGGTCACATATAGTATTAAACAGTTGTATAAAGAATATGTGACTTCTTATAAGGAATAGAAGGTTTTCTTCTCATTGTGCTGAAGAAATATAAATAAAAATATTAATATATTTTTTAAACTTATACGAAAGAATTTTATAATTTTATTTTAATTTGTCTTTCGCGTCTAATATGTTTAGTTGCTCAAGTGAAAAAGTGTGGCTGCAAAAAGTGCTCTGCGACTGAAAGAGTCGAAATACTGGACCGGTACAAGCTACGAACACAACAGCATACACTAAGGATATATCCAGGCCAAAATTTACGAGAGCTGACCGATTACACTGTTTCGATGCCAGACTTCAGAAGGGACTTTTCTATGCTCATTCTGGGTAGGGAAGAATGGGAAAGCAATCAAATAACAATGGAGCCAGACCACTCGATCATCACAGACGGTTCAAGGATTGACGTAGAACTGGGAGCTCCCAGACAACTGCAGGATCGTTCTATATCAGACATTTTAGCAGTAGATAAAGCAGTCAATATCCTGCAGAATCATCCTGGCCTGAGAGGAGCTGCGTCTATAGCTAGCTGCATTAAATCAAAATTAGGAAGGCGCTGTCGCAACAATCTCTGCACACTTGGTGCTCAGCAACGAGTCACCTTGTGTTGGGTTCCTGGCCATTGCAATATAGATGGTAACAAGGCTGCTGATGCGCTCACCAGGGAGGGCGCAGGCATGTCTGTCGAACTAGCAGAGAATAATGTGGCTAAATCACTGGGATCCGTCAAAAACGAAATAGATCGGATAATCGAACAACTTGCGCAAAGCAGATGGACAGAACTAACAACCTATACCATCTCCAAGCAATTGTGGTCTCTACTTGATAACAGGAACACCGCAGCGTTATTACAACACAGTCGGAAAGACCTATAAGAAATATCACTGCCCTAGTCACCGAACATTGCCTCTTCGGTAGACACGCCGAACGTATGCAAATACCAGCTCACGACTTCTGCAAAAGTTGCGGAGATAAAGAATAGGAGGAAAGTATTTAGCATTTCTTGTGTGAATGCCCCTGCCTCGCAAGAAGAAGGTTCAATGCCTTGGGCGAACCATTCTATAATGATCTGGGGGAAGTAAGCAACTTAAAACTGGGTCGACTCACTACGTTTATTAACAGTAGGGGCTGGTTTAAATAAACTGCCAAGATTCTTCTATGTTCTACGTCGCGTTAACCATCAGGAAGCTGATAGGTTCCGTCGAACACGTGTGGTATCAGAGCGGTCCTCATAGGACTACGCGATAGTGCCAGAATTATGCCACTCTAACCTAACGTGACATGGTTTTTGATTGTTTGTTGACTACCCTGATGTAGTTTTTCGGAATAGTACATGTATAAGTCTACTAGGTAGGTACTCCACTAATGGTAACATTCCTTGTGCATGTAGGTTATTTTGTTAATTCCATTTATTCCCATACAAGAAAGCAATTAATTGTAGTGTTCCGTTCGTTAATACTACTATTCAAAAGATAATGAAAGTTACAATTTGTGCTTTTATTTTTTGCAGCTCTAAAGAAGGTAGAAACCAAACTACCGAAAGGATGACATACATCACATTATAGTAATAAAAAGTTAGTCCAATAAGCTAAAGAACTTTTTTAAAGAAAAATTTGTTTTAAAATACGACTTATAAATAATACCTAAAACCATTTAGTAGATATTTTCACAATATTCATTATGTTTAATTCCAAGAAAGAAAATGCAAATTTTATTAAAATTATTATAGGAAAATCTTGTTAATATTAATTTTGTCTTTTTATTTTCCAGCTAAGCGCAAGTTGAGAAAATTAAATAAAAGGAATGTGCCTATATATTTTACGACAAAAATACTTCATTTTATTTTAACAAGTCTTACAAAAACACACGAGAATAAATGATTGCCTATATATTTTCCACGGTAGCTTTTTGACTTTATGTCAGTTTTAGCTTCTCTGCGTCTCACTGATAACATTGTATTTCTATCGACCTTGCCTTTTACCTTTGTAAGACCCGCGTGATGTATTAGTGGATCATTTGATTTTCATTTTCTCCAATTCTTAATTTTTTTCTTAGCCTGTTCCATGATGCAAAATACGAGTCTTCTTTGTATTTTACTGTATCAGCCAAATGGAATAAATTCGATATAGGCCATTGATATTAGTATTAAAATAGCCAAATAGAAAAAAAAAATTATAAACTGTTGCCACTTTGGAATTAAACTTGTCAAGAGATGTACTTTAAAAATCAAAAAAGTTCCCAAGCCCTAAGGGCGAGCTTCATCCCCTAAACCCACCCCTAACGTGCAATTTGTCAGTTTTTTCCGTTTTTCTCGAATACCGTTCATCCCACAAAAAAAAATGTACTTACCAAACATGTTCCCCATAAAATTTTGCATAAAAAAGGTTCTACAATCTAAATTGTTTAAACCAGAAGTTTTCGAGAAATCAGTCATTAAATTTAGGGGTTGTTAACATGGACCAACGAACACGGTATAATCACGTAATTTACTTTTAATTTCGAAACTATGTGATTTCATGAAGGTTGAATTAGGGTGGAGAAGGGATTTTTAAGAAAGTTTTACGACTAATACAAGAGCACTCGTTTCCACACCACCATTGAGGTAGAGTTATCGGCGCGTTTTTTTTTTAAGTGGTTTCTCCTGAAGACCTAATCCACTAAGTAAAAATAAATCATACTTCTTCTGTAGTATCTACATCATTTGTAAAATCTCTATTGATACAGCTCTGGCCACGGCAATTTGTGCACATCGTTGTGCAACGTAACCCTTAGTACAGCTGCATCTATTTCCACAACCTTGTTTACAACTGCAGGTAATTAATTTTAAAATAGAAGCTGGGGCGGGTGGCTCAGTAGTATAGATAGGTGACAGTGCATTATAGTTTTTTTCCACCCCCATAACTCAGGCTGCAAATGTTGTCCATGCCATATTTGCACTTGAAGTTAACTACGACGGGAATGCTGTTGTAGTGCTGCCGACGTTGGAGGTAATTTCGAAAGAAACACGGCTTTGCCCGCTTGGGCAACAAATTTATTAAAATAAGCAAATCTTTGCTCACTGAGACTGCCCTCTAATAATTTAGCCTTATAAAGCTCCATTATAAATCTTTCCCCAGCTTGCTCAATTTGGTCTGAAGTTGACTCAGCGTTGTTGAAAATCTGAATTACACTATCGAGGTCTTTCTTCTGATTAAATAGTTGTACAAATTGTTGTTTGCCCTTTCCAAAGAACCCTGACGTGGTATCGCAACCACTAATTGCATGAATGAGTAAGATAGATTCTTTACAATTGCGGACAATATTAGATGACTGTAAGTTCTTCGAACTATACAGCCGTTTTTTAACATTACCTTGAGCCTCCTTTTGGAATATGATATCTGTGTCCTCTGGGGTAAGTGCAATTATTAAAACAAGTAAGTCGACGTTAAAATTAATTACCTGCAGTTGTAAACAAGGTTGTGGAAATAGATGCAGCTGTACTAAGGCAGGCTTACGTTGCACAACGATGTGCACAAATTGCCGTGGCCAGAGCTGTATCAATATAGATTTTACAGATGATGTGGATACTACAGAAGAAGTATGATTTATTTTTACTTAGTGGATTAGGTCTTCAGGAGAAACCACTTTAAAAAAAAACGCGCCGATAACTCTACCTCAATGGTGGTGTGGAAACGTGTGCTCCTGAATTGGTCGTAAAACTTTTTTAAAAATCCCTTCTCCACCCTAATTCAACCTTCATGAAATCACATAGTTTCGAAATTAAAAGTAAATTACGTGATTATACCGTGTTCGTTGGTCCATGTTAAACAACCCCTAAATTTAATGACTGATTTCTCGAAAACCTCTGGTTTAAACAATTTAGATTATAGAAACTTTTTTATGTAGAATTTTATGGGGAACATGTTTGGT
Organism: Polydrusus pterygomalis; assembly: GCA_963969555.1. Classification (NCBI taxonomy): domain Eukaryota; kingdom Metazoa; phylum Arthropoda; class Insecta; order Coleoptera; family Curculionidae; genus Polydrusus; species Polydrusus pterygomalis. The sequence goes on from OZ018380.1 coordinate 30,843,306, forward strand.
GAGTAAATTTTTTTTTTGTGGGATGAACGGTATTCGAGAAAAACGGAAAAAACTGACAAATTGCACGTTAGGGGTGGGTTTAGGGGATGAAGCTCGCCCTTAGGGCTTGGGAACTTTTTTGATTTTTAAAGTACATCTCTTGACAAGTTTAATTCCAAAGTGGCAACAGTTTATAATTTTTTTCTCCTATTTTTCCTAATATCAGTGGCCTAATAATAAATAATGGGGGCGTGTCCGAAAAAACGCTCGGACAATTCGGTTGGTATTTCTAGTTGCACGTTTTTTTAATAAAAACTATTTATACAGGGTGCGTCATGTAACAGAGGCCAATACCAACTTTCTTATTTTAAATGCAACACCCTAATTAATATTCAATTTTTGGATTCGTTAGAACATTTTAGACATATTTCATGTACCGGGTGGTCAAATAAGCGAGGACGTCGGCTTTATCTCGGAAACCATTAATCGTACAACTTTCGGAAAGATTTTTTTATGAGTAAAGTGGTCAAGAGAAATTGCTGGAAATTACTTTTAAGTTCCTCAATTCGCCGCAAGGGGGCTCAATTAAAAATTGTTTTTTTAAATAATTCTAAATTTCTCCGAAAATTCCCATATTAAGGTATAAATCTGATTACATCATTGGAAAGCTTAGACAATTCTGCATCATTTTGGTTTGAAGCTTATTGGCGTACCGACCTTGATAAGAGTGGGGAAAGCTATTGAAAGTGTAAACATTAAAATCGCTGTAACTTCTAAACGACGTATCCGATTTTACTAAACTTAAGCTTGTTTGAAAGGGAAAAATAAGTATCTTCAATTGCCGTATCCAACAGTACACGATACTGTTTAATAAAATTGCTAGAGGGCGCAATTTGTAATAATAACGGTTTTTTCGATTTTATCCCGAAAATTCAAACCATACGGTATAACTATGACATCATAATCGAAAAGTAGATAAAATTTGCAAGAAAAGATGTGAAGACCGCAGTTCGATATCTTTGTTCTTTTCAGAGTTATTGCCAAAACAATAATTTTTAATACAAATTGCGCCCTCTAGCAATTTTATTAGAAACTATCGTGTACCATTAGATACGTCGCGTCGCGTCCTCTATGAGCGGTCTCGACCGTTCGTTCTGTAAACTGCTGCTGACGTTTCCGTTGCGGGTGTCGCTCCACGGTAACTAGTTACTTAGTCGTTGTGGAGCGCGTTGGAGCGTTATCAAAATATACCGCTCCAAAATACCGTTATCTAAATACCGACCCACCTCTATTAATAACACATACACAGTCGGTATAAAGCGTTGTGTGTGCCGTCGCCTTTATTTAGTTATTTTTCATCAGTTCTCTTAAAATAGTTCCATACAGCGGACTTTTTACAACCGGGCCGCATTTTTAATTTATATGAAATGTATCACAAAGATTACAATGGTAAACAAAAACAAACTAAACTACATATACATTTATCAATACAAAACAACCATTGTTCGATTTTTATTTAATGCCTTTGCTTCAACACGGATGTAAACATTCGAATTATTTCGAATTCGTGTGAAGAAAAACCGACGAGTGATAAACTAGATTTAAAATAAAATTAAAAATTAAAGTCCCTAAAATCGGCCTACATTCCGAAGAAAAAAGTCCGATAATTGACCAATCCAAAATGATCCGCTCGTTAAAATTGAACGGCAACCGGCAACACACTTTATTTTACTGCATACTTATTCTTACTGCAGTAATTTCTGCGCCCGAAATTAAATAAATTAATGTTTAGTGGTGAGTATTCAGTATTCATAAATATCATGAGTTATGCAATATCGTTACACCTCAAGGTCAAGTAGTCAAGTGGTTAGTTAAATTTTAAATTAAATTGTAATTTGTAAGATCTGGGAACTGGGAACCATGCTAAAAAATCCACAAATATCTCCGCCACATTTAATAATCCGCAAAAAATCAATCGATTAACAACACCGAGTTAGTTATTCCCAATACAAATGCTGTAGATCAACATGAACGATGAACCGCCAATATTAATAATTAATATTAGCATTTGAGTGAAAAAAAAATCGATTATTATTCGGTTTTTTAAATCACTCGAATTCTCGGTAGTCGATTATTAAAATAAGTCGATTTTTCCCAACACTACTAAGAATGTAACACAGTAATGAATACCTTAAAATAAAATAGTTTCTTCTATTTTTACAAGATGGCAGTACTATATTAGAAGTTAGACAACTATCTCAAATTAGGTGCCTATCTCAAATTTGGTGCCCTTCCTCTATAGCTTTAGTGTTTGGGCTGGCGTAAATTGTTATAAAAAAGTTTTCCCTATGTTGCATACTTTTTTGGACACACTGTACATATTTGTGTATGCATATATACAAAAATATTTTTTTAATAAAGGAAGATCTGAGCTTGCAAGCGACGCGTCGCGACGCCTTTATCGTGTCATTGATTTTTAACCCCAAAATATTAGACATAAGTTGATATTGGATAATGAACTTTCCTCCAGTGGCATAGCTTTTATTATACAGTGACCGGCAAAGAGTTCGCAACATATGGGAAAAAATTTTATTAGCGGAATATTGAAAAATCTTTTTTGGGGGATTGGATGTGCATGTCCCATAACCTTAAAATGGATTTTGACATACGTCACGTGACCAATGGTATGGCGGGAAAGTTGAAAAAACCAATATGAAATCATCATAAATCAGATAAATGATGAGATATCGAAAAAATTCCAAGAATAAAAAGTGTTTAGAATTCCATTAGAATCTTAAATACAATGTTTGGGATATCTACTTGAAAAAACATAAAATCGAATATTTTTATAAATATTTTTTTACCGAATTAAAAATTTCCATATTTTTCCTTTTTTAAAGCTTCATTAAAGTAAAACTGACATCTGGTGACCACAACTAGAAATATTATTTTGTTTTTCTGACAATTTGGAGCAATAATTCAAAAAATTCGTTTACACTTGGATACCAGCTGTTGCAATAGTCTATTTCTAATAACCTTATCGATATTTTTTATATCGAAATATTCTATTATGTTAAGAAATCCTTAAATTCATTAATCCAAAGCAAATTATATTTATAACCGTAAAAAATAATTTTGAATTTCGCAGAAACCTAAAATAATTTAAATTTTTATTAATTTTTAGATTTTTTTTAAGATTTCTGCGAAATTCAAAATTTTTTTTTATGGTTATAAATATAATTTGCTTTGGATTAATGAATTTAAGGATTTCTTAACATAATAGAATATTTCGATATAAAAAATATCGATAAGGTTATTAGAAATAGACTATTGCAACAGCTGGTATCCAAGTGTAAACGAATTTTTTGAATTATTGCTCAAAATTGCCAGAAAAACAAAAAAATATTTCTAGTTGTGGTCACCAGATGTCAGTTTTACTTTAATGAAGCTTTAAGAAAGGAAAAATATGGAACTTTTTAATTCGGTAAAAAAATATTTACAAAAATATTCGATTTTATGTTTTTTCAAGTAGATATCCCAAACATTGTATTTTAGGTTCTAATGGAATTCTAAACACTTTTTATTCTTGCAATTTTTTCGATATCTCATCAACTTATCTGATTTATGATGATTTCATATTGGGTTTTTCAACTTTCCCGTCATACCATTGGTCACGTGACGTATGTCAAAATCGATTTTAAGGTTATGGGACATGCACATCCAATACCCCAAAAAAGATTTTTCAATATTCCGCTAATAAAAATTTTCCCCATATGTTGCGAACTTTTTGCCGGTCACTGTATAATAAAAGCTATGCCACTGGAGGAAAGTTCATTATCCAATATCAACTTATGTCTAATATTTTGGGGTTAAAAATCAATGACACGATAAAGGCGTCGCGACGCGTCGCTTGCAAGCTCAGATTTTCCTTTATTAAAAAAATATTTTTGTATATATGCATACACAAATATGTACAGTGTGTCCAAAAAAGTATGCAACATAGGAAAAACTTTTTTATAACAATTTACGCCAGCCGAAACACTAAAGCTATAGAGGAAGGGCACCAAATTTGAGATAGGCACCTAACTTCTAATATAGTACTGCCATCTTGTAAAAATAGAAGAAACTATTTTATTTTAAGGTATTCATTACTGTGTTGCATTCTTAGTCTCCGATCGTCCGTTGTTTGGTGAACCGGTGCACGTGTTCAATTATTTACATTTAGAGTTTTTTTGATCAAAGTGTAAAATCGACAAAAGAAACAAGGTAAGCTAATTGCAATGAGAATTTTGGTGAATAATAGCTTAGGTAATGTTAGGTACTATTATTTTCTGACAACAAATTCCTTCTATATTCAAGACCTAGCACAGAAATTAGTTCGTAATTTTTTTAAATAAATATCCTAATTTGATATACCCTATAAGTCCCCCGCCAATTTGAGACACTCTCAAATTAGGAACCTTAAGACATCTAATACGTTAGGTTAGAGTGGCAGACCTCTGGCATTGACCAAACAGTCACACGTAGTCCTGTAGGACCGTTGTGGTACCACCCGTGTTCCGCGGAACCTATCCGCATCAGCCTCCTGATGGTTAACGCGACGTCACGTAGATCGTAGAAGAATCTTGACAGCTCATTCAAACCAGCCACTGCTCTTAATAAACTTCGTGAGTCGATCCAGTTGCAGGCTGCTCACTTCCTCCAGATCATTAAAGAATGGTTCGCCCAGGGCATTGAAGCTTCGTCTAGCGAGGCCGGAGCATTCACACAAGAAATGCTGAATACTTTCCTCCTCTTCATCTCTGCAACTTCTACAGAAGTCATTAGTTGGTATTTGCATACGTTCAGCGTGTCTACCGAACAGGCAATGTCCGATGACTACGGCAGTGATGTTTCTTAGGTCCTTCAGACTGTGTTGTAATAGCACTGCGGTTTTCCTGTCGTCAAGTAGGGGCCACAATTGCCTGGAGATGCTACAAGTTGCCAGCCCTGTCCATCTGCTTTGTGCAAGTTGTTTAGCTATTTGATCTATATCCTCTTTGACTGATCCCTGTGGTCTAGCCACAGTATTCTCTGCTAGTTCGGCAGACCTGCTTGCACCCTCCTTGGCAAGCACATCAGCAGTCTCGTTGCCCTGTATTTTGCTATGTCCAGGAACCCAACACAGGGTGATTCGATGTTGAGCACCAAGTGTGTAGAGATTGTTGCGACAGCGCCTTACTAATTTTGACTTAGTGCTGCTGGAGCAAATTGCCTTTATGGCTGCTTGACTGTCTATATTGATCTAATTTGAGATACCCTATAAGTCCCAATTTGAGACACTCTCAAATTGGGATCCTTAAGACATCTAATAACATTAAGATTTGTTTTACTTTTAGATGCCGTCTAAACAAAAGAAATGGAATGCCAGCGACATGATAAAAGCAGTAAATGCCGTGAGAAATAAAGAAATGGGATATTTAAAAGCGTCAAAAGCTTTTGGGGTACCTAAACGAAAACATAGTGAAAAATAGGCTAAATGCGTCCAGTGTTGTAGATGGACACATGAAGACTGTGGGGAGATCCGAAGTGAAACTTTTGTTTGTTCTTTTTGTGAGGGAAAAGGTTTTTTCAGTAATGTCTCTTTGTCTCATATTTGGACACCGTCGTGAAAAGAACATCAATGATTTATCATTTCCGCTTATTTAAAGAGAGATTTTTTAAAAACTTTTAACAGTCGCCATTTTGAAATAGCTTGACAGAATCGCGCCAAAATGTATGAGCATACTGTACGAGATATTAGCTGTCAAATGATGTATCACAAGCTGTATTTGAAAAAAAAAGATCGATGTTGTCATATTATTATCTTTGACAAATGTCTATAAAAAAAAAACACGAATAACGCGAAAATGTGAGCATATCGCGTGTCCACGGAAGGTGGCTCGCCCCTCTAACTTTTTGTTTTTCAAGATAATGAAATAAAATTCGGGGGATTTGTATACGACATAAAACTGCATTTTTTGACAGGTGACTCTACATTATGGAACTTTCGGTTTAACCGGAAGTGACATAATCTTTCGATTTTTAAATGGGACACCTGGTATATTTTTACTTTTTTGGACTCCATATGACATTCTAAATATAACGATGTGTCACTTGTCACTTTTTGTCACCAAGAAAATATTTTTTTTCAAAATTTACTGTTTTATCTAGAGGGCTATGAATACCTTAAAACCGCTTATTTCAGTTCTTTAATCTTGGGAAAAATACAATTTTACTATTTTTGGTCCAATGCTATGTGCTATGTAAAATTTAATTTTTAAAGTTGTATAACTCATTTTTTTTTAAATGGCAACATGGTGGCTCGTCGGGTTAAGAAAAAAGAGGATTTTATTACGATTATTTTGATACCATACACTATTAGGTTTTAGAAAAGCTGCCATAAAAAAACTTTAAAAAGTTAACTTAGAACTTTCCTAAAATGAAGCACCTTTTGAGAATAAATTTAGATTTAAATGCATCAAGTAGCCTGTGACAAGCAAAACTGATAAAACAAAATCATATCTTGAAGAAAATTGAAATGCCAACAGCTTCTGCCAAAGTAAATTAGTTTGTTGTTTATAAAATATGGAAAATAATAGTTTTACAAGGAGTAAAAAAGTTGATATGTTATTAGTGTTTGGAGAATGTAGAAATAATTCAACCCTCGATTCAACCGATACCGATGTTGCACGACTTTACGCACAAAGATATTTTAATCGGCGTCATCTAAGCCGGCACTATTAGGTACCCAAAACTGGTTCCGAAAATGCGAAATGAGCCTGACAATAATAACATAATATCAACTTTTTCACTCCTTGTAAAACTATTATTTTCCATGTTTTTTAAACAACAAACTAATTAACTTTGGCAGAAGCTGTTGGCATTTCAATTTTCTTCAAGGCATGATTTTGTTTTATCAGTTTGGCTGGTCATAGGCTACTTGATGCATTTAAATCTAAATTTATTCTCAAAAGATGCTTCATTTTAGGAAAGTTCTAAGTTAACTTTTTAAAGTTTTTTTAATGGCAGCTTTTCTAAACCCTAAGAGTGTATGGTATCAAAATTATAGTAATAAAATCCTCTTTTTTCTTAACCCGATGAGCCACCATGTTGCCATTTAAAAAAAATAAGTTATACAACTTTAAAAATTAAATTTTACATAGCACATAGCATTGGACCAAAAATATTCAAATTGTATTTTTTCCAAAATTAAAGAACTGAAATAAGTGATTTTAGATAAAACAATAAATTTGGAAAAAAAATATTTTCTTGGTGACAAAAAGTGACAAGTGACACATCGTTGTATTTAGAATGTCATATGGAGTCAAAAAAAGTAAAAATATACCAGGTATCCCATTTAAAAAACGAAAGTTTATGCCACTTCCGGTTAAACCGGAAGTTCCAGAATGTTGAGTCACCTGTAAAATATGCAGTTTTATGTCCTATACAAATTCCCAAAATTTTATTCCATTATCTTGAAAAACAAAAAAGTTAGAGGGGCGAACCACCTTTCGTGGACACCCGGTATATTAGACTAAATTGACGTGTCCGAGCGTTTTCGCCAAAAGTTACACCTTACGGCTATATTAAGTTCATTCCGGACTTCTGGACAACCCAGTATAATAATAAGCACTCTCCTGCTACTACAGCTCTGTAAAACGAGACTGACCATTAACGAATGAATAATGCACACCAAAGGACAATCGGTAATTAGTGCAACAAACCACTTTATCCACAGGGAACAATCAGAATCCAATTTCTGGCAACATCTAAAGGTGTTAACAATGGGAGATTACCAATTATCTGGACCAAACTCCACATTTAGCATCTTGCGTGGGAACGTCGGTTTAATACTAAGCCCATTATGCAACAATTTCTCTATTGCCTATTGTTAAATTATAGAGTAGCACGTTGCGGCTTACACGATCAAATTCGTTTATTTTCCTTCGTTTTTAAAATAATATTTTGTAACTTTTTCGTTCTACACAAAAATCGTATAAATTCATGTTGTCGAAAAATAGTTCCAACCCAAATTAATTTTTGAAAGTTGACCACTTGTAACTAGGGGTGTGCAACAAAATCGATTAATCGGTCAATCAATTATTCGAATAGAGAAAAAAATTTTTTTCGATTAATATCGATTATTCGAAAAGATTATTAAGTAGGTAATCGAAAAAAAAACGATTTTTTGATTAATCAAAAATCAAATTAAAAAGATGATTTTTTGATTAAAATTTACGATGTTTGATTAAGATTATTAATCGAAAAAAAACGATTAGGTATTCGATTAATCAATTGACCAAAAATTTTTTTTCGATTATTCGAAAATATAGGTATGTTATGTAATGTAGTAGTAGTAGTAGTAACATGATTTATTTAGCAAAATGCTACAATTAAATATTTTTTAATACATTTTTTTAACACATTTTTATAGACGTATTTTTAAATTTTAAAACGTAACCTTTTTTTAACAAAAACAGACAGAAAAGTTAAACATTTTGCAAATTATATCAAATATTACGTATTACGTATCATTTTGTTTTTTAATTAAATATAATTTTAAAAAATGTTTAAACAGTTTTAATGATTTTTGAGATTTAATAGAATTTTCCAAATTATTATATTCTATCAAACCTTTATAAAAAATAGATTTATAAGCTAATGTTTTAGACACTCTATTCATATAAAAATGTTGATTAGTTCTTGTTTTATAATTATGATGGTCATAAAAGAACAAAATTTTTTTAAACAATCAGGCAATAAATTATTTTTAATTTTATGTATAAAGATACATACTAAATAAAAAATTAAATTTCTTACATTCAACCAATCTAAATTTTTCAACATAAAATTAATTTTTGTATATTTGTCACAATTTAAAATAATCCGCATTGCCTTATTTTGTAAAATTTGTAATTTATCAAATATTTCCTCACTAGCACAATATAAAATGGAAGAACAATAAAGAAAATGTGGTAATATAATAGTATTAAATACAGTTTTTTTAGAAAACAAACTTAACTTAGAACTAATTCTTTTAAAATAGCTTACTTTTCCCGCAATCTTCGATATAATACTTTCAAAATAATTTAAAAATTTTAACTTTGAATCAATGGTTATCCCTAAATATTTAAAACTGTTTACTAATTCCAATTTTTCACCATCAATTACAACATTTATATTTTGACAATTTAAATTATTACCCATAACCATACATTTAGTTTTTGAAATATTTAATTTTAATTTATTTACTTTTAGCCAATTTAATAATATATTTATCTCAGAATTTAAAGTATTTACACCATCAAAACATTTAAAACATTAATGTAAATTAAGGTGTCATCAGCAAACATTTGTAACTTACACATTTTTAAAACTAAAGGCATATCGTTGATGTATAAAATAAATAATATTGGACCTAGTATACTTCCTTGAGGAACTCCTATATTATTTATTTTTTTATTTGAATATGTTTTTGAAATTTTTGTTTTTTATGACCTGTTACTTAAATAATTTTTAAACCATTTATAAACGTTTCCGCAAATACCATACTGATACAATTTACTCAATAATCTAGCCCTGTCAATTGTTTCGAATGCCCGCTTAAAATCCAAAAATACAGCTATAACATTTTCCCGATGATTGAAGTTGCTGTAAATCTCTATATATTTATTAGCAACCCTATTACCCTGAAAATCGGTTTAAAAAATATTATAGCATATTATTGCAAGACAATCAACGAAATAATTTGAACAAAGTTTCAATCTGTGCGCCTTTCATAAAATTAATATTTTTAACGAACCAATATTTGAATCGACTTTTTGATTATTTTGATTAAATCAAACGATTATTTTCTATTAATCGATTATTCTCGATTAATCGATTATTATTTTCGATTAATCAGAAATAATCTATTTTTCTCGATTAATCGACTATTTTCGATTAATCGGATATAACTAAATATTTTCGATTAATCAATTATTTTTGATAAATCGATTATTTTCGATTAATCGATTAAGAGGAAATAATCGATTATTTCAAATAATCGAAAATCGATTATCTTTCTCGGTAATCACACAGCCCTACTTGTAACACAGTAAACACAAATACGTTTTTTCAACGTAATAACAACACGTGTCAATGGTTAAAAAGCCGTGTAAGTTAGATATGTAGAGTCAATTTTTTCTAAAAACAAAGCGTTTCGACAGTTGACACCCACTCACAGGTGACATTATCAGCTGATACTGGTTTCTTGCTAAAAGTTCCCAGTTCAGTAGTGGGCCGTAGCAAGCTCACGAGTCAAGTTTCAGAGAGTATGTTTTCTTGGTGTTTATGATTTATATTGAACGGTGAGTAGAATAAACCAGTTCAGGTTAATTAACTCTCGTATTACCAATAACAAACATATATAAATGAATGTTTGAAGATTGGAGACAATGATGTTTCTTGAATGATGAAAGAGTTTTGGACTTCCATTGTCTTTATTTGTTTTAAATCACAACGTTTCAACTGGTAAGTATCTCCAGTCGTCTTCAGGTGAATACTAAATAAGTAAAGTAACTACAAGACTATTTATACTAGCTAGGTGCACTGAAGCATAACTGAGGTGGGTGCAGTCATGCGTTCAGTTGGCACGCGATCTTATCCTAAGCTTACATCTATCTAACAAAGGTTTCCAGATATTTCTTATGTCTAATGATGGTTTACTAAAGCAGCCTGGGTTCTGGTGAATATCAGCAGCTTCCTTAAACTTTCTTTTCCTCCAGTGTGGTTCCTTAAGTAGGATTTCAGCTTCTGACCACATGATATGGTGACCATGTTTCCAGGCATGGTCAGCTGCACCTGACTTTTCGGTCTCTCCTTTTAACGTATTATTTTTGTGTTCTTTAATCCTTGTCTCGAGTGGTCTTAATGTCTCACCTATATAAGATTGGCCGCACTCATGGAGAAAGAAGAAAACAACCAATTACCGTTCCTAGATGTCAACGTGAAGAAAAATGGCAACAGCATCCAAACTTCAGTGTACAGAAAACCTACGCATACAGGACAGTATCTCAATTTCACATCAAATCACTCAAGCAACACGAAACATGGCATAGTTAAAACCCTTTTGGATAGAGCAATTACAATCTGTAACTCGGAAGAAGCACTTAAAAAAGAAGCTCACCACATCAAGACCGACCTCAACAAAAATGGCTACCCCACAAGATTAGTTGACACAATATTGGAAAATCGTAAGAATCGACCCAACGCGCAAAAAGCAAACAGAGAGGCACAACCAACACTCAATATTCCGTATGTCAAAGGAGTATCTGAGAAAATAAGAAGATTAGGACAACGGTATAACATCAACACCGTATTCAACTCGAGGGACACCCTAAGGAGCCACCTGACGAAGACAAAGCCTACAAGTCAAAAAAATAGGAAAAACTGAGTCTACCAGATCCCCTGTGAGTGCGGCCAATCTTATATAGGTGAGACATTAAGACCACTCGAGACAAGGATTAAAGAACATAAAAACAATATGTTAAAAGGAGAGACCGAAAAGTCAGGTACAGCTGACCATGCCTGGAAACATGGTCACCATATCATGTGGTCAGAAGCTGTAATCCTACTTAAGGAACCACACTGGAGGAAAATAAAGTTTAAGGAAGCTGCTGCTATTCACCAGAACCCAGGCTGCTTTAGTAAACCATCATTAGACATAAGAAATATCAAGAAACCTTTGTTAGATAGATGTAAGCTTAGGATAAGATCGCGTGCCAACTGAACGCATGACTGCACCCACCTCAGTTATGCTTCAGTGCACCTATCTAGTATAAATAGTCTTGTAGTTACTTTACTTATTTAGTATTCACCTGAAGACGACTGGAGATACTTACCAGTTGAAACGTTGTGATTTAAAACAAATAAAGACAATGGAAGTCCAAAACTCTTTCATCATTCATATATATAAATGTAATATTATTAGTTCATCTATCTTAAATCACTTGGTTGCCAAACATTGCGCTCACTGAGAACTAATCCAGCTGTTTGTATCTAAAAACACATGGCATTTTAGCGGCTTTGTACTACACTGCAAATATAAATTTTAGTATGGTAATGCAGCATTGAACGCGAAACATGAGCAGGCGCGCCACTTGATGGCTCGTAGCTACAATATTTGGTTGCCGATGCAATAAATGATGATATGAAATCAGATATTATGTTGGGTTTAAGGAAAGCCCACATACTTCTAGTCGAAAAACAGCCCCAATGTTCGATGTTAGCCATTCATCGAATTATTAATCATTATTCGGACATTACAAGAAAATAAAATGTATCCCTATAAAATGATACCTACTCATGAGCTCATGGAAGACGATTTTGATAGGAGAACGTATTTTTGTGAACAAATGATGGCAATGTTAGATAACAATGTGATACAATTAGAACATGTTTCGTTTTCTGATGAGTGTACCTTTACACTTCACGGTCACGCTAATCGTCAGAATTGCCGCTATTGGTCTAGGGAAAATCCTCACTGGATTAGAGAAGAACATACGCAATATCCTGAAAAGGAGAATGTTTGGGCAGGAATAGTTGGGGACCATATCATAGGTCCCATTTTCATTAATGGCAATTTGAATGGCGATCATTACTTAGCACTGCTCGAAAATAATGTCTTGCCAACTTTGACAAACTTATATCCTGATCCAGCAAACCTACAACTTCCAGCGAATATGATATGGTTTCAGCAAGATGGAGCACCGCCCCATTACCAAATCAATGTCCGGCAGTACCTCAACCGAGTATTTCTAAATCGGTGGATAAGGAGGCGTGGATCGATGGAATGGCCAGCACGATCCCCTGATCTGACGCCATTAGACTTATACTTATGGAGTTATGTCAAAAATATTGTATACAAAACTAAACCCCTCGACTTAGCTGAGTTAAGAAGACGAATAACGCTTGCGATTAGATCGGTCACGCCTGAGATGTTCAGTAACATTAGAAGAAATTTCTAATTTAGATTAGGATGTTGCAAAAACGTTCGCGGCCAGCATTTTCAACATCTCCTACATTAATGTTTTTTTTTTGTTTTTTATATTATCAAGAAATAAACATTATTACTTATTAGTTTTTGAGTGTGTTAATTTTTGTAATAAATCTGAAAATACGTAATATTTCCGAAACAGTTGAAGATAGGTATAGAATAGTGTACCTACATGAAATATATCTAAAATTTTCTGAAGAATCCAAAAATTGAATAATATACAAGGTGTTGCATTTAAAATAAGAAAGTTGGTATTTGTCACTGTTACATGACGCACCCTGTATAAAAAGTGTTTATTGAAAAAATGCGCAACTAGAAATAACAATAAAATTGACCTATCCGAGCGTTTTTTTCGGACACACATGTATTTATTATCGAAGTTATTCCATTTGGCTGATGAATTCTACGGACAGTTCCTTCTTTAACCCTTCTTAAGTAGATTCTTAACTTATTTAATTTCCTTTTCTGTCGATCCCCAAATATTCCAATTAAACCTGCCGTAAAGTATTAACAGTCAGTTTTAATTTAAAATGAAGGTTTTTATTACTTTTGAAAGTGTTTTAGTAGTGCAATAAAGAAAAACGTTTTTAATTAAATCATCGGAACTGGACGTGCTGCTCCTGTAAAATTTCGAGCTGTTTGCATTTCTCCTTTTTGTAAAATTAAACGGAGCTTAGAGCGTAGTTTTACGAAACGTTTGAGACGTAATTCTTTATTAATGGATTTAAGATTGAAAAATAGAACAATTAATAGTTTAAGAACATTTTGTTTCTTAATATGGTAATCATTTTAAAGACATACACATATTGCACAGGAAGAAAAAACTATTTGTTATGTTTCACAAATTTATTCAGTTTCCTGGCACGTGTTTCGGCCCTTTCGGGTCATTTTCAAAGGAGTACAAGAAGATACAAAGGTATTTATATCATCATAGTTACCATATCATATTATTCAGTTTCCTGACACGTGTTTCGGCCCTTTCGGGTCATTTTCAAAGGAGTACAAGAAGATACAAAGGTATTTATATCATCATATTTACCATAATATGATATGGTAACTATGATGATATAAATACCTTTGTATCTTCTTGTACTCCTTTGAAAATGACCCGAAAGGGCCGAAACACGTGCCAGGAAACTGAATAAATTTGTGAAACATAACAAGTACCTAGATATTAATTTTTTCTTCCTGTGTAATGGAACAACAGTTTCACCAAGCATATAGCCCAACACAAATTAATTATGCTCATATTGTATATGAAATGTTCGATTGCGGCAAAAAAATACTGATGGGACGAATTTTGAAAAATAAAAATCAGAGGAGGAAGGTAGGAGGAGTTTGTCAACTATCTAAGAGAACATCCTTTTAGCCGTAAACGCGAATGAAGAAACCAATTTCCTCGGATCTTCCATCGACTAGGAGCATTAGATGTAAACAACCGATGTGCTGCTAAATATTTTTTTTGGTCGATGAAAACAAACACAGAGGAATATCATTTTTTAGGGCAAAGAGTAATGAATACTTGCTTACTCATCAATCATTCCAATAGTGCAACAATGGCAAGATTAGTGCATATAGACCCAGATATATGAGGTATGATGGGAGATCTACCATAAAACTAAGCAAAGTGAACGTTTTTCAATATTTAGATAGATAGATAGAAACGTCTTTATTTTCGACTCGGCGAAGGTCAGCAACAGCTGTTTGCTTAACCGGAGCTGGATTAGTGCTAGGTGCCCAGGCGTTTGGAAAATTAATCAGGGAAGACTAACTGCTGCTGTTTATCGAAATATCCTTCTTCCATCAGTTGAGTGGTATCTGGAGAGGATTACATCTTCCAGCATGACAATTTACCAACCCATACGGAAAGAATTGTTCAAGAATTCACACGAGAAAACAACGGTTACTTCTTACCGTGAAGCTCAAACAGTCCAGACCTTAATCCTATTGAGAACGTTTTAGGAAGAATTTCATAATATTCAGTTTCATTAATTTATAATAAGTAAGTAAGGTAAATAATAAAATGTAAATGTAAATAATTTGTTCTATTTTTAAGAATAACAATATATTTTAACTATAACAAAACTGGCTTAATTAATAAAACATTATTATTTTTTTACCGAACAGTCAATTGCCAAAATGATAAAGAAAAGTTTTACAAGTTCTACATCGACACGCGAAGAAAAAGTTTTAATTTTCTGGGTGACACGGACCAGAAGACAATTATATTTTTCATCAAGTTCTTAATGTTTAATATAACCCTGAACCAGCGGATTAAGGTCAAAATTAAAGTTTTGCCAGGAACGGGAAAACTGTAATAAAAACTTGTCTTGGGATTTATTAAAAGAAATGATATTAGAAATTAAATATGTCTAATTTATTTAAATTAAATACTGAAAAAGTCTAAATAAATATTTATATTAAAACACACTGTTTAGATATCTCGACTTATTCTAAAATGTATTTTAAATTGTAATATGAATATCCAGGTAAGTCACTCAAAATACACTTAAGGGCACAGTTCTCAAGGCCAATCACGTATAAAAGACCTATAAATGGCTTGAATGCAGGGGTAACTTCCGGAACCTTGCAATTATTAAAAAAAATAATTAGTATCTAATTTTGGAAGGGCTGTTTAGGGAGGCATTGACGAATAGGAGTGGAGTGTTTTTTTTAATAAATGCATACAAACTTAACTCCCCCCTGTACCCGGGGCAAGATGAGATAGTTGCTTGTTTTTAAAAAGGTATAGTTTTTAGTATTTTGGTGTAAGTTAAGCCAAAAAATTTTATGCTAAAAGAGGTATGGATGGAATCCAAAGAATTTTTAGAATAAACTTTATTTTTTAATAAATTGGTTTTATTTTTATGATATAAATGCTTAGCGTCCCCGTCTTGCCCCTTGTTTCCCTATATATATGTCTATGGACAACATTCGTAGCTTGTATATCTTGGGTCCTCTCCTCTGGAAGGCACCTTATTTGCATGGGAAGTGCCATGCAATACGCCTGCACTCATAAAAGAAATACGTAAATAATTTATTTAATTTCATTAACAGTTCTGTCTCCTGCGGTGGCTTATGGCCCCCATTGTATTCTGCTCTCTCTATTCTGCAAGCTGACTACACCTTAAATATTATGTAACATATTAAGTTTCTGAGAACCGACTTATATAAAAGGAAATGTTATGTCTTTAAAATGGAGAGTATATATATCGTCTCATCAAGATTGCAGAAAATTAATGTTTTTTCAGTCTTAAATACAGGAAATCCACGAGAATTATCACATAATAAATACACAGGTATAAGGAATTATGCTAAATATTGTCGGTTTAATAATTATCAATCATTTGATTTATTAAGATCAATCGTGCCTATTAAAGTGATATAAAATTAGTTGTATGTTATAATTTCAACAGGTTCAAATCAGAACATTTTTCATTTAACCTAAACATTTGTTAATTTTCCCAGCATTTTTGTTAGGCATGTAGTAGATGTCTTTGTTTGATAAATAAAAATAACGCAATAATGAATATTTTAAATATTTATTAATCATTTATCATGCGGCTTAATTCTTATTTTATTTTAAAAGGAGTTGCATGAAGATTTAAATTGAGAATTAACTGACTAACTAACTAACGACACTGTAACATAAATGACATTAGAATATAAAGTTACCGTCTGTGAAAATAATAAAACCTAAAAATGTAATGGAAAACCGGACGTGTATAACTGTGTTTTGCATTAGAACATGCAAGGGAACATAAACATATTGGATAAAAATATTGTATTTTATATAGATTTTTTTAAAGGGAAAGAAATAAGACAATTTAAGTATTCCTCCACTGGTATATTAAAATAAGTTTTAAGGATTATTAAAGGGTAAATTCTCTGCATGTTTCGAATACATATGCATTCATCATTAGGAGAATAGAATAAGGAATGTAGGAATACAATAGGTGCAAACAGTCCTAACAAAGCTACGAGATGATGGAAGCAATAAGCAAAGTATTTGGAAAAACTTTCAACGTACCTAATGGTAAATCTAACGAGAGGTCATTCGTGAAATATTGGCAGAGAATAAGTTATTAAGGTAGCAGAGCAGTAAGTTAAGTGTCATATTAATAAGACAGCACCATAAGTGTGAAGAGAGAAGAATATTTAAAATTGGAATGGTAGATTTTGTAAAAAGTTTATTTGTAATTAAATGAGGAGTAGCTGAAAAGTCACATATTAGTGAACTAGTAACGTAAGTGTGAGGAGAAGAGTATTTAAAATTAGGAGTAGCTGGAAGGTCACATATTAGTGAACTAGTAACGTAAGTGTGAGGAGAAGAATATTTAAAATTGGAATTGTGTAGTAGAAAAAGTGTTTTAATAAAATTAAGAGTAACTGAAAGTCACAAATTAGTGAATCAGCAACGTGAATGTGAGAAGTATTTAAAAATTGACATAGAGGATGTTTTAAAATTAAAGTTTTTCATATCTGAAAAGTAAAAAATATTTTCAGATTAGGATTTTATCAGAAAAAATAAATTTGTGTAAACTTACGTCATGTGGGTATCCTTATTTAGGAGTAGAAGTAATAATAATTCAGAATCTTTGTTCTGGACATTGTTGAATAAAATTAAAGTTTTAAAATTTTTTTGTCGAGGTGACAGTCTAAAGAAGACAAGGTAAAATGGTGGAGTATTCCCCACACAGAGTAAACTTGAGTGTGTAGTTGAAACCTACACAAAGAAGCTACTTTTTGACTATCTTCGGTGGAATCACAGAGAAAATGAGGGATGAATTAAGAGAGGCAATTTTTTTTTCATTCGTATAAACAGACCTGTATTCTGTGTTACTTACTCCTCCATCAATCCCAGAAGGCTTTGTAGTAAATAAGCAGATGTCAATATGATCAAATTCTAAATTTGCCTCCAAACCCGCTATAAATATTGTAGGTATTAAAGAAATAAATAATATTTTTTTTTAATTTAAAAACGCATTGTCATGTTTCTTCCAAAAAAACGATTTGAAAGTAAAAAGCACAGCTCTGAAGGTCAGTCGTGTATAAACGACCTATAAATGACTTGAATGCAGGGGTAACTTCCGGAACCTTGCAATTATTAAAAACAAAATAATCGGTATCTAATTTTGGAAGGGCTGTTCAGGGAGGCATTGACGTATAGTAGGCCGGTGTTTTTTTTTAATGCATAGAAACTAAAAAAGCGGTTTTTTGAAACCACTAAAATTGCCACAATTTAACTTAAAATTCTTGAAAGTAAACACGTCGATTTTCAGAACTGAAGGAAAAACAACAATTTTTACTGGTAACACGATATTTTCTAGTATCTAGTATATCCTAAGAATTCTAGAGAATATGTCTTTGTTTTAACAGGCAAGGTTCCGTAATGGCACAAAACACGAAAGTAAACAAAACTATGACCGGCTAACATGTGCCTTGCTCTACCAGCTCCAGAATATGTTTTGTCTTTCTTCTTCGTATGCCAAAAGCATAAAAATAATTACTCTGATCAACACAGAACTGCAGTGCGCATGCGAATCGTCAATAGTTCTTCTTCTTCTTAAGTCGCCGTCTCCTCACGAAGGTTGGCGATCCAAACGGCTATCATGGTCCTGGATACTGCAGCTCTGAAGATGTCTATTGATGAGCATCCGAACCATCTTCTGAGGTCCTTCAGCCATGAATTTTGACGTCTGCCGACTGATCTCTTTCCTTGTATTTTGCCTTCAATTGTCAGTCTCAGAAATTCATACTTCTCACCTCTCATAACATGACCTATATAACTCGTTTTTCGTTGTTTATTGTCAGTAGGAGTTCCTTTTGTTTTCCCATACGCCTGAGCACCTCCTCATTTGTTACTCTTTGTACCCATGGTATGCGAAGCATTCTTCTGTATAAGTACATTTCGAAAGCCTCTAGGTTCTTTTCCAGACTAGGGTTAAGAGTCCAACTTTCACAGCTGTACAGCAGAACCGAGAAAATGTAGCACCTGACCATACGAATTCGAAGTTCCAAGCTGAGGTCTGATCTTGTGAAGAGTGTTTTCATTTGTGTGAACACTCTTTTAGCTTGTTCAATTCTGGATTTTACTTCTTTCTTTGGGTCGATCTGATCATTTATTATTGTGCCCAGATATTTGAAAGAGGATACTTGTTGTACGATATTCCCCTTAATCGACAGATTTGCGTTGATGTTAGCTTTTGAAAAAACGAGCACTTTGGTTTTTTCGATGTTTATGAGCAGTCCATACTGCTCGCTGTGTTGAACAATGCGGTCGACCATGCCCTGTAGGTCTATCATACTATCTGCCATGATCACAATGTCATCCGCGTACCGAATATTATTAATCTTGATGCCATTTACCGCGATGCCGCCATTTACTGTGTCTAGCGTCAATAGTTAGGCAAATCGAATTGACGATAGAAAATGGCGTCGTTAATCCCACCTTAAATAGGTCATTTTCTTCAAATTAAAGGTAGCTAAGGTTTTAAATGTTTGATGGGCAGTGACTAGAAATGCTGCCTCACTCGCTTTTATAAAATCGAGAAGGCTATGTATAAAACAATTAACTAAATTGGATATACAGATTAATTTAGCTCAGCTCTTAACTTTGGTTAATCCTTTATTTTTTCATGATTAAACAAGACAAAAAGCGGCTGACAAGAAGTATTTTTAATTAAATTTTAACGAATTTCGAGAGAGTACGAACGCAAACTCAGCTCATTTAAATTTTCGCGCAGGTTTTTACAATTTAAGCAGTTAATTTCTATTCCCGCTATTACATTCCAGAAATGATCTTGTCGTATAATTTTAATTAAATTGTAATAAAACAAAAATATTTTAAACAAATATTTAGCCATTTTGTTTTTAGTGTTGTTAACATAATAAAAAAAACGTAAATTCTTAATAAAATAGAACACAATTACAGGTTTCTAGATCTAGAATCCAAGTATTTCACTAAATATTTAAATAAAGAAACAATAAACAGAAAACAAGTGCAGAAAATACATGCTGACGCCTTATTTTTTTGACTTGGATCATATTTCTCATACGTTTAAAAAGTGGCTAGTAATACAACCGGAGACCTTTACATTTGGGGAATTTCTTAGGTAAAGCTTAATAATCCGGCTCTGCCCTTTTCTTTAAAAAGTATGCCTGTCTTTCATGAAATATAGGTACATTCCCTTGACAGCAACGCGTTTTCCTACTATAAGATAACGAAAATTGCTAGACCGTTGTATAGTGATAATATACAGGGTGTCCGGAAAATACGTGTACAATGTTTGACGACAGACTCCTGACGTCAAATAGGTGGATCTAAGCCGACTTAGTTATATCCAAAATTGTCTCGTTTAGCCGGTAGAGGGAGTAAAAAATTTGTAAAAATATTGGTTTTTCCTAAATTACGTGAAAACCTGCTAATCGATTTTAATGATTTTTAGCATGTAGACTAATACTATAAAATGACGTTTTCTAGTAGTATAGTCACCGGCTGTAAATAAGTGGAAGCGTTATAAAAGTAATATAATACGTCAACATTTCTTCTCATTTTTTATTTGAACGGCGATGACAACCCAGATATTTTTGTAGAGTGACTGGGTGTATTTGGAAGCTATTTTACCTCTTTAATATTTTTCGTTGAATGAGCTGTTTTGCCAGAAGAAAATATTTACAATTACCTGCATACATCAATTAATAATAATAAATATAAAACAAAGTCCAACAAAAAGTATGTATTGTAAGAAACTAAGTAAAACAAAAACATTACTTAAGCAAATGTGTAAAATGACCGCCATCTTGCTGAATACACTTAATTATTAAATTATTGTTACAGGTAATTTGATTTTAATATTATTGCTAATAATACTAAATATTGTAAATATTTTCTTCTGGCAAAACAGCTCATTCAACGAAAAATATTAAAGAGGTAAAATATCTTCCAAATACATCCAATCACTCTACAAAAATATCTGGGTTGTCATAACGCCGTTCATATAAAAAATGAGGAGAAATGTTGACGTATTATATCACTTTTATAACACTTCCACTTATTTAAGCCGGTGACTATACTACTAGAAAACGACATTTTATAGTACATATTAGTCAACATACTAAAAATCATTAAAATCGATTAGCAGGTTTTCACGTAATTTAGGAAAAACCAATATTTTACAAATTTTTTACGCCCTCTACCGGCTAAACGAAACAATTTTGGATATAACTAAGTCGGCTTAGATCGACCTATTTTGACGTCAGGAGTCTGTCGTCAAACGTTGTACACGTATTTTCCGGATACCCTGTATATCACTGTAATTTAGCCAATAGGAAATACGAGGTAATGCTACCAAAGAACGGTTTATAGTCACTATTGATCTGAATACTTACAGTAATTATCAAGTTCAATTGGGGGTGTGATCTGGTTTTATACAGTGACCGGCAGAAAGTACGCACCAAAGGGGATTTTATTTTATTTCAAAACTTACCAATTTTTTTTTGCGGTGGAAAGGTTCTGCATGTTCTTAAACAAAAAGAACATAAACAAAACTAGTAAATATTGCGTCGTATACGAGGGAGAGGTGAAAACGTTAAATTCACTCAAGAGTAAAGTGCTCTTATTTTTCACCGTAGACATTTTTTTTATTAGGAAATGTTGTTTGCACTTAAAAGTTATCCATAATTACCAAATTTCAGCTTAATAGCACAGAAACATTACATACAAACAAACAAACAAACATACATACAATTACATTATTCTATGGATAAGCGAAATAACTTTATGTAAAATAAATGAGGCTTTACTTCATACATTTAATAATATTTTGCCGTTGTGAATTTTTCAAAAACTCTTAAATCCATTGGTTCATGAATTAAAGTTTAAACCCTTACATTATAATTTTCGTTTTCATTGAAATCTAGTTGCCATGAAAAATATTTATATTTGTACTACCGAGCTGAAATTTGGTATTTATGGATAACTTTTAAGTGCAAACAACATTTCCTAATAAAAGAAATGTCTACGGTGAAAGAAAAGAGCACTTTATTATTGAGTGAATTTAACGTTTTCGCCTCTCTCTTGTATACGACGCGACGCAATATTTACTAGTTTTGTTTGTGCTATTTTTTCTATAAGAACATGCAGAACCTTTCTACCGCAAAAAAAAATTGGTAAGTTTTGAAATAAAAAAAAAATCCCCTTTGGTGCGTACTTTCTGCCGGTCACTGTAGATATACTGGATTAGTTCCGACTGCCAGTTGTAATAAACTTGACATTAATCATAATAATATTTGCTTGCTATTGTTAATAAAGCATATACTTACCACTAAAAACCAGTACCTACTGTGGTTCTTAAAAATTTAAGTAGCGTATTTTAGTGTGATAAGACAGTTTTCGTTGTCTTTTAAAAGCGATTCCGATAGCCGCTATTTGACAACTTTGACATTTGAGCTGTCATTTATCGATATCGTTACGGATAAGTGGCGGGAGCTAACGGACGGAAGACAAAGTCATAGTGAAAACGGAACGCATGCGTAATGACCATTTTCAATGACCAAATCGGAAATAAAGTTTGCATTCAACATTATTATAGTTTTCTAAATTCAAATTTCCATACAACTGTGCTCGATACTGAATGTCCTGGCGATCAAGCACCTCCAAGAGAAGGGCATCATCCAAATCCGAATCACTGGATGAGTCCAATAAAAGCAACCTTTCGTCTATCACAGAGGTTCCCAAACTTTTTTTTTCTCATAGACCACTTTAAAAATTTTGCTGGTTCCGGTGGACCCCCTACAGCTCATATTTCCAAAACTCGACGAAAAATGTAAAGATTAGATCTATAACTATGAAAATTTGCGTTGCAGCCGAGTTTCAACCACGAATTAACAGTTTTCGAAAAAAAAGTGAGAATTGGTTGGTTAATTAATTAATCGGTTGTGCTGTGAGTGGATGTCAAAAAAGTAAAGTTGGCCAATCAAAAAAGTGATAACATCTAGCTTTACTTTTTTGGCATCTACTCACAGCAGAAGAAACCAATCAATTCTCATCTATTTTATTTAGAAAACTCCCGGAGTGGTAAAAATAAAAAAAGTATATTTTCTTGTGTCGTATTTATTCAAAAATGTAATTATTACACTAATAATTATTATTCTTATCATATTACATTGTAAGGTTTACATTACATTGTAATATGATAACAGTCGTAATATAATTAAAATTAAACATTAATAATTTAGTAGTAACTTTTCTTTTCGAAATTCAGGGAACAAATGAGTAACGTTTATCCTTGGCAGTAGGTACTGAATATGGAATATGCAAGTTTTACAAGTAACAGTCGCTGAGCTTTTTAAAATATTATCTGCCTACATTGATAGGTGAAGTCAAGCCAACATTTTAGTTCTTCACTATCGAAATCAGATAAATTTTCGGGGACCACCGCTTACGAATTGTGAACCCCCATTTTTTTGTCACGCCAACGAAGACCCCTGTCGAGTCTCTCGTGGGGGTCCACCTGGACCACTTTGGGAATCACTGGTCTATCATGATGTTTTAGAATTTTGGGTACTAAGAAATTAAAACCAAGCAAAAAAGATAACACAAAACGTATATGAAAATATGAACACAAACCATTAAAGATAGGTTATGTTATATTTGTTATGTTTACTGTCGAATTCGACTTAACGTTAAGCGAATTGAACGAAAACTATTTTTACGATCTGTCAAATAGCGGCTTCGTATTCGTATTCGTTATATTTACCGTTTGAATTTGCCAATACAACGAAAACTCTCTATTGTTCTTATCGTTTAACATTGCACATGATAAGTCCAATCTACTGATGGGTTATTGTGCGAAATAAGAATATTCTATTGCTTTATCTGACATGCAAAGTTTAAAAAACTTCCAAAGTAAAAATAAATTAATTGAAACAGGTATTGGTACGATCAATAAAATTCAAATTTAGACAGGACAGCTCGCGGCGCGCGGCAATTGCTGATCGCTACTAACCCCTACCAACGTCTTGGTAGATAATAGGTTTTAACGGATACAATTCGTTTTCGTGGACGCTGTTATGCTTTTTTAATTGTAGAGAAAGTGCTTTACTGGGAACAGAAGATACAATTTATTTCTTAACATAATTGTGGTATTAAAAGTCGTTTATTATTCAACAAGACTGTGTTGCTAATGGAACTGATTACTACCAATAAAACACTGGTATAGCAAATCTGAATTTGATATAACACTAAAGCGGGTTTGATACACTATATTTCGTGAAAATATACATTCCCTTGACAAGAGATTCCGTAACAAGTTGGCGGTGCCTCAGCATCAGAGTGCCATGTTTTAGATCATTTACCTACAACTCTGTAAAAATGTATACCTAATACAATTTAGCTAAATTTCTACATGATTTGGGACACCTGGTATAAGGCTTAAGGTATTTAATTTAAAATAATTTGCTACAAAGTAATTAAAGTTCCAGCTTAGAAGAAAAATTTGATATGAATGAATGCTTAGTTTGCTTAGGTGTCTATATTTCAATTTCTGTGGTAAAAACAGCTGACTGTCAAAATAAATTAGAATAGTCCTAGGACTTAAAAGAAAAAACTGTCAAAACCATCTGAAGAGATTGACTTAACCATAAGAACATTGTTTTTACGGAAAGGGATTAATATTTTATAGCTTAAATATCTTAGTTTGAACTTTTTAAATTTGAATAACTTAATTATTCTAATTTTATCATACTCTTTGGAATTTGGGACAGTCGGCACTTATCTTCAGGTCATTTAGTATTTTTTTTAAGGAATAAACCAATTAAGTGCATTAAATAGAAAAAAAAACTGCGTACACAGTCTTCAACGGGCTGATGTCTTCCGTTATTTCCAAAACAGCTGTTTTTTTTTACAAAAATAGGATAATTCTTGCCTTAAAGCATATTATATGCGAATTGACTCATAAACTGGGCCTAAAAGAAAACCTCCAACCATACTATCAATACTTACCAGAATAAGTTATTGAATCTCAATATGTCCTATACTGGGACCGCAATCTTCATTGTTTTCCCACCCAACTTATATAAATGATATAAACAAAATCTTTCCGAAAAACAAATTGTTTTCATGATGTGTAAATTTAATTTAATTTTTCACTTTATTATAGCGTGCAGATTAAACCGCAGCCAATTATTTATCTTCATGGTTATTGTTATTTCCAAAAAAAACTCACACAGAATTAAATAAACTTTTTGAAATATTGTAAAAACTAATTTAAATTAAAGCAAACACTATTGTGTATGGGTAAACTTTTAAAGTCATAAATTTTAACACAGGCGTAAATGGTCAATTCTATTCTACCTTCCCCTCAGGGGGGTAGAAAAATGATTTCTTATATATTTCAACCTCAAACTTTTATCAACTACATTTTCGACGATGCTGATTACGAAAATCAATATCAGCTCATTTAGTTACTTCTTCCACGCCAGCAACCAATAGGATGATCAAAATTCAGCATCCTACGATACGATAATTCTGTTTCCTTTTAAAGCCTATTGCAATGATTAGAAATAAGAAGTGGGCAACCACCGCCGAGCACTATTACAAGATAATATGCGAAATGGGTAGAAAAATTATTTCTTATATATTTCAACCTCAAATGTTTATCAACTACATTTTCGACGATGCTGATTACGAAAATCAATATCAGCACATTTGGTTACTTCTTCCACGCTAGCAACCAATAGGATGATCAAAATTCAGCATCCTACGATACGAGAATTCTGTTTTCTTTTAGAGCCTATTGCAACGAGTAGAAATAAGAATTGGGCAACCATCGCCGAGCACTATTACAAGGAAATATGCGAGATGGGTAGAAAAATGATTTCTTATATATTTCAACCTCAAACGTTTATCAACTACATTTTCGACGATGCTGATTACGAAAATCAATATCAGCACATTTGGTTACTTCTTCCACGCCAGCAACCAATAGGATGATCAAAATTCAGCATCCTACGATACGAGAATGCCGTTTCCTTTTAGAGCCTATTGCAATAAGTAGAAATAAGAAGTGGGCAACCATCGTCGAGCACTATTACAAGGAAATATGCGAAATGGGTAGAAAAATTATTTCTTATATTATTTCAACCTCAAATGTTTATCAACTACATTTTCGACGATGCTGATTACGAAAATCAATATCAGCACATTTGGTTACTTCTTCCACGCTAGCAACCAATAGGATGATCAAAATTCAGCATCCTACGATACGAGAATTCTGTTTTCTTTTAGAGCCTATTGCAACGAGTAGAAATAAGAATTGGGCAACCATCGCCGAGCACTATTACAAGGAAATATGCGAGATGGGTAGAAAAATGATTTCTTATATATTTCAACCTCAAACGTTTATCAACTACATTTTCGACGATGCTGATTACGAAAATCAATATCAGCACATTTGGTTACTTCTTCCACGCTAGCAACCAATAGGATGATCAAAATTCAGCATCCTACGATACGAGAATTCTGTTTCCTTTTAGAGCCTATTGCAACGAGTAGAAATAAGAATTGGGCAACCATCGCCGAGCACTATTACAAGGAAATATGCGAGATGGGTAGAAAAATGATTTCTTATATATTTCAACCTCAAACGTTTATCAACTACATTTTCGACGATGCTGATTACGAGAATCAATATCAGCACATTTGGTTACTTCTTCCACGCTAGCAACCAATAGGATGATCAAAATTCAGCATCCTACGATACGAGAATTCTGTTTCCTTTTAGAGCCTATTGCAACGAGTAGAAATAAGAATTGGGCAACCATCGCCGAGCACTATTACAAGGAAATATGCGAGATGGGTAGAAAAATGATTTCTTATATATTTCAACCTCAAACGTTTATCAACTACATTTTCGACGATGCTGATTACGAAAATCAATATCAGCACATTTGGTTACTTCTTCCACGCTAGCAACCAATAGGATGATCAAAATTCAGCATCCTACGATACGAGAATTCTGTTTCCTTTTAGAGCCTATTGCAACGAGTAGAAATAAGAATTGGGCAACCATCGCCGAGCACTATTACAAGGAAATATGCGAGATGGGTAGAAAAATTATTTCTTATATATTTCAACCTCAAACGTTTATCAACTACATTTTCGACGATGCTGATTACGAAAATCAATATCAGCTCATTTAGTTACTTCTTCCACGCCAGCAACCAATAGGATGATCAAAATTCAGCATCCTACGATACGATAATTCTGTTTCCTTTTAAAGCCTATTGCAATGATTAGAAATAAGAAGTGGGCAACCACCGCCGAGCACTATTACAAGATAATATGCGAAATGGGTAGAAAAATTATTTCTTATATATTTCAACCTCAAATGTTTATCAACTACATTTTCGACGATGCTGATTACGAAAATCAATATCAGCACATTTGGTTACTTCTTCCACGCTAGCAACCAATAGGATGATCAAAATTCAGCATCCTACGATACGAGAATTCTGTTTCCTTTTAGAGCCTATTGCAACGAGTAGAAATAAGAATTGGGCAACCATCGCCGAGCACTATTACAAGGAAATATGCGAGATGGGTAGAAAAATGATTTCTTATATATTTCAACCTTAAACGTTTATCAACTACATTTTCGACGATGCTGATTACGAAAATCAATATCAGCACATTTGGTTACTTCTTCCACGCCAGCAACCAATAGGATGATCAAAATTCAGCATCCTACGATACGAGAATGCCGTTTCCTTTTAGAGCCTATTGCAATAAGTAGAAATAAGAAGTGGGCAACCATCGTCGAGCACCATTACAAGGAAATATGCGAAATGGGTAGAAAAATTATTTCTTATATTATTTCAACCTCAAATGTTTATCAACTACATTTTCGACGATGCTGATTACGAAAATCAATATCAGCACATTTGGTTACTTCTTCCACGCTAGCAACCAATAGGATGATCAAAATTCAGCATCCTACGATACGAGAATTCTGTTTCCTTTTAGAGCCTATTGCAACGAGTAGAAATAAGAATTGGGCAACCATCGCCGAGCACTATTACAAGGAAATATGCGAGATGGGTAGAAAAATGATTTCTTATATATTTCAACCTCAAACGTTTATCAACTACATTTTCGACGATGCTGATTACGAAAATCAATATCAGCACATTTGGTTACTTCTTCCACGCCAGCAACCAATAGGATGATCAAAATTCAGCATCCTACGATACGAGAATGCCGTTTCCTTTTAGAGCCTATTGCAATAAGTAGAAATAAGAAGTGGGCAACCATCGTCGAGCACTATTACAAGGAAATATGCGAAACGGGTAGAAAAATTATTTCTTATATTATTTCAACCTCAAACGTTTATCAACTACATTTCCGACGATGCTGATTACGAAAATTAATATCAGCACATTTGGTTACTTCTTCCATGCCAGCAACCAATACGATGGTCAAATTTCAGCATCCTACGATAGGAGAATTCTGTTTCCTTTTAGAGCCTATTGCAACGATTAGAAATAAGAAGTGGGCAACCATCGCCGGGCACTATTACAAGGAAATATGCGAAATGGGTAGAAAAATGATTTCTTATATATTTCAACCTCAAACGTTTATCAACTACATTTTCGACGATGCTAATTACGAAAATCAATATCAGCACATTTGGTTACTTCTTCCACGCCAGCAACCAATAGGATGATCAAAATTCCGCATCCTACGATAGGAGAATTCTGTTTCCTTTTAGAGCCTATTGCAACGATTAGAAATAAGAAGTGGGCAACCATCGCCGAGCACTATTAAAAGGAAATAATATGCGAAATGGGTGGTTTTTGGCCGTTTCAGGGAGTAGAAAGTGGCAAAGTCACCTGAAATTATTTTGTTTTGTGATCAGGAACTTCGAAAACAAGGGGCGATAAAGGTTTGAAGTTGAAATATAAAAATCTCGTCTCGATTTGAGAGTGCCGAGAGTTTTTTAAAAAGTGATAGATTTCTCATCTCGTGAAACACTAAATTTGATGATGATATAGATAATATTCTTATACTAATCTTTTAGTTTTGATATTTAGGATTTATTTAATAGATATGTGTTTGAAATCAATTTAATGATTCCATGCACAGAAGTTTCGTGATAGCATTATCGTGGTTTTAATGATTTTAAAAACTTATCCTATAATTAAAAAAAAAACAGCGTAAAAATGTGCAATAAACTGAATCAACATTGTGGAACAAAATTCCAATTTGCTATTCAAGGATGGAGTTTGTAAACATATTATTTCGTATCATTTTATTGTATATCATTTTAAATTTCCTCGTAAAATTTTATGGTGATTTGACCAATGTTTTTATTTTGAAAAGATACCGTAAACCGGAGCGCTACTTTGACATAATTTTAAGGGTTTTTGTTATATATAGTAATTGTATTACTTAAAACACTAAATAAATATACCTAGAGATATATACTTGATTGAAACAGTTGTTGATCTTTTGACTATAGACCATCACCAGGTAAAGGTTCTCTTAGTTGCCATTTTTGAAAGATAATAAAACAATTTCTTGTTAAAGTAAACCCATTCATGGGACTACTTTGACATCGCGTTATTTTTTAATACAAATCGAAATCGCCCCAATGAAAAGGGTACTCTGGCACCAGATTAATTATATTTTTTAATATAACTATCTTCGAGGGCCAAAAACAACCGCAGAGTATTTTCTTTTAATTTAAGAAAACACGTAGAACATATTATGCGAATTTACATTTCTCGGTTTATTGGGATATTCTTTAAAATTCATCCATCAAATTCATTGTACCTATATCTTTAAATTGTTTAAAAATACTTTAATACTTATCATGCGTTAGAACATTCAAAAATTCAGTATCTTATTTCTATTTAGGGTTCGGCCAATTCGATATTGCTAAAACCTTTAAAGAAACTACAAAATAAAATTGTTAATGTATTCATAGACTGTCGCACTTAGAACCAACAACAAATTTATATAAATCCAATAAATATCTAGATATAAATAATTTATATAATTTAAAAATTTGCATATTTATCATTCTTTACTTTTAAAACAAAAAATTTCTACCCTAACGTTTATAAAAGTTCATGATCTTCACAGACATGATACTAGACAAACTAATTTTTTACAAATTATTAAAATAAACAGCAACTTTGTAAAACGTCATTGTTATTATAATGGATTAATATTAGATAATATTTTACCCGAAAATAATAAAACATTAAAAAAACTACCCTTATTTAAATTTAATTTAAAAAAAAAATTCCTAGAGAAGCGAGACGAGACGAGAGAAGGTCGTCTCTCGTCTCGTCTCGCCCTCTCTCGACGAGACGAGAGACCCATTTTGTCTCGTCTCGCGGCAACACTACTTATGCAGCTGAAATTTTTGCATGTGGGCAAGAAACTGCATTTAAAAAAAAATTTTCTCATAATTTTTTTCGATACTTTCAGAAATAACCCTACTTTTGAATTATTTTTTGCAAAAAATTAAAATTGGACAGATAATACGAATCACGTGACTACTATTTTCTTGCTTAATTTTCATCTCGATCGAAGCAGAACTTCATGCCAAAGTTAAATTTCGAATAAAGTTATTAATAAAAAAAATCCCATATGATGCGGACTTTACTGGTCACACTGTATATATATTAAATTACAAATTACAAAGAAATTAACAATTAAAATAATCCAACATCAATCAAGCACTGTCTCTATATCTGGAGCATTCATATTGCCAATTAGAAGAGTTTTGAAGTAGTCACCGGTTTACGTTGTTTTTTATGACACTTTCTACCTAAAAGTCAACGAGTCATTAAATTACACATTTACCTGCATAATGCAGTAAAATAGTTTTCGTTGTAATTTTTCGAAAACTGCTCTTATGGAATTTTTTACAGAAGAGGGAAATATTCAATTTATTAAAAAAAATTGTCAGTAATTTTACAGAAATTTATACCTATAGACCGGGTGGTGCACAGCCAGACTGGCAATAGGAAATCCCATGTAAATTTTGCTACCCTCAAATATTGGCACCCCTATTAATTTTACATCAAAATTGTACTTAACTTTTTTGAAGGTCTTTGTATGATGGGCTCTCACACCAAATTTTATTATTTTCTTATAAGCCAATAAAAAGTTATTAAGAAAAAAACTCTAAACTAGTCTAAACGGTCAAAATTTTTGAAAATTGACTACGATGACACCATCAGTGGTAATTATGATAATGTCAAATGTTATGTTTATTGGAATTTTACAGTATTTAAGAAAAAATAACAGTGATTAAGGGGTACGACACGACTCAATGGAAAATAGTTCTCGGAGAAATGTGCGAATATAAACCCGTGCGGTGTTAGTGCTGCCACCTCATATTTACTTCAAGAAGTAGTTTAATACCGTAAACAGAAAACAAACTTGTCATGCCTGGGCTATAGATTTCCGCTCAAGCGAGTGAGTTTTATTTTAGAACTACGCTGATAGATGGCGCCTCGGATCAATATTTCTTGCGTTGTTGTATCATATTCCTTTATCCCCTTTGGGAATTCTCACTTTTAAATACAGGTAAAAATTTGCAGGATTTCCGAGAAGAAATTGTAACTGATTTACTTTACTAGGTATCTGATGACACTGAAAATAATATTTTTTGGATAAATAAGTGAAACTTGAATTTTATTTTATTTGGAATTTTACAAAATCAATAGGTGGGGGGCTATTAATAAGTGAGACAATACTCGTTCAACTTGTTAAAGAAATAAATATAGTAATTGAAAAATGCCAAATAATTTGATGCGTTGAATGTCTTAAAAAAACGACCGAAAGGGATACTTAACGTGGAAACACATTTGTACTCGGCAGGCATACGACACTATGTGCCACCAGCTTGATTTGTGGATATTTAGTAAAAACAATTAAGTTTAACATAATTTTGAGGTAAGTGTTGATTTATGAATGTATTATCTTACTTTTACTACACAAAGTATTAATTATTTAGTGTTTCTTTGTAAATAATTTTTTTTAAAATTTTAATTATCACAATTTGTATTTTTTTGGCATTTAAAAGAAAATTGATGGACATAGTGTTCTACACCTGTAAAAACTTGTAAGCCATAAAACTGTTCTAGGGAGGCATAATATGACACTATGTCCAATTTCCAAATGGAAATGGTATGCATTTTGGTAAAAGGAAAAGTAATAATAGACAAAATAAAAACTTATTGTCGCCTAAATGCCGATAGTCAGCTGGCGTTTAACATTATGTGTAATCCCCACCTACTATTATATAGATTTAGTTAGAGGCATATAACACCAAGTGATTATATAGTGCTCTATGCCGCTAAATGTGTTGCTAAAGATATTACTAAAGATCCGAGGCATACAGATATTATTACCTTGGTGTCTTAGGCCTCTGAATAAAAATACGCATAGTGTTAAAAGTCTACGCTGTTTCTCAGCTACCTTAACTAATTAGACTTGGTGTTGTATGCCCCCACAAAAAAATTTAAATTTCTGAATAAAACTACATAGTTACCTAACTTTTTGTAAAAATTGGACATAGTGTCGTATACCTCCCGAGTACAGATATATTTATATATATTACTACTGCTAGTTACATTCTTATACACTTTGCAAATACTTGGAAACATTTCTATTAAAGGTTGATAGACTAGTTGCACTCTTTAATGCATCGGGAAGAACATTATAGAGGCGAACACCCTTATAAAACAACGATTTTTGTAGGCTTAAAGACTTTACGAACTGAATATTGTAATTTTGCCTAGATCGAATATTATATTCAAAAAAATTGGATCTCTTTTCAAGAAAATCACCTTAATACGCTGGAAGTTGACCACGTTGAATTCTATATATATCAGAATACCTAAGGTTCGCCTTCCTAATACCCTCTTAAACAGACAACCAATTCAAGGTGCGCAGTATTGTTTTTATTGGGGTATACGTACTACAATTAAGAATTATACGAATAGCTTTATTTTGCTGTATTTGCAACCTAATATATTTTCTTGAGTGCACGATTTTAATAATGAAGAACAGTTATAAAAATGCGGTTGCATAATAGTATTATAATCCAATGTTTTGGCCCATTGTGACAGACAATTTGAGATGCGCCAAAAATCCAACCTTTTTACCCACTTTTTTACAAAGATAGTCTATGTGATTTGAAAAGGCTAACTGAGGATCTAAAAAACTGCCTAGACATTGGTAATTACACTGTCATTAATTTTAACGGTTAACCCTTAGTCTAATTATTTTTTACAATTTGCTTTGGAACCTATTACCAGAGTACCTACCTACATATATCGTGCTATTACCATACACTTTGGTTTTAAAGCATTTAGCTTCAATTTATTTTGATAAAGCCAGTTATATAAAATTTCAAGTTCCGCATTCAAAATATTAGTTGTTTCTCTAAAATTGTCACATGCCACACATATAAGAGTGTCATCTGCAAATAAGTTAATAAATGACCTCCTTAAAATTCTATGAATATCATTATCGTAAATAACAAACAACAGAGGACCTAAAATACTTTCTTGAGGTACACCCCATCTACTTTTGTTTTTTGATACCTATTAACTAAGTAACCACTTATCCAATCCAGCGCACGACCACTTATATCATATAACAATATAGGTTGTCCTGCCAGTAAGTAAGAAATCCTTAAAATGTTGGCCGCTCACTATTTGGTAATATCCTAAACCAAAGTAAAACTCGTTTTGAACTTTACTATAATTAATTCTGGAGTAATTAATTTGCCACTAATGTCTTTTTTGTGCTTTCAACTCCTCAACATTTGTCGGTTTCGTTAAAGGAATAGAAATTTGAAATTTGTTACTTATGAATAACTTAATATCGCACATCTAATGGAAAAAATACCTAACTGCAAAAAAATCCATTTTTAAGTTATAAGCGTCATAAGTGTCCTAATGCTATATTCTTTCTAATGGAATAACGACATTATTGTGTTGAAGCAAGCAAACGCGAGATGGCGGAAGTGTCACCTTTCTTTCGCGCTACTTTTAATTGGAACAGTGACCCAACTATCAGTTCGGCGACGCAGGTACACGCAATTTATAAGAAAAATGACACAAGTGCAAAGTGGTGCTAGTTAAGTTTATATTTTGATTGCATTTTCAGCAGAAAAATGACGTGAGTACCAGTTAAGACGTTTTTCCTCTAAATTTGGCAATATTTTTATTAAGTAGGTATATTATAGTTTTTATTTTATAAAGTTACAATTACTTTTATAGTTTAAAGTTCCTCGTGTTTATGGTTACTTTCGTTTTAAACCTTATATTATATTTTAAACCTTATTGTTTATTTTTAATACAAAAAAATATAATAATGTCGTTTTATTTTAGTGTAACTAAGAAACAATCGTTATTTTTTAAGAAGAAAAGTGTCACAATTACTTGTTATTTACTAAAGCATTTAAAAAAAAAACTCAGTAATTTCATCATTATTAATAATTAATGAACAAACCTAGTCGCTGATGTTTATATTTTGTTTTTAAACCAAACTTTGTACCCTAAAAATTAAAATAATTCAAATTCAATTTTTAAAAGCGCGTTTTCTCAAAACAACCAATTTTGCAGTCAGGTCTTTTTTAAATTGGATGTGCGATATGCACTTAAAAAATAGTTTAAAAAAATTATCGAAATTGTCATATCTAATTTGGGACACACTGTATCAATATTTTTTTTATAAAAAAGATCACAACTTCAAATGTTAATACCCGTGCCCAAACCTTCTTCCAAAAAAAAACTACTGGATTTACTGAATTTATTCCCAGTTACAAACTCACACTATACAGGGTGTCCGGAAATGATAAGCAAAAAGATTTTGGGATAATTCTAGATCGAAAATAAATGCTATCTCTTTCTATAAATTTTTTTCGAAAATTGAATATTAACGGAGTTACAGGGTGTCAAAGTTAAATTTTATTTGCATTTTTTTTGCAATATCTTTTGCCACGCTCATAATATTTTGACGAAATCTCGTATATGGGGCTTTTTCGAGATGAGGAATACAAATTTGCCCACCGTTTTTTCGCATTTTGTACAGAGGGCGCCACATAGGAACCTATACTTTAATTTGAATGGTCCCAACTTTTTTGTCCTACACTGTATGAGCATTTCGACTAAACATTTTTATTCTTTTAACCTTTTGACATAAAAAGGTATACAACTTTTGTTTCGATAAATCTAACCGTTTTCGAGAAAAACGCTAAAATAACATTGCTTTCATGGTGATGAATATACAATCATTTTAATTTATTTTTCAACCTTAAACATAGCATAGCAAAGGAAGGAATATACCGTAGAGTTCGTCGAATATGTAAATAATTTATGCATTGATGAGGAAGGACGTCACTTGGAACCTTTAATTTGAATTTTTAATTTATTGTTCTGGTAACTTCTGTATTTTAAAACGGCAAAATTTTTTTTAACTTTAACACGCTGTAACTTCGTTAATAATCAATTTTCGGAAAAAAGTTGTAGGGGAGAGCCACCAACAGTGGCCATGGCAGGTACAGTGGCCGCCAGTGACTATTCTCTTACAAAATGTACACCGCTAGCGCCCTCTCTTGAATCCGTGCTTAAGTATGTTTCCAGCACGTGGCGCGCCGAATACTTTCAGTTAAATGGCCGGCTTCGTCATAATAAGTGCGACATTGAAATTCGGTGTGGAAAGTTTTTTATTAGAGTGACTTTTCGTTTTAATCATTCAAAGCTGGTAAGTGTTTCAGTCACTTTATTGCATGCTTCTTAAGGATGTGCTATTGCAGTACGAAGTTCAGTGGTAAAAGGCTAAAGAATCTGCATTAATGTTTTTCTGTTAGGTTAGGTTTTATTTTTTATGTTCCCTTTCTTACAGTGGCCACCTTAACGGAGGGTACATTAGCCACTACTCTCATATATTATAAAGGGGTGGCCACTGTTTCTTAAATTATTTGAATAAAAAAAAATTGCATTTATATGATACATGTTTCTTTTATTTTTCGATGTGTATACTTATAAATTTCCTAATTAAAGGATTTTGTATGAAGTCTTATTACTTATTACCAACTTAAAAACAGTCTTTAGTATGCTTTTTCACTATGGCCACTGTACCACTATGTGGTTCGGTACAGTGGCCATAGTGGTATGTTTTTAAAAACATATTTAGGAAAATATTCTATACTTTTTAAAATTAAATAGAGTCATATTTGTACAGCCTTATCGTATATGTAGTCAAAAATAATGGAAAAAGCCTAAATTTTTTAAACGTTTTTGAAATACGTGAAAATAAAAAAAAAAGGATGGCCACTGTTGGTGGCTCTCCCCTACCTAGGAAGAGATAGCATTTTATTTTCGATCTAGAATTATCCCCTAAATTTTTTGCTCCTCATTTCCGGACACCCTGTATAATTTATACGAATAAACTTTAGTTCAGGTTAGTGCTGCCAGGTTAGTACCTAATAAAAATTGTATAATTAGGTCTTATATCACAATAATACAATGGTTACGAATATTACGTTAGATTATCACCGGGTCAGCCATCCTGACATCGCATTGCACCGTGCCCAGTTATTGTTTGTGTATTCCGTAAATGATATCATGTGTATTTTTATGGGTTTCAATTTTTATTTGCTTTGCAAGTAAATAAAAGATGATGGATGAATTGGTATCATGGTGAATAATACACATAAAATAAACTACTTATATAACGACGGCTGCATCATTGATGTCATCGTCATGTTTATTTTTCTATTTCACGTTCATAATAAGCTCAGTACGATACGCATTTGCGTATCGTAATGAAGCTATTTCGATACGCGTTTTTTCTTTATTTGATGTTAGTAACATTTAAATGTTTTATTTCATTGACTTGCGCGGCCTTTGTGATTTACGAGAAAACCCATTTTTCGCAGAGGAAAAATAGCTTTATAACTTACTTTTTTATTCTGTGTTGATAACAGTCATGTATGTTGGTTGCATAAATCTATAAATCAATCTTTTGTAGATGCTTCAAGCTATCATTATCTGCCAAATCCTATCCAAAATTCAATATTCTAACCTTCCAATGTCGATTTTAACTTCAACTTTATTTGAATCTTCTTCCCTATACTAAATTGCAATACCGTGACGTAAAATCAAGTCTTTTGAAATTCGAAAAAAAGTAGCAAAATCTCCCGAATTTCCGAACGCTCTGTATATGTACCGAATGTACAAGGATCACACAACGTATTCCGTACAATTTCAAATCTCATGTCGCTAAAATAACTTTAGAATCTCGTGGTGAAAATGGGTCAATAAATCAAAAAATGACAGTTTGCAAAATAATTTTTGTTGTCCAGAGGCTACTATGATAAAATTTAGACATAAAAATTTACAAAATTTGAAGGATTTATTTTCTTTTTAAAATGTATTTTTCTTGATTATAAAAGGTGAAATAGAAAAAAATTTATAAAGCACATGTTTCATAAGGCGTTTTAGCGCACGTGTCAATAAAAAAACTCGCCACTTTGTGGCTCGTTTTTTAAAATAGACGCGTGCGCTAAAACCGCTTCTTATGAAACGTGTACTTTAATATACTATTAATTCTTGTAGGTACATAAGAACATAATAATATTACCGATGATATCAGTGGCGGAGTAGGGGGGGCAATATTTTCCTTCCAGGTTCATTTTTGTTTAGTATTTTGTAACTGTAACGTTTCTGCGTCCCCCTCCCCCTTAAGATAATTTTGGATCCGTGCCTGTATGATTTCCAAAAAACGTTATTATGCATAGGAAGTAAAAATTTCAGCATCTATTTCTAATAATAACTGAACGTTCTAGGATCTGACGTATTGATAATAACTAAGCATACTAGGAATTATGTGCAATTATTAAATTGCTTAGTAATAATGCATTAAATGAACAAAAATATTTAGGGTTAGGAGAAATTACCAGAACTGTCGATTATTAAGGCTTATAAAAATCTACATATTTGTAATAAATTGGAATATACAGGTTCGCTTAAAAAGTTGTAGAGAACCATTGATCAAGGGAAAAATGTTATAGCTGTATTTTTGTATTTTAAGCGGGCATTCGAAATAATTGACAGGGCTAGAGTATTGAGTAAATTGTATCAGTATGGTATTCGCGGAAACGTTTATAAATGGTTTAAAAATTATTTAAGTAAGAGGTCACAAAAAACAAAAATATCAAAAACATATTCAAATAAAAAAATAAATAATATAGGTGTTCCAATATTACTTACTAGTTCCAATATTATTTATTTTATACATCAACGATATACCTTTAGTTTTAAAAATGTGTAAGTTACAAATGTTTGCTAATGACACCTTAATTTACATTAATGTTTTAAATCTTTTTGATGATCTAAAATACTCTAAATTCTGAGATAAATATATTATTAAATTGGCTAAAAGTAAATAAATTAAAATTAAATATTTCAAAAGCTAAATGTATGGTTATGGGTAATAATTTAAATTGTCAAAATATAAATGTTGTAATTGATGGTGAAAAATTGGTATTAGTGAACGGTTTTAAATATTTAGGAATAATCATTGATTCAAAATTAAAATTTTTTAATTATTTTTAAAGTATTATATCGAAGATGGCCGGAGAAGTATGTTATTTTAAAAGAATCAGTTTTAATTTAAGTTTGTTTTCTAAAAAAAACTGTATTTAATACTATTATATTACCACATTTTCTTTATTGTTCTTCCATTTTATATTGTGCTAGTGAGGAAATATTTGATAAATTACAAATTTTACAAAATAAGGCAATGCGGATTATTTTAAATTGTGACAAATCTACAAAAATTAATTTTATGTTGAAAAATTTAAATTGGTTGAATGTATTTTTTATTTAGTATGTATCTTTATACATAAAATTAAAAATAATTTATTTCCTGATTGTTTAAAAAAATTTGGTTCTTTTAATTATGACCATCATAATTATAAAACAAGAACTCATAAATTTTTTTATGTGAATAAAGTGTCTAAAACATTAGATTATAAATCTATTTTTTTTAAAGGTTTGATATAATATAATAATTCGGAAAATTCTATTAAATCTCAAAAATCATTAAAACTGTTTAAAAAAACTTGAAAATTACATTTAATTAAAAAACAAAATGATACGTAAGATTTTCTGTACGTTTTTGTTAAAAGAAGATTGCGTTTTAAAATTTAAAAATAAATCTATAAAAACGTGTTAAAAAATATATTAAAAAATATCTAATTGTAGCTTTTTGCTAAACAAAACATGTTACTACTACTACCACTACATTCTTCACGACTTTTTTAGCGAACCTATATATTCCAGTTTATTACAGATATGTAGATTTTTAAAAGCCTTACAACTTTTATATAAGACATTTTTTTGCTAACTCCTATACTCTAGTTTTTGAAAACAAAATTAATTAGCCTGTGTAAATGCTACCGACATAGAAGAAATTTACGAATAAATTCATGAAATAATTCACAAAGAACTTCACAGGTGTAAAGACCGCTTAACTTGGAATAAATTCAGTAGGCAGGTACAGTTTTTTTTTTGGAAAAATACTTGGGAACTGGTATTAACATGACCACTGTATAAGGATCAAAATAAGTAAGGCTAATAGTTACAAAATTAAGAAAATTACTCCTTTCCTTACTTGTTGCACACAAATAATATTATGTAAAGTACGTCCCCTACTTAGTTACGTTACCTATACTTGTCTTAACAAAGCTATAATATCTTGTTGCTTATTATAATTGCCGTAAAAATTTGTTTCCTGATTCTAGTGGAGGAGAATCTTCATATTAAGTAATCGTTTAGTTTTACCCAATATTCATAGCGGCATGTATACTGTTGCGTGTTGGAATCCCATTAATTCCTCTTAATTTGCGGTCACTTACCTAAAAAGAAAAAAATGTAATAAGTACGTTTCAACCAATAAGAAATATTCTATTCAATGTGAAAATATTACAAAATATAAATAATATCTGCCGAGCGTCTCATATACAGGGTGTTTTTTTAGGGTCGACGAGCGGCCATATCTCGGAAACTACTGGACATAAAAACTCAGGAAAAGAAAAATGATAATTAAAGTGGCCATGAGAAAATTCTGGAAATAATTTTTAAGTTCCGCATTTTGCCACAAGAGGGCGTAATTGAAAAGTAAATTTTAAAATTTTACATAACTCCGAAAATTCCACATTATGGTATATGTTTGATAACACCATTTTAAAGCTTGGACAATTATGCATTATTTTGGTCTTATGCTCATTGGCGTGCCGACTTTAATAAGAGTGGGGGAAGCTGTTGAAAGTGTAATCATTTAAATCGCTGTAACTTATAAACGACTTATCCGATTTTAGCAAACTAAAGACTGTTTGAAAGAGAAATGTATGCACTTTCACCAATCGTATTTAGTGGTCCATAATAGTTCTCACAAAAATGCTAGAGGGCGCAATTTGCAATAATAACAGTTTTTTCGATTTTATCCCGAGAATTCAAATCATACGGTATAACCATGACATCATATTGGAAAATAAGATGAAATTTGCAAGAAAAGATGTGAAGACCGCAGTTCGATATCTTTGTTCGTTTCAGAGTTATTGCCAAAACAATAATTTTTAATACAAATTGCGCCCTCTAGCAATTTTATTAGAAACTATCGTGTACCATTAGATACGACAATTAAAGGTACTTCCAAACAAGCTTAAGTTTAGTAAACTTGGATAAGTCGTTCAGAAGTTACAGCGATTTTAATGTTTACACTTTCAATAGATTCTCCCACTCTTATCAAGTGAAAGTGTAAACATTAAAATCGCTGTAACTTCTAAACGACTTAACCGATTTTACTAAATTTAAGCTTGTTTGGAAAAAAAGGTAAGTACCTTTAATTGTCGTATTCAATGGTACAAGATAGTTTCTAATAAAATTGCTGGAGGGCGCAATTATATTAAAAATTATTGTTTTGGCAATAACTCTGAAACGAACAAAGATATCGAAATGCGGTCTTCACATCTTTTCTTGCAAATTTCATCTACTTTTCGATTATGATGTCATAGTTATACCGTTTGATTTGAATTTTCGGGATAAAATCGAAAAAACTGTTATTATTACAAATTGCGTCCTCTGGCATTTTTTTGAGGACTATTATGAACAACTAAATACGATTGGTGAAAGTGCATACATTTCTCTTCCAAACAGTCTTTAGTTTGCTAAAATCGGATAAGTCGTTTATAAGTTACAGCGATTTAAATGATTACACTTTCAACAGCTTCCCCCACTCTTATTAAAGTCGGTACGCCAATGAGCATAAGACCAAAATGATGCATAATTGTCTAAGCTTTAAAATGGTGTTATTAAACATATACCTTAATGTGGAATTTTCGGAGTTACGTAAAATTTTAAAATTTACTTTTCGATTACGCCCTCTTGCGGCAAAATGCGGAACTTAAAAATTACTTCCAGAATTTTCTCATGGCCACTTTAATTATCAATTTTCTTTTCCTGAGTTTCTATGCCCAGTAGTTTCCGAGATATGGCCGCTCGTCGACCTTAAAAAAACCCCCTGTATAAACAGTCATCGAATGGTTTCAAATTATGTAAGTGGTGGATGAAATGCACAGAAAATTTTCTATGCATTCAAAAGAAGCAAATAGTAT
Organism: Polydrusus pterygomalis; assembly: GCA_963969555.1. Lineage (NCBI taxonomy): Eukaryota > Metazoa > Arthropoda > Insecta > Coleoptera > Curculionidae > Polydrusus > Polydrusus pterygomalis. The sequence goes on from OZ018380.1 coordinate 30,885,054, forward strand.
AATATATACCAACATCTTCTTATTTTTACTTTAACTGAATGAATCTAGCTTTCATTTCAAAGAAAACTGGATGTTTTTAGCGTCATATTATTATTATAATTAAGAAAATACATTGGATATAATATATCCAATGTCTTTTCAAGAAAATGTGTTGTCATATTCCGCATTATAAATATACAGGCTTAAAAACCTTTTTATTGACCCTTGAGAAAATTTTTATATAAAACGAAACGTTGGGATAAATACAATTGTGTCATTTCATTGCCTGCCCTCATTCCCGCTATATACTTATTCGAATTAATCAAAAATTATCATTGCTAGAATGATTGCCAACATTCGGTAACGGATAGGCCGGGATAGGCACTAGAAAAAGAAGAAGAAGAAACTGATTAAATAATAAGGACCACTACCCGGTCTTCCCCTATTTAAAACTTTAAAAAACTGATTCAATTTTACATTCAAACAATGTAAAATTATTTTTTCAAAATGGCGTGGGTATGAGTGTACCTATACGAAGTTATATTATCATATTGTCGCTAAACAACCACTTGGTTTATTTATTTGCATTGCTTACGCATACATAGACCATAAGGTTAATGCACCAATTGTTTGTTAAATTTTGTAAAAGAAATACTTATGTCATTAAAACAAGTCTCAAAATAAGCAGTAATAAGTCTTTTTACTTTTTCATTTGGCAAAAAGAAAGAATAGAATAGAAATAGAAATATATTACATACTGGGTTACAAACACTGTATTTTTTTGTACCAAAAAGTACCTAATCTAATAACAAGTTAAAATTTTCTATAGGGTTTTACATTGTCTGTATATAATTATAAATGCAACACATCCTGATTTTTTAAATATTGTTGATATTAGTAATTTCTACGGGTAATATGATTGTTATATCATTTGGGAGCTAGGTAAGGTAGCTAAAGGAGCGCAAATTAATATTTGTATTACTGTGAGGTATCCTAAAGTGTTTTTCAGTTTTGCTTCGTGTTGTATATCTATGATTAATAGATTTTTTTTTTGTTAGGGTTTTTTGTGAGTGAATATTGAGACTGCTAATATAGGGATCCTACAATTAAAGTATCTTCATTGTAAAGTAATTTGGTCGAGTAGCGTTTGTTTTTTTATTAATTATTTTTAATATATTATAATTTTTAACAACATTTAATGGTTTTAGCGAATTTTTGTACAGGCCATCCCATGCAATTATGCCATAATTTATTAAAGATTCTACAAGCGCTTTATATATGGATAGCAACAATGTTTCCCAAAAATTTCCCTTAGGATGTAAAATTTGTAGATTAATTTCCTTATATTTTTCGTTAGGTTTAAGACATGCTTGTTCCACTTAAGGTGTTTATCTCAATAGTGATGCCTAAATATTTTGTGGTTTCTACTTCATGAATATCATCATCTAAGCCAGGGGTCTTCAAACGGCGGCCCGCGGGCCGCTTGCGGCCCTCCATTAACTTTTTTGTGGCCCGCATACAAATTTATTAATAAAATTAAACATTAAATTTAAATGTGTTTTGTATAAATATTGTCTTGAGTTTACTATATTTCAGCTATATTAAATTTCTCACTTTCTATTTGTTCTGGCCCTGCAATCGATGGGTAGCTTAAATATGGCCCTTCTATGAAAAAAGGTTGAAGACCCCTGATCTAAGCTAATAATTTTTATTTTATTAAAATTTGGACGATTATATAGGGTAAGAGAAAAAGCTATATATAGTCAGATCTGGTCTTAACGTGCGGGTCCAAAGGTCACTGATCATATGCGTCAAATCAGACAACACAGAGGCTATCAAAATGTTGTGAGATTATTTACAAATATACCGAAGGAAGGAAAAATAGTTTCATTATTTTAGCTATCGCGAAGATAGCCACATATACCTAATATTATTAGTTTTGTAAAAATTATGTACAGGGGAGTTGAAAAAGTTACAAAAAAATTATATAATCGTTAATTATATACCTACTGTACCCTTTAATTAAAAACGACAATAATAAACAGTGCAATTTATTTTAACAATTTTACTACTAAAACCTAAAAATACAATGGCATTTAGTCTGATAAACTATTTCGATAATGAAAGAAAAAGTGGCATTTCGCAAACCAATATGCAGGAAACCGTAATGAAAACACTGGGAATTAGTTTACGGACTATGCAGAATAATGTGCATGAAAAAAAAGCATAATATAATACCCAAGAATACTAAAAAATGTAGACGAAAAACACCGTTTATAATTATAGCCTAAAAACTCTCATCGTCACTTATAAAATCTGAAAAGTCCTCGTCGTCTGAGTCGTCTTCGAATGGAGCAATTATCATTGGCGCTACTTCGACATCTAGTACTTGTTCTCGATCCCACCGCAATCCCTTATTAATATTTCTGTATGTTCCACCGATTTCTTCCAGTATTCTTGTGTAATATGATCTAACGAATCTTGCCAAAATATTTGTACTTGGTCGGATTTAAGACCATCACCTACATGTTTTTCATAATAAGACTTTGCACCAGCCCATATTAATTCTATTGCGTTAAACTGGCAATGATATGGTGGCAGTCGTAGAACCTCATGACCATATTCACGCAGTATTTCATCTACCGCGTATATTTTGGGTTTTTAAGAGACTTTGCTATTGATAGGAGTTCCGATTTAAGCAAATTTGGTAAAGGATTTTGGTTGTGTTTTTCCAGCCACTCATAAATATCACTTTTCCTCCAAGATGAAGTAGGCTGTTTATTTAAAATTCTTGAATGATATGATGCATTATCTAATACAATTAAATACGGAGCATCCAAATTTGGTATCAATTGAACTTTTAACCATTTTTCAAACATTTCGCAATTCATATTATCATCATAGTCAGCACTTTTTGATGTTGAAGAAAAAATTAAACTCGCACCTGCAACATATCCTGTTGCAGAACCGGCATGAAAAATAATACAACGCTTTCCCGTACCGCACCCCTTTTTCCTTTTAACACTTTTTACAGACTCATCTTGCCAAGATTTTGAACCACTTCCATTCGAAAATATCCACGTTTCGTCTAAAAATACCACTTTCTAAATTTCGATTTGTAAATGTCCGTATATTTTTTTAAAAACTGAACACGCTGACTCACTATCTGTGGCTGCTCACATAAAAATCTTCGGTTACAGTCTTTTTTTATAGCGAAAACCTAAATTTTTTATAAATTTTGATAACGCTTCAAGTCCAATTTCCAAAACACCCCGAATTTTTAATGTTTTTTGTAAAACTGGAAGAGTTACATTGGTTTTTGATTTGAATAAATCGTAAATCACATTTCGAATTCCCATTTTAATATTTTCGCTTAAATCCTCAGTCTGTGGCTTTCTTCGTTTACACTTTTTAGTATTCTTGGGTATTATGTTATGTTTTGTTTCATGCACAATTTTCTGCACAGTCCTTAAACTAATTCCCAGTGCTTTGGCTACTGTTTCCTGAATATTGGTTGGCGAATTTCCACTTTTTCTTTCATTTTCGAAATAGTTTATCAGATTAAGTACCATTTTTTTTTATTGGGGATGCAAAAACCCAGAAAATTGTTTAATTTTGTCACAAACTGTCAAAGTTACAAAACTGGCATATTTAAAATAAAACGTAGCTGGTGCTATTATAAGCTTTTTTAGAATCGCTGGAAAGTAAATACATATCCTTTTTTTTCATGTCAAAATGGAATAAGTCTGTTTCATTTATCTTACGTATTTTATTTAGAGGGTAAAATTAAACGCAAGTAAAGAAAACAAAAACTGAGAGTATGTCTTTCTTGAATCGTATGACCCTCAGGATAAGACCAGATCCGACTATACTAGTAATTATGATAATACCGTGCGAGCAAAAACTATTTGCATCAAAGGAGGGCCTTGCATCTAAGGACATAATGCTTAGCCGTAGAGCTTAATACCGGTTGGGTGTCAGTAACTACCTGAATTAACAATCAATCAGTTATTCCGTCATCTTTGAGAGTCGTTACAAGTAATTTGATTCATCGCTAATTTTTCCAATTTCTTGAACAATTCACACAATGGCCTTTACGGAACAGCACAAAACATTCATGGTTGAAGCGTATTTTCGAAACGGGGTTAGAGTAAATGGTGAGTGGCAATACAATCCGGGTTTGTGCATGGACGATTTTCACGAACATTTTCCCAACGTTGCTTTTATTGCTGGGGATTTTTATCATTGCCTGAAAAGAACCGTGGCTGTGTATAGGGAAACAGATTCTATACAACACAAAAAGGAAGCAGGAAGACCATCTGTAAGAACAGAAGAACTTGTTGCAAACGTTCGTGAAATAATGCAAAATACGCCAACAAATAAGACGCCTGTCCCAAGAAGTGGGAAGATCTTATGGAACATGCAGGACTATTCTTAAGAAGCAGCTAAATTTATTTCCTTATAAAGTGCAAGTATTCCAAGAAATACAAGCCGCAAATTTTGAAAGACGCGGGAATTACTCTCAATGGTTTACCCAAAATTTATTGGAAAGAAATTATTTATTAGACCTGACATTTTTTTTTGGAAGAAGCCTGGTTCCACCTCTCCGGTTATGTGAATTCTCAGAATACACGCATGTGGAGTAGTGTAAATTCCCATTTTTTTGTAAAATCTCCATTGCACCCTCAAAAAATTGGTATCTGGTTAGCTGTTTCCCGAAGAAGAATTGAGACATTGAATTCCCACCTAGACCACCTTGTTTAACGGTTATGGATTTCTACGTTTTTCCTCATTTAAAGAACACTCTTTTTAAAACACCAGTTGCAAATTTAGAACAATTACAAGGAAAGATTATACAAGAATGTGTTAACATTTCTCCAGAGATGCTGGTCAACACTTTCGAAAATATGAAGACGTGTGAATTTATGCTTGGAGCATGGCGGTGGCCAATTTCAGCAATTTATGTAATTATTTTCTTTTTCTTTCTGTATATTCTTACTTTGTTAATTTTGTAAACAACAAAGATAAATTTGTATTTGTCTACTTATTTTATTACTCATTAGTTTGGCATATTATATCGTCCCCATATCATTGTGATCTAAACCAAGCCCTACGTTTTTTAATCAAAGCCCTCTTTGAAGCAAATTATTTTTGCTAGCACGGTACACTATGTCTCCGTGTCAACGCATGAATAGGTATTAAAATTCTTTTAGTTGGAACATAATTTTCTAGGCTTTAGCCCTCCTTGGATAGAAACTAATTTGTGTAATAATTTTAGTTTCGAAAATCAAGTATGCATAATTATTTCTCTTCAAGGAAATTAAAAGTGTACGAATTTAGCTCCATCATATTGCACATTATTTTGAAAGTTGGCTAAGTAGCCGACCTTGCCGGTGTAACAATAACACCGTAGGCAATTTCCAAATAATGCCACTAGTAGATTGGAATATTTACTTCCGCTCAATATATAGGTCGGGTATTATTAGATTTTAAAATCTTTTATCCATCTTTATACAGCTGGCGTTTTAAGATATCAATGAACTGTATTTTTGGCACTGTACCTACACATCTTACTGTGTAGGATTAGGATTATCAATTTAAAAAGTTACACACACACAAGGCGACCCGACCCCACGACGTATCTTAATTTAGATTGGAAAATAATTTAGTTTTTAAAATTTGATTCATATCTAGTAGACCAGGGCCTTTGAAAATGGTAAAAAGTGAAAAAAAATAATAGTAGGATAAAATCTATTGGAAAAGGAAGAGAATATAACCAAAACGAAAGGAAAAATAATTTACGGGCGATCCGAGGTCGGGAAGTGGAAAGGGATGAGTTTTTAAGGTTAGAAAACGATTTATCTCGATTTCCGGCAAAGCTACAAGTCCTATGGAAAAACGTTAAATGGCAAAGTTGTAGGTAATAAAATGATCTACAACGTTTGTACTTACACTTTTTTCACATAACCTCAAAATTTATTTGAAAAATTCAAATAACCAAGTTTTTGGTTTTTATTTTTCTTTAAAAAAAATTTTTGTTTCACGAAATTTGGCGAAAACTTACCTTTTTATGTCCCAAATATACTGTAATTTTTTTGATTTAAAATATTAATTTTTTCACCTTATTTTGACTTAATATCAAAAAAGCACCCTAATTTTCAAAAATTTTGTTCGTTGAAATCTCTACTTTCTGATGCTGTAAAAAAATATACATTACTATGGTAAATGTTCTCAAAAAATGCAAAGAAACGAAAAAACTCGAATCCGAATTTTTTTTTGTGTACAGTTTTGAGCTATTTATTAAAATTTATACTTTAATTACTCGAAAAACGGAAGATTCCATGTTACATTGATAAGCAAAAAATTGCAAATCGAAATATACTACTATAATTAACAACCAAATAAGTTAATATTTAATAAGACATCTACAATATTTTGCATTTTTTGAGAACATTTACCATAGTAATGTATATTTCTTTTACACCATCAGAAAGTAGAGATTTCAACGAACAAAAAGGTCACCGACTTTTTTAAAAAAGCAGATACTTTGACATGAGAATTTTCGATTGAAAATTAGGGTGCTTTTTCGATATTAAGTCAAAATAAGGTGAAAAAATTAGTATTTTAAATCAAAAAAATTACAGTGTGTTTGGGACATAAAAAGGTAAGTTTTCACCAAACTCCGTGAAAAATTTTTTTTTTTGTAAAAGATAAAAACAAAAACTTGGTTATTAAAATTTTTCACATAAATTTTGAGGTTATGTGAGAAAAGTTGTAGATCTTTTTATTATCTACAACTTTGCCATTTACCGTTTTTCCATAGGACTTGTAGTTTTGCCGGAAATCGAGATAAATCGTTTTCTACCCTTAAAAACTCACCCCCTTCCACTTCCCGACCTCGGATCGCCAGTAAATTATTTTTCCTTTCATTTTTGTTTTATTCTCTTCCGTTTCCAATGGATTTCATCCTACTATTATTTTTTTTTGGTTTCAAAAATTATCGACCCTGGTCTATAATAGTTTTAAATTATTTTATAAGCAATTGAATTTCTTTAGTTCTTTTATATTTTATCAGTATTTAAATTATTCAATATCAATTACGGTCCGTGAAGTAGAGTCACAGTGCCGTGGCCCTACCTGTAGTTCTACCACCTCCTACACCAACAATTTATACTCTTATTTTTAAAGCAATTTTTAACTGTTATTATTCTTAATTTACATTAATTCCGTTTCCAAATTAAACTTAAAGGGCAATATAAAGCTATTTGCAGATGATACAACAATTATTTATTTTGCTGAAACTTTTGCAGCAATGTATTTTGATATTAATAATGATTTAAAAATACTTCTTTCTTGGCTTCAATCAAATAAACTTACGTTAAATTTTACAAAATCTTCTTTTATGTTTATAACTAAAAATAAAATAAATTCCATCATTAACCCCGTAACATTTAATAATGAAAATATTCAATATTCAAAAACGACAAAATTTTTAGGATTAGTTTTAGACGAAAATTTAAATTGGAAATGCCATATCCAGTATATTATCAACTCGATATCTCCTTTGGCATCTGTTTTGTACAGAGCTAGATATTTTATTCCTTTGAAATACTTAAAAAATATATATTTTTCATTATTATATTCAAAATTACAATACTTAGCTTCTGCATGGGGATCTGCTTGTTTATCAAACTTAAAACCACTACAAAAATTGCGAAATAAAGTTATTAAATCTATACACAAATTACCACATTTACACCAAAATGTTAATCTATATAGACCGAAAGGGTATTTACACGTTCAAAACATTTATAAATTAAAAATTTGTACTCTAATTCACTGTATTATTTTAAAAGAAAAACACTTTAGGAGAATAAGACATTACGATTATATGATCACACCAGATGTTGCATAAATTATCACACTATATCAGTAAAAAGTAATTTCGGAAAAAAATCGGTTTTATATGAGGGAATAATAAAATATAACAATCTTCCAAAAAATATCAGAAAATTAAAAAGTTGGCAACTTTTAAAAAACAATTAAAGATATATTTACTAAATTAATTATTTATACTATTTTTTTTTTTTAATTGATTTTATTAATGAATTAAATTGGATTAACTTCAATTTTTTTTTATCGTTATTTTTTTTAATGGATATTATTTTCTATATTATGTTGTCACTTTCCATGTAATGAACTGTAAAAGGTAGCTTGGTATAAAGACATTAAAAAAAAAATAAAAAAAACTGAAACGCAGTCACTAGCACGGTCGGGCTTCATCAATGCAATTATACGTAAATCGGTAACGTAGTTCTCGTGAGCCTAGCTCAGTACGACCTGTACACAGGCGGATTTCCTCCAATTACAGTAGCCAATAAAAGAGAGGCACCAAGACTCCCATCAATGGAAATCTTTCACACAGTTGCTATAAGCGTGCCGGCCTTGGCACGCGGTGGCGCGATTTAGTTGTTGGTTCGTTTGTCGCGATTGCTTGTTGTTTTACTTTGTTCGTGCTCGTAAAGAAACGAACTTCCTTTCTAACTTTTTATAATTTTAAAGGTTTTAATGGTCAATTTATTTTCTAGAATGTGTTTGGAACAAAAATTGAATTGTAATGTATTTATTAAAAGAACGTGTTCATTTTCTTCACTTTTTGAAACATCATTCCTTCCTTAATAATAGGCGCCGTGCAGTTTAAAATATGGTGAAGGCAAAGGCAAAGGTAAAAGTCTCGGTAAAAGTACTAAGTATGGTCCTGTCTCTTTGGCCAACCTCTTAACGTAAAATAGACCAGACTTTGACAGGGTACCATAAATGACCAGTGACTTGGCCATGATACGTCGAGATATTTACTTTAAAATACTTTTTACGTATCGTATGTTGGTAATACGATTTTTAATGACAGTTTCGTTATTAGCATAGGTTATTTTCACTTATAATCACCCTAGCAGTAGAATTATTACCGATAATTTTTTTTAAGGTCACGAATGGTTTTGTTGATAGAAAATTATCCCGAGACGAAGACGAGGGAAATTTTCTATCAACAAAAACATGAGTGAAACCGTGAAAAAAGTTATCGGGAATTAATTCTGCTGCGTGGGAGATTCGGTAAGAAAATTTCATAAATTGGAGTTTCTTTTAATGTTCCTGAAATTTTAGTAATAAACCTTAGTTACTAACAAGTAAAATCAACTTCTATTGTAAAAATACAGTGCGTCATATTAAACTAAACTCATCGGAAATGAGTTTTTTAAAGTTATATTTGAATTTAGAACTATAAAGACATTGGATTTCAGATAACAAATTTGTTATTTAATGTTTCTCACATTTTAGTAATAAAAATGAGTTACTAACTGCTCAATTTCTTTAGCAATTGAACTTGCTGATTCATTACCAAAACGAATCATTTTTTACACAATATTATTGTAGCAATAAATATCACGGGCACGACTAAAAAACTGATTGTTACTTGCGCTGATTTGTCTCACCTGTCACTTCGAAATGACTTGACATTTGAATTAAAATTAAGTCGTAGTAGTACACCTAAGAAAACTTATCACTTATTAATTTCATTAGGTTAATAGGCTATATACTATAAGCAACGTAAACAAAAAGAAGCCTTCTAATTGGTTGAAAATAAATTAATGAAATTTTCATTATAATTATTGAGATGATAGAAACTAAACTTTACATTATAGTAGGGGAGCCCAATAGGGGATTTTTGGTTTTACTCAAGCGCGGCAGATTAACATATGGGGGATACCTTGCACCCTGTTGAGTACCTCTGTCATGTCTAAACCCTCTATATAGTGCCGCGCGTGTACGGCAGCTGATCAGAGTAGTAAAAAAAAATCGATAGCTGGATTTACTCGAGCGCGTCAGATTAAGGTGTGGTGGGTTAATTACATGCTAAAGAGTCTGCATTTCAAAAATCTGACGATTTGAGCGTGACGTAAGGGAGTGGGAGGGTCACAAACTTGCAAAAAAAAAACGTCACATGGACATTCTCGAGCGCGGTCATTTTTTTTTTATTTTGAAGGAAATAATTCAAGGATAACGGGAAAAATATAATCGGCCGATTACCACAAGCCGAAGTAACAAAAATCGTCAATAAAGTTTATTAGCGCGTGCAGCTGCAGTGAAGCACTCCGCGCCTCAATGTCTCTTTCTTTATCACTCACTCTCTCGCACCGTCCCCACACTACTTTCCGTCAGCTATCAAGCCATCACACTCCATCACAGGCTGATCACAGCATTCGTGGGATTATGTACAGGGTTATTATTTTACATTTTAGTTTGTCCCACTTTGAAAAGCCTGTAACTTTTTTGTTTTTTGAGTTAGTGCGTTCACTGAAAAAGTTGGATGTAGAACTTTTGGCCAAGTATTTATGGGGTTTGTCAAAAATGACAGTAGGTGTCACATGTCACATTTAAAACCAAACATTTAATTTTTTTAAATGAGACACTCTTTATATTAGAAGCGCATTAGATGGTTCCTTTTCTTCCGATTTCAAAAATATAACACACTTATGCATTATTCTCTTAATTCCATCAAAAATATGTAAAAATAATATTATTAAAAAGCATCAAGATAGTTATGAAATCGTTTTGTTGCTATGGATTTTGTCTTTATTCATATCGCAGTCTGTCACTCTAAAGGTACCTATTCACGTTCAGTCGGCCTTCAGTCCGTGGACTGTCCGTCCTGGCCGGCCGGCCGTTATCGAAAGTCAAACTACACGTACAGTTTTATTCACCGATTACGGCCGGAGGATTTCTGCCGGATTCGATAGCGGCCTTCAGTTTTTGTTATTTCACCATACACACCAGTTATTTTGACAGGTCAAACATGTCACAAGAACAGTGCGCAGCGGCAATTGTTGTTATTGCACACGAACAAAGAAAAAGGAATAGAAAAACAATTTGGATGAAAGACTGCCTAAAAAGACGTTGCACTTTCTCCGACATGGAGCTTGTACGAGAACTGAGGCAATCGAGTGCAAGTGATTTAAAAAACTTTATTAGGATGAATGATCATTGTTTCCAGTATTTATTAAATTTATTAAACCCGTATATTACAAGAAAGGACACCGTAATGCCTTTGCCAGTTCTTTTCTGAACGCACTTTTCATATTATTTATCTTATGTTTCACCGAGTCTTTAAGTAGCTTCGACATCTACTGTTTTATATAGTAAAAGTAATTCTTCATATTATGCTTTAATTCGCAAAGCCCTATTAGCATATGAAGAGTCTTTTATTTTCCACAAATATTTATGTTTGCGGTACAACTCAATAAAATTCTTGATGAAGTTACGATGATTCTTGATGGTTTGCGATTTTGTTCGGCGTTACTGAATAAAAACTATAAAATTTTAGAAAGGAGAGAAATAAGACACTTGAATCCTCTACTGGTATATTAAAATTAAGTTTTAAAGAATGGTAAATTATCTACATGTTTCAAATGTATATACATTATTTGTAAATCTTGGCTCTCTAATGTGAACTGGAGGTGACAGTTCTGAAAAGACAAGGTTAAATGGATATCTACATGACATGACATGACATGACATGGCCTGCAGTCCAATGCCGGCCGGTAAACTACTACACACGTTAAGTTTTAACAGACGACAGGCCGCCGGCAGGACGCGACTCGTCATTTAACTGCGTGTGTGTAGTGAGTACCGGCAGCCCGGCCATTATCTCTCCGGCAAAATACGGCCGGCCGACTGAACGTGAATGGGTGCCTTTATTGTTATTACTCGTTCCGAATTTTGTACCGAAAAATCATGAAATTTTTTTTTAAACGGTCAGATTAACAAAATATCTGACACGCTCGAGTACATTTTTTTCCCATTTTTAATCCTTCCGTACCGCCGCCCCCACCATTAAAACCGGCAGATTAATGTACCTCCGTCATGAGAGTCACGTGGGGCATATACACTATTAATATCTGACGCGCTCGAATATATCCATGTGACTGTTTTTTTTTTACATTTTTAAAAGCCTGTAGTAACTTCCCCCACCGGTGAAAGGGTACACATGATATGACATTTTTTCCTTTCTACCATCCAATCTTCAAGATCCAATAGGTCCCCACGACGCTCGAGTAAATCTCCATTTAGCATCGTGGGCTCCCCTACTATTATACTAAAGAGTTAGTAATAGTAATATATTAGTAAATAAATTTAATAATAATTTCCCAGATTAGTTATAAAAATGATTAATTAAAAAGTAATTAAATGGCTATCTAAAATGTATTTTATTTCTCCCTGGAAGATATTGTCTATGTTATGATTGTCGGCGCGTCGAGACGTCTCATGGCCCAATCGATAACAAATCTCCAGGCTAATATCTTGTTATAATTCGAAAAGTTTTGACAGGGGCTAAATTGATTGGGACTCATGCTGTGTTAACTATATTTAGAGCGGTTTACTTCCACTTGTTATAAATAATATCAATTAAAATCTTATTAATTTGTTTGTTAGTGATAATTAATTATTTTCTTCTTATCTGATGCAGAAAGATGCTATTATGACGATCGAATGTGGTTTTAGCAGAATGGTGCAAAGTAGGGAGGTCAAAGAAAGAGACAAGTTAACATATAGACTGATCGACAAGGATATAAGACGAGCAATAAGAGAGTCCAAAAATAAATGGATGGAAGAACGCTGCAAAGAGATAGAAACCCTAGAACACCACATTGAATGAGTATTCAATCTCCATAAAAAAGTCAAGGAAGCGGCAGGACTGTACAAACCGAAAACACCTGGATGCATGACAGACAATCAAGGTCACCCAATACTTGACATAGAACAAATAAAATCTACCTGGATGTGGAGGAAACCTTCAATGACAACAGAAATAACATCCCCCTCGACGTTCACAGTAATACAGGACCTCCAATAATATATGAAGAGGTAAGAGCCGCAATCAAAGGGACGAAAGATGGTAAAGCAGCGGAACCAGACAGTTTTTACTCAGAATTTCTAAAACTGATGGACGACAAGCAAATCAAATGGATGACAACAATATTCAACAATATCTATTCCTCAGGAAGAATCCCACAAAGCTGGCTAAAGTTCACGTTCGTAACTTTACCCAAAAAATCAAATGCAAAAAAATGCGGGGATTATAGAATTATCAGCCTTATGAGCCATCTTCTGAAAACCTTCTTAAAAATAATACATAGAAGAATATATAAAAAATGCGAAGAACATATAACCCGCACACAGTTTCGTTTTCGGGATGCGCTGGGCACAAGAGATGCTCTCTTTGCAACTCAGGTCCTGTTCCAGCGCTGTCAATACGTCAATTGTGACGTATATATATATATGCTTCATAGACTACCAAAAGGCGTTCGACAGAGTGAGACACGATGTATTAATGTCAACTTTAAAAAATATCGAACTAGATGACCAAGACCTCTGAGTAATCGGAAACATCTATTATAACCAATCAGTAGTCATGAGAATTGAAAATCAATTGACAGAGGGAATACAAATAAGGAGAGGCGTGCGACCCGTTGCTTTTTAACGTTTACTCTAAACAAATTATGAGGCTGGCTCTGGATGGGATGGATGAAGGAATACTTATTGGTGGTGAACGTCTAAACAATATCAGGTATGCAGATGATACAATCATCTTTGCGGATACTCTGGAGGGTCTGCAGGCACTGGTTTCAAGCGTCGCAGAAACTAGTCAAAGATATGGACTCGATTTCAACATCAAAAAGACAAAATATATGACGATCAGTAAGAATCAAATACCAATAGGACAGTTGCTAGTCAATCAAAAACCAATAACATATGTCTATCTTGGCACAAATATCAATGACAAATGGGACCACTCAGTTGAGATAAAGCAAAGAATTGAGAAAGCTAGAACAGCATTCATCAAAATGAACAACGTTTTTAGGAGCCACAACCTCCCTTAAAGACCAAAATTCGCCTACTGCGATGCTATGTCTTCACGGTTCTCCTCTATGGAGTGGAATCGTGGACGCTGACAACAGCATCCATGAAAAAATTAGAGGCATTTGAGATGTGGTGTTACATGCGTGTACTGAGGATCTCCTGGATGAAGTTCTGTGTAGAATGAATAAAACATATGAAATTCTGAACGAGATAAAAAGGCGGAAACTCGAATACCTAGGCCACATTATGCGTAATGAACAACGATACAGCCTATTACAGCTCATCCTGCAAGGAAAGGTACACGGAAGGAGAGGCCCAGGAAGAAGGAGAATCTCTTGGCTCCATAACTTAAGAACATGGTTCTCCCTGTCAACCACAGGACTTGTTCGAGCAGCAGTCAATAAGATCAGAATAGCCATGCTAGTAGCCAACATCCGAAACGGATAGGCACCTTGAGAAGAGAAGAAGAAGGTGCGAAAAATGTTCGACAACATTTGAATAAATTATTAAATAACCGGTGAATTAAGGGAAGATATTTTATACAATGATTTTATACATAAAACTGAAGGATATCCTTGTAAGTATAAGGTGGAAGTATAAGGTTTTGAATTGAAAAAATGGTAGGAGTATAAGCGTTTTCTTTTTTTCGTATTCATAATGATTACCTTATACTTGCAAGGATATCCTCCAAAAATAAGTAAAGGGTATGTGAATAAACTTATTATAATTATTCGAATTTTGTTTTTCAAAAACCAAAATAATTTGATATTATTATGGCGTAAATAATAAAACTAAATTAAATTTGAGCTTTTATTTTATACAGTTTTATACTACAGTTTAATTATCAAAGTTGTTTATTACAATGCTCAAATTTTCTGACTTCTTGTCCTTGCTGGCGAAGAGGTAGATCAAATTCGTTATTTTGTCATCATCTTCTGGCACTTCTTCTTCAGGTGCTTCAAAATCGATGTCTTTCAAAGTTTTTGCCACGCACAATAAAGGCGATAATTATTTTTGGCACATTCTCCAATTTCAGTCTGCAAATATATTGCAAAATAGGAAATCGACGTTTCAGTTGATTAAAACAACGTTCAATTATCACTCTCTCTTTTTTCAAAAGTTTATTATAATTTAGTTCAGGACCTCGAGCGTGATTTCTGAATGGAATCATGAGCCACGGCTCTATACCATATCCATAATCAGCAAGTAGCACGACGTTGTTTTTATTTTGTAAATGAACCCTTATTTGTAAATTTCTCCATATTCTTGAAACGTGGACCGATCCAGGCCAACTAACGTCCATACAAGTGAACATTTCTCTTGCATCACAAGTGGCTTGCACATTCAGTGTAGGATGACCTTTTCGGTTGACATACTCATTACCATGGCGATTTCGTTTCAGTATTCCTATGTGGGTACAGTCAACTACACCAATAAAATTGCTGTCGGAAACCTATACTTGCTTTGCCATAACTGCTTCGCATTCATAAGTTCATTGTTAGTAGACGGAAACTTTATGCAGTAATTTGATTGCGCAACTATGCTGTCACTTATAGCAGTCACTGTACGAGATACTGTTGGTTGACTTACAGCCAGTTCTTGACCAATGCCTTTCTGAAACCCAGGGTCACTGAGATAGCGTAAACATATCTTCGTTTTTAGGACGGATGAAAACGCTCCTCCTCGTGTTTCAGCATTTATTCCCAAAAATGTGTTGGCAAGCCATTGCACATTTTCCTCTTCAAACCGCTATAATTCTTTGTAATCACGAACAAGTGTTGATAAACGCTGCTTGTAGTGTTTAATCTCTCCCAGTTCCACAATATCTGCCATCGCTACAACTGATCACTACACGACTGAGTCTGCTACTGACCATACTCAAAATTATTGAAGGATATCCTTTTTATTTAGAGTAAAAAGTAACGTTTATGAATAACCAAATACTTTTTTGGGAAGGATATGCTCATACTCTATAAGTATAAGGTTTTACTCGAAATATTATAAATGCGAGCAGAAATAATTTCCTTCATATTCTGCAAGTATAAGCATAACCTTTTTTTTATGAATACGGCCCAATGTAGAGACAAGCAAGATTGTCAGATGTTAAACCCCTGGCATAATTATCGTCTTTGGTGCTATGGGTTCACCTTAAAAGCAACATTTACTTAACAAAATGAGGAAGTTTATATCACTGAGGAAAATCACTCAATACAAGTATTTTTTTGAATTTGTGTATTATCACAAGAAAAAATCCATTTATCCCTAAAATATTTCGTTTAGTCGCAATCAAGGACGTTTTTTTGACAACAATATTGTTATGTGTGCTCAATGCTTTTTTATGGTAACAGAATATCATATAACCATAACAATATGTATCCAATAAAGTGTTTTTAAAAAGTATTTTTTTAATTCCCATAAGGTTATCTTATTACCACAAAAATAAAATAAAAATTAACCAAACTTTTATACCTATCTAAAATATACCTTTTAGGAACTAAACAGTTGCTTTTTTAAAATATGGTGAAATCGTTTGGTTCATTTTATTGCCGTTTGCAGTGTTGTTAGTTTGTTTAGTGGTTGGTGGATTATAGTTGATAGTGGATGTTTGGCTATCGATTTGATAAATTTTTTATATTTTAATAATTTTATATAGGGTGGTGTACTTTTAGTGCAAAGTTATACAATAGGTGTTGTGGCGGTGTGTCCCCAAATTCAGGTAGGTACAATTATTTTACCAATAATTATATTTATTAGTAACTCATGTTTATCACATTACTCTACTTAGGTACCTAAAAAAAATCGTTGACTTAGATCTGGAGTTTTTGAGATATTTCTTCCCCGTTCTAAATTTTGCAATGCAAAATCGCATTTGTTAGGTTTTCTGATACCTATTAATAAAAAAAATGGCTAAAAAGGGTCATGTTCCTAGCAGTTTGTTACTTTTTATTAAATTGTCGTATTCAATTACGCTATTTATTCATTATTTATTTTAGTGATAATTTAATTTTAGTCAGATCCTCCCCTTATTAAACAAATTTTAGCATACAATTTTTATCAAAAATACGGCCCTAATAAGTGCAGAACGGAAACTTAATGGCGGCCATTATCGGAATGAATTAAAAAATATAAGTAATAAATATATTTATTGGTAAAATAATTGTACCTACCTGAATTTGAGGACACACCGCCACAACACTTATTGTATAACGATGCACTAAAAGTACACCACCCTATATAGAATTAATAAAATATAAAAATTTTATCAAATCAATAGCCAACTATAAACTAATCCACCAACCACAGCCATTTGGGCGAAGGAGCAAAAAAAAAGGAATTTAGTAGTAGCTAGGTGGACTAGCTACAATAAAAATAAAATTATTTTATAGCTGGCCGATTATTTTTAGGAGTAAAAACCGATACTTTTCTAACTACACGACCTCAATTAATCGCAAAATCATTTTTGTTTACCATTGCATTATATATTTTTTATGGCAATAGAGTTGTCTTTTAACAGCAAAAGAATAATATTTAAAGAACGACCATGTTAAGGTTAAAAAGTAATTTCAAAAAAAAGAACCTTGTAGCGACAACAGAGTTGTTTTTTCGGCGCCTATTTAATGCAGATTTCTTGCTACTGCGAATGGATTTCTAGCTACGGCTAATAGAGTTTTCTCTCAGTGAGAATCTTAGACAACGAATAATACACGAAATCCGACTAATAACTCAAGAAATGGTACATAACATTAAAAAAAAAACTTCAATTTGCGCTCCTAATACACCAACAGCTATTTCCGCAAATACGGGAAAAGGTTTCCAAGAAACAGCCGGCGTCCCTTTTTAGCTGTACATTCCGTATATAGCTTTACATTTAAAAAATCCTGTATTGTTTCGCGCTTGCAAATAGGAAAATTTATCACACCAACGGAGAATTTTCACACTTTAAAAGGTGTAAAATTTATACAGGAAAAAGGAAAGGAAGTCCACTTGCGATTGTCTTGGCGAGATAACCTATCGGCACTGTTGCGTAGAGTGACGTGAGTTTTATGCCTTGAATCGCTCTAATTAGGTTCAATGGTCTGAGAAGGCACGGGTCTAGTGTTTTTATTTGTCAAACGTATTTTTAACAATTTTTATTGTTTTTAAACGATTTTAATGAAGAGCCGTGGTTTCAGAATTATTATTGTTAATTTTGAGATAAATTTACTTTTAAGATTAGGAAGCTTGAATTATTATGGTAATTATTTTAGTTACGAGTGATAATCATCATATTGAAATCCTACAAATCATCGGTATAGGTCAATTAAAAAGGATAAACTTAGACATATATGTATATATGCACCGCTACCTGGTGCTAATTCCCTTCGACACTTTTTGCACCAAAGAGGTCCTTGCATCTAAGGACATTGCAAACGTTCGTGAAATAATGCAAAATACGCCAACAAATTGTATAAGACGCCTGTCCCAAGAAGTGGGAAGATCTTATGGAACATTTTTTCGACAACAGATTGATCAGTTTTCGATCAGATATGGAATTCCCACCTAGATCACCTTGTTTAACGGTTATGGATTACTTCGTTTTTCCTCATTTAAAGAATACTATTTTTAAAACACCAGTTGCAAATTTAGAACAATTACAAGAAGGGATTATCCAAGAATGTGGTAACATTTTTCCAGAGATGCTGGTCAACACTTGAAAATATGATGAGACGTGTAAATTTATGCTTGGAGCATGGCGGTGGCCAATTTCAGCAATTTATGTAATTATTTTTCTTTTTCTTTCTGTATATTCTCTTACTTTGTTAATTTTTAATTAACTTTTAATTAATATTAAACAAAAATAAATTTGTATTTGTCTACTTATTTTATTACTTATTAGTTTAATAATTTAAATTTGGCATATCATGTCATAATATGATTTTGACAAAATTTTAACCTAGATTTGGTTAGATATATCGTCCCCATATCATTGTGATCTAAACCAAGCCCTACGTTTTTTATTCCAAGCACTCTTTGATGGAAATAATTTTTGCTCACACGGTAGTACAAATTCTAAATCTGCATTATTTTCTTTTGCTTTGCCATTGAGAACATCATTATTGTGTTCTAAGCAGTTGAATTTATTAATTTCAGTATCTTTTCTCTCAAAATTACGAACAATATCAAGGATTCTTGTTTTACTTGGAATGGGTCTTATCAGGAAACATCGCAGAGAACATTTCGTACACTCTACAAGAACTATGTTCCATATAATAATTTTTTTTTAAATACGGTAAACACGTGTAAACTAATAAAAAAATTAAACGTCTAGTAACATTTTAAATGATCATAAATAAATTAATCAATGAGTGGAAGAAGGGTCCAAGTGACCATTTTTGATGTTTTAAAGTGAGATAGCCATTTTGTTAAAATAATATTCATCCATCGACTGAGCCGAAATACGCTCCAAAATTCCGTTTACCTACAATCACCCACCTGCGAAGCAGACTGGGCGGAAGAACGGTCCATGTGCAGCATGCTTTCATGTGCATGTCGTATGGACCGTTCTTCCACTCAGTATGCAGTTCAACTGCGTCTGTCGTTTTTAGAGGTTATTTTCTATTAGTTATCGAGCCGGTTAAGTGTGAAAGACGAGAAAAATTATTAAGCTTGTTTTGAAGCAGTACCTATTAACGATAAGAAAATCCAGGACTTAAAAAATAATATACAATACGTTAGTGGTGAAGATTTAGAGTTCTATTACCATATTGTGTCATGGAATGTTACCACTGCGGAAAATGTCGAATAAAATTATTTAATTACACCTTGTATATACTCTTTTATTATCCCTTATATTTTGTAGAACGAAAATAAAACAAAATAAAATAATTTACAATAACAAAACATTAAAAAAATTAACTGAGTGGAAGAAAGGAACAAAATTATAAAATATTTTTTGCTAAAAGTCCTATATCCAATATGGCAATAAATCTTCTTTTTAAATAAAACAATTCCAAGTATAGTGTTTTTCAGGCTAATTTAATGACATAAAAAAATATTAAACTCCTAACCATATCATAACCAATTAAAATGCGTAGGGTATTGTTTTAATTTTTTAATATGATAATAATATTATTAATGAAGCAACGTTAATAGGTAACACCTTTTAAACAAACATTATTGATTTAAAATGTAGTAACACTTTAATTGCTGGAATCACAAGGATATTCAGAAGAAGAACCGTTTCCAGGTTGGATCACTATTGGCGCTATAGGCGATAAAATAGGATATTCCTTTTCTACTTTTATCATCGCTACTCATGTCGCTAATTACCTGCCGAATATTATCAAGGACAGGCTTAATGTTGGTGACTGATTATTTTTTCGTAAACTTTTTTTATAATACCCCAAACCATTTCAATTGTGTTAAAGATACAATAATATGGGGGTAATCGTAAAAGAGTATGGCCGCGCCTTGTGTAAAGAGTATCAATTACGTATTAATTTTTAAAGTCCCTCCTTTTGATGATTTTAGTTAATTCCTTTTTGATTGGAATCCTTTTAGGAATATCCATATTTTTATTTCTCATAAACTTTAGAATGTCTTCTTTCTTAGTGGTCATGTTAGGTATTTTATTTAATATTCTCGAATGATATGACGCATTGTCCATAACAATTACCGAATTCGGAGGAATTATAACCATTCGATTGTCTAATTTTTTATGTTTAAAGTCACAACTCAATAAAATATATTAAGTAAAAAAAAAGTTACGCACAGTACACAGCTGTGATAAACCAAAATTAAATACGTAAATTACAGCAAATATGTTAAACCACCTACTCCACTGTCCTAAACTATTAAATAACTAAGGCGAGAGTGATGATGGCTTAATTATCTTTTAGCAGGTAAATAGAAATATCTTCATATAAATTTGCAATTACGTTTGTCTTAGTACTATTCACAGACTGTCCGAGACAGCACCATTGGCGCTTGTCTCCATGGCAACGTGGATAAATTATGCTTGCCAGTTCTTCCAAATTTTCGGGTTTGTAAATACATGTCTCACGGTGACCGTCCATTAGAATATTTTGGGAAGTAATGCGATTTGAATCCGGCAAATTTGGATATTGGGGTTTAAAGAGATGCTCTTTTCAGAGGAAATAACGGCGACCTTGTGCGACTTCCGGTGATGCCGGAAGATGTCTCAAACTTGCTTATTTTAAATGAAACACCCTATATAATATACTTTTTTTGTATTTCTTTCTTCATTTCCAATAACTTTTATTAAAAATATTTTTGCCCTACTCAATCCGTTTTTGAGATAAAAATTATTTTCCTCAAATTTTGACCTTTCACAGGGTGTCACCTAAATTTGAATATCTTTTCAAAGATCAAAGAGAGAAACTCGAAATTTAGGTTGTGTCATTAGATAGTATGGTGCCTGATAATGTATTGTCGGAAAATAAAATTTTATATACAGGGAAGTGGAAAAGTAACAATTTTTGATCTTTATCAAAAAATTAACAAAACTTAATTTTTTTAAATACGATGCTATGTTGTTAGTTCATTGAATGGATAGGCGATAACATTTCCTATCTATCCACATATGATATCCCTATACCTAACTAGTATAGTTTTGAACTTATTTACGATTTTTCGCAGAACCCTCCAAATATCAAGCAGTTTTATTGATTTTTGGCAAGAAGGCCATGATAAATTAAAAAAGAATACGCATCTATACAGACGCGTGTCATTGTCAGTTGCAATTATTTATTTATCGACGTTTTGATACCGAGTTTATTCCAGAGAAATATTGCTGAAAAATGGAAAATAATACGTATACAAATGCTGACATATTACGCGGCTTCGTACGTAATATGCCATTTACAACACTTATTACGTAATACACCATTTGGAGACTAGTTTTATAATTACTTACTTTGCTTATCATGGCCTTCTTGCCAAACATAAATAAAACTGCTTGATAATCGTAAATAAGTTCAAAACTATACTAGTTAGGTATAGGGATATCATATGTGGATAGATAGGAAATGTTATCGCCTATCCATTCAATGAACTAGCAACATAGCATCGTATTTAAAAAAATTAAGTTTTGTTAATTTTTTGATAAAGATCAAAAATTGTTACTTTTCCACTTCCCTGTATATAAAATTTTATTTTCCGACAATACATTATCAAGCACCATACTATCTAATGACACAACCTAAATTTCGAGTTTCTCTCTTTGATCTTTGAAGAGATATTCAAATTTAGGTGACACCCTGTGAAAGGTCAAAATTTGAGGAAAATAATTTTTATCTCAGAAACGGATTGAGTAGGGCAAAAATATGTTTAATAAAAGTTATTGGAAATGAAGAAAGGAAGACAAAAAAAGTATATTATATAGGGTGTTTCATTTAAAATAAGCAAGTTTGAGACATCTTCCGGCATCACCGGAAGTCGCACAAGGTCGCCGTTATTTCCTCTGAAAAGAGCATCTCTTTAAACCCCAATATCCAAATTTGCCGGATTCAAATCGCATTACTTCCCAAAATATTCTAATGGACGGTCACCGTGAGACACCCTGTATAAGTATAAGTGAAACAAGGGCTTGTTAATTAGTTGTTTTTTAACACTGAAAACACTTTTTATTTTTATTTCAGATATAATGTTTCTTAAGGACTAAAGAATGTATTATTATAACAATGAATGGCTTGTTATTTTTTTCTGTCACACTCAAAACTCCTCGGTTTAAAGTTTTAAAGTGTATTTGCAAAAAATTGGCTTTCAAAGAGAGTTACTGACTAACAATTGAATACTGATATTATAAAAGGAACATTTTGAATAAAAAACCTTAAAGAATTGAAGAAGAAAGATCTGACAACCCTGGTTGTGAGGTCGGTCTCTTTGAAGCGCGTTAGTCGCTTTTTTATGTCATCAAAGTGAGTTTGGATAAATTATACCATACGGAATAAATTATCTGCTCTGCTGTGCTGTGCAAACCAACACGAAATTATTCTCCTTCATTTTTGAAGTAATTAGTTCTTTGTTTCCTCTAAAATGCACTTGGACCCTTCTTTCACTCATCGATTCAATTGATTACTGATGATTTCATTGATATAATAATACATAATGTTAAATTAATTTAATTAATTAAATTATTTTATTCTGTTTTTTTAAATATTTTTTTCTACTGACGTTTTATAATAACCTCTTTTCGATTGTCATTATGGTTTTTTAATAACCTCCTTTTAAGCGCAGCGTGCTTAAAAAACTTTTAAGCACGTTACCAGGAGCAACGTGCTTAAAAGTAACGCAGGTAATTATTTACAATTAAAACGTAACCACAGACTAGGTATAATTTAATATTTTTTGGCAAGTGTCAATGAAACATAGGTAATAATTTTGATGTAAAATTAATAGAGAAGCCAATATTCGATTCCGAACTTGAAGAAATTTAGTGACATCGAAACCCCTGACTGTTGACTGTAAAACATTTTTTTGCAAAATGCATCTTTCAGTAGAAATCATCTTGCGTAAATATTAGATACCCTGAATCCAATTGAAATCACTTTTTTTTTTCCACTAGAGCTCAGATTCCAATAAAACACCGAATCCTCGCAAATTCGCATATTGAAGCAGACAAATTGCGCTAGTGGTTTAAGGCAGGAAATTTGTTATCGATTGGTTTATGCAACATGAAAATGTCTGGTTATCTATTATATTTGAAAGATTAGCATAGTAAAAATATTTGGGTAAATATTATGTTTTACAAATGGAGCTTAGTTTAATTTTATTATACAGTGTGTATCAGCCAAATGGAATAATTTCGATAATAAATACATGGGGGCGTGTCCAAAAAAAAACGCTCGTACACGTCGATTGATATTTCTAGTTGCGCATTTTTTTTAATAAAAACTTTTTATACAGGGTGTGTCATGTAACAGTGGCCAATACCAACTTTCTTATTTTAAATGCAACTCCCTATATACAGGGTGTTTCATTAAAGTCGAAGAGCGGCCATATCTCGGAAACTACTGGGCATAGAAACTTAGGAAAAGAAAAATGACAATAAAAGTGGCCATGAGAAAATTCTGGAAATAATTTTCAAGTTCCGCATTTTGCTGCAATTGAAAAGTAAATTTTTAAATTTTACATAACTCCGAAAATTCCACATTAAGGTATATGTTTGATAACACCATTTTAAAGCTTGGACAATTATGCATCATTTTGGTCTTATGCTTATTGGCGTACCGACTTTAATAAGAGTGGGGGAAGCTGTTGAAAGTGTAATCATTTAAATCGCTGTAACTTATAAACGACTTATGACCTTAATGAAACACCCTGTATTATTTAATTTTTGGATTCTTGAGAAAATTGTAGATATATTTCATGTACAATATCCCATACCTATCTTCAACCGTTTCGGAAATATTAAGTGTTTTCAGATTTATTGCATTTCAGCGTTTCTTTTTACTGATACCTATAAAATAAGGAAAAGGTATAAAAATGGTTTATTTAACAGAAATGCACAAAATAACAATTGTACAGATGATTGGTTATGGAGATAAAACACGGACACAAATGGAAGTTGCTCGCGTATTTCATGGAAAAATTACCAAATTTGCCGCCTATAACTCAAGGGAAAATTAGTAAATTAGAAGAGCAGTTTCGCCAGCTTGGACATGTAAAGCAGATAAAAAAAAAGTAGCTGCCAATGCAATGAGTAATGATACCAAATTAGATATTATGCTTGAGTTTAAGGAAAACCCACATACTTCTAGTCGAAAAACAGCCCCAATGTTCGATGTTAGCCATTCATCGATTATTCGAACATTACAAGAGAATAAAATGTATCCCTATAAAATGATACCTACTCATGAGCTAAGGGAAGACGATTTTTATAGGAGAACGTATTTTTGTGAACAAATCATGACAATGTTAGATAACAATGTGATCTAATTAGAACATGTCATGTTTTCTGATGAGTGCACCTTTTTTGGATTTTTATATTATCAAGAAACAAACAGTACTTATTAGTTTTTGAGTGTGTTGTTAATATTTGCCATAAATTTGAAAACACTTAATATTTCCGAAACAGTTGAAGATAGGTATAGGATATTGTACATGAAAAATGTCTAAAATTTTCAGAAGAATCCAAAAATTGAATAACGTACATACATACTGTTACATGACACACTTTGTATAAAAATTTTTTTTTGAAAAATGCGCAATTAGAAATACTAATCGACGTATCTGAGCGTTTTTCCGTACACGCCCCCATAAATTTATTTTTGAATTTATTCCACTTGGCTGATACACACTGTAAAATAGAAAAGTTAAGCGGCGTGCAGCCAATAAGAAGTGTTTATTTCAACTCGTTACTATAGCAACCACAAAACTATCGGACAGTTTTTTCCTCCTGGGTATCCTGTAGTACCCGATAGTTTTTCTGTCAAACGCACAGTTATCTTTATTTTACAAACATGACACATAATTTATCTGTTGAAGGGCACAGAGCCTAAGTACTTAGTAGTTTTAATGTACTACTAGAATTTGTAAAGGAAAATGTCATGCTATAATATTTTATATTATTGGTAATACCGTGCGAGCAAAAATTATTTGCATCAAAGAGGCCCTTGCATCTAAGGACGTAATGCTTAGCCGTAGAGCCTTATACCTGTTGGGTGTCAGTAACTACCTAAATTAACAATCAATCAGTTATTCCGTCATCTTTGACAGTCGTTACAAGTAATTTGATTCATCGCTAATATTTCCAATTTCTTGAACAACTCACACAATGGGCTTTACGGAACAGCACAAAACATTCACGGTTGAAGCGTATTTTCGAAACGGGGTTTGTGGCAATACAATCTGGGTTTGTACATGGAAGATTTTCACGAACATTTTCCTAACGTTGCTTTTATTGCTGGGGGTTTTTATTATTGCCTGAAAAGAACCGTGGCTGTGTTTAGGGAAACAGGTTCTATACAACACAAAAAAGGAGCAGGAAAACCGTCTGTAAGAATAGAAGAACTTGTTGCAAACGTTCGTGAAATAATGCAAAATACGACAACAAATTGTATAAGACGCCTGTCTCAAGAAGTGGGAAGATCTTATGGAACATGCAGGACTATTCTTAAGAAGCAGCTAAATTTATTTCTTTATAAAGTGCAAATATTCCAAGAAATACAAGCCGCAGATTTTGAAAGACGCAGGAATTACTCTCAATGGTTTACCCAAAATTTATTGGAAAGAAATGGTTTATTAGACCTGACATTTTTTTCGGATGAAGCCTGGTTCCACCTCTCCAGTTATGTGAATTCTCAGAATACACGCATGTGGAGTAGTGAAAATCCCTATTTTTTTGTAGACTCCACATTGCACCTTCAAAAAATTGTTGTCTGGTTAGCTGTTTCCCGAAGACGAACTACGTTTTGGATATTTTTAACAGGACGGTGCAACCGCCCATACAGCCGCCGAAACTATTAGCT
The DNA here is from genome assembly GCA_963969555.1 of Polydrusus pterygomalis. Lineage (NCBI taxonomy): Eukaryota > Metazoa > Arthropoda > Insecta > Coleoptera > Curculionidae > Polydrusus > Polydrusus pterygomalis. The sequence continues at coordinate 30,911,420 of OZ018380.1, forward strand.
ACTTACGCAATTTTTTCGACGACAGATTGATCAGTTGTCGATCAGACATTGAATTCCCACCTAGATCACCTTTTTTAACGGTTATGGATTACTTCGTTTTTCCTCATTTAAAGAACACTATTTTTAAAACACCAGTTGCAAATTTAGAACAATTACAAGGAAATATTATCCAAGAATGTGGTAACATTTCTCCAGAGATGATGGTCAACACTTTCGAAAATATGAAGAGACGTGTGAATTTATGCTTGGAGCATGGCGGTGGCCAATTTCAGCAATTTATGTAATTATTTTCTTTTTCTTTCTGTATATTCTTACTTTGTTAATTTTGTAAACAACAAAAATAAATTTGTATTGGTCTACTTATTTTATCATTCATTAGTTTGGCATATCATGTCATAATTTGACAATAATACATACAATAACATGACGAATTTGACAAAATTTTAGCCTAGATTTGGTTAGATATATCGTCCCAATATCATTGTGATCTAAACCAAGACCTATGTTTTTTAATCCAAGCCCTCTTTGATGCAAATAATTTTTGCTCGCACGGTATTTCCGGTAGTAATTCAAGTATTAGGAAGGTTACCAGTGGAAGTATCACACCTTTACATTTTCTAGATCTATTCGAGAACGTTACCATCACAAAAATAAATTCCGGAAATTCTTCTCGTCGTAACAAAATATTATATTCGTTTTAAAAAGTACAATGGATTATGTGAATTTTTTTTTGGAATAAGATTAGCTAGTCGCCTCTTGCCAAACGTCAATGTCAATATCGAATTGAATCACAATTACATCATATTCATAGAACTTTCGCCCGATGTCTATTAATAACAATCAAACTTTCGGAATACCACTCTCGCATTTACCGAATAAAATACTGGTTAAGATCATTCACTCACCTATTTAATAATGTCCACGTTTTAGATGGTTCAAATACCTGCGGTAGACAATTTGTTTTAGAACAGGTGACCAGTTGATGATTCAGACTTTCATACCTGTTGAAATATCGCGCATAAAGATCTTCGTTTACGGAAGAAGAATAATGATGCCGACTCAAGACTTAATCATTTAATTATTTTTATTATCGAGTGTAGGTTGAAATAAGGTGATATGTTTATATTTTTTATTATACTTAATAAAAATGACCTGTCTATTTTACAGAGTGTTCCTTAATGACGTGCTAATATTTTAGGGTGTGATTCCTCAAGTCATTTTATGAAAAATAGGTTATATAAACATATGTCCTAAGCGGCTTAAATTTTTTGCTATAGGGTGTTGAATTTTTTCTTTTTTAATGCGTTTTTTGTAATATCTCCGAAAGTACTATAGATAACATTTTCAATTTTAGCATGTGCTAATAGAACAAAAAAACCACATGTTTAAGTTATAAAAGTTATTTTTTTGTCCCACCAGTGGCGTCCCTGCAAACATGTCCTATGATATTTTTTGGGAAAAAGGTGGTACGCCACTGACATTTTTCCATGTGGATAATATTTCTGATTAGCCTGATCAATTCTACATAAAAATAGTCTCTTGCGTTTTCTCCTCAGGTAAACTGTTCTTAATTAAAATAATTAAATTAAATTAGCTTCATTTTGCAGTATTGATGACGAATCATTTTTGATCACATAAATCTAGTTATCCTGGAACGGTGACATAATTAACGCCTTAACGGCAGTCTTATCTGCATTTCCTCCAAGAACAACTACCTGTGTTACTTGAAGATGTACCAGAAAATATGCGCTAAGGAATCAAATAATGTGGTACATGTATGATGGAGCTCCTGCTCATTTCAGTGTAATTGTTCGCGACCATTTAGATGCTGTTGATTTCGAATCGTTGGATAGGTCAGGGAGGAGCTCAACAATGGCCAGCAAGATACCCTGACTTTAATAGTTTGGATTTTTTCTTGTGGGGTCATCTTAAAACTCTAGTGTATAAAACTCCTATTAACACTTTTAAGGTAGTGAATAATTGCCTTCTGTGAAACAATACGGAATTCGCCGTTAGTGGCTTACCACTTTTTTTCTAAAAAATATCAGGACATGTTGGCATGGACGTCACTGGGTGGGACAAAAAAATAAATTTTTTAAGTAAAACATGTGGTTTTATGGCCTATTAGCACATGTCAAAATTGAAAATATTATCTAAATTACTTTCGAAGATATTACAAAAAACGCATTAAAAAAGAAAAAATTCTACACCCTAACTATAGCAAAAAATTTAATATGAACTTTTCTTCATAAAATGACTTCAGGATCACATCCTAAAATATTAGCACGTCATTAAGGAACACCCTGTATATTGGGAAAGATGATAGAGACCCATTTTATACCGGGGATATTTTACTCGTCGTCAAAATTGCTTTGACCATCTTAACCAGTGGTGTATGGACTACCCTTAAATATTAACAAATGTATAATCATAACATTTACCCTTAAAAAACATAAAATCCTTTATCAATATAGTATCCAATCGATAGCGCTCAATCGTGTTGATTTCCTTGGGAACCTAGAGATTAAATTTGATTTTTAATTCTCCTTTAAAACTAACATGTAATAAATGTCCGTGAATCTTTAAAAATGCTAGGGTTTCTTATTCGTAGTTGTAAGAACTTCAATAATATTCAGTCGATTAAAACCCCCCATTTCTCGTATTTACGCTCTAAATTGGAATATGGCGCTGGCGCACTGATATGGAATCCACATTACAATGAATATGTGTAGACCATTGAAGGTGTACAGAGCAAATTTTTAAAATATCTTTCTATTGTAACCGATTAATTCTATCCTCCAGGAGGTACTGAGACCATCTAGCACTATTAAAAATGTTTCAATTTCCATCACTATATTAACGAAGATCATACCTTAGCCTAAAGTTCCCATTTAAATTATGCAAACATAGGATAGACTGCACTGAATTACCTAGACCTATTTTATCTGCGCGCAGCAGCTAACAACTTGATAAGATCGCCAGTTAACAACATGTGTAAGTAAAAATTAAAAAATATAATATGTATATAACCAAAGTTAATTTGGGTCGAATCAATTGAGCTTGAGCTATTTTAGATCGTAATAAGCTAGACAACAATAATATTTTTGTTGTCGTTTGCTATGTCAATATAATAATTTCTTAAACTTCTTGTTTCAAGAAATAGAATGTAGAGATTTAGACGATAAAAAAAATTATAGGTATAGGGGAGAGTGGTCCACAGTGAGACATGTTCCACAGTAAGACAGTACAATTTCTGAGGCTCTGGAAACCCCGCTTTTTCCGTCACGTCATGCGCAAGCTTGTTTTTACACTCCAGATCCACCAACGAGTTCTTGTTTCAGTTCAGTTTGTTTTTATCTGTAGGGCGGTGTTTATGCAAATTTTGACCGTCAAAGTAAATTGTCGAAAAGCTGTTTTGATTGGTGTTTATTTGGCGTGCTTTTATAATTAGAACTTTAAGATTGGTGGTAAGTAAAGTTTAGGTATTTGTGTGTTCATTTACTTTGCGATATTATTTTTATTTCGGGTTCATTACAAAATATTACATGATTTTTAAATATGGTGCTTGTGGGGAACACCGAGACAACACTGAGACGTATCTCACTGTATTCCGCTATGCGCAAGAAGTTTGGAGTACCTAACTTTGAAACTATTTTTTTTAGAGAATGGCAAGAAATAGAAAAGAAAAAAACTACCATAGAGTCCTTGTCAGAAAACCAAATGAAAAGTGCCGCAAAACTGGTTACAGATGAAGGATTTTCATTGAGGAAGGTAGCCGAACTAAAACGAGTGTCACATCAGACCTTAGCAAGGTCAAATTGTGATAGGAAGGAGTCTGGAATTACATTGGAGATATTTACAGGATGGTCCAATAAGACTGTCAACCGGATTTATCTAAAATGAGTTTTAGAGCCTTTATAGGTAAGCTTTTGGAAAGCACACAAGACTTTTAATGAAAAGGCAGGCTCCAATTGAATGAATGAGGAACTAGATAGAAATGCTGTCATTAACGACTACGTCCTAGTAAAATTTTCTGGTAAAAAATCAACCAAATATTTCATTGGAAAAATGTTAAGCAATATCTCCCATGAATCTGAATATGATATAAGTTATTTGCGAAGAAAAATAGATCAAACAAATTCGTCTACCCAAATGTTCCAGAAGTTGCTACTGTTTTGTTTGAAGACACCGTAATGATTTTGCCAGTTCCAGCATTGTAAAACAAAAAGACAAAATCAATGTGTCCAATTATTTGAAGTAAATTTTGGTCAGCTAGATGTCCAATAAATGGTTGTCTTCCTGTGGACCACGTTAAGTCTCACTGTAGACCACCATGGGGCACAGTGAGACTATTTGCAATGTCAATAATAAATATTACTAGAATTTAAGTTTTTAAGTTTTTGTTTATTTTCTTTATGCTTTTTAGGAAAATAAAGGGTACTTTACATTATAAACCTGTTTTCTTTAATAAATGTTTAACCAGTTTTTAAAAAATCTAGAGTAACCAAAAAACGTCTCACTGTGGACCACTCTCCCCTAAGTCAAGTTTTCAAAATTAAAATTTTTTATGTATACACTATTTTACTGTGCCGCATCAAATACTGGCATTTTAAATTTTGTTTATTCTTTATACTTTGGTTTAAATAATTTTTAAAGTTATTTTTCTAACACATCTAATTTAGTGTCATAAACTTTAGTAGGTCTAGTATTACGGTCCCCCATTCGTTGCATAATTAACATACCTCTGAATTATTAATTTAATATTTAATCATTACAATTTTCTTATCAAATGAATTTTAATAACTAACCATCAAAATTGATAACAGAAACAATCACAACAAAAGAGCTGCATATATTTATTATTAAAAATATTTACGAGTCTACCACATTAGTATGATAAATTTGTTCCAACGCATTTCAGGCAAGCCTAATTACAGCCAAAGCCACAGGGCGTGAATAGTTTGCTAAATAAAACTTTGCACATAATAGGACTTATAACGGTAAACAGCTCAGCTAGCACAAAACATCGCTTGATGTTGCGTAATGTTTGGCGATGTCCTTATTTATATGTTATATTATCATGACTATGTAGGTACTTAATACATACAGAAAATATATTGTAATAATAAAAACCTTCCTAGAGTTTTAGGTTTCAGAAACAATTTAGAAGACGCCAAAAACACTTCATCCCATTATTACAGTTTTTTTATTGGCCAGTTGAGCTTCCGATAATAATTATGGTATCACTGTTGCAATACTTTAAATAGAAAAGCACAACTTAGAAATAGGAAACAAGACTCGATATATCATTCAGGTAGAATAGAATGTAGTAGTACATGGGTCAGCTTTATCGCGTGTTTGTATTAGATACCGTATTTTGTTTAATTATTGTCACAGGTTTCAAGTCCACTATTTCTATGTAAATATCATATATTATCAATGTCAAAAGTACTTTCTTATTATAAAAATGCGTTTAACGGAACCAGATAGAATTGAAATGTTAGTGCCATATCTAAAATGGTAACAAAGTTCCGCAAATTTGGTCATCTCAGAGATAAACCACGAAGTGGACTCCCTGGAGTTTCCGAGACGTGCCCCATTCCAGTTCTAAATCTTTCAGTGGCTAAAGTTTTGTAAAATAAATGTTGCATACCTACCAATAAATTATTCTGATATTATGTATTCTACTGAGATTCTTATCGTTATACTGTCCTGTGATATTATCAATGATTTTACAAAAATTTTTATATAAATGATTTAAAAATCTTTGACACCTCTTCAGAAGGCCTTTTTCTTCTTCCTCTTTTGGTTTGGTTGTTTATACTTCCTTTACCAACTTTATTTACATGCTCAGCGTGTTTTAACTCTCCTCAACCTTTTTTTTTATATGCGTCACTTCTAACTTTCAATTTTACAATGTCAAAAAAGCTCCATTAAGGTTTTATACCATTTTCTCTTCTGCTAATAAAATCAGCTCAATATAAATTCTTTCTGTCGCCTGAGGATGAACGTTTCTACGTTCGAAACATGTAGAGACCCCTAAAGAATCTATTTCTATTAAATTTTGTGGAGGAAGACTTTGAGTTTTTCTTTCTTTCCTACATTTTCAACTCGACTTTAAGAATGGACTACTTCTTCAAATTATAAATGATTTAAAAATCTTTGACACCTTCTCTTCAGAAGGCCTTTTTCTTTTTCCTCTTTTGGTTTAGTTGTTTATACTTCCTTTACCAACTTTCTTCACATGCTCAGCGTGTTTTAACTCTTCTCAACCTTTTTTCTATATGCGTCACTTCTAACTTTCAATTTTACAATGTCAAAAAAGCTCCATTAAGGTTTTATACCATTTTCCTTTCTGCTAATACCATCAGCTCAATATAAATTCTTTCTGTTTCCTGAGGATGAACGTTTCTACGTTCGAAACATGTAGATACCCCTAAAGAATCTATTTCTATTAAATTTTGTGAAGGAAGACTTTGAGTTTTTCTTTCTTTCCTACATTTTCAACTCGACTTTAAGTATGGACTACTTCTTCAAATTATAAATGATTTAAAAATCTTTGAGACCTTTTCATTAGAAGGCCTTTTTCTTCTTCATCTTTTGGTTTGTTTGTTTATACTTCCTTTACCAACTTTCTTCACATGCTCAGCGTGTTTTAACTCTCCTCAACCTTTTTTTATATACGTCACTTCTAACTTTCAATTTTACAATGCCATGAAAGCTCCATTAAGGTTTTATACCATTTTCTCTTCTGCTAATACCATCAGCACAATATAAATTATTTCTGTCTCCTGAGGATGAACGTTTCTACCTTCCAAACATGTAGGACCCCTAAAGAATTTTTTTCTATTAAATTTTGTGGAGGAAGACTTTGAGTTTTTCTTTCTTTTCTACCAATAAATGTTTGGGAGCACAAGGACTTACCTACTGCATGAAAATGATCTAGGTAGATTTAGGTAATGAAGTGATGTCTGTACAAAACATCATTTTTTAGATTACGATGAAGGTTTATTTTTTCTTCGTTGCATGGTAAATCGCTACAAGTATCGATAAGAAATGATAAAAGTAACTTTATTGTATGTAATCATAAAATAGGGAACTAGGTGCAGTTTAATAACAGGATTACTGGAAGAATTAGTTATTATTGTAGGTGTAGTACGTATCTATTTATTAAAGGAGTTCTAATTAATCTATTAATCACTGTGTGGAACGTGACATTTAAGATTGTCTCTTATTTCTTAAAATTGTCTGTTTTAGTAACAGCAAATAGCATAAATTTAGAAATGGCACCTTGTTTATTATTTCTTTAAACCTTGGACCCAAAAAGCCGTTGCCTATAATTTTACTATTTTTAAATCTCAAAATAAAGTAACCTCTAATGGAACTTAAATTTCGTTTCAGTCGCCTGAGAGCGGAGTCATTATTTCATGCTTATTCACTCATAGTGTCAATGGTTTACCGAAGTACTAGCAATATGGTGTTTCCTGGAGTAAACCAACTCTTTCAAGTACTCCCAGCTAAAAAATGTAATTAGTTGAGATCAACTATACATAGGGGAGCATGATCATATTGGAACTGATTATAATATTTGTAAAAAGTGTAAATAGGGTACGCCAAGGTACGCTCAAAGAGGTAGATTATTTAATAATTAATTAATAAGTTTACAATTCTAGCCCCCATATTTAGACCCAACTGACAATGAAATCTTTAATAATTTGTGGATGTTTTACCGCCAAAAAGCGCTTTTATGAATATCCCAGGTCGTCTACAACTTTCCTTGTCGGGCCATAAAATTGAATTAAAATTAATAGATGTTTCCCGGATTGTCGCAATATTTCTCTGAATAATTAAATCCTTTTAAACTAATCACCTTTTAGACGTGCTCGCACAAAAACTTAAATGGAAAAGGCGTACAGCTTTAAAATGCAATGCCCTTCGGATCTTGCTTTGCTAGTATTTGTTCAAAGGCAACTTACACTAATTTCAGAATTGATTTTAACTTCTTCTTCAGGATATGCAGTTATAGGCCTGCCCAATCCTTTTGACAAGGTACTGGGTCTGTTACATACGCATTATAAACTCGTATAAAAACACGGTAGTCAGGATGACGTTGGGATATTGGTCATGGTACTCTCTTACAGGACGTTGAGCATTCCAATTACATGACACATGAAGGAAATGGATTTCTGCATGGGAATCTGAAGACTTTTAGGTTTATCGAGGTTCAAACTATGCATAGTAAACAGTATCTACTAAAAGACACATAGAGAATAAAGCCATAATAGCTTTTAAAGAAGTACCTAATGGAATGTTTTTATGTTTACTGGATTTTCTGACCATTTGCTAGAATAATAAGAGTAATGAACAATCCAAAGGAACCTTATTACAAGATTTGTAGAATGATTAGGGTAATTAAAGCGCAATTTCTTTAATTCTTTTGTTTTTATTATTTTCTCGATTATTTTGTAGGATTAGTAACATAATCAACCTTTTTATTATTATTATCTAATTATGTAGTAGCTGAGGGAAGGGATGTTATAACCTAAAGAAAGAAGCTATTATGTTTGAGTTATAGTGTTGAGAATTGAGATTATTCTACTAGAAATAGACTTTATTATTCCTCTTTATTATTTTTATTATGGTTAATAAACAGGCCTGTATTCTGTTTCACTTACTTCTCCCTAAATCCCAGAATGTCTCAATATCTAATCTAAAAAGAATCCTTAGCACTTTTTTTAGTGGTTTTTACAAAGTTCTTTACTAACTTGGTGGGCAGTTTTATTAGAATGAAAATTTCATAAATTTATTTTCAACCAATTAGAAGGCTCCTTTTTGTTTGCGTTGCTTATAGCGACGGGAGACCATCACTTATAATCTCCCTAGCAGCAGAATTATTACCGATAATTTTTTTTCAAGGTCACGAACGGTTTTGTTGATAGAAAATTATTCCGAGTCGAAGACGAGGAAAATTTTCTATCAACATGAGTGAAACCGAGAAAAAATTATCGGGAATTAATTCTGCTGCGTGGGAGATTCGGTAAGAAAATTTTATAAATTGGAGTTTCTTTTAATATGATGAGATGATGAGACCTACGACCTATTTTTAATAAAAATTATAAGTTAGCAACAAAATGTATTTTAATTTTATTCCGAGTGACGCTTGCCATAAAAAATAAAGCACTTCATTTTTGACAGAAAAATTATCACTTATTAATTTTATTAGGTTAATAGGCTACAGACTATTTCGATAGTCTTCCGTCGTTATAAGCAACGCAAACAAAAAGGAGCCTCGAAAGGAGCCTTCTAATTGGTTGAAAATAAATTTATGAAATTTTCGCGATAGTCTATAGCCTATTAACCTAATAAAATTAATAAGTGATAATTTTTCTGTCAAAAATGAAGTGCTTTATTTTTTATGGCAAACGTCACTCAAAATAAAATCAATAGTATATTAAAGTACACGTTTCATAAGAAGCGGTTTTAGCGCACGTGCGCTAAAACGCCTTATGAACCACGTGCTTTATACTATTTTTTCTATTTGTAGTTTCTTCAATAAAAAATACATATTTAAAAAGAAAATAAATCCTATAAATTTTTATGTCTAAATTTTATGTTGGTAATACTATTTTTTTATTATAGTAACCTCTGGACAACAAAAATTATTTTGCGAACTGTCATTTTTTGATTTATTTACCCATTTTCACCACAAGATTCTAAAGTTATTTTAGCGATATGAGATTTGAAATTGGACGGAATACGTTGTGTGATCCTCGTACATTCGGTACATATACAGAGCGTTCGGAAATTCGGGCGATTTTGCTAATTTTTTTTGAATTTCAAAAGACGAGATTTTACGTCAATTTTTCAATTTTTCAATTTCAATGTTACCAACATCAAATAAAGAAAAAACGCGTATCGAAATAGTTTTATTAAGAACTTCATTTCAAGTTCATAATGAACTTATTATGAACGTCAAATAGAAAAAATACATTCCACGCAGCAGAATTAATTCCCGATAATTTTTTTCTCGGTTTCACTCATGTTTTTGTTGATAGAAAATTTTTCTCGTCTTCGACTCGGAATAATTTTCTATCAACAAAACCATTCGTGACCTTGAAATAAATTATCGGTAATAATTCTGCTGCTAGGGAGGTTATAAGTGATAATTTCGTTTAAGATTATTCCTTTGTTAATTTGAGTGATGTCACTCAGGTAAGTAGTATACTGCCGTCTTTAAAATGACATTTCGAGAAAATTGATATTATATGTTTTACCTTAAGTAGGTATGCAATTAACATTTTACAAGATGTTAATACAGTTTTTTCAGTATCAATTTAGTAAAAGCGACAGGATAATAACAAACATTTACCTATGCTTAAATATTATTTTAATAGAAAAAATGTATGTCAGTCATTCGTCAATTACGGCAAATTCACTTTGCTATTCTTAACTTTGAATACCATCCAATTGGTCTTATTTTTAGACGATTTTGCCATATAGGATTTGATACTCACAGATACAAAATTTTATTTTAAAAGGTGTGGTTTATCGCAAATTTTCCAGTGAAAACCAATATAAACGATTTGAGGTCATAACGAAGGACGCAATAACTCTAGTTTCACTTTGGATAAGGCGGAACGTTTTGAATAGAGGATAGGTGTATGTGTTGTTTTATACCGTGCGAGCAAAAATTATTTGCATCAATCTTGGATTAAAAAACGTAGGGCTTGGTTTAGATAACAATGATATGGGGACGATATCTAACCAAATCTAGGTTAACATTTTGTCAAATTCATTATTTTATTCAATTATGACATGATATGCCAAACTAATGAGTAATAAAATAAGTAGACAAATACAAATTTATTTTTGTTGTTTACAAAATTAACAAAGTAAGAATATACAGAAAGAAAAAGAAAAATAATTACATAAATTGCTGAATTTCTATAATAATTCTTTCCAATAAATTTTGGGTAAACCATTGAGAGTAATTCCTGCGTCTTTCAAAATCTGCGGCTTGTATTTCTTGGAATACTTGCACTTTATAAGGAAATAAATTGAGTTGCTTCTTAAGAATAGTCCTGCATGTTCCATAAGATCTTCCCATTTCTTGGGACAGGCGTCTTACACAATTTGTTGGCATATTTTGCATTATTTCACGAACGTTTGCTACAAGTTCTTCTGTTCTTACATATGGTCTCCCTGCTCCTTTTTTGTGTTGTATAGAACCTGTTTCCCTAAACACAGCCACGGTTCTTTTCAGGCAATTATAAAAATCCCCAGCAATAAAAGCAACGTTAGGAAAATGTTCGTGAAAATCGTCCATCCACAAACCGAGATTGTATTGCCACTCACCATTTACTCTAACCCCGTTTCGAAAATACGCTTCAACCATGAATATTTTGTGCTGTTCCGTAAAGCCCATTGTGTGAATTGTTCAAGAAATTGGAAAAAATTAACGATGAATCAAATTACTTGTAACGACTGTCAAAGATGACGGAATAACTGATTGATTGTTATTTCAGGTAGTTACTGATACCCAACAGGTATTAGGCTCTACGGCTAAGCATTACGTCCTGAGATGCAAGGCCATCTTTGATGCAAATAAGTTTTGCTCGCACGGTACGTAAACAAAAATTATCATACTATTGGTTACGGCATTTTCATTAAAAGCGGCAGTATAGGAGACCGGAGACTACTACCATCTCACCCCCCCCCCCCCCCCCCCTTTGTACGTAAAAGAGTCATATGTCTAAGAATTGTTATGTCACATAATATACAAGGTAAGTCATAAATTATTAAGTTGTACATTCAAATAGGTTCGGTTGACCGTGTTCTCTGAAATTTAATAGGTTTGCAAAGTGTAAACTATAATAAAAAAATTAAACTTCACCAAGCCTACATATTATTTCGTTCTATTATTAGGAGACGTTTTTTACAATTATTGGGCGCTATGCTAAAAAGTACCTATATTTCCATAATGAACAAACTAAGTACTACTTTACTAGGAATAAAACTTAACATCAGTTAGAAGCTAATGCCAATTGCTTAAAACTCAGGTTATGGTATTATGTACAGTTAGAAGTTTGTGTTTCCCCAGTTTTGTTTACTTTGAGATTCAGTAATTATTACCCAGGTTAGTTTAAATACTGACTCGTTTGTTCAGTGTCTCTGCCCAGTTCTGAATTTATATCAGTCTCAATATTATTATAGAGTTATCACCCATCATTCTCTCTCTAATATTCTGAGGTACCTACCTACTCTTGAAAGGATTTTTTTCTGATATCCTATCAGTTGAAATTAATTACCTAGTTTTTAATATTCAGAAATGATGAACTTATCAGGTACCTAACCCCTATATTTTTTCAGATATACGTCCCAGTAAATTATGAAACTAAACTGATGATAATTTCTCGAGATTAAGTTCTAGATGTTCGTCAAAAAGGTTATGTTAGAAGTGATGGGTTCTGGGTGAGAATTTTTAAATTCTAGAGACTAGTAACAATAAAATTAGGGAATGTAGCTTCTCCTTCTCGCTATAAGGCACTGTTTATTGTTAGATTGATTGTATACCGATTTTCCTAGGAATTTCCGTAATACCTGTAGGCACCCAGGTACATTAATATATAATATACCTACCTAATAAGCAGCTAGGTGATTATTATCTTTATTAAAAAATAGGTACGTAATGGATGTGTCATGAATAGAAATACCTAAATATAGCATCAAACAAATGAAATTGCATTCACTATAAATATTTTTATTAAAATGCCAAAACAATACAGCACCATTCGCTAACGTTTTCACTCTGATGAACATTGTAAACAACTGAATGTGGATATAACAAAAGCAACATAAGGGTGGACAATATTTGTTTATTTCAATGGCAAATACTCAAAAGCAGTCCTAATTGCGTTTAAATCATGGACCTTTATTGATCAAAATAGGTTTCGTCCACGAAAAAGGACCCACCTTCAGATAATTCAAGATCCAATTCAGCCAGTTTGTCCCTGACGTCCTCCGGCAGTTTGGAAATGTCAATGTTGATGTCACTCATTTTGTCACACAAGTGTTTGTCACTATAAACAACACTATAAACACTGCACTAACACACCGCACAGAATCCCGATACGACCATTTTGATTATTTTTTAGTGTCGGTAAATTCTACGGCCTGTTTTACCTCGAATAAATGTCAGACAGCTGTCTGTGAGTAAGAGAAAATGCAATGTTGACAAATTTATCCAATCAAAAATCCTTAAAGTAGACAAAACATTAATCCCAAATACTAAATACTTGTCACTTATTATTATATTAGGTATAAAATGAAAATTTGGTTTTAAATATTGTTAAAGTATAGTTAATCGTTTATTTACCATGAAGGAAAGAAAGTATTTCAGTTTAATGATGTGTGCAACCAGGGTTTTATAAATAATAAAGGTTATAATCATCAATAGATTTATAAACGGGGTTATTATAATATAATAATATATAATAATATGATAAACTTATTGTAACACACAATATTATAATTTTTTTTTAAATTTGTATAGTAGGACTTGCTACTAGTAGCATTCAGGCGCGTATCTAGAATTGATCTTTGGGGTGATAATGATTCTGGTGGGGGATTATGAATTTTTTTTTAATGATACCTACAGTTTTTTTTACAAGAAAAGCAATGAAAATGTATTGCTCTCGATTTCTACTTGTCCAATTTTAAAAAATAATGGCTCATGGGGGGTAACTAACCTTATTACCCCCCCCCCCCCTCAAATACGCGCCTAGTCCTAGTAGCATTTTACAAAAAACCTAGCCAAATAAATGAACAGCAACAAAAACTATTTTGGTTGATTAGTAAAATAAGAATAAGATAATTGGGTCACTTTGAATGTGAGAAAATTATTTCTGTGACTGTCATTTATGTCACAATCAAAGTTAGTTTTTAATTATTGTTTAAAATCTTGTGCAACTTGACGTAAAACAAATATATTCTTTTTAAACTATAATGCTTAATTAATAATATAATATTTGTTATTAAATTAGATAAAACAAAAATGTAGATGATTTATTTTATTCTGGCATCAATAATTAAAAATACAATTTTGAACATCATTTTAATTTTTTTTTAGAAATATTTTGAATATTTATTTTAAGTATTGATTAATTCAAATATACTCCGACACCTTTTAAACCTGGCAACCCTGCTATTTCAATCCTATGTGATCATTTAAATTTCTTAAACGCTGTTCTACTATTTAGGCAACACAACAAACGTATACAGTATAATAATTTGTAACGTGGAATAAATTCATTAAATCCAGCACAGTTTTTTTTTGAAAAATACTTGGACACGGATATTAACATTTCAACTTGTCGTCTTTTTTATAAAAAAATTCTTCTCACTTCACACAAACTTCTAATCACAAATACTAATACTTGTCGCTTAATATTATAAAATGAAAATTTAGTTTAAAATATTGTTAAAGTTAATGGATCGTTTATTTACCATGAAGGAAAGAAAGAATTTCAGTTTGATAATGTGTGCAAGTGCAACTAGGGTTTTATAATAATTGAGGAAGGTTATAATCATCATCATCATCAATAATTTTGTAAAGGGGGTTATTTTAAAACTAATAACATATAAATTAATAATATGAAATAAGATATTTGTTATTAAATTAGATAAAAAAAAGTTAATGATTTATTAAAAAGTGAATATTATAGCATATCGGACAAGTGTGTAACTATTTTTTTATTGGAATAAACACTTGTCCGATATGCCACAATATTCACTTTTTAATTATTCACGCAGACACTATTATTATCTTCTAAACATGTTGATGATTTATTTTATTTTGGCATTATTCAATAAAAATTACCTTGCTTAACCTTTAAAAAAAATCTTAAAAGACTTTCCACAAAATTGTTTTTCAGATGCTACACTTTTTTCGCAGGAATTATTCTTGGATACAGAGCTGTCGGTAATTGAATTAAAATAATTGAAAAATCGTGTTCAATTACTTTTTAGTAATTGAAATACTTTTTGAAAATAGTTTTTGTGTTTGATTTTCCAATTACTGTGATAAAGTAATTGTAATTGGTAATTGCTTTTAAGAAATCTGAGGTAATTGAATTACTTAAAAGTAATTCAATTATTTTAAAAAGTAATTGAATTACTCCTAAATAATTCAATTACATAAAAAGTAATTTAATTACTGCCGAATAATTCAATTAGATTAAAAGTAACTGAATTACTCCAAAATAATTCAATTCCTTTAAACATTTTCATAATTCCTTTACTCTAGAAAGAAAAAAAAAATTTCCCTAATATTACGTTTGTTTTATTTCAACAAATAAATCATATTAAATAAAAATGACAGTTGTTATTATTGGTCAATTTGTTAAAGGTAAGTAGGTAGGTACTTATCAAAATTAGGAGATCAAGTTTAACTATAAATTTCGAAATTTTTTAAATTTCATTCTATAATAAAGTGTGATAGTAGGACCTACTACTATTAAAAAAAAATACCTTACCTATACAACTCTTTTTTTGTAAAATGTAAAAAAAGTAATTCCATTGCTTATACTAATTCAATTTTAAAAATGTAATTCAATTACCAGAATGTGATTCAATTATCAAAATGTAATTGAATTACCAAAATGTAATTCAATTACTTACCAAAATGTAATTAAATTACTTAGAGTAATTTATTTGCCAAAAAAGTGCCTATAATTTATAGATTCACAGTAATTCAATTACTTTTAGGGTAGTTCCATTACTATAAAGAAATTGAATTAGTTTAAAAGTAATTGAATTAAACTCAGTAATTCGAATACGGTACTTGATCAAGGAATCAATTACTTTTAGAGGGTAATTGGTAATTTAAATATTTTTATCATACTGTTAGTAATTGGTAACTGTAATTGATTCTTTTTTCGGAGAGTAATGGGTAATTGTAATTGAATTACTTTTCAGGAGTAATTGCGACAGCTCTGTTATACATTTAAATTTTATTATAATTACTTTTGTTATCTATATTATTATTTTTGGGTAATTTTTTTCAATTTTAAAAATAAACGATTAACAGCTAAAATTACAACTTTAAACATCATTTTAATTTTTTTTTGAAATATTTTGAATATTTATTTTAAGAAATTATTGATTAATACTTTAATACTAATATACTCCGAAACTTTTTAAACCTGGCAACCCTGCTCTTTCAATCCATTGTGATCATTTAAATTTCTTAAACGCTGTTCTACTATTTAGGCAACACAACAAACGCATACAGTTAATTTGTAACGTGGAATAAATTCAATAAATCCAGTAGAGTTTTTTTTGGGAAATAGCTGGGACACGGGTATTAAACTATTAACATTTTAAGTTGTGGTCTTTTTTATAAAAAAAAAATATTGATACAGTGTTTCTCATATTAGAGATATGACGATATCGTTAAATTTTTTAATTGCAACCTCAGACCTAGCGCTTTGTCTGAGATTGCAACCCTTGTTGACTATTTTTAAAGTGTATATTAACTTATTCATATAAATACCAAATTTTTATTCCTTGTACGAAACGGGCAAATGTTGAGGAGTTTAATGTAATGTGGGTTAATTTTTACCGAAGGAATTAGAAATGTTTAAAACGAGTTTTAGTTGCGTTTAGGATATTGACCAAATGGTGAACGGACATTTTGAGCATTTACTGAAGAAGGTTTTTTAAATTTCCAATTAAATTATTTTTTGTTATTTTAATATCTGGATAACTTAATATGTAGTTTAAACATAATCAATAAGAAGTAAAGGTTGTTATTTATATATTTTATTTATTAAATATACCAAGTTATAATGAATAAAATAAATATTATATATTATATACATGACGTATTGTATCTTTGTATACTGTAGTGATATAAAATATACCCATAAAATATTGTCATATTCGTTTTATATTATAATCTAGTTGTGCCTAAATTATGAAATATATTCTTGACAATAAATATTATATTATTTAACTTAAAACAAGTATTTTACTTCTGAGTTCGGAATTGATAGTTTATACAAAAAATGATATATTAGCATTAAATGTAAAAAAAAAATTTGAATAAAACTTTATTATTATTACTTATCTATTATTATTTAAAAAAATTATCGATATCTTCATATCTCTAATTGGGACACACTGTATCAATATTTTTTTTTATAGAAAAAAACACAACTTAAAATGTAAATACCCTGTTTTATTGCAAGAAAAATGTCATTAACAGATCATTTACATAATATGAAACAGTTTTTGAAGTCAATATTTTAAATGCAATTTTTTTGGAAATAGATAGTTCCTGAAACAATATTTTTGGTTTGCGGGAAAGAAAATAATATTCTCCTGAAAGCGCGTTAGTGTTGAGTTTGACAAAATTGCTTGAACGGTTTCAGGAATATTTATAATGATTTAATTAGCGTGTTTACAAAAACTGATTAACCTAGCTATTTTCCCAACAAGTAACTTGTGGAAAAACAGTGGCTTTCAACGAGTACGAGAAAAATTAACTGACTAAAAACTGAACGAATAATAAGTTTATTTAGAAACATTACATTTCTTATTAGTAATACAGTAATTAATTGTACCTAAATTTACATTTATTTGCAATACTTTTTTTTTAAAGCTAGTTGGTTCTCCAATGGTTATCGTAAATGTATACAGCCTATATGAGTTGCCTAGTACTGGATGTGGGTTTGTATTGTGCATGTAGATACCTATATAAATCTTTATAGCGATCCTACATCCCACTACTTCTGCAACTTCTAAGCGATATACAATTTCTACAGTATATTGGGCTGCATAGCGTCAAAGAATGATCAGGTCAATAAAAAGCCAGCGACTGTTGGTTTCTCATCATTGCATTTACTTTCGATACCTATGCACAATATATTATTTACTCGAAATCCTCCAAATATCGAATTTATTTCAAGATATAATTGCTTATTTAAAAATAATTAAGTTACTTCGAATTTTCGTGCTGTAACTGAATATCAATAGTAGGTAACATTTATTATACAGATTTATACATTTGGTATCACTTATTTATAGCTAAGGGTTTAAATAACAGGTAATTTCCATCAATTCAGCAAAGTAAATATGTTTGCTGAGCTAAATTGTTAATGAATTATTAGTTTACCACCTTAAAACGAAAAAAAATCGACAATAATTAATATAATTTTTTGGAAGATACATTTTTTGCTAACCAGACTTCAATAGGTATATTGCATGGTAAAAAGCTAAATTTTAAATATTAAGAAATAGAATCTTTAAGAAATAAGAAAATATTTAGCTAATATAGATTAATACTTTAATTTTCAATCACTTCACATTTTTGTTAAATTCATGTAAATATGATTGTATTGTATTATTGGACATTTTTTTTTGAAAAATGCTTAAAATATAATTTTTCAAATGTTTAATTTTTATTATTTTGTGTATAAACAAGTACCTTGTAGGCAGTTTTCGAAAATACACATAATAACACCGTAACAGGGATAAGATATAGAAACATTTCACAAAAATCCTCTTAAGAGCAAACATTAGTGTTAGTCGGTTAAAGTCGATTCACCCAGTAAACCTGCAAGATGGCCAACATGTCATATGACAAAAGTCATATTCCAGCTAAATAAAATAAATTTTTGCATTTTCAATGACTTTTGTCATATGACATGTTGGCCATCTTGCAGGTTTACTGGCTGAATAGACTTTATATGCTCTCTAATATCCTCTATAAATTTTGTAATAAAATTTTTTCGTAGTTAACATGATAACGGCGTGGACAAAGGTAACAATTAAAAATACTTAAAATGCTGTAAGTTCGTTCTGCGTTAACCGAATTTAACGAACTACGGCTTATTTTAGAGAACATTTTATCCTGATTAAACGTTAATAAAAATATCAGTAACATTAGTGCGCGCAGTTAATAAAAGAGGACACTTTTAAAAAAGTATATTTCTAGATTCGATTTCTTAAAAAATTTAAATGCAACCATTGAACCATTTTAACTCCATTCTATAGTTAATTAGTTAACCAGTTATTACAGGAAACTGCAAAAACCGCAAGTCGTTTGCTTTGGTCTTTTAAAAGTTATCGCAAAAATAGTGGAAGAGAGTGTAATTCCACTTTGGCTTTTAGCAAAGTTTTGGAATTTTCCTTTTATTAAAACGTTAAGTTAAATCCTGCAGAAATAGCGTTTTTGACTTTATTTATTAATTTTAAGTGTTTTAAAAAATTTAATATTGTATAAGTATATAATATTTATTTTATAATATTTATCTAGGAAATACAATAATAATCCAAATGGTACATTTATTGCAATGGCGGCAGTGGACTATTACGAAATCGGCTCTTTGGAGTAGGGTTAGGAATTTATCAAATATAAGTATTCGAATAGTCGTTTGGTATGTTATTCGAATATTTAAATAGTCGAATATTCGAATAGTCGTCTATTTAAATATCGAAATACAGTCGTTTAATCGCGGTAGAAGTGGTTTTAAACATAATAAAAGAACATTTTTAAGTATTAGTCATTTTTAATATCTAAATTATCGAATAATAATAATGTGCATTTTGTCGAATAAAGTAAGATGACAAATAAATAATTCTGTTAAATTATTCGAATAGTTGAATTTATTTATTTATTTATTTATACAGCTAAGCCCAACAGATGCTCTGAGCATCCAATTATAGGGCAGATTACATATTAGAAATATAAATGTATTACTCGTAAAGTAAACACAAGATATAAATATGTTATATGGAAATCATTACATTAAACATTTTACATATTTTATAATAACAATGCTCAAATAGGCCGGATGCAGAAACCGCTAAGTGCAAAAGTCAAATAATAGTGTCATAATTAAATAAATGTTATAACAATCATTAATAATAGAAATTAAAGAAAATACATTTTTATGAAGTTAATACTCTACGTATTTTACTCTTGAAGTTGTAGATTGAGTCGTTAAAAATATCAATATTAGAATTTATATTAACCGCGGCGTTGAAGGAGTTTATGCATCTGACCAATGGCGAATAGAGAAAATAGTTTGTTGTACACTGTGGTGCCTGCAAAAGATTGCGAGATCTTATTACGTAAGGATTACAATTTAAAGAAAGATATTCCAGACAATACCGGGAATCAATGTGACCGTTGTAAACTTTATAAACAAATAATATATCAAAAAACCTCCTTCTCAGCGCAAGACTATCAATCTTATAATAGGCGAGGTTACACTCGTAAGTTCTGTGGTGCTGGTACCTATGAAAACGGTAGTTTAAATTATTGGTAAGTCTTCTTTGCACAGATTCTATAAGTTGTACATATTTATCATAGTGGGGGTTCCACACAACACTCGCATACTCCAGCACTGATCGGACAATGGAATTATATAACAAAATAATGGAATGATAATTTTTAAAGTTTCGCGTCCCTCTCAGAATGAAACCGAGGTTTCTGAATGCTTTCCTGGTGATATTATTAATGTGATTTTCAAAACTTAGTTTATTGTCCAAAACAACACCCAGATCCCTGACCTCCTCCCTGGTTGCTAAAGAAGAGCTGTTTAAGAATAGTAGTTGTCTAGGGGGATCTACCTGTCTTGTGAATAATATAGTAAAACATTTGTCTACATTTAAAAATAAGCGGTTAATTTTGCAATAAGTGGCAAAGTTGTTAAGATCCATCTGTAGTTTATTATAATCTGTCTGATTTCTAATAGCTCTATACAACTTTATATCATCGGCATACAACAAGGCTTCAATGTAAGAAAAACACGTAAATACATCATTAATAAAAATACTGAATAACAGTGGACCAAGATGAGAACCCTGAGGTACCCCCGATGATACCCTGACCTTATTTGAAGTAAAACCGTTTACCGCAACATACTGGTATCTGTCTGTTAAGTAGGAGGTAAGCAGGGTCAGCAGGCGCCCGTGCACGCCAAACGTGTTCAATTTAGCTAGCAATGTCGAATGATGGACCTTATCAAAGGCCTTGGAAAAATCCGCGTACACGGCCGCCACCGACGCATCTCCCTCCATATGCTTTAAGATATATTGAACAAAAGGCATTAAGTTTGATAAGACAGAACGGTTTTTAAAGAAGCCATGTTGATTTATATTAATTTTTTTTTTGCACATAAAAAATAACTCGTCAGTGATAATGGATTCAAAAACCTTTCCGAAGTGACTTAAGAGCGAAATAGGTCTATAATTTTTTATGTCGTCCTTATTCCCAGATTTAAATATTGGTACAACTTGCGCAACTTTCCAGATTAGTGGATAGCAACCATAAAGAAGACACTTGTTATAAATAATTTGCAACGGAATGCTCAGGGAGCGGGAACACTCTTTTAAAAAAATTGTTGGTATTCCATCCGGTCCTGCGGACTTGCGAATATCTAGCCTGTTAAGGCAAGTCGATATTTTTTCCAAATCAATTTTGGATATGGTGAAACAGTCATTGGAGGGATTAGGCCTAACAATCACAGGTGTATCGCCAGGTTCAAAGACGCTAATAAAGTAGTCAGAAAATAAATCGCATACCGATTGGTCATCACAAGCGGTTTGATCGCCATAGACCATTTTTTTGGGTATGGATTTCGTATTTTTTTTATTAGAAATAAAAGTCCAAAAATACTTAACATCGGTGACAATGCTGAATATTTGAATAGTCGAATATTTAAATAGTTGAATATTTGAATAGTCATTTTTTAACTAACAAAAAATTCGAATTTAGAATAGTCGAATATTCGAATTATTCGAATATTCGAATTATTCGAATACAATTTCGAACCCTACTTTGGAGTACCTACAATTATCTATAGTTTTATATAAAAAAAGGTTAAATTTAAAAATTTATTAAAGCAGAAAATTAAATATGGCCTAATTTGACAAGATTTCGTTTTTTGCTGGCAAATACTGCTAAGAAAATGAAGTGAATGCGTCACTAGTGTTTCCTTTTATGAAAACTTATAACCCGATAATTTCTTTAAAGGAAAAATTTCTCTAAAAGTTCATGATTTTCGTTATACGTTACCCTAGACCCCAGAATTAATATTTATGAACTTTTTTTCATTCAAATTTAGTACAGATTGAATTTTAGATAACCTTTGCCTTGGTTCTAATATTTAAATTTTTGTAGATAAAGATAATTAGAAGAAGTTTTAAAAAACAAAATAATATTCCGACTACAATTTTAATATTATCTAATATATTTCTTTAGTTAAAACTAGAATAAAATAATATCATATACGCACGTCAGAGGAAGTAAAATTACATTTAATGTTGAATTATGCGGAAATAGATAGACTATTATCACCCAACGCCCTCGTACTTTTTTACCATTTCATAAACCATGCACTCAACAATTACTGGATAAGTTTTATTTTTTATTAAATCGGCCACATGTGAATTAATGGTTATGTCTTTTCGTTTTTATTATAAATATTCTCAAAAATTGGATATAAAGTAGTTATTTGAACCCAAAACATGTTTAATAATAATAGGACACTATAGATTATTCAAAAAAATTAATGGTAAAGCCGAAAAAAAAATGGAGTTTAATTATTCCATTTTCCAAAAACCTATAAACTTTTTAAATTTTGTCTGTGAAATTTTCGTATATCTTTAGGTACCTGTTTTATATGTTAAAGATCATTTAAGCTAAAATAAACCAAGGGCCAAGGTATAGTCAACGGCAAACAAATCAGCGGTTAAGAAACGAGGAATTTTAGAAATAGGACTTAGGTCATTATCGGCTGTGATATAAACTTAGAATTTCGTTATAAAGTCTGCAACAGAAGATATTACCATTTTACTGTTTTATGAAAAAATGGTCCAAGTTCAGATTAGGTAGAATAAGAGTGGAAGAAATCCCTAGCACATATTATCGGAGACTACTGGAGGTAAATAGCAGAAAAAATACTGGATGTTCAAGTAGTTATTTTGACTGCAGAATATAGTGAAAGTAATGCAGCTGAGTTTGGTGAATCGGGATTTAAACAGTTTTAGAGCTATTTTTGATTATTTATTTAGTGTTCTTATTTGTTAAGTTCTATAATAATAATTTCATTTCATAAAAATGTCTTGTACGAATTTCCATGAAAATTTCATAAATTTATTTTCAACCAATTAAAAGGCTCATTTTTGTTTACGTTGCTTATAGCAACGGGAGACTATCGCGATAGTCTATAGCCTATTAACCTAATAAAATTAATAAGTGATAATTTTTCTTAGGTACGACTACTACGACAAATGTCAAGTCATTTCGAAGTGACAGGTGAGACAATCCAATGTCTTTATAATTATAGTTTTAAATTCAAATATAACTTTAAAAAACATATTTCCGATGAGTTTAGTTTAATATGACGCACTGTATTTTTACAATAGAAGTTAATTTTACTTGTTAGTAACTAAGGTTTATAACTAAAATTTCAGGAATATTAAAAGAAACTCCAATTTATGAAATTTTCTTACCGAATCTCCCTCGCAGCAGAATTAATTCCCGATAATTTTTTTCTCGGTTTCAATCATGTTTTTCTTGATAGAAAATTTCCCTCGTCTTCGACTCGGGATAATTTTCTATCAACAAAACCATTCGTGACCTTAAAAAAAAATTATCGGTAATAATTCTGCTGCTAGGGAGATTATAAGTGAATATTACAGTATATTTTTTCTTTATTAGAATAAATCCTTGGTTTTCCTTTTCTTGGTTATTGTAGTATTTTCTTCATGGGTAGGTATATTTTTTCTACTCTTATGAAAAACCGAAGGCATACTAGGTGGTTGTACTTTTACAAACATCTTAAACCATGTTTGAGTATCATATAAACAAAACTTAAACAACATGTAATTTAATTTGAAAATATGTGTTTTTTTGATATTAGCAATTTAGATGTATTGTTATATTCTTTGTGTAAGTAAGTAATCACGTTTAATATATCTACAGCAAAATAAAATTAATTCGATATATTATATATTTTGTTTTTTAATTATTTATTAATTAATATTAAAAATATTCAGTCCTTATACAACAATACGAATGGACGTTTAAGGCTTTTATTTCGGAACGAGCACGTCGTTCTCTCGAAAATTGTCAGTTTCAAATGTATTGTTAACCTATAAACAGTATGAACATTAAAGTTTATGGAACATCAGCTGCTCATGCATCGCCATATTGTGTTTTAATAATTTTATTAATTAAAAATGTAATATTAAATTAAAAGAGAATATTGTGGCATATCGGGCAAGTGTGTAACTATTTTTTATGTTGGAATACACAGGGATCCAAGTTTAATGTTAATGGATATCCCGGGGCGGGTAGACCACGACGGCCGTTTCGTCCTTGTTAGGACTCTACGGGTACCTACCCATAACCCAAGCAATTCCAAGAACGAGTTTAAAATGTACTAAAAGCCTCTTTTTTGCGGCCATCAATATACCGTAGCGCCATCCCAGCGGAATTAACTCCAATATAAAAGGCAGTCACACTGGTAATAATCGAAAGGTAGACAATAAAATAAACCACAAAAGTGCATCACAATCCAGTATAGTGAACGCTATTTGCGTTTTCACCGAAAACATATTCTGTCATTTTGCAGACCAGAAAACAGATCAACGCCGACACCCACCAGAATGCGCGCAATCCGTTTAAGTTTTGAGCCATAAAAATGTTTAGAAGATAATATAGTGTCCGCGAAAATAATTAAAAGAGAACATTGTGCCATATCGGACAAGTGTGTAACTATTTTTTATATTGGAATACACAGTGATCCAAGTTTAATGGATACCCTGGGGCGGGTAGACCACGATGGCCGTTTCGTCCTTATTAGGACTCTACGGGTACCCATAACCCAAGCAATTCCAAGAACGAGGGTAAAATGTACTAAAAGCCTCTTTGCAAAATCAAAGCGGCCATCAATACACCGTAGCGCCATCCCAGCGGAATTAATTCCAATTTAAAAGGCAGTCACACTGGTAACAATCGAAAGGTAGACAACTAAATAATCCCTGTGTATTCCAATATAAAAAATAGTTACACACTCAGACCAAGCACTATGGTCTGAGGTTACACACTTGTCAGATATGCCACAATATTTTCTTTTAATTATTTTTGCGGACACTATATTATCTTCTAAGCATTGTTATATGAAATGTTCATTACCTATATAGGTACTTATGCGGTTTTCCTGATTGACGTATGAATTACAGTTTTAATAACCGACTTAGTTCTTATGCGTTTTAAAGGGTTTTATAAGAATTTATAAGACATATGTGTCAGAGAAAGCTGAAGCATAGCCGTGGTCAGTGTAGGATATCCCACTATATTTTGGCAGAATCAGATGTCGTTAGGACAGATGTGTGCTATTTTTGAATTATTGCAACACGCAATATGTAGGGGAGACCGGGGTTGGTTGTTACAGGGGCAGGTTGTTACAGTTAGTTTAAAATTCGCCCCAGAAACAATACAGCGCTGGCATTGTCCTCACATGTTCAGTTTACTAGGCGGAACGATTCAGTGTAATTTTGATTTATTTGGGAGCGTATTTGTTAAGAAAATTCAGTTTATGTGTTTTTTACCAGTTTTAGTAATTATTGGTGTACTAATAATTTGTTTTATAACATCGGAGGTGTAACTTCGACAAATTCGTCGTATTGTCGAAAGGTGTACGTACATGTAAGTAACATTTCTGATCCTTTCTCGTTATAATTAAGTGTAAGGTTAGCTTGGTATAATACATTTTGTTCAAAAAACGTGGTCGGGGTAGGTTATTACAACATCATAGGGGCTGGTTGTTACACTGTACTTACACGACAACCAACCACGAATTATGTTTTTAAGTAAATCTTAGAACATTTTACATTATTGCTTAAAGGAAAATTACAGCCAACAAAAAGAAAAACGATTAAAGAAAGAAACTTGTTACACTAGATGATGAATCGGATGATGAAAATAATACGTTTTGTTTAATTTGCACGGAAACTTTTTCCAAGTCCAAGCCTGGCGAAAAATGGATAAATTGCACCAAGTGTCAAGGAAGAATGTGTAGACGCCAATTGGTTATTTGTATGTCAAAACTGTGACCCAGACGACGATACGTAAATCTGTAACAACCAACCCCAAAGATGTAACAACAAACCCCGCTCTGGGGTTAGTTGTTACAGTTGACATTGACTGTTAAAAAAATATATAGTTTACTTGATATCTGTCAAAAATGATAATTTCTTTCTTTATTACTTAGATAAATATAATTATGACCTATATGTAATCATGAAAAATGTTCTTAATGTTTAAATACATGTCCATAAAAAATGTTTAAGTAAAAATTGTAACAACCAACCCCGGTCTCCCCTAATAAGAAAATATTATAACGACAAAGAACCTTTTGATAAAATTGCAAAATTCAAACTTCATTAAAAAATTAACGAAAATAATTTTAAATACGGATCTGCAGACCAAGGGTCTCACAAATCTAAACACAAAATGTTCCATACATACAGCTTCTCATCTCTGGCTTGGCAATGCTTTCATAACACACAACACTTTCGGTTTTCGTTAGTACGGTTACGGTCCCGTCCGGTAGTCTTGAAAATCAGAACAGTGAAACACGATAGAATTAACGGAAACATGATTCTAGTTTAAAAATGTGCCGATAAGAAATTGTTTTAGCGATTTAGAATATTTTTGCAAAAAAGTTGACATCAAAGGTGACAGTGGTGTTTAGTGAAAAATATGTGTATAGATCAATAATTAATAGTTTTCAAAGAAGTTTATGTATTTCGATTTAAATTTTAACGGCTGTATCTCGAGCTTTTTAATACTTACAATTGTCCCAGTGAAGTGCAAAGTAATTATGAATATACTACTATATATTATAAATATTACTTTTGAGGGGCTATTTGTTTAACTAGGGTGAATAGAAAAACTAAGATAGTTATACGAAAGTACCATTTTACGAAACAAAAGTAACATTTTTTATTTATTTATTTATTTATTTACAAATAGGGATACAATAGACACTGAGCCCAATATAGCATCCCCTTGTGGTATCGGTTAGTGGGAATTAATAATATTTTAATTAAATATGTAGGTAAATACATTTATGTTAATATAAAAATTTAAAAACATTTACGGCAATGATTTTACATATTTTTTAAATCTAAATATAGACGTATTTCCTTCCCTAATGAAAGCTTATTATAGGCAGGACTAGCCCTAAAAAGAGGAGAATATTTTTCAGAATTAGTATTTTTAGGTGGAATATTAAAAGTATTTTGAAGCCTTAAGTCAAGTACCCAACCGGTACATTAAAGCTTAACTTTGATCTAAGTCGTGGCGAATCAACAAAACAATTTACCAATGTTGAATATAATAATTGATATACATACAGTGTCAAAATTTGACTTTGGCATCAAGTTTTGCTTCGATCGAGATAAAAATTAAGCAAAAAAATAGTAGTCACGTGATTCGCATTATCTGTCAAATTTTAATTTTTTCCAAAAAATAATTCAACAGTGGGGTTATTTCTGAAAATTTCGAAAAAAGTTATTGGAAAAAGTTTTTTTTAAATGCAGTTTCTAGCCCACGTGCAAAATTTCAGCTGCATAAGATAATTTTTATTTTTTACTCACCACTAAAATTTATTTTCCACTTAATGCGAACACTTTACTGGTGACACTGTGTTCTTTTTCGACTTAATATTAAGGTGTATTACTTTCAGACACAAACTACCTTTTCAACAATACTTAATTTATGAAGTTACCTTATACAGGGTCAAAAACAAAAAAAATAATTTTGCATCACATGCGACCAAATTTTAATAGCCCAATTTTGATTTTGTAGAAAAACGCACATTTAATATGGCGCTACTTTAAAGAAAATTATCTGAAATAAAGCATTGTCATAACTAAAAAGTTTTATGTAGGTTGCGTTGAGTCTTATTTTGCAAAAGTGGTGCAATTTACAAAATATGTGTAAGAAATCAAAATTATCTTATGCAGCTAAAATTTTGCACGTGGGCTAGAAACGCATTTAAAAAACTTTTTTTAATAACTTTTTTTCGATACTTTCAGAAATACCTTTTGAATTATTTTTTGAAAATAACTAAAATTCGACAGATAATGCGAATCACGTGACTACTATTTTTGCTTAATTTTCATCTCAAAGTCAAATTTCGAATAAAGTTATTAATAAAAAAATTCCCATATTATGCGGACTTTACTGGTCACACTGTATAGGATAAACAACTGATTTAAATCTATAATTTTATAAATGACATATTTTATTAAAAGAGAAAGATATAATGCAAGAAATCACTAAATAATTTTTTTTTTAAATACTGTGGGCCTACCTATTAAAAGTTCTATTGGGTAGTATCACAGAATATATTGCGTAGCTATAATATATTTTGTGGTTGTATGTATGGTAGCCGCTGCTTTGTTTTGATAATGAATTTATAACAATTACACTACGTGAGCGATGCCTCGGGTACCTGGTATACAGTGTCCGCAAGAAAGTCCGCATCAAATGGGATTTTCTTTATTATTAGGTATAGGTAAAAATTGAAAAAGCAGTTAGTTTTGGCTTACCCAAAAACCAAAAATGACGTATACTGAAGCAGCTGCACGACTTGCGATACCTGTCAAATTTGACATTTTTAATAAAATAGGTTCAAAAATGCCCTTATTTATAAAAATATCGAAAAATTTTATTCGAGAAAGTTGTTTATTTAGGCATTTTTAGCCTCTGTACGAAATTTTGACAGTCTAATACAATTTTAATTTTTTGCCAGATTCTTGAAAATTTTGATCAACCCTCGTAGATTAACTTTTATACATCGATGTAAAACCATTTGCCTTTACTTTATTTGTAATCTTAATGCAATTTTGTGTAAAATTTTTGTTTCCAATTATTAATTTTGCTTCAAAAACTGAAATTGTTATTGATCAGTATGTAATGTTTGATGCAAAGTTTATCTAATTACATCAGTTTTGTCAAAAACGACGTTTCTCATTTTTCTTAAGTTAGTAAACAGATGTACAAAAAGAAAATATTAGGAAGCTTTCGTTGATATTTTACTTAATTATTATTTGTAAATTAAATTAATTATATTAAACTATATTTTTGTTGAATAAAATGTTTCGAGCGATTAATATATATATTTTTTTGATCCAATATTAATTAAGTAAAATTTCGACGAAAGCTTCCTAATATTTTTTTTTGTACATCTGTTTACTAACTTAAGAAAAATGAGAAACGTCGGTTTTGACAAAACTGATGTAATTAGATAAACTTTGCATCAAACATTACATACTGATCAATAACAATTTCAGTTTTTGAAGCAAAATAAATAATTGGAAACAAAAATTTTACACAAAATTGCATTAAGATTACAAATAAAGTAAAGGCAAATGGTTTTACATCGATGTATAAAAGTCAATCTACGAGGGTTCATCAAAATTTTCAAGAATCTTGCAAAAATAAAAATTGTATTAGACTGTCAAAATTTCGTACAAAGGCTAAAAATGCCTAAATAAACAACTTTTTCGAATAAAGTTTTTCGATATTTTTATAAATAAGGGCATTTTTGAACCTATTTTATTAAAAATGTCAAATTTGACAGGTAACGCAAGTCGTGCAGCTGCTTCAGTATACGTCATTTTTGGTTTTTAGGTAAGCAAAAACTAACTGCTTTTTTAATAATTCTTACCTATACCTAATAATAAAAAAAAATCCCATTTGATGCGGACTTTCTTGCGGACACTGTAGTTGTTAAATAAAGTGGTAGATCAGTTTAGACGACATTTTTAATAAAAATCCGGTATTAACTGATACGAAAAGATCTAGTATCCAGTAATAATAGATAGGCAAATGTTACTAAAAAGTTCAATTAATATTTTTTTTTTGGTTTCTTGATAAATCTGTTGTTTGAATGGAGTTCGCTGGCTAAAAACTCGGGGAGACGCCTTTTTAACACGCTTTTATTAGCTTCACCTGTATGTTTGTTCGTATGTTTGTATGTTTGTATGTATGTTTGTTTGTAACCGACTTCTTTGAACCCGATTTTGACTCACTTTAAACGGTCAGATTTAATTTAAATTTTGTAGACTTATCAAGAACCGCTGGAAATATAATAATTTGATACAAACCCGAACAAACCCGATTTTGACCCACTTTAAACGGTCAGATTTAATTTAAATTTTGTAGACTTATCAAGAACCGCTGACAATACAATAATTTGATAAGTTTATCTCATTATCCTGATCAGGATCGCCAAAATTGAATCATTTCCTTACATATCCTCTGTATGAGAGTGAGAGAGATAGAGCTCATCGTATGCGCATGCGTACTATCTACCTAATTTCCGGCTAGTGTTGATACATTCTTTCATTTCTTTCGCTATCAGTTGGTTCGTTGGCCGAGCGGGTTTGTTCGGGTTTGTGGATCCAATGCTTTGAATCTAGCCATTTAAAAAAAAATGGATCCACTGCTTTAAATCTAGCCATTTAAAAAAGTCATTGTTAAATTAGTGACAGTATTCCATCTCTACAAACTAAAAAATGAAAAATTAATATAGTTTAAAAAAACTAAAAAACACGCTTTATAATTAATCAAACTAAAAAGCGGAAAATAAATATAGTTTAAAATAATTCTTGAAATTCTTAATATAGGCAGAAAATAATAATGAACGATAAACATTAGTATTATTGTGAAAAAAGCGTGGGGCGCTTTGGGCTATATTTTTCGTGTATCGAGCACCACGCGCTTTTTTCACAATAATACTAATGTTTATCGTTCATTATTATTTTCTGCCTATATTAAGAATTTCAAGAATTATTTTAAACTATATTTTATTTTCCGCTTTTTAGTTTGATTAATTATAAAGCGTGTTTTTTAGTTTTTTTAAACTATATTAATTTTTCATTTTTTAGTTTGTAGAGATGGAATACTGTCACTAATTTAACAATGACTTTTTGAAATGGCTAGATTTAAAGCAGTGGATCCATTTTTTTTAAAAGGCTAGATTCAAAGCATTGGATCCACAAACCCGAACAAACCCGATTTTGACTCACTTTAAACGGTCAGATTTAATTTAAATTTTGTAGACTTATCAAGAACCGCTGACAATATAATAATTTGATACAAACCCGAACAAACCCGATTTTGACCCACTTTAAACGGTCAGATTTAATTTAAATTTTGTAGACTTATCAAGAACCGCTGACAATACAATAATTTGATAAGTTTATCTCATTATCCTGATCAGGATCGCCAAAATTGAATCATTTCCTTACATATCCTCTCTATGAGAGTGAGAGAGATAGAGCTCACTGTATGCGCATGCGTACTATCTACCTAATTTCCGGCTAGTGTTGATAAATTCTTTCATTTCTTTCGCTATCAGTTGGTTCGTTGGCCGAGCGAGTTTGTTCGGGTTTGTGGATCCAATGCTTTGAATCTAGCCTTTTAAAAAAAATGGATCCACTGCTTTAAATCTAGCCATTTCAAAAAGTCATTATTAAATTAGTGACAGTATTCCATCTCAACAAACTAAAAAATGAAAAATTAATATAGTTTAAAAAAACTAAAAAACACGCTTTATAATTAATCAAACTAAAAAGCGGAAAATAAATATAGTTTAAAATAATTCTTGAAATTCTTAATATAGGCAGAAAATAATAATGAACGATAAACATTAGTATTATTGTGAAAAAAGCGTGGGGCGCTTTGTGCTATTTTTTTCGTATATCGAGCACCACGCGCTTTTTTCACAATAATACTAATGTTTATCGTTCATTATTATTTTCTGCCTATATTAAGAATTTCAAGAATTTTTTTAAACTATATTTTATTTTCCGCTTTTTAGTTTGATTTGATTATTAAAGCGTGTTTTTTAGTTTTTTTAAATTATATTTATATTTTTATGCATTATCTACGCCAGCAACCTCTATCCACTTTGGGCGTAAATAGTTAATTTATTAAGATATGAAATTTTTCTTATTTAAAAATAATTCTTTCTTCGTTATTTTAGTTCTCATAAGAAAGCAGATTTTCAATAGAGACCGAAATTCAACATGACCCACCGTTTAAGCCTTTCAAAAGTAATCCTTCTATTATTCGTAATCGAAAAATGTGTTGGTCAGTTGGCTCAAGAAGCTGACCATACGCCTGCCATTGGTATTAAAGGGACGAGATGTTACGACCAATTCAATAGACCTCAGGTAGGTAAATTTCTTTGAAAAGTTTTAGGAATTTAGTTTTTGGTGATCAGTTTCTAGTAATTAAAGATGTTTTGACTGAGGAAAGGAAGTCCTATGCAATATACATGGTGTCACGGAAATATTAGCCGATTTATATTTTAAATAAATTAAATATGTAAGGCAAAAAAATCTAGTTTCGGCGGAAACTTCGGGTGCGCCGAACTGTTTGTGAATTGTCGCGCACCGTTCGGCTAACTTTGGGTCAGTTAGTAGGCAGTGTTGTCTATATAAATACCGTGCGAGCAAAAATTATTTGCATCAAAGAGGGCCTTGCATCTGAGGACGTAATGCTTAGCCGTAGAGCTTAATACCTGTTGGGTGTCAGTAACTACCTGAATTAACAATCAGTCAGTTGTTCCGTTATCTTTGACAGTCGTTACAATTAATTTGATTCATCGCTAATTTTTCCAATTTCTTGAACAATTCACAAAATGGGCTTCACAGAACGAACAGCCCAAAACAGTCATGGTTGAAGCGTATTTTCGAAACAAGGTTAGAGTAAATGGTGAGTGGCAATACAATCCGGGTTTGTGCATGGACGATTTTCACGAACAGTTTTCTAACGTTTCTTTTATTGCTGGGGATTTTTCTCATTGCCTGAAAAGAACCGTGGCTGTGTTTAGGGAAACAGGTTCTATACTTACAAGACAAAAAAGGAGCAGGAGGACCATTTGTAAGAACAGAAGAACTTGTTGCAAACGTTCGTGAAATAATGCAAAATACGCCAACAAATTGTATAAGACGCCTGTCCCAAGAAGTTGGAAGATCTTATTAAGAATGTGGTAACATTTCTCCAGAGATGCTGGTCAACACATTCAAACATAATAATATGAAGAGACGTGTGAATTTATGGCGGTGGCCAATTTCAGCAATTTATGTAATTATTTTTTTTTCTTTCTGTATATTCTTACTTTGTTATTTTTGTAAACAACAAAAATAAATTTGTATTTGTCTACTTATTTTATTACTCATTAGTTTGGCATATCATGTCGTAATATGAATTTGACAAAATTTTAACATAGATTTGGTTAGATATATCGCCCCCATATCATTGTGATCTAAACGAAGCCATACGTTTTTTAATCCAAGCCCTCTTTGATGCAAATAATTTTTGCTCGCACGGTACATATTTACATTCATTTTGATACAACAGTTCACTTAGGAACTATTATAATAGATCAAGCATTGAATCAAATTTATATAGGTATTATTGAATGCCCCACAGCAGCCAGCAGCTCTGTAATGTTTTAATGTATTTTTACATCTTCTTGTAATTGTAAAGTTTAGTTTTAATTAAATTTATTACAACTTCATCACATGAACAGCGGACCTTCTCACAACAAATCTGACAAATTCCTATGGCGTTGTAGGCATTGTTCTCTTGAAAATCGGATGGAGATAGCTCAGGGCATCAAAAAATACCTGCAGGTGATCGAAATTATTCGAAATATAATATTTTCAATTTTTTAAAATTTTCTTATTACTTAAAACTTTCACTAATAAAAGTGTGCTGCTTCATCAAATCTTTTTCGAAATGACTAATATTTTGAAATATCTAATTAGTTTTCTTATCAGTATAACCGGAAGTTGCATATAGTCGCTGTTATTTCATTTGAAGAGAGCGTCTTCGAAAACCCTATTATTCAAATTTGCAGGATTCAAATCGCATTACTTTCCGCAACATTATAATGGACGATGAACGTAAGACACTCGGTATAGGACTCAGAAAATCCTAATTGCTTGGTATGACATTCGAATAAGGGTTATATTTCCTTTTAGAAAAATATTGAATGATTATTCTAATATATTTTTAACAAGTTCCTATTTAAAATGTTATAGCAAAAAACTGGTTATAAAAAATACACATGGTGCTAACTAACACAAATCACAATGCTAATAGATGGATAATCTGTTAAAAAAAAATATTTTTTTTTTAATTAATTTCGAAATAGGCTGCATTATTATCTTTCAAAGTAAGCTCGAATCTTTGTACCGCTCTTTGTATATTATTGTAAAGGCCGGTATTCAGGTAACTTTTAATGCAAGTGGGCAGTTATGAATGCCCTCACCCATCAGCTGATGGCAGGTACTGCAATTGGGTAATATTTAGCTCGATGCACGTGCAAGGTTTTTGACCTGCATCTGTTGTTTCCAACTTACTTCCCGGTGAGCATTTTAGCTTTTACTTTGAATATTGCCATGTCACTATAAATTTATGACATTGTATTTTTAGGTACAGTTGTTAACTGTTAGTTTTTAATGTCTGTATTAAATTTAACCGAAAAATGTCAAGAGGAGTGCAGAAAAAGTTGTTTAGATTTAAAAAAAGGTTTATCCCTCCGCTGGGATTTGAACCCAGAACTTCCCGAGATCCTTGATTGCCATAATATAGAGAAAAGTATTATTGTTCAAAAAAGATAAAATTGCATTTTATATGACGCAAAACTTCGTTTTTATACTCCAGATTTACTGTTTTAATATTAAAACAGATTTTTTATAGTATCCCATTTAACATTTAATTTAATTTAAGATTTAAACTAAACTAAGAATTTAAAAGTTGAAAGTCAATTTTCTTATGCATACCTACGTTTATACCTCTCATTTAAACTAATTTAACATTTAATTTAAGAGTTGGTCAACTTTCAACTTAAGGTAAAAGATCGTGCCAGATCGTGCTAAATCGCGTTAAGTCGTTCTCCACAACTTAGCCGTGATTGGCCAGGAAGAAAAGAAGGATATTTTGATCGGTGACAATAACCTAACATAATTGTTTGGTTATTCTATATTTATTTTGACGGATCTAAATTATTGTGATTTGTAATGGAAGACGACGATTTGTTTTTACTACTTGCTTTAATTGTTGCAACAACAGCTGGATTTTTTTGCACTTCATTTAATTTAATTTAGTGGCACATTTGCGAGGTATAAATTAATAAAATTATTTCTTAGTTTAGTTTAAATGTTAAATTAAATCTTAAATTAAATTAAATCTTAAATGAGAGGTGTAAAGCAGGCATTATGATATCTTAAAATTGACACAAAAAATTTGCCTTAAGTCCAAATCGCAAATTTAAAAGCGTTATGCATTATTATTAAATTAAAATTGTAATGTCATTCGTTTATTAAACTACATTGTAAATCAGATAAAATGGTTAGTTTTATTGGAAATGAACAAATTGAAATGCTCCTAATTTTTGGAGTGACCAGAAAAATTCTTCTAAAGCCGCAAGATTGTATGTATTGTATGTTTTATATACTAATGACATTACAACTTTAAATTAAAACCATATTGCTTTTCAAAACCATTCCATTGTTTTTCAAAGCCGCCTTTATATTTCTTTAGAAAAGAGAGGGCGGCAATAATGCATAACGCTTTTTAATTTGCGATTGGGATTTAAGGCAAATTCTTCAGTGTCAATTTTAAAATAGTATAGGAGTGTATGGTATCAAATTGTTGGAAAAAAATGCTCGCTTTAAATATCCTAGTGACCTACCATCGTTCCATTTGGAAAAATGGTGTAAACGTCATGAAAACAAAATTTAATTTTTTAAACGCTTGTGAAACTTAGAAAGTCAATTATTATGACATAATTTTAATTTTAATAATATACTACTTGACTATAAATTAACAGATTTAATTGAAAATAAAAAATAAACATAAAAATGCTATAACACGTCAAAAATTACAAGTGAGGTGTCATTTCACTCATAATGTTATGCTGAACCCAATTAAGTAAAAATATACAAGATGTCTCATTTAAAATATAAAAGGTCAAGGTCACTTCCGGTCAAACCGGAAGCGCCAACCAGTTGAAAATTATGCCAATAAATGCAGATTCATCTCTTATGCATAATCTCAAAATTTCATTTTAATATCTATATATACAGAAAAGTTATAGAGGTGAACGTCTTTTGAGAAACACCCGGTATAGTACGCAGAATAATAATAAAAATGCACCATTTTTTCATAGTTTTTCTAAAAATTGGAATAACTTAAGCAGGGTTCGGAGGATATATATCAAGTGATATATATTTATCATTATATTTATAGTTTGATATACATACAGGGTGTTCCGATGATCATGTTACAAAATTCTAGGGTAGATAAAACACACGAAAATAAGAAAAAAAGTTCATGTGAACATGGGTCCGGAAACGCTTCTTCAGGGAGCTAGGGCCCTTCGAAGATGACCTTCAAAAACTACTTTTCGTTTTATAGCTTCGGTACTACTGCAGCTATCGCAACCAATTTTGGGACATGAAATCTAGTTCGTAGGTTCATCAATTTGAGCCTTCCGGATTTTGTCACCTTTAACCAGGGGCGTACAATCCAAGGGGGTATTTGAGTAAATTTGACCCTACTCCTCTTAGGCTTTAATTTCTTACCATTTTTATATCTGATTATGATTCTCCAATGCCTTTTACATAAAAAAGGTGCTCTTAGTAAAAATCGCTATCTGTCACAGTTTCCTCCGAAAATGACTAAATCCAATCAATAATAAATTATTGGTCTTAAACCAATTATTACGTTGAAATATGAAAATGAGGTTCAGTACAGATAGTTGTCAAAAATCTGTCAATAAAATATTGTGTCGCCAGTGAATCATGGATTATACTTTCGCCGAATATGCCGATATGCTATTAATTTATGGCGAAGTTCATTGCAATGGAAGAGCCGCTTCAAGATTGTATCAGGAGCGGTTTCCTGAGAGGCGTGTACCTGCTCACACGCTATTCGAGAGGGTAAATCAGCGCATAAGGGAAACTGGCTCCGTGAAAATAACGAGGCCAGATAATGGCGCTCAAAGAACTGTACGAACTCCAGAATTTGAGGAAGAGGTACTCCGACAATTCGAGGAAAATCCTAGTGTTAGTACCCGAGCTGTTGCAGAATCCATGAATATAAGTCATGTACGTGTATGGGAGATTGTTAACGAACAACTTCTTCATCCTTACCATCGCCAAAAAGTACAGGAATTGAGACCAAATGATTATGCACCCCGCGTAGAGTTTTGCGAGTGGTTTCTTCAACAGTGTACACAAGAACCCCAATTTCCGAAATTTGTGCTTTTCTCTGATGAGGCTGTTTTTACGAGAGAAGGTATTTTTAATTCACGGAATAGCCATGTGTGGGCGGAGGAAAACCCTCATGCTCTTCAAATAAGAGGGTACCAACATCGATTCTCGGTGAACATGTGGGCTGGAATTGTTGGAGAACGTCTAATTGGACCAATCATGTTGCCTCCTCGACTAACTGGGACGGTGTACCTCAATTTTTTAAGATTCACCTTACCTGAGTTATTGGATGGGCTGTCCCTCGACATACGTCGGAATCTATGGTTCCAGCATGATGGAGCACCCGCTCATTTTGCACATGTCGTACGTGAGCACCTTGATGATCGTTTTAGAGGACGTTGGATTGGACGTGGAAGCGATGTCAACTGGCCAGCCCGGTCCCCAGATTTAACTCCTATGGATTTCTTTCTTTGGGGACATATGAAAAGCCTTGTATATGAAACTCCAGTTCAGTCGGAGGAAGATTTGGTGGCTAGGATTTCTGTTGCGACTGAAATGATCCAAACCATGCCTGATGTTTTTACTGACGTCAATTTAAATATGCTACGTAGGTGTAATACATGTATTGAACGTGGTGGCAGGCATTTTCAACAATTGTTATTTTGAATTTATTTTGGTACGTACAGGGTCAGTCAACGACAGCGTTAGTAAATTCATCTTCAAGACAAAAATTTACTCTGCCTTATCCTTGACTCACTCGTTAAACCTGTTTAATTGTTTTTTTTTTGAAATATTTTGTATACGTTCCCTTTTACTTTTTATACCCCCAATTTCGAAAAGGCAATAAATCTCTCTAATCTAATTTATTTTCATTAAAGAAAAAGATTTGACTAACTTATAATGCTCACTATCTGTACTGAACCTCATTTTCATATTTCAACGTAATAATTGGTTTAAGACCAATAATTTATTATTGATTGGATTTAGCCATTTTCGGAGGAAACTGTGACAGATAGCGATTTTTACTAAGAGTACCTTTTTTATGTAAAAGGCATTGGAGAATCATAATCAGATATAAAAATGGTAAGAAATTAAAGCCTAAGAGGAGTAGGGTCAAATTTACTCAAATACCCCCTTGGTTTGTACGCCCCTGGTTAAAGGTGACAAAATCCGGAAGGCTCAAATTGATGAACCTACGAACTAGATTTCATGTCCCAAAATTGGTTGCGATAGCTGCAGTAGTACCGAAGCTATAAAACGAAAAGTAGTTTTTGAAGGTCATCTTCGAAGGGCCCTAGCTCCCTGAAGAAGCGTTTCCGGACCCATGTTCACATGAACTTTTTTTCTTATTTTCGTGTGTTTTATCTACCCTAGAATTTTGTAACATGATCATCGGAACACCCTGTATATCACGATATATTCAATAATTAATTTTTTTTTTTAATTTCGATTATTTAGATTATATCAATCGAAAAATCAAACAAAAAAAAAGTTTTTATGGTTTTAACTAATATTAAGGGTGGGTCCGTTTTGAAAATATGTTCACCTTTTTTGTTATTGGATATCTTATAATTATTAACCTTTGTGATGTATCTGTTTAGTCATTACTCATTAGTTTAGGTCATGTTTTTTAAAGTCAGTTTACTTTAATAAGTATCCTACAAAAATATTTAGTTTTCAAGATAAAGTAGGTATTATGTTTTGGATCGAAATAGATGCCCTTTCATTAAACAAAAATATCTTAAAATTTATATGTCGGATATATATCCTTTGATATGATACTTTCGAAAATATCATGATATTTTCGAACCCTGAACTTAAGCGAACAACCTGAAAGTTATTGCCATTTATTTTTAAAATTATTAATAATATTTTCCAGGGGGCGAGAATAGAAAGAAGCAATGTCCCTTGCCCCCCCCCCCCCCTTTAATATTGTAGCACAAATGCTTAA
Source organism: Polydrusus pterygomalis (assembly GCA_963969555.1). NCBI lineage: Eukaryota > Metazoa > Arthropoda > Insecta > Coleoptera > Curculionidae > Polydrusus > Polydrusus pterygomalis. The sequence continues at coordinate 30,950,694 of OZ018380.1, forward strand.
TTTTTCATAAACTTAACAATCGCAAGATATTTTAACATACAGCGTGTAACTATGTGATAATATAAGACTAATTTTAAATTGTTTTATATTTTTTAACCCATATTTCATTAAAAACTGATAAAAATTATCACAGAAAACTTGTAAATGATGTCATAACGGTCATAGACAGTAGCGGACTTAGGTGAAGGCGGTGGGTGTGTAGTTGTGAACCCGTCATCGTTTATCTGACTAGTACTGTAAACAAATTAATAAGTGAAAATAGTAAGGATTTGTAATGCAATAAAGGTATAATAATTATAACACTAAGAAAGATAGATCATAGTAATGAGTAAAGGGCAGATTATTTGAACTTAAATTCAGCCAAAATATGCGCATTTATATATACCTGGTTTGCCTTTAAAATATGCAGTTATTTGCTTTTTTTTACCAAATATGCATACTGGTATGCAATATTTCTTAATTTATTATAATAAAATGAGGTAAAGAAACACATTGAGTTCTCAAAAATATGTTTATTTTAAAAAAAGCAAAAAAAAACAAAGAAAAATAAAAGTTAACAATTTTATAATTTAAAATTGTGGCACTTTTGCAATTATAACTAAATATTTTTCAAAATTTTTAACTAAAAATAATCAATCGTCTTCTATTAGTAAAAATATGTTTATACAAAGAGAAGCTTGTTTCAACATCTTCTGAAGTAATCGGACAATATTGCAACTTGGGTAGCATAATATAAGGCCAAGATAAATTGCGGATTTTGCAATTTTTTAAACGTATGTGCCAAAGCCTTGCATAAGTCGTTTGGAAAAATTTCCTTTTCAGATTTTGATTTTTCTCTAATATTTTGAAATGCGTTTGTTACACTCAGCTAAAGTGACTCAGATTTAATTTTTTGTAACTTTGACTTATGCAGCGGTGTTTTCAAATGTTGATCGATCTGGAACTTCTTTTCACAAACAATAATTTTTGTACAAGCCTTACAGAATACTTTTCTCCACTAAACTCTAACTCTGGGAATTTTTTAATCCACGAAGCCGTTTTCGCCACCTTAGACATCCTGAACACAAATTTGAAATTACTAGTTTCACACGGAAAATACTGAAATCTTTCGACAAACTAAAACAGAAGTATGTATTACAAATCGATATAAGTACAGTTTGTTAAGCAGAATAATAACGCATTATTAAGTGACAATAATCAACCCCTAACAATACACCTGCAAACCCCGGAAAACCCCAATAAATACCTAGTGTACAGGGTTTTTCCGTATATTTTGGAGCACCCCTGGAGCTGAAGCCAAAGTTGCATGATTTCTCCTGAACTGTCAGAATTTGTTATCGAACAAAACAAATGAACATCGTAAATTTGTTTAGTAATGCCAATGTCGATTTTTTTAAATGGAACACCCTGTATATTATTTTTTTTTTAACTCCACACTCTTTTCTGATTCCATATATATATAGAACCATTATATTGTTTCATAAATTATTATCATTATTTATTGTTACTGAATAAGCATTATGTTCTAACATGTTTTCCTCACACCAATATAGATTTTCTAATCCGCAATATTTTAAAATGAAATTTTGCCTAAACGACTAAAGTAAACATATAACATATATACATATTTGGAATCAGAAAAGAGTGAGGAGTTAAAAAAAAATTAATATACTTAAAAAAATCGACATTGGCATTATTAAACAAATTTACGATGTTCATTTGTTTTGTCCGATAACAAATTATGGCAGTTCAGGAGAAATCATGCAACTTTGGTAATTTAAAGTTTTTTCTAGGTCTTCAAATAAAAGCTCCAGGGGTACTACAAAATATACGGAAAAACCCTGTATAACTAAAATGTAAATATAATTATTATAATCTTCAAATTGGAAGATCCCTTAAATAAATACCGAACTGGACATTAAACCTTTAACGTTTTAAATTTTTTGATAAAGCCGAAAACATGAAAACATGCTCTTAAAATATTAATTTATGAAAAATATGCATTTTATTATAAAATTGACAAAATATGCAAAAAAATGCATATTGCATATGCATTTTTTGCATATATTCCGCCCTTTAGTAATGAGGGTGGTTGGGAATACTATGGGTGGCGCGCGGCTACGTATTAGAGTGAAATAATAGATATTTAAAAACGATGCGGGGCGATTTTATTTGAGATTTCTATTCGTTTTGCAATACTTTATATTTTTCAACCCTTCTAATTTATAACTAAGGTAAGGTCAGCCAAAAATATTATTTACCAATTTTCAATTTTTTAACTTTATTTAGAATTCTCAAACATGGGTTAGTTCTTTCTCAATTTGATCTTAGATTGATAATTGAGAGGTAAATTAAATGAAGATAGGAAAAAAGTATGTCCAACTAAAAATAAACGCAGCCGTAGTTCTGTGTTTTTTCAGCAAATAAAGAGGCTTTCTAACACTCAATTTATTCCAGTTAAAAATTCCACCCTGTATATTTAATTTATGCTTGTTGCTGTTATTATGAAAATTACATAAACTTATTTTCAACCAACTAGAAGGCTCCTTTTGGTTTACGTTGCTTATAGCGACGGGAGATTATCGCGATAATTTTGTTAGTTCCTATTAACTTAATGAAATTAATAAGTGATAATTTTTCTGTCAAAAATTAAATTCTTTATATCTATTGGCAGAAGTCCCTCAGAATAAAATCAAAATACATTTTATTGCTAACTTATAATTTTTATTGATACCAATTTGCTTTACATATCGAACACCGATGCTAAAAGAGACACATCAAAAATTTAACTAAACTCATCGGAAACGGAAATATGTTTTTTTAAGTTTCATTTGAAACTATGTAGACATGTAATATCAGATGTTATGGTTGAAAACGAATTAATGTTTTTAATGTTCCTGAAATTTTAGTAATAAACCTTAACCTTAGTTACTAATAAGTAAAATCAACTTGTATTGTAAAAATACAGTGAGTCATATTAAGCTAAACCTATCGGAAATGTGTTTTTTAAAGTTTTATTTGAATTTAAACCTATAAAGATATTGGATTTCAGATAACAAATTTGTTCTTTAATGTTTGTCACATTTTAGTAATAAGAATGAGTTACTAACGGGTAAAATGGACTTCATTTCTAAAACTCTAATTAGTTACAATTAACGAAAGCCGCCGGAAATATGTTTTTGTAGCATTTTAGCAAAAAAATTACAAAAAAAAACTTCAATTTGTGAAATTTTTTTACCGAATCTCCCACGCAGCAGAATTAATTCCCGATAATTTTTGTCTCGGTTTCACTCATGTTTTTGTTGATAGAAAATTTCCCTCGTCTTCGACTCGGGACCTTAAAAAACATTATCGGTGATAATAATTCTGCAGCTAGGGAGATTATAAGTCAATATTTCATTACGAGTTTTGCAGACAAATATAGAACCATAAATGCTAATACCGTCTTGTTCTAGTATGTTCGAGTGTGTTTATATTATGATAAGTAGGTATAACCTGTAAACTTTGCCCATATTATATATATACCATAAATATCTATACTTATACTTATTAATGAAAAATGTTTACCGATGTAATATAGAAAACGAACAAATCCATTATTATAGCGTCTCTAAAGAAATTCTAATATTTTTAATTATACGAATTATTAATTTTTATTTTTCTATACAATGTCGAGTTATTTAGACACCTAGTATAAATGTTATTTATGTTAACAATATTTATGTAACACAATCTTCCAAGACAGAAAAAAAACCTATTAGATGATTACATCGACTTCTTAAATTAACTTTTCCCAGTGTAAACACAGATGGTCTGTTATTGTTTAAAACCAATAAAATAACTTTAGCGGCTTGGCTTAGCCTGAATTCCCCATCCTGGAATAAAAGCTGTTTAAAGTTTATCAAGACAGAGCGGTATTGTTGAGATTTTGGTTTGGGGTTTTTAGTACTTTTGGTTTCTTCAAATTAACGAGAGCTAAGGTTTTCCAATCTTAACCTTTTTTAAATGGAGCTTTTTATTAAAGCAGTCACGGCCTCAGATTAAAACTATTTTTGTCTGTTTATTTTAGTACGGTGACATGTTTCGCCTTAAACTGGCATCATCAGACCTAACAAGGAAAACAAATTATATAATTTGCAAGAAAAATTAAAATCTATCTACCGTACAAACAGTTGCAGTTGCAGTTGCAATTTTGTTGACCGTGATGTACCTAGCTTTTTTAATTTTTCAACAACAATTTCAGTTTGTATCCAACTGTTTGTGGGGTAGATAGTTTTTAATTTTAGTTTTTCGAGCAATTTATATTATTTATTTACCTTGTTAGATAATGATGATGTCTGTTTAAGGCGAAACGTGTTACTGTGCTAAAAATAAACTCTCTAAATAAGGTCTCTTTTAGAAAAAAAAGAACGATTTCTTGCAATTTTATTACTAAAAGTCTATTTAATGAACGCTGGCTGTTACGTCACATTCCCCATATTTGCGGTACGTCGTAAATTAATTCAGTCAGTTTGACTTACAGGTGGTTAATATGTACTCTGGTTAAGGTTATAATTTTTCTTAGGATGTGAACTATGGAGAACTATAGGGTAGGAGGCCGATCGACAATGGCAGCATTTTCAAATTCTGTCCCGGTTTTTTGGTTAGTTCGCTATTGGCCGATAGATGGCTCTCGCGTCCGAAGTGGGCTGATGTTGTCCTCTTCTTCTTCGTTTTTAATATGGAAAACTAGATCCTCCACAGTTTTTAACTTTTACTTAAACCCTTTATTTTTCTGTGCTTTTACTTTTGACAATTGACATTTTATTTTTCGAAATAACAAATAATGTTTGAAGGCAAGACAAGACAAATAACGTTGTATTGTAATTAATTTCCATATTTATAATAAATAATGGTACAATTTATAAAAGTAGAGTTTGCTTTGTGTCGGGGTGTAAGACAGGATCTTTTTCAGAGAGAAAACGCAGCCAAATAAGTATCTTTCTAGCTCCAAAGGTATAGCTAGAATGTTTAATACCCTGTATTTTAAAAACCAAGCATCGTTGGAACTTTATACAGGGCGAGTTTACTAATAAGTATAACAAAGTAAGCGTAAATTCATATAAAAGTCCTTATTTGTTCCTTAAAGAACTAATTTAAATAAAAATAGTTATTGCGTCCATAAGAAACCATTATTTGATAGCCCACTTCGAACACGCGCGCCATCTTACAGCGACTCGTAAAGCTGAATTACCGATGCTAATTTGGGACCGAATCCAATGCATTGCGATCGGCCTCCTACCTCAAGTCCTCCATAATGTGAACAAATAAAATATAAGCGGGGTTTTTCAAATTTTTAAATATTATTTTTGTACTCTTAATGAAGTCAGAAATAAGTAATTTATTTAGAGCAAAATGTATCATGGGATGAAACATTTTGTTTTTGAAAATCAGTATGACATTTTTAATTAATCATATATTTTTTTATCTAGTGCATCAGTCTATAAATTTTGTTTCAAATATTTTCATCTTATTTATAAAATCATAAAGACGAAAATATAATAAAAAATGACAACACAACATAATACATTTTTTTAATTATAATTAGAATAAATCGTCTCCGCAAGGACCATCTCATTAGATTCGTCCAAGTTAATAATAAGGGGAAGAGAATCTGAAGCATTGATAAATATTTTTCATTCCCACACATCATTTATAATTTTCTTAGTGTGTGTTAAATAATTTTTCCATTTTTCCACGGTACATTTTCTATGGCTTCATTCCACAGACCCGAAACAACGTCATTTGTTACAAATGCATAGAACTTATTTTTGCATTAAAATAGCGCTTACATTCCGACCAAACCGTTTCAATAGGATTAAAGTGGCAATGATATGAAGGAAGTCTTAAAACTCGATGACCATGTTGCAAATAATTAAAAAATAAAATAAATAGCGCTTTCCAGATTACTTGTAACGTTTCGGTGAGATATACTGCTTCACTATTTATCCAGATCTGATCCTTCATTGCAAATGGTGAAACCGAAATTTGTCTTAGTTCTAACCATGCAATAAGTAATCCTTTTGACCAACTTGTATTTGGAATTTTTTCAATTAGCCCAGAATGATAGGTGGCGTTATCCATGATAATAAGCGACGGCTCTTCCAAGTTTAGTAACAATTTTTCTTCAAACCATTTCTAAAAAGTTTTCACTATTCATCGAAAAATATCAAACTTGTATTATTCACAAATCCGTTTTCTGAACCAACATGTAGTTTACACCATCTGGCGATTTTTTTTTAACTGTTTGAAAAGTATCATCTTACCAATATGTTCACCTACTCTATACATCCCATAACTACGCTCTCTTATGACATGTTCATGCATGAGTTTGGTGAAGTTGTCCACGGGATGACAAAATAGTTACATTATTGCGATTTTTAAAATCTACATCCTTCTCTATCCCCTTTGCCTTAATTCGTTGGATTGTTAAACACGAAACTCTCAAAGTATCAGAAACTCTTAGATAGGTATTTAAAAAAAACATTGCCATATATTTTTCATGTTTATTATTTATGTTTTCACAAGTCCTCTACTTAGTACCTCGTAAACTGCGTTAAAGGGTACAATAGTCTTTCCGGCATCACTTACTCTTTAAAAATAATCAAATAATTTTTAAATTAATGATTGTTCTTTTTCACAATACCTTGATATTTTAAAAAATAATGTTGATTAAAAATGTCACTCATTATTGACGCAAATTTACTTTCTCAACTAGTTCACGAATATTAGAAATATAAGCACTCGTTGTGACGTAACGGTCAGCGGTCATTGAACAAACTTTACATACATACTTTACATTGGTTTTCCTCATTTGTTCAATAGTTCTTTTAATCCAACTATGTATGTTACGTTTGCGCTCATCAAACGTAATAATTCAAAATACTAATATTTTGTTCCACGAGTACGGTAGAAAACCCGTTATTATTTTAAAGTTATTTCCAATTAGCAAAGCTTTCTCAACTCTATTTTTCTTAAATTTTTTAGAGGTGTATTCCAGAATTCGAAAATGCAGCTTTTAATATGGAAATGGAAGCAACTAATACGTGCGGCGAACTGGGCGAACAGGAATACTGTGTCCAAACAGGAGTCAATCAAATAAGAAAGTCTTGTGAAGTGTGCCATCCCGGTCAGCATCATGCCAGATATCTTACGGACTTTCATAATGTGGACAATCCTACGTGGTGGCAGTCAGAAACAATGTTGGAAGGGATTCAGTGGCCTAATCAGGTCAATTTAACTCTTAAATTTGGTAAGTATGTAACTTATATTGAAAATATTATGAATAATACAGATACCGTGCGAGCAAAAATTATTTGCATCAAAGAGGGCTTCGATTGAAAAACGTGGGGCTTAGTTTAGATCACAATGATATGGGGTGGGGACGATATATCTAACCAAATCTAGGTTAAAATTTTGTCAAATTCATATTACATGATATGCCAAACTAATGAGTAATAAAATAAGTAAACAATTACAAATTTATTTTTGTTGTTTACAAAATTAACAAAGAAAGAATATACAGAAGGAAAAAGAAAGATAATAACATAAATTGCGGAAATTGGCCACCGCCATGCTCTAAGCATAAATTTACACATCTCTACATATTTTCGAAAGTGTTGACCAGCATCTCTGGAGAAATGTTACCATATTCTTGGATAATCCTTTCTTGTAATTGTTCTAAATTTGCAACTGGTGTTTTAAAAATAGTGTTCTTTAAATGAGGAAAAACGAAGTAATCCATAACCGTTAAACAAGGTGATCTAGGTTGGAATTCAATGTCTGATCGAAAACTGATCAATCTGTCGTCGAAAAAATTGCGTAAGTAGTTAATAGTTTCGGCGGCTGTATGGGCGGTTGCACCGTCCTGTTGAAAATATCCAAAAATTAGTTGGTCGTCAAGTAATTGCTCCACAAATGGATTCAAAATATTGTCTCTATTCCGCTGTGCTGTAACTGTGTCATGGAAAAAAATAGGACCAACAATTATTCTTCTTCGGGAAACAGCTAACCAGATACCAATTTTTTAAGGGGGCAATGTGAACTTTACAAAAAAATGGGGATTTTCACTACTCCCCATGCGTGTATTCTGAAAATTCACATAACCGGAGAGATGAAACCAGGCTTCATCCGAAAAAAATGACAGGTCTAATAAATCATTTCTTTTCAAAAAATTTTGGGTAAACCATTGAGAGTAATTCCTGCGTCTTTTAAAATCTGCGGCTTGTATTTCTTGGAATACACAGCCACGGCTCTTTTCAGGCAATGGTAAAAATCCGCAGCAATTAAAGCAACGTTAGAAAAATGTTCGTAAAAATCGTCCATGCACAAACCAGGATTGTATTGTCACCCACCATTTACTCTAACCCCGTTTCGAAAATACACTTCAACCATGAACGTTTTGTGCTGTTCCGTAAAACCCATTGTGTGAATTGTTCAAGAAATTGGAAAAATTAGCGATGAATCAAATTACTTGTAACGACTGTCAAAGTTGACGGAATAACTGATTAATTGTTAATTCAGGTAGTTACTCACACCCAACAAGTATTAAGCTCTACGGCTAAGCATTACGTCCTTAGATGTAAGGCCATCTTTGATGCTAATAAGTTTCGCTCGCACGGTATCTTAACATAGTATAAAACAAAGTCGCTGTCGCTCGTCTGTCCCTATTCATATGTGCTTAAATCTTTAAAACTACGCAACGGATTTTGAAGCGGTTTTTTTTAATAGATGGAGTAATTTAAGGGGAAGGTTTTTTTGTAAAACTAGCAACCCGCCCCGGCTTCGCACGGGTGCATTTTCAGAAAGTGGCATGCCGGGTACTAATATATCGGGTTTGTTCGGGTTTGTATTTATACCAGCGGGTTGCAACGCATGCCGGGTACATGCTAGTATTTTATATTTATGAGTGGTTCCTGCGGCTTTGTTTTGTACCGGCTGCTTTGTCTCAATAGCGAATTAATAACAATTGCATTGCAGTAGCGAAGCCGCGGGTACACGCTATTACAGAAAATAAATCTAGCAATTTTTAGATGGACAATATACCGAGGAGCTTTTTGTTTACAAAGAACTTTTAAGTTACAATATAAATCATAAAAGTTATTTTCTATTATTACCCATAAGTTTTCTCCTGAAGTATCACCGAAATCGTTTTTATAATGTTATTTTTAACAACAAGGGTAGATACAGGGTGGCATTTTTAACTGAAATCAATACAGTATTAGAAATCATCTTTATTTGCTGAACAAATACAGAACTACGGCTGCGTTTATTTTTAATTTGGCATACTTTTTTCGTGTCTATATGAAATTAACCCCTCTTTTGGGGTAGAAACCGCCCACAACTATTTTTTTTCAAAGGTAAAGGTAAGGTGATAGCTTGTTGAAAAGGGCATAAAGAAGGGAATACGACCCACTATTACTTTGGTAATGTAGACGTAATTTGTTTTATTGTAAAAATTGTTGGAAACGTTACCAATTTTTTTCTTGACAAACACCTAATCTAAAGTAAACTTCATTTTTGACATTATGCACCATATCGGGGATTATTTGGGAGATTTCGTGTATAAGTGCTTCAGTTTCTCTAAATGAACTGGTTTTGATACGTGAACTTTAGTTTTTAGGTGACCCCAAAGGAAATAATCGAAAGGATTAAGGTCCGGCGATCGTAGCGGCCATCCAATGGTACCCCTACATATCCTATTCAGCGGTTTGTAAAAACATCACTTAAATATTGTCGAACACTTGTGTGGTATAATGAGGCGGAGCACCATTCTGCTTTGACAATATTCAATCATCATGAATACCTGCTTCTGCATGGTGAGGAAATAGAGCAGTCAAAGCTGGAATAAGATCACCTTGCAGAAAATCCGGATATGTATGGCTATTTAGGTTATCTTCAGGGAATATTAGCCCAAAGACTCGGTCGACAATTATGCTTGCCCCAATATTAAGTTTTGCAGAAGCTAGGTGTACGATTTTCGCATCCAGTGAGGACTTTCGGCTGACCAACATCGACAGTTCTGCTTATTGAAATCACCATTTAGTACAACAGTACACTCATCTGTAAAAAGGATTCAGTCCAAATCTATTGAATGCTGTTCAAGTGCATTCATCATCACTTTGTAAAACTGAAGACGGATCATCTTCCAGTAACTCTTGTACCATTAACATCTTACAAGGACGCATTTGACATGATTTCACTTACTTACTTGAATAAACACGTATGGCTTGTGATATTTTCTCTTGCAAGTTGCCGAACTGAAGTAATAGGATTTTCTTGAAGAGCAAGTAAAACCTTTAATTATTGCTCTAGGCTGCCTTATTCTTGGTATGTCCCTGACATAGCCCACTTCACAATAAGGTCTTCTAAATTGTGCTAATGGTGCCTTGGGAAATTGATGGCAGCAGGTCGGGGTGTGTTTCGTGAAATAAAACTGCTACTTCTGCTTCAGTACGCGATCTTTAGCCAAAGCAAATCATCATTAAAATTGAGATTTTATGTGATTTAGTTAAATAACCCATTTTACTTACTTAACATACTTTTTTATGCCCTTTCCGAGAATATAAACATCAACACTTGAAAGGGGCAGTTTCTACTCCAAAAAGAGGGGTAAATTTCATGAAGGCATGAAAAAAGTATGTCAAACTAAAAATAAATGCAGCCGTAGTTCTGTATTTTTTCAGCAAGTATAGAGGCTTTCTAATACTAAATTAATTCCAGTTTAAAATTCCACCGAGTATATCAGTGAGCTGACAATAAATGTGAAACTGCCTTTTCCATTAAAGTACACAGGGAAGTCAAAACAATGCAAGATGTTTTGCAAATTAAGAGAAGTATGAGGTTTCGCGGTCAGTGAAGTTGGAGTGAGTCAGGTTATCTGATTAGTCCTCATAAGAACGAAATGGTCCCGTTATTGTCTACCTGGCCCCATGAAGTCCATTGTTTTGACTGCTCTGTGTAGGTTCTATAATGAAAAAGGCAGTTTCACACCCATTGTAGCTAATCTATATAAGTATTTTCTTCTTTTTTGATAATTTTTTGTTAATTATTATGGACGCGATATCTCTACTGTTGTTTTTAACATTTTAGGAAAAGCCTTTGATATTACCTATATTCGAATTTGGTTCTACTCTCCCAGGCCAGAAAGCTTTTATGTATCGAAAAGGCTCACCGCAGATGGACCTTGGATACCCTTTCAATACTACAGGTAAGGTTCAAAAACATATAAATTCTTGAAAATAAAATCTCCATTCATGCATGTAATGTTTACTTCAAAGGGGTTTAAACTGGCCAGGCAACAATCGCAGTCAAAAAAAATATGGAAACACTTTCTACAGAAAAGGCGTAAACGTTTCTAATGTCTTGTAATAGATACCTTTTCGAGTTATGCAACACTATTATTACCCCCAATGCCTAAATTGCATGGATATTTTATAAGTAGTGACCAGTAAAGTCCGCATTATAGGGGATTTTTTTTATTAATAACTTTATTCGAAATTTGACTCTGGCATCAAGTTCTGCTTCGATCGAGATGAAAATTAAGCAAAAAAATAGTAGTCACGCATTATCTGTCAAATTTTCATTTTTTCCAAAAAATAATTCAAAAGTTGGGTTATTTCTGAAAGTATCGAAAAAAGTTATAAAACAAAGTTTTTTTAATGCAGTTTCTAGCCCACATGCAAAATTTAAGATAATTTTGATTTTTTACCCATATTTTGTAAATTGCACCACGTTTGCAAAATAAGACTCAACGCAACCTACATAAAACTTCTTAGTTTTGACAATGCTTTATTTTATATACATTTTCTTTAAAGTAGCGCCATATTAATGTGTGTTTTTCTACAAAATCAAAATTGGGCTATTAAAATTTGGCCGCATGTGGTGCAAAGTTTACTTATTTGTTTTTGACCCTGTATAAGGTAACTTCATAAAATAAGTATTTTTGAAAATGTAGTTTGTGTCTGAAAGTAATACACCGTAATATTAAGACAAAAAAGAACACAGTGTCATCAGTAATGAGTAAAGTCTTCTATAAGTGGAAAACAAATTTTAGTGGTGGGTAAAAAATCAAAATTATCTTCTGCAGCTGAAATTTTGCATGTGGGCTAGAAACCGCATTTAAAACAACTTTTTCTAATAACTTTTTTCAGAAATAACCCTACTTTTGAATTATTTTTTGGAAAAAATTATAATTTGACAGATAATGCGAATCACGTGACTACTATTTTTTTGCTTAATTATCATCTCGATCGAAGCAGAACTTGATGCCAAAGTCAAATTTCGAATAAAGCTATTAATAAAAACAAATCCCATATGATGCGGACTTTACTCGTCACACTGTATATCGGCAAAAAAAATTTAACTTATTCCAGAATTTTTCTAACGGTAAGATTTATTGATTTATAACTAAATATATTTTAGTGCCACCTGCCGTGATACGTACGAACTACCGGACCAGACCTTTACAATAAGAGGAGAAGAAACTCGAGCTTTATGCACATCTGAATACTCCGATATTTCACCGCTTCGAGGAGGCAACGTCGCGTTTGGAACTTTGGAAGGCAGGCCTTCAGCTTATAATTTTGATTCTAGCCCTGAGTTACAGGTACGGACTTAACGTTTGCTTAAATTTTAATTATACATTTTTTCATCTCGTTTTGGCGCAGCGATAAGCTGGCAAATGTTTTCTTGTTGAAGTTTCAGACATACTACCGTCCTCAATTGAAACGCTATTTCTGCAGACAACCTCAATATGAAAAATTGCTTTTAAAGTTTAACGCTTGGACCTTTACTTTTTTTTTTAAATAAAAACAAATTAGTTATTTATTATACAAGGGAAAAAAGTATTAGATTTTAGCCCGAGGTTGTGTTGTCTCCCGACGCAAAGCGGAGGGAGACAAAAAACCGAGAGCTAAAATCTAATATTTTTTCAGTGTACAATACCCTATTTTTTTCTGTAACGGGAAAAACGACGATTTAATATTGAAAAACATATTATTATAATATATTAAAGTCAGAAAAGTATCGATGTAAAATTTGAATTTTTTAACTAGTAGGCTGTTTTATATTGCGACAATTGGACCTGCGTTGCTAAGGAGACCTTTAAAATAATCAAATATCTGCCAATTTAATTCTGTGATTTTTAATTTAAAAATTAAAAACTTTTACTGGTTGTTTAGTAGTTATTTTGAATAATATAAAGATAAAATGTCTGATTCCGAGTTTTCTCTCACAAAATGGGAAATGTTACACGCCAAAGAAAGCTACGATTTTTACCGGTACAGATATTAGTGATTTTTTAAATAATGCTCCCGATGAAGTTTATTTAATGGCCAAGGTTGTTGTTTTATTTGCGATTGCAGGAGCTTGTCGAATTTGTGAAATCAGCCAGGTAACATTAGATGATATTGAAGATGCGGGAACGTTATTAATTGTGAAAATTAAGCAAACAAAGAATGATGTTAACAAGAGATTTGTAGTTACTGAAAAATATATTAAATTTTACCAGATGTACGTATCCCTTCGTCCAACAGCAGCAAGGGATCGCCGCCTATTTTATATATGCCTATCACAATGGAAACTGTATCAATCAGGTCGTGAGTAAAAATCAGTTTTATAAGATACCTCAAACAGTAGCTAATTTTCTTCAACTTGAAAATGTTAAATTATATACGGGTTTGTTCGGGTTTTTCGAAGATCGTCTTCTACACTTTTAGTTGAATCTGTGGTAGACTTGATGACACTAAAGAAACATGGCGGTTGGAAGTCATCAACAGTCGCTGAAGGGTATGATGATAAATCGGTTGCACACAGGACAGAAATAGCTAATAAAGGTTTAGAACGTATGGCAGTGCTGAAATAACACTCGATTTGCAACCAGGTACATCAACGGCAGTTCTGTCCATAGCAGAAAAAAATATAATTTCAACACCAGAAAATTCGACTATTGCACAGAATGGTAAAAGGAACATGTCATTCATGAAATGCACATTTAATGATTTTATTGTACTTTTGATATAAAGAAAATGTAACTTTTTGTATAATAAAATGTTCTAAAATTAAATATCTATACCTTTACTTATATTATTTATAAATATGTATATTATATCCGGGAAAAAAGAAATCTTTTTCCCGGAGAAAAAAGTAATTTCATAAAAAGGGACATTTTGTTACCTGTCAACAAAGATAAAATGTCAAACGTTTTTCCCGTCACAGAAAAAAATGCTTTTTTTTGTTTCATTATTTATATTTTATTTTAAAAAATCACTTACGGCTTTTTAATTAAGCAACCGCTTTAATATGGCGTATCTGCAATTAAATAGAAAATAACTCACATGCATATATTTTAAAAATTGACTTTGCCGCCAAGGTTTCAAACATTCTAAACTAATTTTCTTCAAGTTTTTCAAAGGTATCACCCTATATTATTTTACTATTTGATGAGGAATTTCAAAATAAATAATTTTTGACAAACACTTCCTTCAATCACTATGACACCAAGGTTTCAATCATTATGACATCAAGACTTTGACAGCTTCAAATTTCAAATAAATTTCGTCTCGTTTTGGCAATGCGAATTTTTAGTTTAGTCACGCGCGTTTTATATCTTTACCAGTGTTGTTCTCTTAATAAGTAAATAATTGAATGACAGAAGATGTTTGTACTTTCATTGTCTTTATTTGTTTTAAATCACAACGCTTCAACTGGTAAATATCTCTAGTCGTCTTCAGGTGAATACAAATAAAGACAATGCAAAACTCTTCTGTCATTTATGTCTCCAACCATTAAAAATAATTTGATAACAAATGCCTCATGATTAAAGGGCTAATTATATGCAATTAAATTCTACCAAAATATGCGCATATACAGGGTGATTCATTAAGGGTGGCGACCGGCCATATCTCGGAAACTACTTGGCATAGAAACTTGGAGAAAAAAAAATTATGATTAAAGCGGTCATGAGAAAATTCTGGAAATTACTTTTAAGTTCCTCATTTCGCCGCAAGGGGCACAATTAGATTTTTTTTTAAATTCTAAATTTCTCCGAAATATCCCATATTAAGGTATAACTCTGATTACATCATCGAAAAGCTTAGACAATTCTGTATCATTTTGGTTTAAGGCTCATTGGCGTACCGGCCTTGATAAGAGTGGGGGAAGCTATTGAATGTGCAAACATTAAAATCGCTGTACCTTGTAAACGACTTATCCGATTTTACTGAATTTAAGCTTGTTTGAAAGGAAAAGGTAAGTATCTTCAATCGCCGTATCCAATAGTACACGATAGTGTTTAAAAAAATTGCTAGAGGGCGCAATTGGTAATAATAACAGTTTTTTCGATTTTATCCCGGAAATTCAAATCATACGGTATAACTATGACATCATAATCGAAAAGTAGATGAAATTTGCAAGAAAAGATGTGAAGACCGCAGTTCGATATCTTTGTTCGTTTCAGAGTTATTGCCAAAACAATAATGTTTAATACAAATTGCGCCCTCTAGCAATTTTATTAGAAATTATCTTGTACCATTGGATACGACAATTGAAGATACTTACCTTTCTCTTCCAAACAAGCCTAAATTTAGTAAAATCGGTTAAGTCGTTTAGAAGTTACAGCGATTTTAATGTTTACAGTTTCACTTGATAAGAGTGGGAGCAGCTATTGAAAGTGTAAACATTAAAATCGCTGTAACTTCTAAACGACTTATCAGATTTTACCAAATTTAAGCTTGTTTGGAAGAACCTTCAATTGTCATATCTAATGGTACAAGATAGTTTGTAATAAAATTGCTAGAGGGCGCAATTTGTATTAAAAATTATTGTTTTGGCAATAACTCTGAAACGAACAAAGATATCGAACTGCGGTATTCACATCTTTTCTTGCAAATTTCATCTACTTTTCGATTATGATGTCATAATTATACCGTATGGTTTGAATTTCCGGGATAAAATCGAAAAAACCGTTATTATTACAAATTGCGCCCTCTAGCAATTTTATTAAACACTATCGTGTACTGTTGGATACGGCGATTGAAAATACTTACCTGTCCCTTCCAAACAAGCTTAAATTTAGGAAAATCGGATAAGTCGTTTAGAAGTTACAGCGATTTTAATGTTTACACATTTAATAGCTTCCCCCACTCTTATCAAGGTCGGTACGCCAATGAGTCTTAAACCAAAATGATGCAGAATTGTCTAAGCTTTTCGATGATGTAATGAGAGTTATACCTTAATATGGGAAATTTCGGAGAAATTTAGAATTTAAAAAAAAAAATTTTAATTGTGCCCTCTTGCGGCGAAAAGAGGAACTTAATAGTAATTTCCAGAATTTTCTCATGACCGCTTTAATCATAATTTTTTTTTCTCCAAATTTCTATGCCTAGTAGTTTCCGAGATATGGCCGGTCGCCACCCTTAATTAATCACCCTGTATATGCCTTGTTTGCCTTTAAAATATGCAGTTATTTGCATTTTTTTACCAAATATGCATACTGGTATCCAATATTAATTAATTAATTATATTATAGTAAAATTAGGGTTCTAAAAAATATTTTTATTTAAAAACAATGCAATAAAAACAAAGAAAAATAAAAGTAAACAATTTTTTAACCTAAAATTGTATAAAAGGCATTTATTACTAAATGTTTTTCAAAATTTTCAACTTTAAAGGAGTGTCTTCTATTAGTAAAAATATGTTTATACAAAGAGAAGCTCCTTTCAACATCTACTGATGTAAGCGGACAATAATAATACTGCAACATAGGTAACAAAATATAAGGCCAAGATACAACTTCGTTGGATGGTTTACCCTCATAAATGCTTTTTACTGCAGTTAAGTATTTAAATCCTTCATTCTTTTTTACAGATACATCCAATTTGTTCTTTACTTGACCTCACACTTTACCGGGAATGTTGTAACATTAAGCGGAAAAAGTTTCGACAATACTAATTGAGTATCTTAAACTTAAATTTCCACTTTCCAACGACGATATTATGTCCGGTATAAAACAGAAATTAACCTAAACAAAAACAAGATCTTTAGCTACACTTGCACTTTTTAACAACTCTTTACTTTGCACAAGACATTGTGAATCGTCATTTAAATCCAAAATTAGTTCTTTAATGGCTTCGAAATGCTCTGCGCAGAATATTGCCGCCTTAATTCATGTTCCCCACCGGGTAATTACAGGTTCTGGTGGTAAACTAACTCCTGGTAATATCTCCTTATAAAACTGCACTCTTAGAGGAAATACAAGTTTTACATTTGAAATAATTGATTTACCAAAGGTTTATTTACCAGAAATATGTATTATACACATCGATATAAATACAGTTTGTTAAGCAGCTAATAATAACGCATTATTAAGTGGGAATAAACAACCCCTAAGAATATACCTGCAATCCCCGGAACCACCAATAAATACCTTGGGAATAACCAAAATGTAAATATAATTATTATAATCTTCAGATTGGAAAATCGCTGATATAAGTACTAAACTGGACATTAAACCTTTAACGTTTTTAATTGATAAAGCCAAAAACATAAAAACATGCTATTAAAATAATAACTTATGAAAAATATACATTTTATTATAAAATTGACAAAATATGCAAAAAAAGCATATATTCCGCCCTTTACTCATCATGTTATGAGTGAGTCGGGAGAAGCAGATAAAACTCCAGGAATCTCTCGTTCACGTGAAAATAACGTAAAAAACTTATTTGTTCTTATATGATTTCATTTTTGTTTAACTTATAGGGTAATTCCAAATAAACTAAATATCTTACATTAACATATTTAATTATTGCGTAATTTTAGTCAACATTTACTGTCTACGAAAGATATCTCCTGCTCTCCTGATTGGTGCAAATCATTTCTTTAAGTGGCTGCAGTAAACTTGAACACAAATGAAAATCAAATAAAAACATATTAATTTTTACATTATTTTCACATAATATACAATACAATCCTGGAGTTTGATTCATTCTTCTTGACTTTTTACGTATTTAACGTATATCATAACCAATTTAAAAAATTTCTTCACGATATTTATAGTATATCCTAATAAATCAATGCATCTACTGGAATTTATTACCTGTTGAAAGAGTTATCCTCTGTCGCATTTTCCCACTATTAAAACCATTATGAACTAAATACAATGGCATTGTTAACACCTATTGTTTTGAAAGTCTATATATCACAAAAATAACAATAAATTGTTCAACAAAATTTATAAACACCACAATAAACACCCGACCGGCGGCGAGACTAGTATTTTTGGTTGGCGTTAATATAAATGGTTGCCAACTTTTTTTAGGGAAAAAAATTAATTTCCAGGTCTTATTGGCCTATATGGCTTTCTACTTTTTTTTATAGGCCTGTAGAGTTTTATCCTATAATTTTCCATATCCATTTGAGAGCTAACAATTACTTTGAAAATTAAGTACATAAATTTATTTTCAACCAATTAGAAGGCCCCTTTTTGATTACGTTGCTTATAGCAACGGGAGATTATCGCGATCATTTTGTTAGTTCCTATTAACTTAATGAAATTAATAAGTGATAATTTTTCTGTCAAGAATGAAGTGCTTTATATCTATTGGCAAAAGTCACTCAGAATAAAATCAAAATACATTTTGTTGCTAACTTATAATTTTTATTGATACTAACCAATTTGCTTTACATATCGAACACCGGGGCTAAAAGAGACAAATCAAAAATTTAACTAAACTCATCGGAAATATGTTTTTTAAGTTTCATTTGAAACTATGTAGACATGTAATTTCAGATGTTATGGTTGAAAACGAATTAATGTTTTTAATGTTCCTGAAATTTTAGTAACAAACTTTAGTTACTAACAAGTAAAATCAACTTCTATTTTAAAAATACAGTGCGTCATAACTCATCGGAAATATGTTTTTTAAAGTTTTATTTGAATTTAAAACTATAAAGACATTGGATTTCAGATAACAAATTTGTTATTTTAATGTTTCTCACATTTTAGTTATAAAAATGAGTTACTAACGGCTAAAATAACTTCATTTCTAAAACTCTAATTAGTTACAATTAACTAAAGTCGGCGGAAATATATTTTTGTAGCATTTTAGCAAAAAAACTCCAATTTATGAAATTTTCTTACCGAATCTTCCACGCAGCAGAATTAATTCCCGATAATTTTTTTCTCGGTTTCACTCATGTTTTTGTTGATAGAAAATTTTCCTCGTCTTCGAGTAGGGAGATTAAAAGTGACAATAACAAATAAATTTAATTTTCAATAAATTTTGGGCAACTGTGTAAAATCTATCGTGCCCTCACCTACAGCAAACTACGTGCGCCTTATAAAATAAATTATGACACCAAATCCCTGCCGAATCATCTGTGCTTTTTCATTTCACTTCGAATCACGTACAATTTAAGACGTGACATCCGTTTATTACGTAACAGGACCTTATTTAATAAAAAAATAAATAGTTGCAATTTTTTTCTACCTGTGCGATCAACAATATTTCAACATGCCGCAGCACCGGAGACTTTTATCAACCAAATCATCTGTCAGTTTAAAATTAAAACCAGTTCCTCATATAAGATGCCAAAATCAAACTGTTACTTCGCAAAAAAAGTGTCAAAATCAAAGTGCTGATTTGCCACCAATTATGGACGATGACGAAAACCAATTTATTGTCGATGATGTAACCAAAATTTTAAAAGATACAATTGAAGGATTGTTAACTGGAAATGTATATCAACAAGAAAAAGTAAATCATTGGAGTGCGTCCGTATCTGAACAGTGCCTGAGTGCTCTAAGCAAGTTAAAGAAGAACTTCAAGTACGTCGTCACTTGCTCTATAATGCAAAAAACTGGCGCTGGGTTGCACACTGCAAGTTCTTGCTATTGGGATAGCGCCACAGATGGAACTTGTACGGTGAGATGGGAAAACAAGACCATGTACTGTGTAGTGACCGTGTTTGGATTGGCTATTTAGGTACTGACTTTTGTAATCAAAATTTATTAAATGCTTACTGTAAGATATGTGATGAACATGTTAAATGGTAAATTTATGTCAAATAAACATTCTACATTATTTTTAAAATACAATAATAATTGGTGTGATCTTTTATTTTTACATTTATATCACAAAACTTGTCTAAAAACTATAGTTTTAAATATTTATTGATGTTTTACCTACGCAAGCTTTAACAAGGGTTTTGTTGTGGGGGCACCACTGGCATCTAGGTTTATTTTATGAGATTAAAAATACAGAGATTCAGAACGTGTGTTTGAAGGTGGTAGACAATGAAGTAATATCAAAAAAATTACCTTGTTGGACTTTCATTGTCTTTATTTTGTTACTTAACACAACGTTTCGGTTAGTTAGTATCTCTAACCGTTTTCAAGTGTAAACTAAATTATAATTCTAAGGCTACTGTCTTGAATACTATCCATATGCAATGAAGCTTGATGACTCCGCCTACGTGCTTATTGGAGTGTGAAGTTTAAGCTGTTGGTTTTGGACAAGAAGAGGCTTCCAGATATGGGGGATATCTATACTTGGTTTACTAAATATATGGGTATTTTGAAGCTGCTTCTTTAAACTTTCGTTTTCTCCAGTGCTGTTCCGTGTCCAAAACTTTGGCTTCTGACCACTGTATATTATGTTGGTTGGTCATAACATGTTCCGCTATACCTGATCTCGAAGTTTCACCTCCTTGAGTATGTTTCAGTGTACGACAACCAAAAACTACAATATCAAAACAGCCTTTAAATCCGGAAATACGCTTAGAAAAGTAAAACCCCTCCGTAATGAAAACACAAAAAATTGTATCTATGAAATCCCTTGCGAGTGTAGACATATAGGTGAAAATATCGTTTTATTTTGTACGCCAAAAGGCAAAATACAGGGTGTCCGCAAACTTCGTTCATATACTTTAAGGGGATATTCTACATATGAAAATATGAAAAAAAGTTCATATGAATGTAGGTCCTTAAATGACTTATAAGGAAGCTATGGCCGATTAGTTTCTATTTTATATCTATGCAACCGCTTAAGGTACCGGTGTGCTTTTTGGCACACAAACTAATATTAACAATTGCTAATTTATGATATTGAGAGTTATTATGAAATTTAGTCAGGGACGTTCTTACGGGTGGCTTAGTTTATTTACTCCTAATTTTTTTACACGACACATTTAAAAAATGTTACCCGAAAATTATAATTCCAGTGATTTTTCTACACAAAAAAGGTATTCTTAAAAAAAATTATTGGACCAATGATTTAGGAGAAAAATCGATTTATTTAAATCATTGCATAAACTATTATCGAATTGTGTTTAAACTAAAACATCAAAGTAGTCTTATGGCAAATACAAATTTGAAGTAAAAAAACATCAAGAAGCCCATGGTTAGCGTTAAAATAAATTGACAATGACGTTTTTGTGATTTATTTTAGGAATCATTGATCAAGTGCAAAGTGTTTTTGATTAATTAAGGTACAAATTTTAAAAAAATGGCAGGTTATTCATTTGCTGAGTTAGCTGATATGCATTTTATGTATGGCAAAGCTAATGGTTGTGTTTGAGAAGCTCGCAGGTTGTATCAAGAATATTTTCCAAACCGTCAAATTCCTTGTGAGAAATTATTCATTAATTTACATCAACGATTAAGAGAAACCGGAACTTTTATGCCAAATATCAATGAAACTGAGAGAAGCCGTACTACTAGGACTCCACAAGCAGAAGAAAGAGTACTCGAATGCGTTGCAGAAAATCGGGGTATAAGCACAAGAATAATTGCCTTACAAGAGGGTATCCCTAAGAGTACAACATGGGAAATTTTGCATGAACAACTTCTTTATCCATACCATATACAAAGAGTTCAGGCGCTTAAGCCTCAAGACCTACTTCGTCGTGCAGAGTTTTGTCAGTGGATGCAAAGAAAATGTCATCCGTCAGACCGTTCTTTTCTACATAAAGTCTTGTTTATTGACGAAGCAGGGTTTACCCGTGAAGGCATCGCAAATTTTCATAATAACCATGTATGGGCAGAAGAAAATCCCCATGCAATTTTCGAAAGTCGATTTCAAAATAAATTTTCAATTAATGTTTGGGCAGGTATATTGGGCGATCGATTAATGGGACCATACATTATGCCTCAACGTTTAGATGGGCTCGCATATTTAGATTTTTTACAACACTCTTAGCCTGTTCTACTTGAAGATATGCCATACCAGCAAAGACTTACAAACTATTTTATGCACGATGGGGCTCCACCTCATTTTAGTAGATTGTTTCGAGATCATTTAAATCAAACATATCCAGACCGATGGATAGGCCGAGGTGGGCCCATTGCCTGGCCTCCCCGTTCACCTGATCTCAATCCATTGGATTACTTTCTTTGGGGATATCTGAAGTCTCTGGTATATTCAGTACCTGTTGAAAATGTACAACAATTGGAACAACGTGTTATTTATTGTTGCGAGGAAATTCGTAATAAGGAAGGAGTTTTCGCAAGAGTACGAACATCAATGAGAAATCGTTTAGTTGGTTGTATTGATATAAATGGAAACCATTTTCAACATTTGTTGTAACTTTTCTACTTTTTTCAGATTATTCTTGTTCAACTAACAACTCTTAATTTATTTTGTTTAAAAATGACAATAAAACAACGTTTTGACTTAATTATTGTCATTGTCAATTTATTTTAACGCTAACCATGGGCTTCTTGATTTTTTTTACTTCAAATTTGTATTTATTAATTTTTATAATTTATATTACTTATAGTTTATGCAATGATTTAAATAAATCGATTTTTCTCCTAAATCATTGGTCCAATAATTTTTTTTAAGAATACCTTTTTTGTGTAGAAAAATTGTGGGATTATAATTTTTGGGTAAAATTTTTTAAATGTGTCGTGTAAAAAAATTAGGAATAAATAAACTAAGCCACCCCCCCCCCCCCCCGTAAGAACGTCCCTGACTAAATTTCATAATAACTCTCAATATCATAAATTAGCAATAGTTAACATTAGTTTGTGTGCCAAAAAGCACACCGGTACCTTAAGCGGTTGCATAGATATAAAATAGAAACTAATCTTTAGAGGTCACCTTTGGACGGCCATAGCTTCCTCATAAGGCATATTCATATGAACTCTTTTTCATATTTTCATGTGTAGAATATCCCCTTAAAGTATACGAACGAAGTTTCCGGACACCCTGTATAAATAATATAATTTTTTCTATTTAATTTGTAGGAATGGTTAAGATAAATCGATAAATACCCACAAATTATAAATAAACAACATTTAAGGTCCCTAGAAAGCTATTCTATTACGCTCTTGTATTTAATAATGCACATGTATACTTCGCCTTTTTATTTTATATTATATAATTCACAAAACGTATTTTGTTGTTCCCTGCATGCAAATTCAGTTAGTAGTTAGAGGAAAAGCCTATTTTATTCGTGAACCTATTACTAATTTCGCTATTATTTACGATAATCTTCGGCAATTCGCATTATAAATTTCGTTCTCGTCAATAATAACTCGCATTACTGCTGGTTTAATAATATACTATTAAATAGTAGCTGTAACTATAAAATTAGTCTTTGGAGCCATTGCGTGATGATCGCTATCAATTTCGCCTCAGAAAATAAATTTTACACGCACAATTTTAGACGATCCACTTTATTTTACTTCGGGATAGTTTTTATATCTGATAAGAAAAAATATACCATTGCGAACCAAAAATACTGGGAGAAATCCTGGACTTCTATAGGGAATACGTGCTGTTGCAGGTAGGTAAATTTTGGTTTGTTGTTTCAAATCAGCAATCAATCAATATAAAATCAAATAATGTATTTTACGATACCTAGTCATCAATCTTTTCTAGATTTGCTATATTATAGAAAAACGATTCTGCCAGCAATAATTGTATAACATATACCTAGCTATAATTCAGAGCAGATTGAGGGACATGGTACCTGTAACAGATGTTGCAGCAGAATTGAGAGTAAGCAAGCATACAGTGATATCACAGAAAAAAATAGAATAATCGGTACAGAGAAATAAAGTTTCAATGTTCAACTTTCTATGTATATTTTTGACGAAAAAATAAACATTGATTACGTGTAACACCAGCAAGAGATATACAGTGTGTCCGCGGATAGAGTTTGAAAGAGAATTTTTTTTTTATTGGTATAGAAGAAAAAGCCATTCTTTATAAAAACGCCTGCTTATGCTCAAACTACAATTTCGAATATCAGATTTGCGATTACTATACAGGGTTTGTCAAAAACAATATTTTTACTTTTTAGGATTTTTTTTTAATTCCTTGATTTATTAAATGAATTTTGCTTGTGCTAAAACTACAATTTCAAATATCACATTTGCGATTACTATACAGAGTTCGTCAGAAACAACATTTTTAGTTTTTTGAATTTCGTTTAAAATAAATTTACGTAAAAACAAACTATTGTTGTTTTCTTACTTCTAATATGATTTTATATATGGCCGAGGGTAACGATTTTGTTGTAACAAATCCATTGTTTATTTGCCCACTTTTGAAGTGTTTTCATTATTACATCTCATATTTCTTCAATTCATTCAATTATAAATTATAAAACTTTTATTCAAAACGAGTTAGCGCATAGTCCAACTCGACATCTGAATTCCCGATAACAGTTCCTAACTTGCTGTATTGGGATATTTGCAATAACCACTCGTATTTTTTTTAAGAGATCTAAGTTAATATTATAATTGGTTTTATACACATGTGGGTTCAGATATCCCCATAAATGACAGTCGATAATTGTGAGATCGGGACTCCTACGTGCCAACTGAGTTGCCCCTTCCAATCCATTTGTTCCCAAAGTGATGATTTAGCCAATCATCAAAAGAAACTGAAAATTAGAATTGATAAAAATCCAAAAAACAAAAACCTGTTGTTTTTGACGAAACCAGTCTAGTAATCGCAAATCTAATAGTTGAAATCAGAGTTTCAACACTAGCAAAATTTATTTAGTAAATCAAGGAATTGAAAAAAAAGATCCAAAAAACTAAAAATGTTCTTTGTGACGAACCCTGTATAGTAATCGCAAATCTGATATTCGAAATTGTCGTTTCAGTACAAGCAGACGTTTTTATAAAAAATTACTTTTTCTTCTATCCCTACTAATAAAAAAAGTTTGTCCTTTTTCAAATTTTATCCGTGGACACACTGTATAAAACTAATCAAAGAACATAGACGTTTATCGATTAATATTTGGGCCTGGATTAGTGCTAGTGCCTCCGAATTTTTGCGTATTGTTCAAGGAAGACTGATGGCTTCTATTTATCGAGAAAGTCATCTGCGAGTCATGATTCCATCGGTTGAAGTGCTATATGATAAGGATTATAATCTTTCAGCACAACAATGCTCCAATCCATATGGTAAGAGTTATTTAAGAATTTACCCGAGAAAATAACTGTGGAATTCAAAGAGTTCAGATCTCAATTCTATGAGAAAGTTTGGAGAGAAATTACAAAATGTATGTATAGGCATGATTTTAGATCGAGAAGCAAAGAATAACTCCGACAGGTGGTTCTTGAAGCATGGAATGAAATAACTCCAGAATTTAGGCGATGTGTTAAGCATTCCATGACGTCTACAAGCCGACATCGATAGCAACGCTGCAATGACGAAATATTTTTTTTTTATTATTTATTGTTCTTTTTAATTGTTGTCACGAAATATAATGTTGGATGGTTGATTGGTTGGTTATAATAAATAATATAATATATAACAAGAGACAATGGCTTTATTTTACTAATGATCTATAAAAAATAAACGTATGACGTAAAAAAAAACAGAAAGGTTTTTCAAAAACAGAATGCTGCAGTTCATTTTGAAGACCTTCATCTTTACCGCATACTAATGTATAGGAAGGTGAAAGCTTAGTTAACACTTACCTTCTCGAAAAGGTTTTATAATAGTCTAGAACTCTAGAAGCAACACAATTTGATTTTTATTCTTGTACCAGCAATTGTTGGCCGCAATCGATTCTTTAAGGAAAAGTAGAAGATTTGGTTAGTTGCTAAATAATTGGAAATTGTAGTCGCAAACACTGCACCACATTTTTTAAATATAAAATTTTACCAGCACCCCAGTACAGTCGTTTTCTGCTTAACAATAATTAACATTTTTCTTGCAGGAATGGGTAACAGCCAACGAAATCAGAGTAACCCTAGACCGTCTCAATACATTCGGCGATGAAGTTTTCGGCGACCAACAAGTACTTAAGTCGTACTTTTTCGCCATCGCAGACGTTGCTGTCGGTGCACGTTGCAAGTGCAATGGTCATGCGTCCGAGTGCGTTGCGAGCACTGGAGCGGGTGGTACTCGCACTCGCGTCTGTCGATGTGAACATAATACGGCTGGACCGGATTGCGGAGAGTGTTTGCCATTCTACAATGACGCGCCATGGGGAAGAGCGAGCGCTCAAAATGCCCACGAGTGTAAACGTAAGTAACGTGACGTTTTCTATGTCAAGTAATTTATAATAATATGTAAACTTCCTTTTATGACTTCTTTGTTTTTAGTCAGATTTAACATTTTTGACGATTTTAGTGATAGGACATATTTGATATGACTATATTAAGCCATTA
Source organism: Polydrusus pterygomalis (assembly GCA_963969555.1). Taxonomy (NCBI): domain Eukaryota; kingdom Metazoa; phylum Arthropoda; class Insecta; order Coleoptera; family Curculionidae; genus Polydrusus; species Polydrusus pterygomalis. The sequence goes on from OZ018380.1 coordinate 30,977,371, forward strand.
ATCATAAAAAAAATTTATGCTTATACTTACAGAATACGAAGGAAATCCTTTAGCTCGCATTCATAATATTTCGATAAAACCTTATACTTATAGAGTATGAGCATATCCTTCCCAAAAAGTATTTGGTTATTCATAAACGTTACGTTTTACTCTAAATAAATAAATAAATGAAATAAAATATCCTTCAATAGTTTCGAGTGTGGTCAGTAGCAGACTCAGTCGTGTAGTGATAAGTTGTAGCGATGGCTGATGTTATGGAACTGAGAGAGGTTAAATACTTCAAGCAGCGTTTATCAACACTTGTTCGTGATTACAAAGAATTATACCGGTTTGAAGAGGAAAATGTGCAATGGCTTGCCAACACATTTTTGGGAATAAATGCTGAAACTCGAGGAGGTGCGTTTTCATCCGTCCTAAAAATAAAATATGTAGATAATATGTTTACGTTATCTCAGTGACAGTGACCCTGGGTATCAGAAAGGCATTGGTCAAGAATTGGGTGTAAGTCAACCTACAGTATCTCGTACAGTGACTTTCGAAATTGCGCAATAAAATTACTGCATAAAGTTCCGTCTACTAACAATTACCTTATGGATGCGAAACATCAGTTATGGCAAAGCAAGTATAGATTTTTGACCGCAATTGGTGTAGTTGACTGTACCCACATAGGAAATACTGAAACCAAATCGCCATGATGATGAGTACCTATGTCAACCGAAAAGGTCATCCTACACTGAATGTGCAAGCCACTTGTGATGCAAGAGAAAAGTTCACTAGTAAGGACGTTAGTTGGCCTGGATCGGTCCACGATTTAAGAATATGGAGAACTTTACAAATAAGGGTTCATTTACAAAATAAAAAACAACGTCGTGCTACTTGCTGATTATGGATATGGAATAGACCCGTGGCTCATGACTCCATTTAGAAATCCCGCTCGAGGTCCTGAACTAAATTATAATAAACTTTTGAAAAAAGAGAGAGTGAAAATAATTGAACATTGTTTTGGTCAACTGAAAAGTCAATTTCCTATTTTGCAATATGTTTGCCGAGTGAAATTGGAGAATGTGCCGAAAATAATTACTGCCTGTATTGTGCTTAATAACGCAGCAGAAACTTTGAAAGACATCGATTTTGAAGCACCTGAAGAAGAAGTGCCAGAAAAAGTTGACAATGATAATGACGAATTTCTACCTCTTCGGCTCTTCGCCAGCAAGGACAAGAAGTCAGAAGAAATTTGAGCATTGTAATAAACAACTTTGATAATTAAATGTAGGTATAAAACTGTATAAAATAAAAGTTCAAATTTAATTGAGTTTTATTATTTACGCCATAATAATATCAAATCATTTTGGTTCTTAAAAAACAAAATTCGAATAATTATAATAAGTTTATTAACATACCTTTTACTTATTCTTGAAGGATACCCTCGCAAGTATAAGGTAACCATTATGAAAATGAAAAAGAGGAAATGCTTATACCTACTTCTACCTTTTTCTTCAACTCAAAACCTTATACTTCTACCTTACACTTGCAAGGATATTCTTCAGTTTTATGAATACGGCTCAATGTATGTTTTCTAGTTAAATTTTGAACTCCCTGTAGAGAAAATGTAACTTATTTTTGTAAAATTATGATAAAAAAGGTATGCCTACAACAATGATCTAGTACCATATAGATGGCACATGTCATTCATAAACGCTATTAAAATGTATTGACAACATCGTTTGTAGGACAGAGGCGGTGAAGACCTGGGTGAGGCAGGGAGTAGGGATTACGGTGGATTTACCTTTGAGTGTGACCTTGCTACTAGTGTTTAAACTTAACCTACAAATAACCCAACTTGCTATTTACTCTACTATGAAGAGTAACTGCTGAATTATTATTTTCTGAATTCTCGCATAGTTGACACTTGCAACTCATCCTAATTAGTTTCCAAAAAATATTACAATAAGACTATATGTGACAGCAACGCGCTTTCCTACTGTAAGACAACGAAAATTGCTAGACCGCTGCGTAGTGATAAAATCACGGTAATTTAGCCAATAGGCAATAGGACTTAATGCTACCGTAGAATGGTTTATAGCCATTATTGCTCTGAATACGCACAGTTATTTTCAAAGTTTATTGGGGATGTAATCTGGTTTTATAAACTGCTTGCTACGGTTAATAAAGCATATACTTACCACTAAAAATCAGTAGATACTGTAGTTCTCAAAAATTAGCTGCTAGTGCGATATTGTTCCTGTCGTTTAACATTGCATACGATTATCTATAATGCGAAATGGTTTACTAAGATGGTAATACTCGTCCATAGATTATAAAGTCCAGTACTATTGATGGGTTGTGCAAAATAAGAATGTTCTAATGCTCTATCGAATATGCAAAATTAAAAAAAAACTTATAGGTACAGAGATCAAATTCAAATAGGACAGCTAGAAGACTCCGAACTACGATGTGACCTGCACAACAAATACGTTTAAACTAATACTAGAGCGCGCGGCCATTGCAAATCGCAACGAGCCCCCACCAACGTCTTCTGGATTATAGGTTCTAACGGATACATTTCGTTTCGTTCGCTGTTCTGCTTTCTTAATTATAGAGAAAGTGCTTTATTGGAAACAAAATGCGTCGCATTAAGAAGATACAATTTATTTCCTAACAAAATTGCTGTATTAAAAGTAGCTCATTATTCAACAAGACTGTGCTGCTAATGGAACTGATTACTACCAATAAAAACACTGTTCTAGCAACTCTGGAATTAATATAAGACTAAAGCGGGCTTGATACACGAGCCATTTATTTAATATGGGTTAATAAAAAATAAGCTATCAATAGAAAGTATGTCTTGGTAAACCTGTTGTATTAGATCATGTTCCTCAGTGTAAGCCACTGAACGTAAATCACCCTGTATTTTTACGTACAAATACATATATTATATCCTATTTTTCTCTAGTGACAGACCGACATTGAAAATTATTTGGGACTCCCTATAAAGCCGAATGATAAAGTCAACGCTCGCGTGTTAAAAAGAAGCAAAATAGAAGAAGTGTGGTTTATATTCAATTTGTTCAGGATTTCGGTTTCTGTTTGATCGATACTAATAGGTGGTGAGTTTGTTAATCCAATAATACGAAATGGGTGGGAATCTGTCCAGTTGGTATAGACGTCATCTTTTTACTAATTACCATGACGTAGTTCACAATGCTTTAAATATCATCAAGAAAACAAAACCTGGATCCGCCCCTGTAAGTATATTATACCGGGTGGTGAACCGCCAGAGTGGCCATGGGGAATCCCATGTAAATTTTGTTAACTTCAAATTAATTTTACATCAAAGTTGTATTGATCTTTTTTAAAGGTCCTTATAACTTGTACCGTGCGAGCAAAAATTATTTGCATCAAAGAGGGCCTTGCATCTAAGGACGTAATGCTTAACCGTAAAGGTTAATACCTGTTGGGTGTCAGTAACTACCTGAATTAACAATCAATCAGTTATTCCGTCATTTCCGACAGTCGTTACAAGTAATTTGATTCATTGCTAATTTTTTCACTTTCTTGAACAATTCACACAATGGGCTTTACGGAACAGCACAAAACATTCATGGCTGAAGCGTATTTTCGAATCGGGGTTAGAGTAAATGGTGAGTGGCAATACAATCCGGGTTTGTGCACGGACGATTTTCACGAAAATTTTCCTAACGTTGCTTTTATGGCTGGGGATTTTTATCATTGCCTGAAAAGAACCGTGGCTGTGTTTAGGGAGACAGGTTCTATACAACACAAAGAAGGAGCAGGAAGCCCATCTGTAAGAACAGCTGTTTCCCGAAGGAGAATTGTTGGTCCTATTTTTTCCCATGACACAGTTACAGCACAGCGGTATAGAGACAATATTTTGAATCCATTTATGGAGCAATTACTTGACGACGAACTACGTTTTGGATATTTTCAACAGGACGGTGCAACCGCCCATACAGCCGCCGAAACTAATAACTACTTACGCAATTTTTTCGACGACAGATTGATCAGTTTTCGATCAGACATTCCCACCTACATCACCTTGTTTAACGGTTATGGATTATTTCGGTTTTCCTCATTTAAGCATTAAAGCCCTCTTTGATGCAAATAATTTTTGCTCGCGCTGTACAGTGTGTATCAGCCAAATGGAATAAATTCGATAATAAATACATGGGGGCGTGTCCGAAAAAACGCTCGGACACGTCGATTGATATTTCTAGTTGCGCATTTTTTTCAATACAAACTTTTTATACAGGGTGTGTCATGTAACAGTGGCAAATACCAACTTTTTTATTTTACTTACTACACCCTGTATATTATTTAATTTTGGGATTCTTCAGAAAATTTTAGACATATTTCATGTACAATATCCTATACCTATCTTCAACTGTTTCGGAAATATTAAGTGTTTTCAGATTTATTGCATTTCAGCATTTCTTTTTACTGATATCAAATAAAAAAAAGGTATAAATAGTTTTGTTTACTTTTGCTTAAAACTCCTGACCTTAGCAAATTGTTGTCTGTCTGTATGACAGGAGTTGTCAGTGATTAGATTTATTTCTGCCAAAATATAAAAATTATAAAATATAAGAACTAAAAATAACTGTTGGTGACAGCAGCGGCGCACCCAGGATTTTATGTTAGGGGGGGCCCGCCAACCAGTGCTGGAAGCAAATTTTTTAATAAACTTCTAAAGCACGCATTTTTCTAGAACTTTGGAGCTTTTTTAACAGGTACTCTTGCAGGGAAGATCGCAATAGCCTAGTCATGGGAGTCGTTAAACGGTTTCTTAGGGGGGGGGGGGGCATTGGCGGCTTGTGACTTGTTAACTTGGGGGTGTACTAAAAGCCTGCTGTAGGCGAAATGCGCCGCAGGCGAAATTTTTGTAAGACCACGCCCAAATTTGGTCAATAATTATTATAGTTAATATTTTAAAAATTTATGATTACCTTCTTATTCTATTGAAAATGAAATAAGATAAAAAATAAAAAGGCTAATTTATTTTTCATTAGTGGGTACATTGTTTAAAAGTAAAGTTCATTCATCTGTTTTTATTTGCAGCAAACTTATCAATAACAGTAAAGTCCCTAGATTTACACTTTGTAGTATGTATCAAGTTAATTTCGAGAGTTTAGGTCTTCCCTTAATTTTAATTTCAATTTTTTGCTCAATACTTAATGAGCTAAAATTGTTTCTCAAACATTCATAGTCGTTTTGGCATTAAAACTGTTTATTTTTATTAAAATAAGTCTTTACTACCCCAAAATAATAACAAAAATATAAAGGAAAACTCGAAACAATAAATTCATAAATTCAATCAAACCATATTAAACCTCAATAAGTCAACGTTTGTCAATAAGTCAACTTCCAGGGGGAGGGGGGGGGGGGGGGGGGTAAATGCCCCACCTGGCCACCCTCAAACGAGGCCCGTGAGGTAAATCTAAGAAAATTTACTTTTTAAAATACTTATCCACTTTCATAATTTTTATTTCATTGGGGGTTTTGGGGGGGGCCAAGGCCCCCTTGCCCCCCCCCCTGGGTGAGCCACTGGGTGACAGTAACATACTAGTTGGCATGGTAGGATTTTGATTGACAATTAATCTTCTTAAGTCTTTAAATCCAGCCCTAAGAAAATGTTTTTAAAATGATTTTTAAAAGTCGAATAGTTTAGTTTTTTTATATCAGATTTTATGTTGTTATACAGAGTGTCCCGAAATGATGAGCAAACAATTTATGGCATAATTCTAGACCGAAAATAAATGCTATCTCTTCCTATAAATTTTTTTCGAAAATTGTATTAACGGAGTTACAGTACAGGGTGTTAAATTTAAATTTTATTTGCAGTTTTTTTTGCAATACATTTTGCCACGCTCATAATATTTAGACGAAATCTCGTATATGGGGCTTTTTCGGGATGAGGAATACAAATTTGCCCACCGTTTTTTTGCATTTTGTAGAGGGCGCCACATAGGAGCCTATACTTTAATTTGAATGGTTCCAATTTTTTTGGCCTACACTGTATGCGCATTTTAACTGAATATTTTTATTCCCCCAACCTTTTGACATAAAAAAGGATACTACTTTTTTTTTGATAAATCTCACCGTTTTCGAGAAAAAAGCTAAAATAACATTGCTTGCATGTGATGAATTCGAAATCACTTTAATTTATATTTAACCTTAAACATAGAGCAAAGGAAGGAATATTCCATCGAGAGAAGAATTAAAATTTATGCATTAAAGAGGAAGGACGTCACTTTGAACTTGAATGTTTAATTTATTGTTCTAGTAACTTATGTATTTTAAAAATGCAAATAAAATTTAACTTTAACACCCTGTAAGGTAAGTAGGGGTAAAAGTAATATAAAATTTTAATAGTTCCTGAAAAACGGTTTGCATCGAACACATTTTCTGGTAATAAAATTCCCAAAAAATTGACAGTACTTGGTATATAATTCCTAACAGTATGGGATAGATAAATTTTCTAGATATCCAATAAGAAAAAACTATGGTATTTTTTTTAAAACGCTGTCCTTATAATACATTTACCCCGTAAATTGGGGTAAATGTGATAGTGGCAGGTTAAGTTTATATTAGAACACTTGATGATATTGGTCGGGGTAAATGTAAAACTTTAGTATTTTGGCCTTGTTTTGCCGCTTCAAGCTCTTATTTCAGATCATAAATAAAAAAGTTACATACTTTTATATACTAACTTTCAAATTTATTTGGAAAAAATAAAATATAAAAAGCAGGCTTTAATCTGCAACAAAGCAAGAACAAATTAACTAAAAGAATTTTAAAATTCTTGAACAAAAAAAAAGTTTTTAAATTTTCTTGACTGTATTTAGGCTCTACAATATTTTTTTTTAATATAATGGCGAACCATTGTAAAAAACTTAAAACAAAGGGGTAAATGTAATATTTATAATACAATTGCCCCAGTGAATTTGTTACATTTACCCCAGGTAACAAATTTCTGGGGAAAATGTAACATAACCCAAATTATAGTTAAGATATAGCTAAAATACCCAATTGCATTTTGTACATAAAAGAGAAATACTAAATAATAAATTAAAGTAATATTGTGAGGACTTATTTGCAAAAACGCCCTGGCTATTATTGACGGACTATTTCGCTGTACACTCGTACGGCCACCTGTTTGGACATATTCTGCAAGAATGCATAGCGCATGCTGATGGTCGGTAAAACAGATTTCACTTATGAGCAGCTGCCAGTAAAAGTATCCAATTGAGTCACTACTAGGTGGCACTAGTATCTGAACTTATTATTTTATTATTTATTAGGCAATATTACAATTACCCCATTATTACATTTACCCCTACTCACCTTAACTTCGTTAATAATAAATTTTTGAAAAAATTTTATAGGAAGAGATAGCATTTTTATTTTCGGTCACCCTGTATATTATTAAACTATTATATTTAAAAGAAGGGAAAGAAAGGAAAAACTCAAAGTCTTCCTCCACAAAATTTAATAGAATAAGAATATTCAAGGGTCTCTACATGTTTCGAACGTAGAAACGTTCATCATCAGGAGACAGAATATTTATTTAATGCTGATGGTGTTAGCAAAAGAGAAAATGGTATAAAACCTTAATGGAGCTTTTATGGACTCAAAAAATTGAAGTGTAGAAGAAACCTGATATGAAGAAAATTGATAAAGGTTAAACCATACTGAGTATCTGAAATAATTACACAGGCCTGCATGAAATTTGTGATGACGTGATTTTTGTTTGTTGAGCTCAGTTTTTATATAGAAATAACTAATTAAAATACAATTGGTCTCTATCACCCACAGATTTTTTTTTGCCAAAAAAAGAAAAAAATAAAAGAAAATTTATAATAGGCGTTTTAATACATTTAAAAATGAATATAGTAGTTCAAATTCTAAATGATTGATGAATAAAAAATTATTTTCTGTGGTGCTACAAACCTTCCGACTGGAGACTTTTTATCGACTTCAAAAAGGGGCTTTAAAGCTGTTCTTTTATGAAAATTTAGAGGAATTACTTTTAAGAATACAATATGAAAATCACAACTAGGAAGTATGTGAAGATCTAAAAATTTTAGGTATTCTCTTAGGTCAGCAGTCTGGATTTACTAAATGTCCATGTTTCCTGTGCGAGTGGGCTAGCAGGGATCAAGAACAGCATTGGATAAAAAGAGACTGGTCACAAAGAGAGACTTTAACACCTGGATATAAAAATGTAATTCGCGAAAGTCTTATTTACCCTCAAAAAGTGTTACTTCCACAACTTCACATAAAACTTGGACGTATGAAACAATTTGTTAAGGCATTAAACAAAGAAGGATATTGTTTTAAATATTTGTGTAAAACATTTCCGGCTCTGTCAGAGGCAAAATTAAAGGAGGAAATCTTTGTAGGGCCGCAGATTAGCAGCTTGATGAAAGATACAGAATTTGAAAAGGTAATGGAAGATAAGGTAAAAAATGCATGGAATGCTTTTAAAGAAGTTGAACATAAATTTCTACTATGTTGAGATCGTTGAAAATATGCTGGAAAATTTCAGGAACTTCAGAATATGAGCAAAAATTCACTTTTTACATTCCCATTCGGACTAATTCCCGAAAAATCTTGGGGACGTGAGTGAAGAGCAAGGTGAAAGATTTCATCAATATATTAAAGATATGGAAAAAGATACCAGGGGCGCTGGGACACAAGAATGATGGCCGATTTCTGTTGGACATTAAGAGGAGATATTCCTTTAGCTGAAACAGAAAAAAACCAAAAGAAGCTTTTTGGAAAAAAGAAAACGCTTTTTGAAGATGCGTAACAAATAAATAACCATTTATAATAGTTTATATGTGTATATTTTGTATATTTTTTTTCCTTAATATATTCAAAAACTAGCTTATAAATGAAATAAATCGTGTTTTTTCTATATTTTTGGATTTTACCGGTTTGAAAAATAACCTTACGTGATATTAAAAAACTGAAATCAGATTTGAAATCAGCGCTACCAAATTACTACAAAACAGTTACAATTTTTAAATCAACTTTCAAAGTGTTAAAAAACGCAGGCCTGTGTTATTAATGGGGGTCTAAACCAACCAAATAAACTGGGGAAGAAGAAAAAATCCTTTCTGAGAAGGTGTCGAAGATTATTTTAAAATATTTATAAAACCTTTTCAACCATCTTTATGTCTGTAAGACATTATAAGGGTAAAATTGAAGATATCACAATAAAATTACATTCCAAAAAGTGTTTTTGAGGGGGTACCAAGGATTTAAGTTCAGTAACCCAGCGAGCGGTTAATTTAAAACCAATAAAACCAATTAAAAAGTTGCATTTTTAAAGTAAAATTCAAAAGGTTATTCACGTCCACATGTTGGGACCAAATTATACACATACAATATTATATTTAAAAAAGTATATTTTTCTTTATGATTTATCGTTATTTCCAAATTATTTTACACCCTGTACACTGAGGAAAATCACTCAATACAAATATTTTTTTGAATATATGTGTATTACCACAAGAAAAAATCCATTTATCCCTAAAATATTTCGTTTAGTCGCAATCAAGGACGTTTTTTTGACAACAATATTGTTACGTGTGATCAATGCTTTTTTATGGTAACAGAATATCATATAACCATAACAATATGTATCCAAAAAAGTGTTTTTAAAAAGTATTCTTTTAATTCCTATAAGGTTATCTTATTACCACAAAAATAAAAACTAACCAATCTTTTATACCTATCTAAAATATACCTTTTAGGAACTAAACAGTTGCTTTTTTAAAACATGGTGAAATCGTTTTGGTTCATTTTATTGCCATTTGCAGTGTTGTTAGTTTGTTTAGTGGTTGGTGGATTATAGTTTATAGTGGATGTTTGATGGCCATTGATTTGATAAATTTTTTATATTTTAATAATTTCATATAGGGTGGCGTACGTTTAGTGCAACGTTATATAATAGGTGTTGTGGCGGTGTGTCCCCAAATTCAGGTAGGTACAATTATTTTACCAATAATTATATTTATTACTTAATAAGTAACTCATGTTTATCACATTACTCTACTTAGGTACCTACAAAAAATCGTTGATTTAGGTGAGTCTTTAAATTTTGTTAGGCGAGAGAAATTATTTTTTTCAGAAATACAATACAAATTTAGGGGATAGAATCGGAAAACAATCTGAGTTTTTTAGATATTTCTTCCCCGTTCTAAATTTTGCAATGCAAAATCGCATTTGTTAGGTTTTCTGATACCTATTAATAAAAAAAATGGCTAAAAAGGGTCATGTTCCTAGCAGTTTGTTACTTTCAGATCAGTCAGATCCCCCCGTTATTAAACAAAGTTTAACATACAATTTTTATCAAAATACTGCCCTAATAAGTGCAGAACGGAAACCTAATGGCTGCCATGATCGGAATGAATTAAAAAATATAAGTAATAAATATAATTATTGGTAAAATAATTGTACCTACCTGAATTTGGAGACACACCGCCACAACACTTATTGTATAACGTTGCACTAAAAGTACACCACCCTATATAGAATTATTAAAATATAAAAATTTTATCAAATCAATAGCCAAAAACATCCACTATAAACTAATCCGCCAACCACAGCCATTTTGGCGAAGGAGCTAAAAAAATTAATTTAGTAGTAGCTAGGTGGACTAGCTACAATAAAAATAAAATTATTTTATAGCTGGCTGATTATTTTTAGGAGTAAAAACCGATACTTTTCTAACTACACGACTTCAATTAATCACAAAATCATTTTTGTTTGCCACTGCATTATATATTTTTTATGGCAATAGAGTTGTCTTTTAACAGCAAAAGAATAATATTTAAAAAACGAACATGTTGAGGTTAAAAAGTCATTTCAAAAAAAAAAGAACCTTGTAGCGACAACAGAGTTGTTCTTTCGGCGCCTATTTAATTCAGATTTCTTGCTACTGCGAATGGATTTCCAGCTACGGCTAATAGAGTTTTCTCTCAGTGTAGACTTAATGGCAATAATGGCAATTTATTTTACATAAAGTACAATTATTAGACAATAAGAAAATAACTATATTTGGTATTATAAACATTTTAGTTGAGCAAAATAAAAATAATAGTTGCGATAATCGATAAATACGTACCTACATTTAATTTTAATCAACCATATTAAATAAAATACCTTTCTCAAACAATTTGCATCTGATCTAAATGGTACCCATATATCACCCATATCATGGGATACTGCATTTGACATGTTAATGAGGAACCAGTATCTTCAAGCGTTGGCGTACCGAGAAGAGGTTCCCTTAAGTACCATCTTGGGCTTTTACGAAACAGTTTTAGTATATTTTGAATCGCGTGCCAGTATTGTTATAAAAGAGAAAAGACGCGTGTACTAGAAAAAGTATTGTACAAACATTCTATGATATAATAATAATTGTATGCCTCTTAGTGCTTTTAAAATATTTATGTCGACTATTCAAATAAACTACTCATCGCAAAGGCAGAGAAATTTTTTTTTTAAAACCTTTATTACAAGTCTGTAGTGTAGAAACGACATTACGGATTTTGGTGCCGTTTGTAGAGTTTGAACGACTGTTTCTTGCAGATTAATAGTTTTGGTACGTCACGTTAATAATGCGCTTTAACATTATACAGGGTGGGAAGATAAGCTGTGTAAAAAATTAAGAATTTCAAGTAAGTCACATTTTGTTAGTAGTGTTTTTTGTGTTATATTTTAACGTACCTAGTTTCGTAGTTAATCTCGGGACAATTTTGGTATTTTTTTATTATATTCCCTAGGTCAAGGATTATCCTGTTTTTTGTAAAACAACAGCGGTTTTGGGCATAACTCAAGACATCAGAGCCCGGCGATTACTGTTTACGCTATTTTTTTTCGTTTTAATGAACTCATTTGGTTTATTTTTTCAAAAAGAAAAATGATAAATGATCCTAAGATTAGTACCGGGTGTCCCAAATTACAAGGAGTATGATAACATTAGAATAATTGAGTTATTCAAATTGTTTTTTGAACTGAGATATTTAAGCTATAAAAGATTAATACATTTTCGTAAAAACATCGTTCTTATGCTTCAGTCGATCTCTCGATACGATTTTGTCAGTTTTTTATTTCAAGTCCTAGAAATGGAATTATTCTATCAAGCAGCTGTTTCTAACACAGAAATTAAAATGTAGACACCCAAGCAAATTATACATGTATTCATATAATTTTTTTTTCTAAGCGGATGCTATAATTTTTTCGGAAAATTATTTTAAATAAATTACCTTCAACCTTATACCGGGTGACCGGTGATATAAAAATTTATCTAAATTCGTTATAAAACTGAAGCGTTATAGCTTACGAGAGTTCAGTTATTATTTATTGTATTTGGTAAATTATAATCTTCATTATTCCTAATAAGAATGTCCGAACTTATACAGTGTCACCAGTAAAGTCCGCATCATATGGGATTTTTTTTTTATTAATAGCTTTATTCAAAATTTGACTTTGGCATCAAGTTCTGCTTCGATCGAGATGAAAATTAACCAAAAAAATGGTAGTCACGTGATTCGCATTAACTGTCAAATTTAAATTTTTTCCAAAAAATAATTCAAAAGTGGGGTTATTTCTGAAAATATCGAAAAAAGTTATTTTAAAAAGTTTTTTTTAATGCAGTTTCTAGCCCACATGCCAAATTTCAGCTGCATAAGATAATTTTGATTTTTTACCTATATTTTGCAACTTGCACCACTTTTGCAAAATAAGACTCAGCGCAACCTACATAAAACTTCTTAGTTTTGACAATGCTTTACTTCAGATACAATTTCTTTAAAGTAGCGCCATATTAAATGTGTGTTTTTCTACAAAATCAAAATTGGGCTATTAAAATTTGGTCGCAAGTGATGCAAAGTTTATTTGATTTTGACACTGTATAAGGTAACTTAATAAAATAAGTATTTTTGAAAATGTAATTTGTGTCTAAAAGTAAAAAAATAAAAAATAAAGTAAAGGGGTTTTAAATTAAATCGTTGAAAATAGATAAACTTTACGTTAAGTTAAACTAAAATTTATTTTCCACTTAATGAACACTTTACTGATGACACTGTGTTCTTTATTGTCTTAATATTAAGGTGTATTACTTTCAGACATAAACTACGTTTTCAAAAATACTTATTTTATGAAGTTACCTTATACAGGGTCCAAAACAAATAAACTTTGCATCACATGCGACCAAATTTTAATAGCCCAATTTTGATTTTGTAGAAAAACACACATTTAATATGGCGCTACTTTAAAGAAAATGTATCTGAAATAAAGCATTGTCAAAACTAAGAAGTTTTATGTAGGTTGCGTTGAGTCTTATTTTGCAAAAGTGGTGCAATTTGCAAAATATAGGTAAAAATCAAAATTATCTTATGCTGCTGAAATTTTGCATGTGGGCTAGAAACTGCATTTAAAGAAACTTCTTTTAATAACTTTTTTCGATATTTTCAGAAATAACCCCACTTTTGAATTATTTTTTGAAAAAAATTAAAATTTGACAGATAATGCGAATCACGTGACTACTATTTTTTTGCTTAAATTTCATCTCGATCGAAGCAGAACTTGATGCCAACGTCAAATTTCGAATTAAGCTATTAATAAAAAAAAATCCCATATGATGCTGACTTTACTGGGGACACTGTATTTACTATATAGGGTCACTAAAAATTAAGGATAAACTAAATGAATACGGATCAATAGAAATTCGAGACGGAGAGGATATCAAAATATTATTAGCTAACATAAAACCTAATTATTGTTGATCGTAAACGCAACTGCATAACGGGAATATAGACTTGCCGACTGTAATTATTCAACAATTTTTTCCGTTAAATAAAGAAATTATTTTCTGATGTAGATACATTATACAGGTTGTCAGGAAATGATAAGCAAAAAATTTAGGGGATAATTCTAGACCGAAAATTAATGCTATCTCTTCCTATAACATTTTTTCGAAAATTGATTGTTTACGGAGTCACAGGGTGTTAAAGTTAAATTTTATTTGCCGTTTTAAAATACATAAGTTACTAGAACAATAAATTAAACATTCAAATCAAAGGTTCGAAATGACGTCCTTTCTCATCAATCCATAAATTAATTTTTCTTAAAAAATTCCGAAGAACTCCATGAAATATTCCTTCCTTTGCTATGCTATAAATAAATTAAAATGATTTCGTATTCATCACATGCAAGCGATATTATTTTAGCGTTTTTCTCGAAAACAGTTAGATTTATCGAAACAAAAGTAGTATGTTTTAGGTTAAGGTTAATAATCAATTTTCGAAAAAATAGTTTAGGGAGAGATAGCATTTATTCTCGGTCTAGAATTATCCCCTACATTTTTGCTCATCATTTCCGGACACCCTGTATAGATATCTAAATATGACATTCTCCAGTATTTGATATATGGTATTTTTAATTGCTATTTTAAGAACGTAATTACTAAAAGAAATATTTTAACATCAATTAATGCTTGTGGTTGTTGTTTTCTTAATATTGCCTAATAAGAAGTTAGTTTTATGTTAGCTATTATTGGAATTTTATTTTACTTCCCTAATTTGTCATTGGTTAATAGTCATTTAATAACTAATAACTGCTTTGTTTTAGCTGTATATTCTAAATAAGTTCTAAGATCTCTATAAACAATATTAAAAATTATAATCTACCCGAATAGTTCATTTTTAGTAACGAATTTAGCTAAATTTCTTCATGATTTAGATCACCCAGAATAAGATTAAATATTTTAAAGAAAGAAAATATTGTGGCATATCAGACAAGTTTCTTTCTTTAATTATTTTCGCGGACATTATATTATCTTCTATTAAATATTTTATTTAAAAAAAGCTATAAAGTAACTATAGCTCTTGTTTAGAAGAAAAATTGGATATGAATACAGGCTTGGTTTGCTTAGGTGTCTATAGTAGTTCTGTGTTAAAAACAACTGCTTGTCAAAAAAATAGAATAATTTTTCTTTATTTGAAATTAAAAAAAAAAAACTGCCAAAACTGTCTTAAGAGATCGACTAAAGCATAAGAACGAGGTTTTTACCAAAATGTACACCTTTTAAAGCTTAAATATCTTGGTTCAAACTTTTTAAATTTTAATAACTATTAAATTAATTAGAAAAATACTGCGTAAACAGTCATCAAAGGGTCGATATTTTCAGTTATGTCCAAAACAGCTATTTTTTTTTAAATAAGAAAAATACCGAAATTGTCCTGAGAAATTAACGTAGGTTACAAAACGACGTTAAAATATAACACGAAAAAATACTTCTAACAACAGCTTGAAATTTTAAATTTCTTGCACGGCTTTCTTCTAAACCCTGTATAATATTCAAGTGCATTGATTACGTTATAGGCATAACACAATTGTAATATCGAATATCGATATTAAAAAATAGTCGATATATCGATAATATCGATAAATATAGATACTATCGATAAATATCGATAATATCGACATCATCGATATTTAAAAACATTATCGATGTTATCGATATTATCGACATTGTCGATATTTAAAAATATTATCGATATTTTCGATATTTTCGATATTTATCGATATTATCGATATTTTATTTTTTAAATATTGTTATTCGATATATCGATTAAAATATCGATATATCGAATTTTTGCCCAGCCCTAGTATTGATACACTGACATTTATATTACACCAAAAGATTGACTTTATTAAACAGAAGACACATGTATAAAAATTCATTAGTGACAGTCAAAAATGACATTAAGCACTAAACAAATCAGGTAAAGGCGTAAATAAAGGATAAAAACAATAATGATATTCATCCAAATATTTAGGCGACATTCTTACACCAACATCAAAATATCGAAAAATTGATATTATCGATGTGATCAGATATATTGATAATATCGATAAATATCAATAATATTCATTAGTATCGATAAATATCGATAATATCGATATTATCGATATTTTATTTGTTAAATATCGTTATTCGATATAAAAATATCGATATATCGAATTTTGGCCAAGCTCTAATTATAATCTACAAGAAACAGTCGTTTAAACTTTGCAAACCGCATTAAAGTCTATGATGTTTTTTCCGAACTACAGACCTCCAATAAAAGTTTTAAAAGAACAATTTCTCGAACTTTTTTCGAAAAATTTTAAAGGTGGTAAATAAAATAAAACATACCTATTTTAACATGAAATATATCGATATTTTATTTTTCGCGCTTTTTTTAAAAACAGGCGTAATCTGTTTGTCCTGGGATGGATTAACGCCGTGGTTTTCCGGCAGTCGTAAGTACATTTATTTTATTCAAATAGCCGAAAAGTAATAAAAAACAAACGCAAACTTAGAATGCCTTATTGTCCAAGATACAAAAACCCATTGACGAGGCATACAAAATGCAGATTTAAAGATACAGGGTGGCCCATTTGTCTGATAAAGTAATAATGATATCGGATCTACTATTAAAGTTATCCAAAACAGGTTTTTAAACGTTTGTAAAAACAACGTTTGTGAGGTTCAATTAAATATACAGTGTGTCCACGGATAGAGTTTGGAAGAGGAAAAGCTATTTTATTAGTAGGTGTAGAAGAAAAAGTCATTTTTTACAGAAACGTTTGCTTGTGCTGAATCTACAATTTCGAATATCAGATTTGCAATTACTATTCAGGATTCGTCAAAAACAACATTTTTACTTTTTAGGATTTTTCTTCAATTATAATTTTCAATTACTTGATTTATTAAATGAATGTTGCTTGTGCTAAAACTATAATTTCAAATATCACATTTGCGGTTACTATGCAGGGTTCGTCAGAAACAACATTTCTAGTTTTTTGGATATCGTTTAAACTAAATTTACGTAAAAACAAACAACTATAGTTGCTGTCTTACTTCAAATATGATTTTATATCTGGCCGAGTAACAATTTTGTTGTAAGAAAACCATTTTTTATTTGCCTACTTCTGAAGTATTTTTATTATTAAGTACGTCATATTTCTTTAATTCATTTAATCATAAATTATAAAAATTTTATTTGTACCGTAAACGTAGTACAACCGAGTTAGCGCCTAGTTCAACTGGACATCTGAATTCCCGATAACAATTTCTAACTTTCTGTATTGGGATATTTGCAATAACTACTCTTATTTTTTTTTAAAGAGATCTAAGTTATTATTGAAATTGGTTTTATACGCATGTCATTGTGGCTTCAGATATCCCCATAAATAAAAGTCGATAATTGTGAGATCGGAACTTCTACGTGCCAACTAATTTGGACCATAGGTATACCTTCTAATCCATTTGTTCCCAAAGTAATGATTCGAAAGGACTTGATTGAAATTAGAATTGAAAAAAAATAAAAAAAAAACTTTCATTTATGGGGATATCTGAAGCCACATGTGTATGAAACCAATTTCAATAATACCTTAGATTTCTTGAAAGAATAAATAAGAGTAGTTATTGCAAATATCCAAATAGGAACTGTTATCGGGAATTCAGATGTCAAGTTGAACTATGCGCTAACTCGGTGGTACCAAGTTTGAATAAAAGTTTTATAATATATTAATTGAAGAAATATGACGTAATAATAAAAACACTTCAAAAGTAGGCAAATAAAAAATGGGTTTGTTACAACAAAATCGTTACTCGGCCATATATAAAATTATATTTGAAGTAAGAAAGCAACAATAGTTTGCTTTTACATAAATTTATTTTAAACAAAATTCAAAAAACTAAAAATGTTGTTTCTGACCAACCCTGTATAGTAATCGCAAATCTGATATTCGAAATTGTAGTATCGGCACAAGCAGACTTTTTGTAAAAAACTACTTTTTCTCCTATACCTACTAAAAAAAAAGTTTTCCTTTTTATTTATTTATTTTTATAGGGTGGTCCAGAAAAACAGGACAATCAAAATACAGATATTTTTAACTAAAACACCCTATATATTTTAGTATTTTTGGTTTCCCCCTAAAATTATCTATATGATGATACCTATATTTATTTGGTTTTTAATTTTTCCTCAACGTTGCCAAACACAATGTTTAATTCTTAAAATTTCGAAAAAACATGATAATATAAAATAATTATTTCTTATTTCTTGAAGTAGTAAAATATACCTAGTTGAGGCGTTGTTGGTCATGTTATAAATATTTAATTTTGGGCTTTCATTGGGAGAAAATAATTTCTTAAAAAGGCCTATTAAAACTTGCATAAATTACATTTTAAATAATACTGAAAAGTATAAGTTTTCACTTCATATTATAGTATTAAATTTTGGTAATACCTCAACGCGTTCCGACCACACAGGTCATCATCCCGGGAGGGTATATCTAAAGAGAGACAAAGCCATAAAGAATCGACAAAGCCATAAAGAATCAGTCCACAATAACAACTAAAACGGAAAAATGTTGTTGAAATAGACAGGCGCAATCATACGGTTTACCAATTAATGTAAAAATAAAATGAAAACACTTACATAATGTATAGACGAAGTAAGTACATTTCCTTTAGTTAAAACCACTTTTTTTTTTAAACAGAAAAACACAAAACAAATTTCTGCGTAAACGCATAATTTTCATGTTTTTGACTTAAAAATGACTGAAATCAGTTATATAAAAACATAAATCTGCTTTACACTCGTTTTCTAAACATAATCACGAAATAAACTTCTCGCGGAAATATGTCGTTTTAATTTTTTGATAAAAAATTCTACAATATTTTGTCAATTGTTTTTCCAAGTTACTAATTTTAGTTATTGTAAAGTCAGAAAAATGAAAGTGAAAAGAATTTTGTGACTTTCTGTATGGAAAGATTTTCAAATATTATGTACTAAAAAACATCTTCTTACATTACTGATTTCAGCGAAACGAAAGTAAGCTGAAGTAACACTATAATATCACTTCGCAAAATACATTTTATATAGAGTAATAGATGTGTTTTGGACTTCCATTGCCTTTAGTTTTTCATATCACAACGTTTCAACTGGTAAGTATCTCCAGTCGTCTTCAGGTGAATACAGTATTCACCTGAAGATGACTGGAGATACTTACCAGTTGAAACGTTGTGATATGAAAAACTAAAGGCAATGGAAGTCCAAAACACATCTATTACTCAAGATACATCATTGTCTACAACCTTCAAACAAACACATTTTATATAGTTTTTCAAAAAACAAAAACCAACATAAGCACGGCACACGTTAAAACTTTTTCGCCCGGTATCGAAATCTGTACTGGTGAATAAAAGTTTATGCTTTGAAATTCTGGTACAACGAAAAACACTATGAACAAGAAATCGTTAAAAAAACTTGACTGATAACGAAAATAAATACATAAAAATACATTGGTTTACGTAACTAACATTTAAAAAGTTTTTTTATATGTGCTGCCTATTTAAAATGGTTACCCTTTGGGTCATACTGTTATTGTTTTTTAAAAAGTGTAAAAATAGGTATTTATTTAACAAGTGAGTTAATTTGTTTTACGAACGATAATTTTTACAGGTGAGTGCGCAAATCTCATTTTCAATTACTCTTTTTTTTATTAATAACTTTATTCGAAATTTGACTTTGGCATCAAGTTCTGCTTCGATCAAGATGAAAATTAAGCAAAAAAGGAGTAGTCACGTGATTTGCATTAACTGTCAAATTTTAATTTTTGCCAAAAAATAATTCAAAAGTGAGGTTATTTCTGAAAATATCGAAAAAAGTTATTAAAAAAAGTTTTTTAAAATGCGGTTTCCAGCCCACGAGCAAAAATTTCAGCTGCATAAGATAATTTTAATTTTTTACCCACAACTAAAATATATTTTCCACTTAATACTTAATGAACACTTTACTGATGACACTATGTTCTTTGTTGTCTTAATATTAAGATGTATTACTTTCAGACACAAACTTAGTTTTTAAAAATACTTATTTTACGAAGTTACATGGTCAAAAACAAATAAAAAACTGCTGCCAAATTTTAATAGCCAAATTTTGATTTTGTAGACAAACACACATTTAAATATGGCGCCTACTTTAAAGAAAATCTATTTGAATTAAAGCATTGTCAAAACTAAGAAGTTTTATGTAGGTTGCGTTGAGTCTTATTTTGCAAAAGTGGTGCAATTTACAAAATATAAGTAAAAAAATCAAAATTATCTTATGCGGCAAAAATTTTGCATGTGGGTAGAAACTGCATTAAAAAAAACGTTTTTTACTAACTTTTTTCGATACTTCCAGAAATAACCCCACTTTTGAATTATTTTTTTGAAAAAAATTAAAATTTGACCGATAATGCGAATCACGTGACTACAATTTCTTTGCTTAATTGTCATTTCGATCGAAGCAGAACTTGATGCCAAAGTCAAATTTCGAATAAAGTTATTAATAAAAAAAAAATCCCATAATGCGGTTTTTACTGGTCACACTGTATAGGTGTGCATTATAGTAATTATTCAATTACGCACTAGTGTGTAAAGTAAATTACTTCACGCCTACGTAAAGAGAGAGCTACTTTACATACTTGTTGCGTAAATTACGACTTGGTATCAGTTTAAGTTTTGAAGGGAGTATCTTGTTTTGATCTTTTTGATTGTATGTTGTTATTGATTGTTGACAGTTTACTATTTCTATTTTATTTTTACATTAATTGGGTAAACTGTATGATTGTGTCTGTCTATCACAACAACGTTTTTACGTTGCAGTTGAAACGCAAAATAACTATTTCTTATTTTTTATAGGTATAAAAAATTTTATTTTTCATAATGTGAATCCAATTTATTTTACAAGCAAAAACTTTTGTAAAGGATTCTAATTGTAAGAAAGTTTGTTTCGTATCTTTCACTTTTTGGTTCATTTTCTAAACCCCATCCGCGGACATACTATTCGAGTAGAGTGGGCAAAACCTCGCACGAGGCAAAAGTCCTGCCTACGAATTTTACCCCACAGTGTCAAAATTTGGCAACATGTATACCAGTTTTTATTAGCCTTCCATGTGCCCGAGTTGCTGCGAAATGTATGCAAAGTTTTTAATAACTAATCATATTATGTGCCCAAGATGCAATGAACAATATATAGACCCTCCAATTGAAGAATGGATTCAGTCCAAGGACAGCAAACAGTGGTGGCACGAAGATTGTACGTCATATGAAAAAGTTGGACTTTTTCAACGCGATCTCTGCTATTAAAGTTTATGCGGATATTTGCCCCACATTAATCGGACTTTTACCCCCATATGGGGCAAAAGTCTCATTTTGTATTTTGTCGTATTTTTATTTTTCTATTAGTTAAGGATTATTTATTTAACTCTAAAATATTTTGTTTTGTATAGCATAGAATAACCCTTTTAGTTATTTACAAAAAAAATAATTTTTTATGGTTTGTTATTTTTATAACCAAATTAGCCCTTAAGTGCGTCGTTTTGCCCCACTCTACTCTACTGTATGTCATTGTGTTTGTTAGGTTTTTTGTGTTATATCTAGAATTAAGTGTAACAAATACATCCTTTTTATGGTTACTCATCTAAAAATGACAACTACACTGAGAGAAAACTCTATTAGCCATAGCTAGAAATCCATTCGCAGTAGCAAGAAATCTGCATTAAATAGGCGCCGAAAAAACAACTCTGTTGTCGCTACAAGGTTATTTTTTTTTAAATGACTTTTTAACCTCAACATGGTCGTTTTTTAAATATTATTCTTTTGCTGTTAAAAGACAACTCTATTGCCATAAAAAATATATAATGCAGTGGTAAACAAAAATGATTTTGCGATTAATTGAGGTCGTGTAGTTAGAAAAGTATCTGTTTTTACTCCTAAAAATAATCAGCCAGCTATAAAATAATTTTATTTTTATTGTAGCTAGTACACCTAGCTACTACTAAATTCCTTTTTTTAGCTCCATCGCCAAAATGGCTGTGGTTGGTGGATTAGTTTATGGTGGATGTTTTTGGCTATTGATTTGATAAAATTTTTATATTTTAATAATTCTATATAGGGTGGTGTACTTTTAGTGCAACGTTATACAATAAGTGTTGTGGCGGTGTGTCTCCAAATTCAGATAGGTACAATTATTTTACCAATAATTATATTTATTTCTTATATTTTTTAATTCATTCCGATCATGGCCGCCATTAAGTTTCCGTTCTGCACTTATTAGGGCAGTATTTTTGATTAAAATTGTATGTTAAACTTTGTTTAATAACGGGGGGATCTGACTGATCTGAAAGTAACAAACTGCTAGGAACATGACCCTTTTTAGCCATTTTTTTTTATTAATTGGTATCAGAAAACCTAACAAATGCGATTTTGCATTGCAAAATTTAGAACGGGGAAGAAATATCTCAAAAACTCAGATTATTTTCCGATTCTATCCCCTAAATTTGTATTGTATTTCTGAAAAAATTAATTTCTCGCCTAACAAAATTTAAAGACTCACCTAAGTCAACGATTTTTTGTAGGTACCTAAGTAGAGTAATGTGATAAACATGAGTTACTTATTAAGTAATAAATATAATTATTGGTAAATTAATTGTACCTACCTGAATTTGGGGACACACCGCCACAACACCTATTATATAACGTTGCACTAAAAGTACACCACCCTATATGAAATTATTAAAATATAAAAAATTTATCAAATCAATGGCCATCAAACATCCACTATAAACTATAATCCACCAACCACTAAACAAACTAACAACACTGCAAATGGCAATAAAATGAACCAAAACGATTTCACCATGTTTTAAAAAAGCAACTGTTTAGTTCCTAAAAGGTATATGTATTTTAGATAGGTATAAAAGATTGGTTAGTTTTTATTTTTATTTTTGTGGTAATAAGATAACCCCTTAGGAATTAAAAAAATACTTTTTCAAAACGCTTTATTGGATACATATTGTTATGGTTATATGATATTCTGTTACCATAAAAAAGCATTGAGCACACGTAACAATATTGTTGTCAAAAAAACGTCCTTGATTGCGACTAAACGAAATATTTTAGGGATAAATGGATTTTTTCTTGTGGTAATACACATATATTCAAAAAAATACTTGTATTGAGTGATTTTCCTCAGTGTATTATTGCAGTTTTAACGATGGTTTAAATAACAAACTGAAGAGTGGACGTAAGTAACCCAAGAAAATTTTAATTATTATTGTATTTTACCATACTGTTATTAGCAACAAGATTATCTTCTTTGAAGAGGCAGCGACTAAAACAATACAATCATGACAACGTGCTTTAAAGATTGTCTTTAAAATTGTGCTTCCATATTTGGAGTAAAATAATTATAGATATAAACTTCCAGTGAACCATACCGTCTGCAAACGATCTTTGTTTATCATTTCGATTATCTTTTAAGATAAAACTGTGCTTTGGTATACCTGGCGGTTGCTGGGTTTCAGTATGGCGGAGTTTATTTTTTTTTTGGTTAATTTTATCATATGGAATATATAGAAAAACTAATAATATTTTTCTAAGACAAAAAGTTTTAGTCCCACAATATTATTTTCCGCATGCATTGAGAAAAAAAAAATTCTATTCCTTATAAGATATTCACATACTCTTTATACAACTGTTTAACACTATATGTGGCAGCAACGCGCTTTCTTACTGTTAGACAACGAAAATTGCTAGACCGTTGTGTAGTGATAATATCACGGTAATTTAGCCAATAAGAAATAGGAGTTAATGCTACCATAAAATGGTTTAGTGCCATTATTGCTCTGAATACTCACAGTAATTATTAAGTTTTATTGGGGGTGTAATCTGGTTTTATATACTGTATTAGTTCCGACTGGCAGTTGTAATGAAACTTGACATTAATCATAATAATATTTGCTTGCTACGGTTAATAAAGCATATATACCTACCACTAAAAATCGGTACTGTAGTGCTCAAAAATTTAAATGGCTTCTAGAGTTATATTGTTCTTGTCGTTTAACGTTGCATGTGATTATCTATTTTGCAACATGGTTGATTGAGATCGTAAAATTCGTCCATAGATTATAAAGTCCAATACCAATGATGGGTTGTGCAAAATAACAATCTTTTATTGCTTTATCTGGCATGCAAAGTTAAAAAAAACTAAAAACGACAAAGTAAAAATAAATTAATTGAAACACATTGGTACGATCAATAAAATTCAATTTTAGACCGGACAGCTAAAAGACTCCGAACAACGATGTGATCTCTGCAACAAATACGGTAAAGCTAATAATACGGCGCGCGGTAATTGCCGGTCGCTACGATCCCCCCATCAACGTCTTGGTGGATTATAGGTTCTAACGGATACAATTCGTTTTGGGGGACGCTGTTCTGCTCTCTTAATTATAGAGAAAGTGCTTTACTGGGAACAAAATGCGTCGCATTGAGAAGATACAATTTATTTCTTAGCAAAATTGCTGTATTAAAAGTAGTTCATTATTCAGCAAGACTGTGCTGCTAATGGAACTGATTACTACCAATAAAAACACTGTTTTAGCAAATCTGGAATTGATATAGGTAACACTAAAGCGGGGTTGATTTGATATAATAGCAATTTATTTAATATGGGTTAATACAAAATAAGCTATCAATACAAACTATTTCTTGGCAAACCTGTTGTAGAAGATCATTTTTCTTAGTGTGTAATGCTCAAAAAAGCCGATCTTTCTTCCCCATTTATACTCATTGGTGGGAATGAGATATAATACAACTTTTGAACAGGTGAAGATAACCTTCCTATTTTTGGACATCCGTTGTATAACGAGTAGCACACTGAGAGAAAACTCTATTAGCCGTAGCTAGAAATCCATTCGCAGTAGCAAGAAATCTGCATTAAATAGGCGCCGAAAAAACAACTCTGTTGTCGCTACAAGGTTCATTTTTTTGAAATTACTTTTTAACCTCAACATGGTCGTTTTTTAAATATTATTCTTTTGTTGTTAAAAGACAACTCTATTGCCATAAAAAATGTATAATGCAGTGGTAAACAAAAATGATTTTGTGATTAATTGAGGTTGTGTAGTTAGAAAAGTATCGGTTTCTACTTCTAAAAATAATCAGCCAGCTATAAAATAATTTTATTTTTATTGTAGCTAGTCCACCTAGCTACTACTAAATTCCTTTTTTTAGCTCCTTCGCCAAAATGGCTGTGGTTGGTGAGTTATTTTATAGTGGATGTTTTTGGCTATTGATTTGATAAAATTTTTTATATTTTAATAATTCTATATAGGGTGGTGTACTTTTAGTGCAAAGTTATACAATAAGTGTTATGGCGGTGTGTCTCCAAATTCAGGTAGGTACAATTATTTTACCAATAATTATATTTATTACTTATATTTTTTAATTCATTCCGATCATGGCCGCCATTAGGTTTCCGTTCTGCACTTATTAGGGCAGTATTTTTGATAAAAATTGTATGTTAAACTTTGTTTAATAACGGGGGGATCTGACTGATCTGAAAGTAACAAACTGTTAGGAGCATGACCCTTTTTAGCCTTTTTTTAATTAATAGGTATCAGAAAACCTAACAAATGCGATTTTGCATTGCAAAATTTAGAACGGGGAAGAAATATCTCAAAAACTCAGATTGTTTTCCGATTCTATCCCCTAAATTTGTATTGTATTTCTGAGAAAATTAATTTCTCGCCTAACAAAATTTAAAGACTCACCTAAGTCAGCGATTTTTTGTAGATACCTAAGTAGAGTAATGTGATAAACGTGAGTTACTTATTAAGTAATAAATATAATTATTGGTAAAATAATTGTACCTACCTGAATTTGGGGACACACCGCCACAACACCTATTATATAACGTTGCACTAAAAGTACACCACCCTATATGAAATTATTAAAATATAAAAAATGTATCAAATCAATGGCATCAAACATCTACTATAAACTATAATCCACCAATCACTAAACAAACTAACAACACTGCAAATGGCAATAAAATGAACCAAAACGATTTCACCATGTTTTAAAAAAGCAACTGTTTAGTTCCTAAAAGGTATATTTTAGATAGGTATAAAAGATTTAGTTTTTATTTTTATTTTTGTGGTAATAAGATAACCTTATAGGAATTAAAAACATACTTTTTAAAAACCCTTTATTGGATACATATTGTTATGGTTATATGATATTCTGTTACCATAAAAAAGCATTGAGCACACGTAACAATATTGTTGTCAAAAAAACGTCCTTGATTGCGACAAAACGAAATATTTTAGGGATAAATGGATTTTTTCTTGTGGTAATAAAAAAAATACTTGTATTAAGTGATTTTCCTCAGTGCATGCATTGTTAAAAATGCAATATTAGAGAACAACTTTTGAATAAATGCAAAAATAAAATTTAATCTAAAAATATACCAAAAATCATAAAAATAATTATTTTAGTTTTATATGCTCTGTTCATATTTTTGTATTATCAACACAATGGCAAAAATTAAAATGTCAAATACCTTTAATTTTTTTATGAGAACCAAACTGTGCGTTAGTTTTATTTGCTCCATCTCTGTTATACACACACCATACTCATCCTCCACCTGCAATAGTTTGCGATTTTTTTTCCTCGACGGCTTCTCGTCGACAATCGCTATGGCTAAGTCAGCAATACTGTAGCTAAATTGCTTTAGTTATAAATTTCCGACATGTACCATGCGAGCAAAAATTATTTGCATCAAAGAGGGCCTTGCTTCTAAGGACGTAATGCTTAGCCGTAGAGCTTAATATCTGTTCGGTGTCAGTAACTACCTGAATGAACAATCAATTAGTTATTCCGTCATCTTTGACAGTCGTTACAAGTAATTTGATTCATCGCTAATTTTTCCAATTTCTTGAACAATTCACACAATGGGCTTTACGGAAAAGCACAAAACATTCATGGTTGAAGCGTATTTTCGAAACGGGGTTAGAGTAAATGGTGAGTGGCAATACAATCCGGGTTTGTGCATGAACGATTTTCGCGAACAGTTTCCTAACGTTGCTTTTATTGCTGGGGATTTTTATCATTGCTTGAAAAGAACCGGGGCTGTGTTTAGGGAAACAGGTTTATACAACACAAAAAAGGAGCAGGAAGACCATCTGTAAGAACAAAATAACTTGCTGCAAACGTTCGTGAAATAATGCAAAATACGCCAACAAATTGTATAAGACGCCTGTTCCAAGACGTGGGAAGATCTTATGGAACATGCAGGACTATTCTTAAGAAGCAGCTAAATTTATTTTCTTATAAAGTGCAAGTATTCCAAGAAATACAAGCCGCAGATTTTGAAAGATGCAGGAATTTATGCGTGGCAAATTTTAGCAATTTATGTAATTATTTTTATTTTTTTTTCTGGTATAGGTATTCTTACTTTGTTAATTTTATAAACAACAAAAATAAATTTGTATTTGTCTATTTATTTTATTACTCATTAGTTTGGCATATCATGTCATAATATGAATTTGACAAAATTTTAACGTAGATTTGGTTAGATATATCGTCCCGATATCATTGTGATCTAAACCATGCCCTAGGTTTTTTAATTTAAGCTCTCTTTGATGCAAATAATTTTTGCTCGCACGGTAGTTAAAAACTTTTGAACTAGCGCATTTAATACCATTAAATTTAAGTATATTATATGGTACATAATAAGTATATTACAATATTTTTGTAATATCCCGTAAACCTGGTACCCATATACATTGTATGATTAAAGCACCTATAAAGAAATTATAAATTCAACACGACGATGATCGTGAAAAACCAAAACCCAGCGCCTACGCTCTGTATTTTATGCCCTTCCAGACACCGCCTACGCTTACATTGAATGGGCGTATGGGCACTAAAGAGTGTCAAGTTTTTCATAAGAAATAATTATCATTAAGTTTGTGAAATCTTATTTGAAAGCGGTTTTTGTCGAGACTGTTCGTTAATAAAATAAAATAATTTGTTCTTGGTCTTAAAGACGCTCTAAAAACCGCCGTGTCTGATCAGTAGCATATAATTACAGGAAGGCATTTTCAAGCTAGAAAACAGCTAGCTGCGTTTATATTAAAAAAATACCTATTTTATACACTTGATGCATAAATAACTATTTCGTTTGCGAATTTTATTTATTTTGAAAGCAACAATTTTTATCAGCAGTGACATTTTTACGTACCTTTCAAAAGTTGGCCCATTTTGCCCTCTTCTAAACTCTATCCGCGGACATATTGTATATAATAATATGTACCTTCAGATATATTTTCTATATTAAAGGAATAGTAATATTTAATCACGAAACAATAGCTTACTGTCTTTACTTATAACTAAAGGGCGGAACATAATATGCAAAATGCATATAGTGTCACAAGTAAAGTCCGCATCATATGGGATTTTTTTTTATTAATAACTTTATTCAAAATTTGACTTTGGCATCAAGTTCTGCTTCGATCGAGATGAAAATTAAGCAAAAAAATAGTAGTCACGTGATTCGCATTATCGGTCAAATTTTAATTTTTTCCAGAAAATAATTAAAAAGTGGGGTTATTTCTGAAAGTATCGAAAAAAGTTATTAGAAAACGTTTGCATAAGATAATTTTGATTTTTTACCTATATTTTGTAAATTGCACCACTTTTGCAAAATAAGACTCAACGCAACCTACATAAAACTTCTCAGTTTTGACAAGGCTTTATTTCAGATACATTTTCTTTAAAGTAGCCTCATATTAAATGTGTGTTTTTTTACAAAATTAAAATTGGGCTATTAAAATTTGGTCGCATGTGATGCAAAGATTATTTGTTTTTGACCCTGTATAAGGTAAGAAAACGTAGTTTGTGTCTGAAAGTAATGCCTAATTTTCATCTCGATCGAAGCAGAACTTGATACCGAAGTCAAATTTTGAATAAAGCTGTTAATAAAAAAAATCCCATATGATGCGGACTTTACTGGTGACACTGTATATGCATTTTTTGCATATTTTGTCAATTTTATAATAAAATGCATATTTTGCATAAATTAATACTTTAAAAGCATATTTTTATGTTTTCGGCTCTATCAGAAAATTTAAAACGTTAAAGGTTTAATGTCCAGTTCGGTACTTATTTTAGGGATTTTCCAATCTGAAGATTATAATAATTTATAGGTATTTACATTTTGGTTATACAAAAAGTATTTATTGGGGGTTTCCGGGGTTTGCAGGTATATTGTTAGGGGTTGTTTGTTCTCACTTAATAATGCGTTATTATTACCTGCTTAACAAACTGTATCTATATCGATTTGAAATTTAAGTTTAAGAGACTCAATTAGTATTGTTGAAACTTTTTTTTAACTAAATGTAACAACATTCCCGGTAAAGTAGGAGGTCAAGTAAGGAACAAATTGGATGTAACTGTAAAAAGGAATGAAGGATTTAAATACTTAACTGCAGTAAAAAGCATTTATAAGGATAAACCATCCAACGAAGTTGTATTTTGGCCTTATATTTTGCTACCCAAGTTGCAGTATTGTCCGATTACATCAGTAGATATTGAAAGAAGCTTCTCTTTGTACAAACATATTTTCACGAATAGAAGACAATCCTTTTTAGTTGAAAATTTTGAAAAATATTTAGTAATAAATGTCTTTTATACAATTTTAGGTTAAAAAATTGTTTACTTTTATTTTTCTTTATTTTTTTTTGTATTTTTTAAAATAAACATATTTTTTAGAACCCAATGTGTTTTTTTACCTCATTTTACTATAATAATAAATTAAGAAATATTGCAGACCAGTACGCATATTTGGTAAAAAAATGCAAATAATTGCATATTTTAAAGGCAAACAAGTATTTATACAATACAATATTTTGACTGAATATTTAAGTGCATATAATGCGCACTTTATTTTCAATGTTGATTCCATTTTAATTATTATGATAAGTTAAGAATAATAACATCAAGACCAAGATTAGCAAGTCAGTTTGGATTTTTGTTATTTACAGAATGTAACTGCAACGGCTACTCCAGCAGATGCGTTTTCGATGTCAAACTATACGAACTAACGGGCCATGGAGGGCATTGTTTAGACTGTGCAGCCTATAGAGATGGACCAAACTGCGAAAGATGCCGTCCAAACTACTATATGAGAGAAGATGGTTTTTGTACCGCCTGCAATTGTCATGAAACCGGATCCCTATTTCAACAGTGTAACTCTGAAGGAAAATGTCAATGTAAACCTGGAGTTACTGGTGATAAATGTGACAGGTGAGAATCCGAATCAAAAAACATTTTCTTTTAAAATATAAAAGTTTTGGTGTTTTATTAACGTTTAAAGTAGGTAAGTATATAGTTCGTTTATTTGTCTATTACACAGCCAAACAAACAAATCTTTTTGGTGTCCAAAACAACTGATATTGGATATTTCTGATGTGCTGACTTCAAAAATAGTACCGTGCGAGTAAAAAGTATTTACATCAAAGAGGGCCTTGCATCTAAGGACGTAATGCTTAGCCGTAAAGCTTAATACCTGTTGGGTGTCAGTAACACCTGAATTAACAATCAATCATTAGTTATTCCGTCATCTTTGACAGTCGTTACAAGTAATTTGATTCATCGCTAATTTTTCCAATTTCTTGAAGAATTCACACAATGGGCTTTACGGAACAGCACAAAACATTCATGGTTGAACCATATTTTCGAAACGGGGTTAGAGTAAACGGTAAGTGGCAATACAATCCGGGTTTGTGCATGGACGATTTTCACGAACATTTTCCTAACGTTGCTTTTATTGCTTGGGGATTTTTATCATTGCTTGAAAAGAACCGGGGCTGTGTTTAGGGAAACAGGTTTATACAAACAAAAAAGGAGCAGGAAGACCATCTGTAAGAATAGAAGAACAACTTGTTGCAAACGTTCGTGAAATAATGCAAAATACGCCAACAAATTGCATAAGACGCCTGTCCCAAGAAGTGGGAAGGTCTTATGGAACATGCAGAACTATTCTTAAGAAGCAGCTAAATTTATTTCCTTATAAAGTGCAAGTATTCCAAGAAATACAAGCCGCAGATTTTGAAAGACGCAGGAATTACTCTCAATGGTTTACCAAAAATTTATTGGAAAGAATTGATTTATTAGACCTGACATTTTTTTCGGATGAAGCCTGGTTCCACCTCTCCGGTTATGTCAATTCTCAGAATACATGTAATTATTTTTCTTTTTTTTTGTTTATTACTCATTAGTCATATCATGTCATAATATGAATTTGATAAAATTTTAACCTAGATTAGGTTAGATATATCGTCCTCATATCATTGTGATCTAAACCAAGCCTTACGTTTTTTAATCCAACCCCTTTTTGATGCAAATAATTTTTGCTTGCATGGTATGATTTAAAGAGCATTATCAAAAATTATTGTTGCTACAAGCAGGATAAACATTGGGTCCATATTTTGTGTGTTTTGTGTATAGAACAATCGACAAGTGGCAAATGAAAATGCTTAATGTTTGATGTTCCAATTGAATGGTATGGTTAAAAATCACAACCAATAAAATAATTTTTTTTGTAATACAGATCTATTCGTTTATTTCAGATGCGCTGACAACCATTTTGACTTTACCAAATCGGGATGTAAAAGTTGTGGCTGCTCCAATGCAGGGTCAGCTTTTAACGCTCCGAGTTGCAGCTCAGAAACTGGGGTCTGTCATTGCAAGGAAAACGTAGAGGGAAGGCAGTGCCAGGAATGTAAACCTGGATTCTTTAACCTCGACCTGGATAATGAGTTTGGTTGCACACCTTGCTTCTGTTATGGACATTCCTCTAAATGTCGCTCTGCATCAGGTATTTACCATAGATATTCGACATTTTAATCACGTCCAAGTAGAAAAATATAACTTTAGGCATAGTCACGTAACTTGCGCCAGCTGACAAATTTTACTGAACAATTCTAAATAATAAAAAAATCAGTGAAAATTTTATTAAAAAGGTCCATAGTTGCACTTAGAGTATTACTATTTTTATAAATCTACAGAACCAGTAAAGTCCGCATCATATGGGATTTTTTTTTATTAATAGCTTTATTCGAAATTTGACTTTGGCATCAAGTTCTGCTTCGATCGAGATGAAAATAAAGCAAAAAAACAGTAGTCGTGATTCGCATTATCTGTCAAATTTTAATTTTTTTCAAAAAATAATTCAAAAGTGGGGTTATTTCTGAAAATATCGAAAAAAGTTATTAGAAAAAGTTTTTTTAAATGTAGTTTCTAGCCAACGTGCAAAATTTTAGCTACATAAGATAATTTTGATTTTTACCTATATTTTGTAAATTGCACCACTTTTGCAAAATAAGACTCAACGCAACCTACATAAAACTTCTTAGTTTTGAAAAGGCTTTATTTCAGATACATTGTCTTTAAAGTTGCGCCATATTAAATGTGTGTTTTTCTACAAAATCAAAATTGGGTTATTAAAATTTGGTCGCATGTGATGCATAGTTTATTTATTTTTGACCCTGTATAAGGTAACTTCATAAAATAAGTATTTTTGAAAACGTAGTTTGTGTCTGAAAGTAAAAAAATTAAAAATAAAATAAAGGGGTTTTAAATTAAATTGTTGAAAATAGATAAACTTTACGTTAAGTTAAACCAAAATTTATTTTCCGCTTAATGAACATTTTACTGATGACACTGGACACTGTGTTTTTTTTTTGTCTTAATATTAAGGTGTATTACTTTCAGACACAAACTACGTTTTCAAAAATACTTATTTTATAAAGTTACCTTATACAGCGTCAAAAATAAATAAACTCTTCATCACATGCGACCAAATTTTAATAGCTCAATTTTGATTTTGTAGAAAAACACACATTTAATATGGCCGCACCGTTCATTAGGTCGGTTTATATCAGGGACTCGGATCGAAATGAAATAACGGTTCCGTTCCGGTTTCGATTCCAGATGAAATAAATAATTTGGGTTCGTCGGTTTATATCAGGGACTCGGACCGAAATGAAATAACGGTTCCGTTCCGGTTTCGATTCCAGATGAAATAAATAATTTGGGTTCCGTTACAGTTCCGGTCCCGAAATGATTATTTCGATTCGGTTCTTACCAATTTTTAGGGGTTCCGGTCCGGTTCCATACAAACTAGGATATTTCGATTCCGATTCGGTTCCGAAAAATCAAAGGCAAATAAATAAATACCTGTTGTATTGTATAGTTGTATTCCTAGTACTTGAAGTAGCTTGAAGAAGTAAGTTTGTAGAAAATCAAAGAAAACAAGTAAACCAACGGTAAAAATTATTCTCAAAGACACTCATCACAGATAACAAAAAAAATTAGGTTAAGGTTAGTGTTCCCCACAGAACAGAAGTCACGGAATAAACTCAAAATTAAACAATATCCGATCAAGGCCAAGTATCACCCTGAAAACCGAAAAACACCAAAAAACCGTTATCATTTTTAGAGGTTCCGGTTTTGCACCTAAAATTGTTTTGCTAGTAAAATATGTGTTCGGTTCTGATTCCGGTCCAAAAGTAATATCTGTTCCGGTCCGGTTCTTTGCAGTTAACGGTTCCGGTCCGGGTCCCTGGTTTATATAAATTTTATTTTTACATTTTTTATATTTTTATTTTTACTTCTGGGAAATTAAGGCTATCTCTATCATTAGGGGCTTTTCAATTCCAGAGTTAATTTCCTTAACAATTTAAAATGTTTAATGTTAAGTATCTGGGTACCTAAGTAAAACCTATAAGGAGCCTATGCACATTTTACGCTAAACCTTTCTAATTATTTTTACTTCAGTACAAGCAAGGAATACTTTGAAATACACGTTTACTTTAATTCCAATATAATTAAAAATCAGCATGGTTATATAAACACTTCAATTGTTTACAGGATATTCCAAATATGCCCTAGAATCTAGTTTCGCCAAAGGTCCGGAGAAATGGAGGGCTGAAGATCAATTTGGTAGAAATGTCCAAACTAAATATGAAAGCATCAGTCAAAGTAAGTACTCCAATAGTTTCTAAATTAGGGTTCATCATATTATTATTTTCCTCCCAATTCTAATAATTTTTCTTGTAAAATTCTTATTTTTATCCTTTTTCTGGACAGGGTGCCTTTCAGAGTGCTGAAATGTATTATCACAAGTATCTGACAATAAATGAACTTTTACCCGGATATAGGTACATTGTGATAAGATATTTTACTATCTTGTAGGTGTGGGAGTTCAAGCTCAAAACGACGAAGCTGTATATTTTCTAGCACCTGACAGATTCTTAGGGGACCAACGAGCAGCTTACAATCAACTTTTGGAATTTTCATTTAGAATTGGAGATACGAGAGCAATGCCCACTGCACTTGATATTGTACTCGAGGGCAATGGAAATCGAATCACTAATACTATTTTTGCACAATTTAACCCTGTACCGAATTTACAGGTAGGTATAACCTTTTTTTTATGTTTAAAATTAAGTTTTTCAATAAAAACCATAAATATATATATACATGAACACGTAATAGGGACTTACCATTAATTAGTAAAAACATCAATATTGTCGTCTAAACAACTTTTTACTGATCTTAGACCCAAACATACAAATTCAGACTGCACGAGCATCAAGATTTTCAATGGCAACCAAGACTAAGTTCAAGAGCATTTATTTCTGTCTTGACAAATCTTACAGCGATTAAAATTAGAGGAACTTATTCGCCACAAGGGGTAGGATTCCTTGACGATGTCAAGTTGGATATTGCTTCTAGAGGCGCTGCAGGCCAACCAGCTCTCTGGATGGAGTTCTGTGAATGTCCTCAAGGTATATTATTTTTATTTGTTGTAATGTGTATGAGTATAAATATGAATATTTATTTGAAATTAGTTATTTGGGTACAACTTTGAAATTAAAAGCACTGCAGTTGCCCAGTTGTTTCGACTTGGTGACGAGGTGGCATTTAAATTATTAAAACTTGTCCTGGAAATAGGTGATTGATACCCCGGCGTAATTAACATGTAAGTAGAGGAGGTACTTATTTTAAATCACATGATTCTCTGGAAACCCCATTAAGAGCTCATGTTTTTTTTTATTAGGAAGTTTAACAAAAATGTTACGTTTTTTTTTTTTTTAATTTAAATATATCCAACTCTCGTATAATAATAACTGGTAAATGAATATAAGAATATTATTTGTAGGATACATTGGACAATTTTGCGAATCCTGCGCGGCAGGATTTAGACATTCCCCAGCCCACGGAGGTTCCTTTACAAACTGCATTCCTTGTGATTGCAATAACCACGCTAGCATTTGTGAATCAGAAACAGGAAAATGCATTTGTGAACATCATACCACTGGCGAAAATTGTGATCTATGTGCGCGTGGATTTTATGGGAACGCATTGGCAGGTAAGAGTTGTTAATTATTATCTTAATTATGTAACTTATTTTCGATATCACTAATAGGAAATATTAGTCAAATTCATTCTGTTTTGATATGAGGGAGATAGGTAATTACCGTTTCATATTAATGGTAATTTCCTGGTTCGCCACGTTCTGATTCGCCACGAACAGGAAATTTACCTGTTTTAGTAGCGTTTTGCCATGGTAATTAGATACCCTAACACGTCAGTGCAGATTCGCCACCCGTCCTTTCGTCTATTACGGCAGTGAGGCTACCTGGGTCAATCCCATTGTGTACACACGTTGTGGGCATAATACCCATGCCAATATTATTATTTAAGAATTGAAGAATTCAACGATTATTTTGTAAACCAATGGTTAGCAAATGACATTATCGGTGATATAATGTTGTCGTGTTTTAATGAAAGGCATCGTACCACCAATGCTTGGGAAGGTTGGCATAATAGTCTCAATCGTGCTGTTGGGAAATATAGTCCCAACATCTGTGAACTAGTGTACAGGGTGGCCAACTAAGCGAGGTAAGCGGCTGTATCTCAGGAACCGTTAATCGTACAGCTTTCGGAAAAAAAAATTATAGAAGTAAAGCGATAATGAGAAAATTCTGGAAATTACTTTCAAGTTCCTCATTTCGCCGCAAGGGGGCACAATTGAAAATTATTTTTTAAAATTTTAAATTTCTCCGAAAATTTCCATATTAAGGTATAACTCTGATTACATCATCGGAAAGCTTAGACAATTCTGCATCATTTTGGTTTAAGGCTCGTTGGCGTACCGACCTTGATAAGAGTGGGGGAAGCTATTGAATGTGTAAACATTAAAATCGCTGTAACTTCTAAACGCCTTATGCGATTTTACTAAATTTAAGCTTGTTTGGAAGGGAAAGGTAGGTACTTTCAATCATCGTATCCAATGGTACACGATAGTTTCTAATAAAATTGCTAGAGGGCGCAATTTGTAATAATAACAGTTTTTTTGATTTTATCCCGAAAATTCAAATCATACGGTATAACTATGACATTATATTCGGAAAGTAGATTGAATTTGCAAGAAAAAATGTAAAAACCGCAGTTCGATATTGTTGTTCGTTCCAGAGTTATTGCCAAAACAATAATTTTTAATTCAAATTGCGCCCTCTAGCAATTTTATTTGAAACTATTGTGTACCATTGGATATGACAGTTAAAGGTACTTACCTTTCTCTTCCAAACGACCTTAAATTTAGTAAAATTAGATAAGTCGTTTAGAAGTTACAGCGATTTTAATGTTTACACTTTCACTTGATAAGAGTGGGAGAAGCTATTGAAAGTGTAAACATTAAAATCGCTGTAGCTTCTAAACGACTTATCCGATTTTACTAAATTTAAGGTCGTTTGGAAGAGAAAGGTAAGTACCTTTAACTGTCATATCCAATGGTACACAATAGTTTCTAATAAAATTGCTAGAGGGCGCAATTTGAATTAAAAATTATTGTTTTGGCAATAATTCTGAAACGAACAACAATATCAAACTGCGGTCTTTACATTTCTTCTTGCAAATTTAATCTACTTTTCGAATATGATGTCATAGTTATACCGCATGATTTGAATTTTCGGGATAAAATCAAAAAAACTGTTATTATTACAAATTGCGCCCTCTAGCAATTTTATTAGAAACTATCGTATACCATTGGATACGTCGATTAAAGGTACTAACCTTTCCCTATCAAACGAGCTTAAATATAGTAAAATCGGATAAGTCGTTTAGAAGTTACAGCGATTTGAATGTTTACACATTCAATAGCTTCCCCCATTCTTATCAAGGTCGGTACGCCAACGAGCTTTAATTCAGAATGATGCAGAATTGTCTAAGCTTTCCAATGATGTAATCAGAGTTATACCTTAATATGGAAATTTTCGGAGAAATTTAAAATTAAAAAAAATAATTTTCAAATGTGCCCCCGTGCGGCGAAATGAGGAACTTGAAAGTAATTTCCAGAATTTTCTCATGATCGCTTTACTTATATAATTTTTTTTCCGAAAGCTGTACGATTAACGGTTCCTGAGATACAGCCGCTTACCTCGCTTAGTTGGCCGCTATATGTCGTAGGCTAATGGTAATTTTAGGCAAATGGCTTTTGCCTAGGCAAATGCTTTATGCATTCCTATATCGGCAACCGGTGTGATCGTTGTTACCCAGAGCATTTTTTTTTAATTTAATTTTTTCCACTAATATTATTTTATAAAAATTAAATTAAAAAAAAATGCTTTTGGTAACAACGAACAAACCGGTTGCCGATGTACCTTTTAAGACGGAATGCATATAGCATTTGCCTAGGCAAAAGCCATTTGCCTAAAGCTACCATTAGCCTACGACATATTATTATATACCATTTAAATAATGATAATCAGTATTATGCATTCATTATTGATCAAGTAAATTTTAATATAACTACAAAAAAGAGAGCCAAACACAATATTAATATTGATTTTATAATTAAAGGCACTGTAGATCAACTTGTAAATAATGAAATTGATATTTCTGAGTGCATAAATAAGCTTAAATATGTTGTCAAATTAAATTAGATTTATTATTTGTACAGGGTGGCCAACTAAGCGAGGTAAGCGGCTGTATCTCAGGAACCGTTAATCGTACAGCTTTCGGAAAAAAAAATTATATAAGTAAAGCGATCATGAGAAAATTCTGGAAATTACTTTTAAGTTCCTCATTTTGCCGCAAGGGGGTACAATTAAAAATTATTTTTTTTAATTTTAAATTTCTCCGAAAATTCCCATATTAAGGTATAACTCTGATTACATTATTGGAAAGCTTAGATAATTCTGCATCATTTTGGTTTAAGGCTCGTTGGCGTACCGACCTTGATAAGAGTGGGGGAAGCTATTGAATGTGTAAACATTAAAATCGTTGTAACTTCCAAACGACTTATACGATTTTACTAAATTTAAGCTTTTTTCGAAGGCAAAGGTTAGTACCTTCAATCGTCGTATCCAATGGTATACGATAGTTTCTAATAAAATTGCTAGAAGGCGCAATTTGTAATAATAACAGTTTTTTTGATTTTATCCCGAAAATTCAAATCATACGGTATACCTATGACATCATATCCGGAAAGTAGATTAAATTTTCAAGAAAAAATGTAAAGACCGCAGTTCGATATTGTTGTTCGTTTCAGAATTATTGCCAAAACAATAATTTTTAATTCAAATTGCGCCCTCTAGCAATTTTATTAGAAACTATTGTGTGCCATTGGATATGACAATTAAAGGTACTTACCTTTCTCTTCCAAACGACCTTAAATTTAGTAAAATCGGATAAGTCGTTTAGAAGCTACAGCGATTTTAATGTTTACACTTTCAATAGCTTCTTCCACTCTTATCAAGTGAAAGTGTAAACATTAAAATCGCTGTAAGTTCTCCAATTTTACTAAATTTAAGGTCGTTTGGAAGATAAAAGGTAAGTACCTTTAATTGCCATATCCAATGGTACACAATAGTTTCTAATAAAATTGCTAGAGGGCGCAAATTGAATTAAAAATTAGTGTTTTGGCAATAACTCTGGAACGAACAACAATATCGAACTGCGGTCTTTACATTTTTTCTTGCAAATTTAATCTACTTTCCGAATATGATGTCATAGTTATACCGTATGATTTGAATTTTCGGGATAAAATCAAATAAACTGTTATTATTACAAATTGCGCCCTCTAGCAATTTTATTAGAAACTATTGTGTACCATTGGATACGATGATTGAAAGTACTTACCTTTCCCTTCCAAACAAGCTTTAATTTAGTAAAATCGCATAAGGCGTTTAGAAGTCACAGCGATTTTAATGTTTACACATTCAATAGCTTCCCCCACTCTTATCAAGGTCGGTACGCCAACGAGCCTTAAAGGAAAATGATGCAGAATTGTCTAAGCTTTCCAATGATGTAATCAGAGTTATACCTTAATTTAAAAAAATGTTAAGAAAAATTTAAAATTAAAAAAAATAATTTTTAATTGTGCCCTCTTGCGGCGAAATGAGGAACTTGACAGTAATTTCCAGAATTTTCTCATGATCGCTTTACTTATATAATTTTTTTTCCGAGAGCTGTACAATTAACGGTTCCTGAGATACAGCCGCTTACCTCGCTTAGTTGGCCACCCTGTACAAATGTCAAATTTAAATAAAAGAACATGTGAAACAATTTTCTTTCTTTTTTACTGCTATTATTATAGACTAGGTTGTCTTGGGGTATTGGTCCTGATGTGGGCTTCTTAAATAAAAATACTTTTTTTAACTTAGCCAAGCTTTCGATAATGTTTATTATTTTCTTCAAATTAAAAATTATGAAAACCAATGCATGGTATATAAAAATAAATATTTTAATACTTAACTTACGTATATTTCTAAGATAGTTTTGCAAGAAAAGGTATAAAATCTAGGCAGGTAAGAAAAAAAGTATGCATGGCAAAACGGCACTCGTTAGAAAATATGGAAATTATGCGTGGCGAAACAGCACTTTTTTATTGCCGTGGCAAAACGGCATGTACCAAATGTGGAATATTCCATATTAATGACCAAAAATCTTGTCTAATTATCCCTAGATTTAATTGCTATTTTTGTAGTCAGTTTATTACTTTATTTTCTTTTTCGACACCTTTACCCTTTAGGAACACCTGAGGATTGTTTACCATGCCATTGTCCCGATGGTGGTGCATGTATACAAATAGAAGAAGACATTATTATGTGTACAGAATGTCCCACCGGATATTCTGGTCATAGATGTGACGTATGTTCCGATGGTTACTATGGTGATCCAACGGGTAGATTCGGGTCGCCAACCCCATGTCAGCTTTGTGAATGTAACCAGAATATTGATACTAATGCAATTGGTAATTGTAACACTACAACTGGAGAGTGTTTGAGATGTATTCATAATTCGGGGGGCTTGAGATGTGAAGTTTGTTTACCAGGTAAGTTATTTTTTCTACCCCGTATATGCTGGCTCGAAATTTTTTATTCGAATGTTATTTTCTTATCATTCATTAACTTAAATGGGACTTAACTAACAGGCTAATATTTATTTACTCTGGGTAATAACATACAGGCCATAACATACAATTTTTTTATCGTTGTCTTTTAGAATTAGTGAATAAAAATCTTTTTTCTACTGACGTTTTATAATAACCTCTTTTCGATTGTCATTGTGGTTTTTTAATAACCTCCTTTTAAGCGCAGCGTGCTTAAAAAACTTTTAAGCACGTTACCAGGAGCAACGTGCTTAAAAGTAACGCAGGTAATTATTTACAATTAAAACGTAACCACAGATTAGGTATGATTTAATATTTTTTGGCAAGTGTCAATTTTTGAAAGGGGCAAATGAAACAGCTAATAATAAGTAATTATTTACAAATAATAGCTATATAAACACAGACTAATAGTTTTACCTATTTATTATAAATATTAACAGTACAGTTACTTGTATTATTAAAATTAATACTGGGGTAACCTAAAACAGTACGTTGAGATATTTCTCTTTGTAAAATTGATGGGGAATTTGAACTTGAAATAGAAATAGAATCTGCAACAGCAATATCAATTAAACCCATGCCACTAGTAGAGCTGGTAGAACACTCGGATTCATTAGATTTAACACGTTTGTTGTTAGCGTCCAAAGATTTTTCACCAAAAATTTTTCCGGAAATTTTTCTTTTATTTTCTAAAGAATCGTCTATATACCCCTCAGCCACGGTATTTGACCGCCAACCTCCATGTCGCTTTAGCATCAATATATTCGCTCCAGAGTCAGCTAAAAAAGTTGCTGAAGATCTTCGAAAGCAGTGGCCTGTATATTCTTTAGCGTTTGGAAACTCCAAGAACTCAGCAATTTTCTTTGGTGTTGCTCCAAGCCAATGGTATTAATACCCACTGGAAGTCTGGAACATTTGGAGTTTCTGTATGCGATAAACAATCTTTCATGGGTTATGTGTGCTGGACGTAACTGCGCGTACTTTCGGGAAATATTCAAGAAGTTGATGCCGTCAATAGAGCCTTCGCTAATTACAAAGCTTCTTGCAACATTTGTTTTAGTGTTTGGAATGGATATTTTAATTAAAGACTCCGAAATTTCGATATTATTCATATTTAAATATGTGAGTTCTTCTCTGCGACATGCTCCAGAGATTCCCACAATAAGTATGACTTTGTCCAATAAATAGTTCTTATCGTCTGCTTCTTTGACAAACCTTTCTATTTGTTCCTTAGAAAAAACTTTCGACTTTTTGGGTTTATACCCCGTAGATTTTCTTTTCAAAAATGCGATTAGATTTGTAAATGTCTTCATCTCAACATTTTTATTCAAATAAACCATCGTTCGAAGCATTGAGTAAGTAGGTACTCCACAAAGTTGATGGCTTATAGGCATCGGATAATAGTGAAAAATATGCCAAAAAGACTTTTTCTGATAAGTTTTTTACCTTTTTTTCTTCACACCATTTTTTGAATTTTTCGTATGTGCCCTCATACAAACTTCTTGATTTTTGGGGAACAAGGTACACCATTGCCTCATTTGCGGCTTTTTCAATGTCTTACTCCTCTAAATCACTCATTTTTACTTTTATATTTGTCGCAGTTTTTGACAAAAAAATCTTTAGAATTTTTTTTGACAACTGTCGATTTTTTTGACATGAAAGGTGTAACTGAAATATAGGTAATAAAATGTTAGTAAAATTAAGTTTTTTATTATAAAACCTCAGTAGAAAAAATATAGTATACAATTCGTTACGAAACAATGTCTTTTAGTCACTTTGACGTGTTGTCCAACTCGGCTTTGCCTCGTTGGACAATTTTCACGTCGCGTGCCTAAAATACACTCATTTCGCAACTTATTGTATAAATAGCTATTTTATACTTGTTAGGTTTCTATGGCAACGCTTTAGTTCTTCCCAAGGGCGACTGTAAACGCTGCGAATGTTATCCAGTTGGTACCGAACCTGACCTAAACGGAGAAGCCATCTGTGATTCTAGTACCGGTGCTTGCCTTTGCAAAGATCGCGTAATTGGTAAAAATTGTGATCAATGTGAAGAAGGATATTACAACTTGCAAA
The DNA here is from genome assembly GCA_963969555.1 of Polydrusus pterygomalis. NCBI lineage: Eukaryota > Metazoa > Arthropoda > Insecta > Coleoptera > Curculionidae > Polydrusus > Polydrusus pterygomalis. Next base: position 31,019,829 of record OZ018380.1, read on the forward strand.
GTGGCGATGGATGCCAGACTTGCAACTGTGACCCTATTGGTTCCTTGAATCAGACTTGCGATTTGTATAATGGACAGTGTTATTGCAGGCCTGGAGTGACAGGGTAAGGGGCATTAGCGATTTCTATTGGGTTTGACAGGTGTCCGCGGATAGGGTTTACAATAGCACAAATGGACACATTTCGTTTTTCGGGAAAAAGTCATTCTTGATAAAAAGTTTTGCTATCAATTTCCAATTAAAAAAAAAAAACATGATCCGAATGACGCAGCTTCCCTTATCGTACTGCAGTCTGTTGCTTACAATCTTACCCAAACGTTTGAATTTTTGTCTTTGGGTCCGAAACAAAATTGTAAGTGAAAACAGGAATTTTCATAAATTTATCATGTTCTCCGATGATACAACATTTTCAACAAACGGGAAAGTGTCTTCTGCGCATATTAGATACTGTAGCGAAAATAATCTCCGTTTTAGAATTCCTGCAAGAAGACAATAGGTATTACAAAAAAGTAAATGTTTGGTGTGCGATTTCTTATTATGGCATTATTGACCCATACTTATTCGAAAACACGTGTAACCGTAGGAGTTACCTTGAAATGTTGGAAACATTCCTTTCTGACAACCTAGAAGAATTGCCTCTCCAATTTAGAAACGCAATGTTCTTTCAACAAGATGGATGCCATTCGCATTTCGCAATTGAAGTGAGGGAATGGCTTAATAATACATTTGGCCACAGATGGATTGGTCGGAATGTTCCGGTCCTGTGGCCAACAAGAAGTTCCGATTTAACTATTTCAGATGTCAATCTTTGGGGGCGCCTCAAATAATTAGTGTACTCCCGTCCAATTGAGAATGACATAGGTACAGCTTCTAAACAAGCGAACTGTTGAAGCTGTTCAAACAATTTCCATTGTAGAAATTCGAAGAAGTTTTGACCAGATTCGTTTACAGCTGGAAACATGTGTTGAATCTGTAGGGGGAGTGTTTGAATAGCAAATTATGAAATTATTATTTGTTGTTATTTTAAGATTTTTTTATGTTATTTCCGGGATCATTTCATTTGTGAAATTAAAAATACATATTTCTGGTAACACCAAAAATCAGGTTGTGAAAATTTTTGATACCCCTCTGTCATTGATAATGTTTGTATTTCGACCGCTGATGCTGCTATCCAGAAAAAATTCTTTTACCTCTAAAAATTAAAAAAACTAAAAAAATCGAAGATTTATTTTAAATCTCGGGTTTAAATTACAAACGTTATTCTAAATAAGTTTTCCAATTGGCATTTTTGTCAAAACTTTTTATCAAGAATGACTTTTTCCCGAAAAATGAAATTTTTCATCCATTTGTGCGCGTACAATCTGTATAATATTATACTCGTATATCGTACTCGTATACAGGGTACGCCAAACTCAATGGCCCCTTAGAAGTATCTAGACAATGAAACAAGTTAGGAATTTGAAATTTAGGATTTGTCCATAGGAGGTCGTAATCTCCAATTTGAAAATAGTTTTAGCATTGCGGCGTTGCCAGATCTACTCTTACTACATACCAACTTTGTTATTTCAAATGTAATGCCCTGTATATTTTCACATTTTTGGATACCGCTGGACGTTCTAAAACTTTTCTGTATAACCGATAGTATACCTATCTAGAGCCGTTTGACAAATAAAAATTATTTATTAAGAAATTTAGCAACACGCATCCCTCAATAAAAAAATAAGATTTTTCGCAACGTACAATGACAACCGACTGAGATTTTGGCTGTTGTTCCTTAATAGGTTGTTTTGTCATAATATGTCAGGCAAATTAAATTATCTCATACAGGGTGTCTACAACATCATATTCATTTCGTGCAACATAAAAATTGTAGTTATGCAGTAATTTTAAATGGAACACCCTATATTTTAGAGTGGTAACTAAAAGATCCATTAATTCTCTATCTAAAAGTATTATGTAATGTCATACCTAATTTTAGCCGTTTTGGACTTATAAGCAAAAAAACAAAATAATGTAATTAATGTAAATATAATTTCTTATTAGCAGAAGAAGTAGGCTATGACTTCAATCAAAAACGTTTGTCAAAATGTCACTGTCTATTTGGCAAGTAAGCGCTGTACGTACGTTCGTAATCTATTATCTGAATATGGCGAATTCTTATACAAACGAGGAAATTTTAAAACTGTTCTACATTCATGGCGAGTGCAACAGAATTATTAATAGAACATGCAGAACATTTAACGAACACTATCCACACTTAGTCCCAATGAACAAAAAGAAATTTAATAGGATAGAAAATAACTTTAAGAACAATGGTCAAATAAAACAGGAAAGAACCCAAATTAAACCTGTAACAGGTAACGAAGACAATGAAATAAATGTTCTTGCATATTTTGTTGCATTTCCTCATGATACCTGTTACAGGTTTAATTTGGGTTCTTTCCTGCTTTATTTGACCATTGTTCTTAAAGTTATTTTCTATCCTATTGAATTTCTTTTTGTTCATTGGGACTAAGTGTGGATAGTGTTCGTTAAATGTTCTGCATGTTCTATTAATAATTCTGTTGCACTCGCCATGAATGTAGAACAGTTTTAAAATTTCCTCGTTTGTATAAGAATTCGCCATATTCAGATAATAAATTACGAACGTACGTACAGCGCTTACTTGCCAAATAGACAGTCACATTTTGACAAAACGTTTTTGATTGAAGTCATAGCCTACTTCTTCTGCTAATAAGAAATTATATTTACATTAATTACATTATTTTGTTTTTTTGCTTATAAGTCCAAAACGGCTAAAATTAGGTATGACATCACATAATACTTTTAGATAGAGAATTAATGGATCTTTTAGTTACCACTCTAAAATATAGGGTGTTCCATTTAAAATTACTGCATAACTACAATTTTTATGTTGCACGAAATGAATATGATGTTGTAGACACCCTGTATAAGATAATTTAATTTGCCTGACATATTATGACAAAACAACCTATTAAGGAACAACAGCCAAAATCTCAGTCGGTTGTCATTGTCCGTTGCGAAAAATCTTATTTTTTTATTGAGGGATGCGTGTTGCTAAATTTCTTAATAAATAATTTTTATTTGTCAAACGGCTCTAGATAGGTATACTATCGGTTATACAGAAAAGTTTTAGAACGTCCAGCGGTATCCAAAAATGTGAAAATATACATGGCATTATATTTGAAATAACAAAGTTGGTATGTAGTAAGAGTAGATCTGGCAACGCCACAATGTTAAAACTATTTTCAAATTGGAGATCATGACCTCCTATGGACAAATCCTAAATTTCAAATTCCTAACTTGTTTCATTGTCTAGATACTTCTAAGGGGCCATCGAGTTTGGCGTACCCTGTATACGAGTACTACTTATAACATTAAACAGTGGCGCAACCAGAAATTTTGTTCGGGGGGGGGGGCTTTAACTTCTTGCGCCGCAGACGAAAAATTTTTTGGGTGCCACGCCCTTTTTTGGATAAAATACGTATGATTGACGAGAGCGACAGCCCCCTAAAACTTCTGCAATAATACGCCGCTAGCCCTAACGAAATATTTATGAAAAAAAAATTTAGAGATTTTATTTTAATTAGTAAAAATGTATTTAAAATAAGTAACGCATATATTAAGCATACTTATACTAAAACAAAACAAAAACCTTATACAATAAGTTGTAAATAATCACTAATAATACTAATATTAAAGTAAAATTCTTCGTTTTGTTTTTGCCATTTCGTATAGAATTTCTTCCACGGTAATATCAATATCGTGGTTCGCATAATGGTCGATAATTTTTGAAACAAAAAAAATAATAGTAGAATGAAACCCATTGGAAAAGAAAGAGAATATAACAAAAATGAAAGAAAAAATAATTTACGGGCGATCCGAGGTCGGGAAGTGGAAGGGGTGAGTTTTTAAGGCTAGAAAACGATTTATCTCGATTTCCGGGAAAACTACAAGTCCTATGGAAAAACGTGAAATGGCAAAGTTGTAGGTAATAAAAAAAACTACAACTTTTGTATTAACACTTTTTTCACATTACCTCGAAATTTATGTGAAAAATTCAAATAACCAAGTTTTTGTTTTTTTATTTTTATCTTTTACAAAAAAAATTATGTTTTCACGAAATTTACGGTGATAACTTACCTTTTTATGTCCCAAACACACTGTAATTATTTTGATTTAAAATATTTATTTTTTCACCTTATTTTGACTTAATATCGAAAAAGCACCCTTATTTTCAATCGAAAATTCTCACGTCAAAATATCTGCTGTTTTAAAAAAGTCGGTGGGCTTTTTGTTCATTGAAATCTTTACTTTCTGATGGTGTAAAAAAATATATACATTACTATGGTAAATGTTCTCAAAAAATGCAAAGAAACGGAAAAAACTCGAATCCGAAATTTTTTTTTTAAATCATTATGTTCAATTTTGAGCTATTTATTAAAATTTATACTTTAATTACTCAAAAAATGTAAGATTCCATGTTACATTGATAAGCAAAAAAATTAGAAATCCATAAAACATTGAGATCGCAAAAAACATGCGAAAATAGTTCGCGTGACATGAAAAATTGGTTTGCAATTTAAACTAATAGGCTAAGTTTCTAAGCTCGGGGGGGGGGGGGCTGCAGCCCGGCAGCCCCCCCCCCCCCCCCTGGTTGCGCCTATGACATTAAATTTGATTTCTGTTTAAGTCTTCGATGTGATCATTGTGAAGCTAAGAAGTATGGATTCTCATTAGATGGGTGCAAAGACTGCGACTGCGATCGCATTGGTTCAAAGGACATGCAGTGCGACGCTTCTGGCCAATGTCCTTGTCTGGATAATGTCGAAGGCCGAAGATGTAATAGATGCAAAGAGAATAAATATGACAGGCATAGAGGATGCGTAGGTATGATAGCGAAATTAATAATTATAAAAATCACAATTTATAATAGAAAAATTTGCATTGTTGTAAATTGTATCTAGTAACTATTTTATGACTACTGTTACGATCATTATAAGAAATGCAATTGAATCGGTGAGAATAAAAAGAGTACAAGTGCAAATGTTACAGTTTTGGGAAAATGAAAAAAACTCTCTGTAAAGTTTGTTATTAAGGAAAACTACATAGTTTTGCTGTTGATACGGTAATTTTTTATGAAGGTCCAAATGGAAATATTTAAAAAAATACTATTGAAAAAGATTTTATAAAAATAAGCAACTGGTTTAATAAAAACTTATTAACTATAAATTATAACAAAACAACGTACATTTCATTTACTTCATGCAAAAATAATCTTCTAAATATTGGTCCAATAATATGCAATAATAATATTAATATAAAGGAAGGTGAAAATATTAAATATCTAGGAATAATTTTTGATAAACATTTAAAATGGGGTTTACATAGTGACTACATTGTAAAAAAACTAAGAATTCTTATACCAAAATTTAAGCACCTTAAACAATTTTTAAATAAAAAGAATTAGAAATACTTTATTATTCTTTAGTATAAACCCATTTAAATTATGGAATACTAGGATGGGGAGGCATAAATAAGAATTATCTTAATAATATTGAAACTATTCAAAAATACATTTTGAAAATTATTGACGAAAAAGACCACCAATATTCTTCTGATTTACTATTTAAAAATAGCAAAAAAATGGATATTAAACAAATATTTTCTCACAACATGTTAATATGTATATACTTTTAAACATAAAAATAAAATAAATTATATTAATCACACACATGAAACTCGTCATAAAAATACTATTACATATAAAAATAGAGTAAACAAAACAATACCACACAAACATTTTTTAAACATCAATCCATATATTTTTGATACTTATGCTACCACAGTCAATTAAAATAATTAAATCATTAAATAATTATAGAAATAAAATTAAAAATTGGATATTATCTAATCCAAGAGATATATTCAAGAACGTCATTAATACATAATAAATATACCAAGTTATAATAAATAAAATAAATAAATATATATACCCATATATATTATATACATAACGTATTTATATCTTCGTATACTATAGTGATATAAAATATAGTCACATTCGTTTTATATTATAATCTAGTTGTGAGCCTGAATTATGAAATATATTCTTGACAAAAATATTATATTATTTAACTCAAAACAAGTATTTTACTTCTGAGTTCGGAATTGATAGTTTATACAAAAAAAAAATATATATATTAGCATTAAATGTCAAAAAAATATTTGAATAAACTTTTATGATTATTATTATTATTATTGTTACGAGTTTCGTCTGCACACAAAAGTTTTAGTGTATCTTTTTGTACGTCGTTTAAATTAAAAATAAAATTTGTTGGCTCATGAGTTTTCCACTTATACACAAACAACTAACTTGGACTTACACTGTTCTTAATCTCAATCTGCGTATTTTTAAAATACTTGACCAACTTTTTTTTTTTAAATAAACAACGACATGTCAAAACACACTTTTATTATAGTATCAAAACACAGAATAATTAATCTCAATCTCCAGCAGGATTATCATCGTCTTCCGCTGAGAATATTCGTCCCCGCTGAGAATAAGAACAGTACAAGTCCTTGGACTTGTACTGTACTGTTCTTACGCTCAACGCTTACGTCATACGCCTTAATATAGTGATATTCGTACTGTTTTCACACTCATTTGATGCAGCCTTGTATTACAGATAAAATGGCTGTACCAGGTCAAAATGTCCAATTTTGGACTTGTACAGATTAATCTTATTCTCACCGATTCAATTAAAGTAATTAAAATTTTGTTTGGGGCTTTATTTTTGTTAACTCATTTTAAAGAGCGTAGTTTGCAGACACGACAGAATAACAATGTTTATTATTTTGATAATTTTAGACTGCCCCGACTGTTACAACTTGGTCCAAAGTGCTTACAGGTCACACAACAATAAACTAGCGAAACTCAAGGAAATCCTAAATGAAGTAGAACGAAGGCCGACTGTAATTGCGGACGATGATTTCCCTGTAGAACTCGATAAGCTAGAAATTGACATTGACGATCTCCATGAAAAAGTCAAGACAGCCACTGGACAGGATAGTATTATACATCAAGTGCAAGATATTAGAAAACGAGAAAAGGAACTTGCAAGGACTCTGGAGACAGTTAATGAAAACGTTGCAATAATACAAGCTAAAAGTGATAACGCTGATCGAAATAGTGATAACACTGATATAGTCCTCGAGACGGTATGGACTGTTCTAAAAATATATCTTAACCAAATCGATTTTATTTTTCACAAATAGTGAGTACCCCTTTACCTGACAGTTGTGCAACTTATATTAGTTAAACCTATCAGATCTTCACTATTTGTTATAGCAGTCTTCTTGGAACTTTTCCTAATATTCTTTCTTTCTTTATTTTCGCATGTTTAAAGACTTTCTTAATTACAATTTAAATAAAATTATCAAAATCAACTAAGCGTTTTCAAGTGTAAACTAAATTATAATTCTAAGGCTACTGTCTTAAATACTATCCATGTGTAATGAAGCTTGACGACTCTGCCTACGTGCTTATTGGAGTGTAAAGTTGGAGCTGTTGGTTTTGGACAAGAAGAGGCTTCCAGATATTGGGGATATCTATACTTGGTTTACTAAATATATGGGTATTTTGATTCATGCTTCTTTGAATTTTTATTTTCTCCATTGCTCTTTCGTGTCCAAAACCTTGGCTTTTGACCACTGTATATTATGTTGGTTGGTCCATACATGTTCCGCTATACCTGATCTCGAAGTTTCACCTCTTTGAGTATGTTTTAGATGTTCTTTAACTCGTACGGGAAAAGGTCGTTTTGTTTCTCCAATGTACGATTCGCCACACTCGCAAGGGATTTGAGAGATACAATTTTTTGTGTTTTCAGTACGGGGGGGTTACTTTTGTAAGAAAGCTTCTAAAGGTATTTCCGGAATTTGAAGGCTGTTTTGATATTATAGCTTTTGGTTATCCTTCTATTATTTTCATAAATCCCCTTAACATAAGGTATTGTAAGAAATGCTTGCTCCTTATTCGTTTCTGCATTAATTTTTACTTCGCGATTTTTAAGTGTTGAGATGATATTAGTTACAAAGCTTTTAGGGTAACAATTCTATTTTAAATATTTTTTGATATTTGAAATTTCAATATGAAGGTCTTCCGGATTGTTTCAAATGTTAGATGCTCTGTGATAAAGTTTCAATTATGCCCTACGGAGTTTGAATGATTCGATCCGTGATTAAGGTATTGCCCCGTGTGAGTGGGTTTCCTGTACACTGAAGTTTTTATGTTTTCAGCACCGCGTTTGACGAGAACATCGAGAAACGGTAAAGTGAAATGTTTATCTATTTCCATGGTAAATTTAATGGATTGTCTTATACTATTAATATGTTCCAAAAACCGTATCAGCTCTTCGTTGCTGTCTGTTCAGATATTAAAGGTATCATCAACATATATCTAAGCCAAAGTTTAGGTTTAATCTTTGCAGTGTAAATAGCGTGTGACTCAAACCATTCCATGTACAGGTTAGCCACCACCGAAGAGACTGACAAGTTAGTGTCAGTTTCGACGCAGAAAGCTAATACACCAACGTCCCAATAGGGGAATCACTGCCTGTCATCAAGTTACAGTTACAAGAAGACTCAATCCTTTCAGAACGCACTAGTTTACCGCTAGATGGAGTGATGGAACTATTGGAGTGTTGTCTACGTAGTTCCTACTTTCAAGTAAAAGATAGGTTCTATGCCCAGGATGACGGTCTTCCAATGGTTTCATCTCTCTTTCCGATTGTCTACCACCTTCAAACAAAAACAAAGATAATCCGTAATATCAAATTAGCCATCACAAAAGTGTCCTCGTAATGAGTTAGTTTAAGAGCTGTCAGATACAGGGTTCACCATTTTATGACGGCAAATAAAATCGACAATTTTAGGTTTCTCTCAAACATTTCTTCAAACAGAATCTTTTTAATATAATATAACTTAGAAAAGAAAGTTAGTAATGTAAAACTATTATATTTTTGGAGCAGGAATTAATTCCATCGATGTATTTCAAATATTATTATCACAACTGATGAGTTGTTTCTGCATTGCTTCTTATTTTAGCTCGAACAAAATCTCAACGACTTAAAAAGCGGTTTCGAGAGCCAAGCTAAAAAAGCACTAGAAGATGCCTGGGCCAGAAGTAAGCTAGTAGGTCAGCAATCGGAAAAAATGACGGAAATAGCTCAAGAAGCAAGGGAGTTAGCCGACCACTTGGACGTAAAAGCCGATAATCTAGTTCAAACTGCCAAGGATGCTAAAAACAAGTCCGTGGAAGCATACGAAAAAGTGAAGAAAGCTAATTCAGATCAGGTACTTACATGATAATTTTTTATCATTTTACTTTAGCCACTGAACGATGATAACATGGGACTAGTAACCTGCCGTTTTTATTTACAATCTGTTCTTTTTTATTTAGTTAGTTTGCTTGGCTACCTAATCGTATTGCGAAATACACTAGGGATTCTCAACGATCAATTGTGCAGTTACAAATTAAACCTCGATACCACCACAGTGCCTTACGGCTTTACCTTTGTTGTTTGTGTGTAGCTTACGGCATGTTGTTGATAATAAGCTAGAACAAAGTTGGGTAATCCGCGATGTATGTCCCCAGCTAGCAGAAAGGAGAGCGCACGATGTTGAGTGATGTTTGGCAATGTAATTTTTGTCATAAGAGTCACAATTCATATGAGTGAACAGAAGTAAAATATGACTGGCACAGGATTCTAGTAACCTTGCGCTAAGCTTCCTCACTATTACTGAGCTAATTTTTTTATGTACCTTCCTATATTGTATAAGTACATTTTGTAAAATCTGCCAAAATAAATCATTGTATGTCCAGAACTGTAAAACTGCTAATTCTTTGGTAGGTATCTAGTTAAAACAACTGTTAGAAAATCCTATTAAGTTGTCACGTTCGTATATAAAAATGTAAAACGTCTATTTTAGAGCCTTATAAATGAAAATACTAGACAACTAAATAAAGATTTAGCTAACGCAGAAGTTAAACTTAACAGAACTAAAGATTGGACCGTGGATGTCAGCGATAAAGCTAGAGATGTCAAAGAAAAAGCTCTAGAATTATTAAACGAAGTCAATAATTTATTAATACCATCAGTCAATATCCCCACTCTTGGAACGCGATCAAATACCTACAAAACTAAAGCCGAAGAGTTAAAAATGAGAGCTGAAAACTTATTTCAAAATAGGTAGGTATAGAAATATAACACAAAATTGACATAAACGCTAACCAGATGTTTATTTTTAGTGAAGAATTAAGAAAATCTATTGAAGAAAAGAATGATGAAGGAGCAGAATTATTGGAAAGAGCTTTCGATCAACAAAGTGAAACTGCTGGTTTATTAAGTGACATTCATGAAGCAAACAATACTGTAGTAAATACAATTGATAGATGGAATAAATATCTAAATGACACAGAAAATATTTATAAGGATCTTAAAGGTAATAACTGACTGTAAAGGCTTCAATAATTCGAGATAAATATATTGGTATATATAAATACTGCCATTCGGAAAAACTTTTATCTAAAACTTTAGCAAGCTAAATAGATTGGTGATGGTAAAAGTATAACCATTTAAAATAACGATATGTTTTTGACCTAACGCTTAGGAAATATTTAAGATGTGTTCAGAATTATTTCAGTGAAACTATTTAACCCGACAATAAATATTAATAGTATTACAAAATATTAATACCTATACTGGGTGTTTCTCAAAAGAGGTTCAGCCCTATAACTTTTTTATATTTACAGATATTCAAATGAAATTTTGAGATTATGCATATGAGATGAGTCTGCATTTGTTGGCATTTGTTAACACTTCCGGTTTGACCGGAAGTGACCTTGACTTTGATATTTTAAATGGGACATCTTGTCTATTTTTACTTATTTGGATTCAGCATAACTATATGAGTGAAATGACACCTTACTTGTCATTTTTTGACGTGTTCTAACATTTTTATATTTAATTTTTATTTTCAATCTAGAGTGCTAAAAATTAATTAAATCTGTTAATTTATAGTCAAGTAGTAGGTATGTGATATATTATTATATACAATTTTAATTTAAAACCATATTGGTTTTCAAAACTGTAATGTATCACCAATTCATTTATATATTTAAAACCTTAAATATCGCACGCGCCCAAATTTATATTTCCGCGCCTGTCTGTTATTAGCTATAGGTTAGTACGCATTGGGTAGTACGTACCTTTACACGCGGTACAATTGTAATTGTAAGTCTGAATGTGCGAATATAATTAGTGACCGAAATCTTCGTTTTATTTATTCCCTTCGGACATTACAAAAACCATTGTTTTACAAAGCCGCCTTTATATTTCTTGAGAAAAGACGGGGCGGCAATAATGCATAACGCTTTTAAATTTGCGATTGGGACTTAAGGAACATTTTTTCGTGTCAATTTTGAAATAGCATAGGAGTGTATGGTATCAAATTGTTGGAAAAAAATGCTCGTTTTAAATATCCTAGTGAACTACCATCGTTCCATTTGGAAAAATGGAGTAAACGCCAAGAAAACAAAATTTAATTTTTTAAACGCTTGTCAAACTTAGAAAGTCAATTATTATGACAGTTTTAATTTTCATATACCTACTACTTGACCAAAAATTAACAGATTTAATTAATTTGTAGCACTCTAGATTGAAAATAAAAAATAAACATAAAAATGTTATAACACGTCAAAAAATGTAAGGTGTCATTTCACTTAGAATGTTATGCTGGATCCCAATAAGTAAGAATATACAAGATGTCCCATTTAAAATACCAAGGTCAAGGTCATTTCCGCTTAAACCGGAAGTGCTAACAAATTGAAAATTATGCCAATAAATGCAGACTCATCTCTTATGCATAATCTTAAAATTTCATTTTAATAATATCTATAAATACAGAAAAGTTATAGGGGTGAACGTCTTTTGAGAAACACCTGGTATATTAAGTATTAATAATATCAAGTTCCAAATTATCTTAAATTATTGTCTGTAATAAAAGATTGATATTTTCTCCACTCGCACTACCTTTGTTCTAACCGTTTTTTAGAATTGCTCCATAAAATATCTGCATTTTTGGTTCTTAAGATTTTCCATAAATAAATTCACTACTCTTGTTGGTTGAAATATCCATAATGCATTAGATTAAATAGATATTTTTGTTTCTAAAACATTTTTTTTTTTTAGATTTTGATTCTTTTACACAAAAATCAAAAAAAGAAGCTGAAGCAGCATTACAAACAATACCGGAGATCGAAGAGATCATTTATGAAATTATTGCACAAACTAGAGAAGCTCAAGGCGCTTTGGAAGAAGCCGCAGAAAATGCCAATAATGCATTAAAAAAAGCTTTGCAGGCCAAAGAACTGGAAGACGATGCTTCGGAACAGGTATGTATAATATTTTTCCGTTATATTGCACATTGGCATTTATAATTATTAATTCACATTGTCAGGAGGTGTACATACCTTATCAAAGACTTAATATGAAGAACAAACTACTGTTAGTATTATGTTAATAGAATAAATGTATCTATTCTAGCTCCAAAAGATTTTAAGCAATGCTACCGATCTTAACAATGGGACCACTCAACTATTAAATGAAGCCGATGACATGATTCTACGGGCGGATGATTCGGAGAGAAAGCTTAATGAATTGCTGGAAATGACCAAAAGTAATGATTCAATGGTTGTACAAGCTAAAGAAAAGGTAGGTTTTTATTATCTAATTTGGAATCAATTTATTAAGCAAGACTTTGCTAAAAACCCTAGCTATGATGCAACCCTCTATACAGAGGGGGTGTTACAAATTCGAAGTAATAGCATTGCTATCTATATATACACGGTGTCCGGAAAATACGTGTACAACGTTTGACGACAGACTCCTAACGTCAAAATAGGTCGATCTAAGCCGACTTAGTTATATCCAAAATTGTCTCGTTTAGCCGGTAGAGGGCGTCAAAAATTTGTAAAAATATTGGTTTTTCCTAAATTACGTGAAAACCTGCTAATCGATTTTAATGATTTTTAGTATGTAGACTAGTACTATAAAATGACGTTTTCTAGTAGTATAATAGTCATCGGCTGTAAATAAGTGGAAGTGTTATAAAAGTGATATAATACGTCAACATTTCTCCTAATTTTGTATATGAACGGCGTTATGACAACCCAGATATTTTTGTAGAGTGACTGGATGTATTTGGAAGCTATTTTACCTCTTTAATATTTTTCGTTGAATGAGCTGTTTTGCCAGCAGAAAATATTTACAATTACCTGCATACATCAATTATTAACAATAAAAATAAAACAAAGTACAACAAAGTTGAAAGTATGTATTGTAAGAAACTAAGTAAAACAAAAACATTACTTAAGCAAATTTGTAAAATGACCGCCATCTTGCTGAATACACTTATTAACACTCCTTAAAAAATTATATTGGACCCTATCTAATGTCTCGGGGTTATTAAAATGGTTGCCTGCATTTAAAATCCGCTGCAATAAATCATCGCGTGTGTTTACCGGAGTGTTGTAAACTTCTATTTTAATAGTAATAATAATAATAATAATTTGTCAATAATTGTAAAAATTATTAAATGCCATAGCAACAAGGTCACTTAAAAAATTATTGTTACAGGTAATTTGATTTTAATATTATTACTAATAATACTAAATATTGTAAACATTTTCCTCTGGCAAAACAGCTAATTTAACGAAAAATATTAAAGAGGTAAAATAGCTTCCAAATACATCCAGGCACTCTACAAAAATATCTGGGTTGTCATAACGCCGTTCATATAAAAAATTAGGAGAAATGTTGACGTATTATATCACTTTTATAACACTTCCACTTATTTACAGCCGGTGACTATACTACTAGAAAACGTCATTATATAGTATTAGTCTACATACTAAAAATCATTAAAATCGATTAGCAGGTTTTCACGTAATTTAGGAAAAACCAATATTTTTACAAATTTTTGACGCCCTCTACCGGCTAAACGAGACAATTTTAGATATAACAAAGTCGGCTTAGATCGACCTATTTTGACGTCATGAGTCTGTCGTCAAACGTTGTACACGTATTTTCCGGACACCCTGTATATCTATCTAACTATAAGAGATAGAGAATTGGTTAAATTAAGGCAAAGTTGCGCATTTTAGTGTTTAATAATAAGCTAAAAAAAAATTTTTAAATTCCTATTACTTCCGGAGATATCCGAAATAAACTGAAAAAATCATTTTTGGTTTTTATTCATTTGTGGCCTTATTACTAGTGATTTAAAAAAACCAAAAGGACATTTTTATTGCACTTTTTTATGCTCTTCAAGAAAATAATTTTATTTTTTAGATACGACGTTTCGTTTTTTTAGATACCAACATGAACAATAATCTTTTAAATACGGACCTGCACTTTTTATTGCATTTTTGAGTAGCTTTTGACGGTCCAAAACCAATAATGTATTACACTTGTCAGTAACTTATTTGCTGTAGGAGTTATTTAAAGTTTTTTTAAAATTAAAGAGTAGGCAATAGTAGGCATTGACATTAAAACATAGAGATTGTTTGACCCTGAAAAATATTAATATTTGGATCAATTCCATTTTTTTTAACTTGATTTTTTTAACCTTAGTAAGTAGGCCCTATAGTAAGTTACTGCTTTTTAGGTTGGCAATGCTGGCAAAGACACAAACATTGTATCCAAGAAAGTAGAGGACCTGTTAGTAGGAGTTCAAGAGATAATTGAGGAACTACAAAATTCTCCTAGTATAAGCGATAACGATTTGGATCGACTGGAAGAAGAAATTGTAAAAACGGAAGAGCAAATTAAAAAAGCTAAATTGGAAGAAACATTGACAAGGTTACAAGACGAACATAGTGCTCAAGATGTTCTAATTGACGATTATAAGGAACAAATTATCAAAATGCAACGGGATGTTGATAATATTGAGCAGATTGTTAAGGCGCTTCCGGATGGATGTTTTAGACGGGTACAATTAGAACCATAAACAACTAAATTTTTTAAAATTTTTATTAAAAGTAATACGTCTATAAAATCTTAACAAGCTCCTGATCAATAAAATAATAGGAGATACCGGATCAGATCTAGTTGACACACTGGTATAGGATGTCATGATTCGTACAGAAAACACCTTGGAATGCATAGGCATCACGTCCCTCCTCCCTTCCTCGCAATAGCTGGGTTTTCAGAGACGATCTGTTTAAACTTCCGGTTTTACCGGAGGGTGTCACAATCTTGCTTATTTTAAATGGAGCATAATACATAAAATTCTTTTCCTTACTTCATTTCCAAAAATGTTTATTAAACGCTTTTGTATCCTTCTATGCCTTTCTTAGAATAATAAGATATTCCCAAATTTTGACCTATTACAGCTTGTCGCCTAAAATCGACTAACAAACGAGTGAAACTCGAATATGAATTGTCGGAAAATGAAATTTTAGATAAAAGGAACTGGACATGTACCCATTTTATTATCTTTATCAAAAATCTAAAACTATTCTAGTTTGGTATAGAGATACCCGATGTATTGAATAAACCAGCAATGTTATAAAATAATTAAGTTTTTAATTTTATTCCCTGTACCTATATAAAATTTAATTTTCCAACAATTCATTATCGAGCACAGGAATATCTAATTACACAGCCGGAATTTCGAGTTTCCCGTTTTGATCTTTGAAAAAAATAATTAATTTTAGAAAACAATTTTTTTCCAGAAAAAGATAGAGATACAAGAACTTTTAATAAAAGTTATTGGAAATGAAAAAAAGAACACAAAAATAATATTAGGTATACATTGTGCTAAAAATAAGCAAGTTTGAGTTAACTTCCGGTATAACCGGAAGTTGTAAATGGTCGTTGTTATTTCATTTAAAGAAAGCTGCTCCAAAAACCGCATTATCTAACTTTGCAGGATTCAAATCGCATGATTGCCTGAAATATTCTTATGGAGGTCACCCTAGGCACCCTGTATATTGTCTATATTATTTGTAAAATCACCGGCACATAGTAAGATGTCGCACAATTTATTTCGTACATTACATACCTACAGTAAGTACATACTAACATTTATAATAAATTGTGAAAAATTCTGTATTCGGTGTCCACTATCTATACATGTATAATATTTTGTTATAGTGTGGATTAAGGGTGAGATTACAGAAAACGCATACCTGCAACTTTACCGATCTACAAATATGGCTGACTTGCAGACGCAAAATAATTTTCAGAAATTTGACATTCCAAAAACGATTAGCAAATCCGCCATTTTTACTATAGTTAAACCGTTTTACTACTTCTGGTTTATTGATATGGACTGCCAAATAGGTGAAATATGCTTAAATCCCATGCAATAATGAATTAACGTTCCCTTGTTTCTTTTTATATAAAAATCGGATACAAATTGTAAATAAACATCGTCAGTCCAATTCCCAAAATATAGGTTAGTTTTTAACAAATTTTATATATTTTGCAAGTCTGTAAGACCTTCCAACCTTCTGAAAATTTGCAGATTCAAAGTATGATAAACCTTTTCTGGAATTCTAATTTTATCATTTGCTTCTGCAAACTGCTACTTGCAGCTGCAGATGTCAGATGTAGAGCTTCTTTAATCTCACCTTAAGTCCGTTAAAAAATGCATTAAAAGTAATACTTATTTATTGTCAGGAAACAATTATCAATTTCAATTGTTTGATTTTTATTATCTTCCACAAGTATTTTTATTAATTTGTTGATACTACACTCTATAGTACTTAAGAGCAATAAGTACTTAGAATAGAATATAACATGCTCGAAAAAATTAGAGAAACACTAATTTTTACAATGTACCGTGCGTTCAATTTATCTTGATAAGATTTTGATTCACTGTAACTTTTTTGTTTTTAAAGATATGAAAGTAAACAAAAAAACAAAATGTAGGGTTGGTTGCCAAGTTTTTTCCTAAGTTACATATAAAACAAAACACTATCAATTTTTTGACATATGTCTACTTTATGTTTTTTTAAACGGAACACCCTGTATATTTTTACATTTTTAAATTTCACATAAAATTGTAATTATTTTTTATTAAATGCATTTATAGTCTATACTTCATAGTTTCCGAGATATTGACTCTCGAAAAGTGACATTTTTGAACTTTTACAGCTTCTAACTTTCTGACAGTACGTCTTAGAGCAAAACGGCTTACATGTCCCTATCCTCAATTTTTATTATCTTCCCAAAAAAATCAATTTCCAGTTAAACCGGAACAACTATATTTCCTGCTTTCGAGTTACAAGTTGATTTTTTTAGGAAGATAATAAAAATTTAAGATAGGGATACGTAAGCCGTTTTGCTCTAAGACGTACTGTTAGAAAGTTAGAAGCTGTAAAAGTTCCAAAATTTCACTTTTCGAGAGTCAATATCTCGGCAACTATGAAGTATAGACTAATAATGCATTTAATAAAAAATAATTACAATTTTATGTGGAATTTAAAAATGTAAAAATATACAGGGTGTTCCATTTAAAAAAACATAAGGTAGACTTATATGTCAGAAAATTGATAGTGTTTTGTTTTATATGTAACTTAGGAAAAAACTTGGCAACCAACCCTACATTTTGTTTTTTTGTTTACCTTCATATCTTTAAAAACAAAAAAGTTACAGTGAATCAAAATGTTATCAAGATAAATTGAACGCACGGTACCTACATAAAATTTTAATAAAAATATAAGGCCGCTTAGAAGATTTTTGTAAGAATCATAATTATTTCTAAATTATTATTCATTTTATTTATCTTTATAAGTTAGAGTCTATCGGGAGAAATGGAAACGATTTTTGCAAACTTTATTTTAAAATTATGTAGAAAAGGTATAAATGAAAATTTTAAGTTTTCCTGGGCTTGACGGTTACTTTTCAACTTGGTTGGTTAGAATGTACCCAGCAAAACATGAAAATTTTAGTTAAAGTAGTAGAAAAGATTTTTTTTAGTGTGTTTTCATTTACCCCATATATATTTCCATTTACCGATTACATTGGGGTAAATGAAAACAGCGTGGTTTTCGCCATAAATATCAGTTAAATTCACTGCGGGTTAAGTGAAAACATTTCTTATACCTTCTTCCGTAGTGATGATAAAAAAAATTTTTAATAAGAACAGTTTATTTATGAAAAGTACAAAAAAATAACACAAAAAATAGCTTCTTAACTTGAGGAATAAATGTGAATAAAACGTAAGGTAACTTTAGTACATTTTGAGTCTTTTAGTGATAAATATATAAAAATAGGTCCTTAACAACAACGGTACTCTGAGATATTGGGGAAAAAATGTCGACCTCGCGTAATATTTGCTGGTTTTACATTACCTAATATTCGGTCAAAAGTAATAATAAGGAAAGTATCAAAGGAAACATGTTTCCATTAACCCCAAACATGTGTTTGCATTAACCCCACCGCGGTATGATGAATGGGGTAAATGGAAACACCTCGTAGTTTTCATCCCAGCAATATTATTGACCTAACCCCAAAAAAAACACGTACAACCATACAATTTATTTACCGTAATACATATAAAGACTAACAATATTAACATATTTTAAAACGAAAAAAAATTATTTGTTTGCCTCGGCAAAACTGTGCGTCAAATTGTATTGTAGTAAATAGTTTAAATCGACTTACCGTCACGTTAAACGCTTACCGCCATCACAAACTATGATAAGCTACTAGCAGTGTTGCCACTACAATCAACAGGCATACTTCAGAAAAAAAAGCGGGATGTTTGAGTATAGAGTTAAGGCTGTTTTCATTTACCCCTAGTTTACATTTCCCCCGATTGACCCTATACAAAAACAATAAAACTCTCTAATTTGGTTGAGCTTTGTAGATTAGTTATTTATACTGCCAAATATGCATTTAGAGTTTGTTTTTACCTTTATACCAAAGATGAATCATATATTATTTGTTAAACATATAGGTGCGCATAACTAGTTATAATTTATTTTGTAAATAATTCGTTTCTTTGTAGTCAAGTAAACATATTATTGGTAATATTTAAATGAACTTTGTATCAGTGTTATCTTGATAAGGTGGTTTCACGAATTGACTGTTTTATTTGCAAAGAAAGGATATGTTTCTACATTTTCTGCCTACTATTAACGACCGGTATATTACAGATCAAACCGTTACCGTACCTGAATAAAAATGCTACAATATCTGTTATGCTAGTACTAAACTTGTCAGTATGTCCCTACAGTATGTAAGCAAGTATAAAGAAATAAAAATTGTAATTTTTTATTGTTTTTCACTTATATCGAACCGTCAGTTTTGGGGATAGACTTACTATAGAACTGCTATAGAATATGGCAATGCAGAGCATTTTTTTTAATTCAATTTTTTCAACTAATATTATTTTATATAAATAAAATTTAATTTAAATTACATTCACGGCATTTTTCACTATGATTCACTTCGCTCGAATAGCAATGAATGAAAGCAAATTGACAAGGAATTAAAAACACATAGATTTCAGATTTGACGTATATGCACAATAGCCATTAACCTATTATTGTTCCCTACCTACCGATGTAGGTAGGTACTCAAGAAAACGCCGGCGACGAATTTACACGCCATTAGTAGCTACCCTTTTCGAAATGCAGGTGAGGGCGACCAATTACATCCGTCCGTAAAAACGGGTCGTGACGTCACGAAGTATAATTCGTGTGTGACATCCACGAAATAGGTTATAGGTTGGCAATAAATTGAACGACGTTGAGAATTCCACCTTAAAACAACAATACAATAACAATAACACACGGCAATCCAAATGCAAACTCGGTAGCTCGGCCACCGGTCAGGATGACGGATGACGGAAAAGTCATACTTCCTGGCGTCATCGGGCTTGGCGCGCTTAAAAGGTCGATTAAAATGCTTTTGACACGCGCGAAACTTTAAAGAATCTTTACCATGTTATTAATGATTTTTAAGGAGTGATAATTGGGGAATATTTTTTTTAGGTCTAACTAAATCATAGGTACCTATTATTGAAAAAAAAAAATTGGAAAGTTCCCTATTATTAAGGTAAATTGTCTATGTTCCAGTGACGCATGCGTATTTGTTAGGTAATATAAGTACTATAGGTACTAATGGGTATCCCCCTTTATATAATATAACAAAAAATGAAATGTGGTGAAAATGTTAGATCTACCGCCTGTTATTGAAAACAAATTTATATTTATTGTATTCGATGCATTTAAGTAAAAAATAATATACTTAATATATGTGTGTTTTTTAAAATTTTCTACAATCTGTTTGAAGAGTATCATCTTGCCAACTTCGCCTGAAAGCCCCGTTACTGTATAACCAGGTCGCACCCAAAAAAACAGGTTTTAAGGGAAATTGACAGTTGTCGTAATTCTTAGATTCTCTTAAAAATTCTATTCATTTTTGGGCTGTATGGGGTAGCTCTATTTACTCTATTAAAAAACGCCTGCTTGATACAGTATATTTCCGCCATTTAAATTATTTTTTTAAAAAAAGTCCGCTAATGAACCAGTGGATATTTCAACACCATCAATGATTTTAAGGGTTAGTTGTATTAAGCCAATAGTAATGTATTCCCCTGCTCTATAGGTTTCATAAAAATACGCTCTTTTATGGTATGCTTATGAATAAGTTGTCGACCACGAAATGACCAAATAGCTACATTATTGCTATTCTTTAAATCTACA
This sequence comes from Polydrusus pterygomalis, assembly GCA_963969555.1. NCBI lineage: Eukaryota > Metazoa > Arthropoda > Insecta > Coleoptera > Curculionidae > Polydrusus > Polydrusus pterygomalis. The sequence continues at coordinate 31,040,632 of OZ018380.1, forward strand.
TCCTTCTCCATTCCTGTTGCCTTAATTCGTTGAATTGTTGAACAAGAAACTCCCAAAGCATCGGAAATTCTATAAAACAGATAACATTACATAACGTTTTGTTTAAATTTAAATTTGAAAATTTTTTTTTTGCTATGAAATGGGTTTATGCAATACTTAACTAAATTTTAAAATGCAGTTAGTCTAATTTAAAATAAATATTTTAAATAAATTGACACAAATGAGTAAAAAAAAGTGACAATAAGTTGAATTTTGACAAAATGAAAAAGAATTTACACATAAATTTTTAAATAAAAATTTGGGAATAGACTCAAAATATGATGAGAAGCTAAGTATAATATTTTCTTATTACTTCTTTATATACAAAGTGACCATTAAAGTACACATCATATGGGATTTTTCTTATTAATAAATTTATTCGAAATTTGACTTTGTCATCATTTGCTTCGATCGAGATGAAAATTAAGCAAAAAAATAGTAGTCACGTGATTCGCATTAAGTATCTGTCAAATTTTAATTATTTCCAAAAAATAATTTAAAAGTGGGGTTATTTCTGAAAGTATTGAAAAAAGTTATTAGAAAAAGTTTTTTCAAATGCAGTTTCTAGCCCATATGCAAAATTTTAGCTGCATAAGATAATTTTGATTTTTTATCCATATTTTGTAAACCACTTTTGCAAAATAAGATTCAACGCAACCTACTTAAAACTTTTTAGTTTTGACAATGCTTTATTTCAGATACATTTTCTTTAAAGTAGTGCCATATTAAATGTGTGTTTTTCTACAAAATCAAAATTGGGCTATTAAAATTTGGTCGCATTTGATGTAAAGTTTATTTGTTTTTGACCCTGTGTAAGGTAACTTCATAATATAAGTATTTTTGAAAACGTATTTTGTGTCTCAAAGTAATACACCTTAATATTAAGACGAAAAAGAACACAGTGTCATCAGTAAAGTGTTTATTAAGGGGAAAATAAATTTTAGTGGTGGGTAAAAAATTTCAGCGGCATAAGATAATTTTGCATATAGGCTAGAAACTGCATTTAAAATAACTTTTTCTAATAACTTTTTTCGATATTTTCAGAAATAACCCCACTTTTAATTTATTTTTTGGAAAAAATTAAAATTTGACAGATGCGACTAATCTGAATCACGTGACTACTATTTTTTTGCTTAATTTTCATCTCGATCGAAGCAGAACTTGATGCCAAAGTCAAATTTCGAATAAAGCTATTAATAAAAAAAAATCCCATATGATGAGGACTTTACTGGTCACACTGTATTTAAAAAAAATCACACTTTTGCCAGTTTGAAACTTTTAAATGGCATTTAACAGGCGTAACGCACGTCACAAGTCAGAAGTTTTAAGCTTTTGTTTTCTTTTTGTTTATGCTGAACCTAATGCCAAAAACAGATTTACCAAAAAAATGCATAAAAAAGTTCTCCGTATGGTGCAGACTTTTCCGCGAACACTGTATACATATTACAATACATTAAGGTAATGAACAGCATTAATCATATTATACACAAACAAAAAATTTAAATTAAGATACATACAAGCAGTGTTTTATCGCAATATGTCAAAATTCATACCTGAAAAGTTTATATTTTCTAAATATTCCTTAGCCTTAGAAAGCATATTCAGGAAGAATTCTTTCTATAATATTTTTAAATTTTTTTGGCTGAAGGCATTTAATTGATTCCGGTAGCCGGTAGAGGATTAAAAAGATCAATGTTTGGTGAGTTCTTTAAACGATTTTTCCAGTTTATATTTGGGTTTTCTAATCAGGACTGCTGATCCAGTGCCATAATTATGAAAGTTGGAATTCTGATTAAATTGAACTATGTATTTCAATCAGCTGATGTACGATAGTACGATTAATGGAAGCGAAAATGTCAATATTCTCGAATGGATAAAATAAGGTTTACAGAGGTCTCGATGCCCTGCACGCACAGTTGCTTGAACATACCTTTTTTGTAATTTAAAAATACTCCACAGGTTGTACTCCGTATGCAATGTGAGCATGAAAAAGTGTATAATACACCGTCAAAACAGACTCTTGGCCAATTAATGATTTAAGCATTCTCATCACGAATATAGTTGAGGACAACCTGCCCTGTTATGACCGAATGTGGGCCCCCAATTTAATCCACTGTTCAATGTAAGACCCAGTATTTTAGCCATTGAACTGTCCACTACGCCTGAGTCTTTTCCATATTCAATTTTAGATTATTCTGAGTAAACCACTCATCCGCTTTATGTTTTAGATCATTACCTTTGTTTTTTTTTTAAATTCATTAATGGTTGTCACAACTGCATGGTCAGTGATGTATTGTGCGCAAAACAAATGCACCCATGAGGAGAAATATGTAAGAATAGGTCATTCATATAAATTATAAAGAGAAGCGGACCCACAATAGATCCTTGGGGTATCCCATGCACTATTCACCAAACTTAAGTGTCCACTACAAAGACCGTTGACGCTCGGCTTTTCACCAGGATAAATAATTTTAATAATAATACGTACACGAAAATGGGGCGATATGTAACGAAATAAATTGCAGATTAGTAGGGTGTCAATCCACAGTATGATCGCAGACCAAAGATCAACATTAAAAAAGGGAGGTCAATTAATTGTTACTCATAATTGTCGCAGGAGTAATGATAACAGAAGGTAAAACGGAATTACTTATTTTTGTCGCAGACATAATTGGAAATTCCTGGGAAATGCGTCACCATTCTGTCACAGCGCAGACAGATGTTGGTGCAAATGGGCTAAATTATGGGAGACAGATCACCTCTTACACTTAAGATATGAAATGTAATAAGTAGGTACCGTGCGAGCATAAATTATTTGCATCAAAGAGGGCTTGGATTAAAAAACGTAGGGCTTGGTTTAGATCACAATGATATGGGGACAATATTATATCTAACCAAATCTAGGTTAAAATTTTGTCAAATTCATAATATTACATGATATGCCAACCTAGTGAGTAATAAAATAAGTAGACAAATACAAATTTAATTTTCTTGTTTACAAAATAAATAAAGTAAGAATATACAAAAAGAAAAAGAAAAATAATTACATAATTTGCTGAAATTGCTCTGAAATGCTCCAAGCATAAATTCATACGTCTCTTCATATTTTCGAAAGTTTCGAAATGTTACCACATTCTTGGATAATCCTTGTATTTCTTGGAATACTTGCAGTTTATAAGGAAATAAATTTAGCTGCTTCTTAAGAATAGTCCTGCATGTTCCATAAGATCTTACCACTTCTTGGGACAGGCGTCTTATATAATTTGTTGGCGTATTTTGCATTATTTCACAAACGTTTGCAATAAGTTCTTCTGTTCCCACAGATGGTCTTTCTGCTCCTTTTTTGTGTATAGAACCTGTTTCCCTAAACATCACAGCCACGGTTTTTTTCAGGCAATGATAAAAATCCCTAGCAATAAAAGCAACGTTAGGAAAATGTTTGTGAAAATCGTAAATACACAAACCCGGATTGTATTGCCACTCACCGTTTACTCTAACCCCGTTTCGAAAATACGCTTGAACCATGAATGTTTTGTGCCGTTCCGTTAAGCCCACTGTGTGAATTGTTCAAGAAATTGGAAAAATTTGCGATTAATCAAATTACTTGTAACGACTGACAAAGGGTGCTGATTGATTTTTAATTCAGGTAGTAAGTGACACCCAACAGGTATTATTAAGCTCTACGGCTAAGCATTACGTCCTTAGATGCAAGGCCCTCTTTGATGCAAATAATTTTTGCTCGCACGGTATTTATTAAATTCTTTGTTTTTTAAGGTATTGTGATTAACTTGTTCATAAATTATATATGGCCTAAATGCTTTTAAAATAGATTCTTTGTTTTTATAACTTCTTTGAATTTCATTTCCTGGCAGCGGAATAAGATTTAAGCTAGAAAATCTTAAAATTTGACATAAATTTACCGGTCTACCAAACTTTAAAAGAACCTGGAAATAAACACAACGTAGAGAGGAGTGCATCACAATTCACAATATTTGACGATTACAGCCAGAGTGACGAATTTCTTCAGGTGATTAACATATCTGGGGATGGTCGGTTTCCATATTTATGATTTATGAGCATAATAGGGCAGCAAATATTATCATGTAAATACGTAGATTTAATAAAATAATGGTTAAACATTCACCCTCAACACACATTCAAGCCTTTCGTTTTTGTCAACATAAACAAAAAACAAATAAGATAGCAATTAGCAAATACAAAAACAAATTGAGTTCAACAATCACATCGTAGAAACATTCACACGATCCTTGACTTTGCACACGGCGTTTCGAGAAAAATCTCGGTTGAATCGATTCAATTCGATGTTGTTCTATTGTGTGATGTGGTGCCGTGGTGGTGCTGTGTGCACCTGCAAGCGGTACTGTTGCACGCGGTACTACATTGTGTAAATCGCGCTATTTAACTTTGGATTTGCTGTAGCGGAGACAAGTTCACAAGTTGTTCTACTCAACCCAACTAAACTAAACCGAAAGCGAAGCGAATAGAAATTTTCAAAGCCAGAGGCGATATTGACGTCATAATTATAAACTTAGATAAGCGACATGGCGGAAGATAAAAGTAAGTAGAATTAATTTTTGTATTTTTGGTTGTCTATAACTGGGTTAAGGAGTTTTATTTTCATTTTTATGATATCTATATAAATTTAAAATTATATGATTTACTGAAACTGAGATATTGTACGATTTTTTGACAATTACAAAATATTAATAAATAATATAAATTGTTGCGAATTTTTAAAAAGAAAAACATTTTTTGAGAAGGAAATTTGTCAAAACTGTTTGATGTATTTATTGGTTCATTGTTTTTGTAATAATAATATTTATTTTGATGCCCCTCTACAATCCAAAATGTAATTTCTGACGAGGTTGTCATTTTTTTATTGGATAATTACCATTTTTTTTGAAAATATTGTATAGACCTTAGGAACTTTTTTAAACAATAACTTTAGAATTTAATGAAATCCGTGCAATGCGATGTAATGTGTGGGGGAGATGCCCGAAGTTTTTGAGAGCTCCGATTTTCCAGAACTGTTAAAAGTTTTTTTTTAGAATGTTCTGAAATTTAAGAACGCTTTTGAAATCTTTACTGTCATTTTTGTGTTTTTCCAATAAATTTTTCGAATTATCTTTTTCTTTTATATATTTGTGGTATACCTTAGAATGGGTAATGGGCGAATTTTTAAAAAGAAAAACGTTATTTGAGAAGGAAATTTGTCAAAATTGTTTGGTGTATTTATTGGTTCATTGTTTTTGTAATATGATTTATTTTGATGCCCCTCTACAATCCAAAATGTAATTTTTGACGAGGTTGGCATTTTTTTTATTGGATAATTACGATTTTTTTGAAAATATTGTATAGAACTTAGGAAATTTTTTAAGCAATAACTTTAGCATTTAATGAAATCCGCGAAATGCCTATGTGCAGGTCTGACGAGGGAGGGGGGGGGGGAGATTTTCCCCATGCCCTAAGTTTTTGAGGGCCCCTATTTTCCGGAACTGTTAGAAACATTTTTTTTATATTGTTCTGAAATTTAATAATGCTTTTTAATCATTTTTGTGTTTTTCCAATAAATTTTTCAAATTACATTTTTATTTTATATATTAGTGGTATGCCTTAGAATGGGTAAAAATGCAAATGTTTGCAGATAATACTCTTATTTATATTAGTGGTAAAAGTTTTTTGAAAGTTTAGCAATTTTAAAAGACTAGGTTTAAATTTAAAATTGCATTCAAAAAAAATTGTCGGTATACAGATACAATACTAATTTATACTACACTTTTTATATTGTTTTACAATTTTTTTTTATTGCGGATGAAGGTGTAATAAAAAGATTACAAACTTGACAAAATAAAGCAATACGAATTTTACCTAGGATGGATATGAGTATATTATTAAACAGTGTGTCCATAGAGTTAGGAAGAAGAAAAACTTTATTATTAGTTGGTAAAGAAGAAAAAGTCATTCCTTATAAAAACGTCTGCTTGTGCTTAAGCTATAATTCCGAATATCAGGTTTGCGATTACTATACAGTATACAGGGTGCGTCAAACAACATTTTCGGTTTTTTTGGATCTTATTTTTTCCATTCCTTGATTTATTAAATGAATTTTGCTAGCGTTGGAACTACAATTTCAACTATTAGATTGCGATTACTATACAGGGTTCGTCAGAAACAACAAGTTTTGTTTTTTGGATTTTTTTTTTTAATTCCAATTTTTCAATTTCTTTTGATGATTGGCTTTGGATACCAATGGATTGAAAGGTACCTATGGTCCAAATCATTGGCGCGTCCTGATTTCACAATTATCGACTTCCATTTATGGGGATATCTGAAGCCACATGTGTATAAAACCAATTTCAATAATAACTTAGATGTATTGAAATAAAAAATAAGAGTAGTTATTGGAAATATTCTAATACAGCAAGTTAGGAACTGTTATCGGGATTTCAGATGTCGAGATGAATTATACTCGGTGGTACCACGTTTAACTAAAAGTTTTATAATTTATGATTGAATAAATTAAAGAAATATGACATGCTATAATAAAAATACTTCAAAAGTAGGAAACCCTGTATATAGTAATTGCAAATGTGATATTTGAAATTGTAGTTTCAGCACAAGCAAAATTCATTTAATAAATCAAGGAATTGAAGAAAAATCCTAAAATGTAAAAATGTTGTTTTTGACGAACCCTGTATAGTAATCGCAAATCTGATATTCGAAATTGTACTTTTAGCACAAGCAGGCGTTTTTTATAAAGAATGACTTTTTCTTCTATACCTACCTACTAATAAAAAAGTTATTCCTCTTCCAAACTCTATCCGTGGACACACTGTATAAACAAAATTTAATGTAATGTTAAAAAAATTAGAATGGTTAAATGCAAAAAATTTGGTATTTTGACGAACCCTGTATAGTAATAGCAAATCTGATATTCGAAATTGTAGTTTTAGCACAAGCAGGAGTTTTTTATAAAGAATGACTTTTTCTTCTATACCTACTAATAAAAAAGTTATTCCTCTTCCAAACTCTATCCGTGGACACACTGTATAAACAAAATTTAATGTAATGTTAAAAAAATTAGAATGGTTAAATGCAAAAAATTTGGTATTTTGACGAACCCTGTATAGTAATAGCAAATCTGATATTCGAAATTGTACTTTTAGCACAAGCAGGCGTTTTTTATAAAGAATGACTTTTTCTTCTATACCTACCTACTAATAAAAAAGTTATTCCTCTTCCAAACTCTATCCGTGGACACACTGTATAAACAAAATTTAATGTAATGTTAAAAAAATTAGAATGGTTAAATGCAAAAAATTTGGTATTTTGACGAACCCTGTATAGTAATAGCAAATCTGATATTCGAAATTGTAGTTTTAGCACAAGCAGGAGTTTTTTATAAAGAATGACTTTTTCTTCTATACCTACTAATAAAAAAGTTATTCCTCTTCCAAACTCTATCCGTGGACACACTGTATAAACAAAATTTAATGTAATGTTAAAAAAATTAGAATGGTTAAATGCAAAAAATTTGGTATTTTGACGAACCCTGTATAGTAATAGCAAATCTGATATTCGAAATTGTACTTTTAGCACAAGCAGGCGTTTTTTATAAAGAATGACTTTTTCTTCTATACCTACCTACTAATAAAAAAGTTATTCCTCTTCCAAACTCTATCCGTGGACACACTGTATAAACAAAATTTAATGTAATGTTAAAAAAATTAGAATGGTTAAATGCAAAAAATTTGGTATTTTGACGAACCCTGTATAGTAATAGCAAATCTGATATTCGAAATTGTAGTTTTAGCACAAGCAGGAGTTTTTTATAAAGAATGACTTTTTCTTCTATACCTACTAATAAAAAAGTTATTCCTCTTCCAAACTCTATCCGTGGACACACTGTATAAACAAAATTTAATGTAATGTTAAAAAAATTAGAATGGTTAAATGCAAAAAATTTGGTATTTTGACGAACCCTGTATAGTAATAGCAAATCTGATATTCGAAATTGTACTTTTAGCACAAGCAGGCGTTTTTTATAAAGAATGACTTTTTCTTCTATACCTACCTACTAATAAAAAAGTTATTCCTCTTCCAAACTCTATCCGTGGACACACTGTATAAACAAAATTTAATGTAATGTTAAAAAAATTAGAATGGTTAAATGCAAAAAATTTGGTATTTTGACGAACCCTGTATAGTAATAGCAAATCTGATATTCGAAATTGTAGTTTTAGCACAAGCAGGAGTTTTTTATAAAGAATGACTTTTTCTTCTATACCTACTAATAAAAAAGTTATTCCTCTTCCAAACTCTATCCGTGGACACACTGTATAAACAAAATTTAATGTAATGTTAAAAAAATTAGAATGGTTAAATGCAAAAAATTTGGTATTTTGACGAACCCTGTATAGTAATAGCAAATCTGATATTCGAAATTGTACTTTTAGCACAAGCAGGCGTTTTTTATAAAGAATGACTTTTTCTTCTATACCTACCTACTAATAAAAAAGTTATTCCTCTTCCAAACTCTATCCGTGGACACACTGTATAAACAAAATTTAATGTAATGTTAAAAAAATTAGAATGGTTAAATGCAAAAAATTTGGTATTTTGACGAACCCTGTATAGTAATAGCAAATCTGATATTCGAAATTGTAGTTTTAGCACAAGCAGGAGTTTTTTATAAAGAATGACTTTTTCTTCTATACCTACTAATAAAAAAGTTATTCCTCTTCCAAACTCTATCCGTGGACACACTGTATAAACAAAATTTAATGTAATGTTAAAAAAATTAGAATGGTTAAATGCAAAAAATTTGGTATTTTGACGAACCCTGTATAGTAATAGCAAATCTGATATTCGAAATTGTAGTTTTAGCACAAGCAGGAGTTTTTTATAAAGAATGACTTTTTCTTCTATACCTACTAATAAAAAAGTTATTCCTCTTCCAAACTCTATCCGTGGACACACTGTATAAACAAAATTTAATGTAATGTTAAAAAAATTAGAATGGTTAAATGCAAAAAATTTGGTATTTTGACGAACCCTGTATAGTAATAGCAAATCTGATATTCTAAATTGTAGTTTTAGCACAAGCAGGAGTTTTTTATAAAGAATGACTTTTTCTTCTATACCTACTAATAAAAAAGTTATTCCTCTTCCAAACTCTATCCATGGACACACTGTATAAACAAAATTTAATGTAATGTTAAAAAAATTAGAATGGTTAAATGCAAAAAATTTGGTATTTTGACGAACCCTGTATAGTAATAGCAAATCTGATATTCGAAATTGTAGTTTTAGCACAAGCAGGAGTTTTTTATAAAGAATGACTTTTTCTTCTATACCTACTAATAAAAAAGTTATTCCTCTTCCAAACTCTATCCGTGGACACACTGTATAAACAAAATTTAATGTAATGTTAAAAAAATTAGAATGGTTAAATGCAAAAAATTTGGTATTTTGACGAACCCTGTATAGTAATAGCAAATCTGATATTCGAAATTGTAGTTTTAGCACAAGCAGGAGTTTTTTATAAAGAATGACTTTTTCTTCTATACCTACTAATAAAAAAGTTATTCCTCTTCCAAACTCTATCCGTGGACACACTGTATAAACAAAATTTAATGTAATGTTAAAAAAATTAGAATGGTTAAATGCAAAAAATTTGGTATTTTTTTGGTTTCAATATTTATTTTTAAAGTTCAAAATTATATGTTACCTTACCATCTAAAGAAATTGACTCTTCTAAATTGTAATAGCATACCGAAAACAATAATAATTGTTTTCAAGTAAAATATTTAATTTTAAAAAAATTATTTAGACGAAAAATTTATCTTTAAAAAAAATAATATTCACATAAATGTTTGAAAAATATTAGGATAGATCCTCGTATAAATCTAAGGGTATTTTATTATTCAAATAGATAAATAGACTGCATTGTCAAAAATTACAACTGGTATTATCCAGTAAGTATAGGTAGATATGTTAATTATTTCGAGTTTTTATAGTAACATTTCGCTACCACAGAATTATAACAAAATCAATTACCTATATCAAAAAAATATTATTTTGAAATATTTAAATTTAGAAATTGAAATACATAACAAACGTAAGCAATGTAATTATTTTAATGATTATTCTTTTATTAGTTTGATGATTTTCAAATTATATGGTTACTTTAATTTTAACACATATTATTGTGCTGATTCAGAATTTTTAACCAAAAAAAACCATTAATCATTTACACAGTTTCTACAAAAAAAAAGAGCATGCCTACTAATGTTGAGTTGCCCAAAAGGGTTTCAACAATAACTATCTAACCAGGAACCTTCGACTGTGACATAAATAATATTGGCAAACATTAATTCACAATCCAAGTTCCCTGACTAGCAAATCAAGAATTAAGCGAACGCACTATGCTTGTGAGAAATTTATCACTGACAATGTCATTTCTGTCACAGTCAAAGTTACTGGTTCGTTAAATTGTTGTACAACCCAACAGTAGTATATTTCTTATTTAGTATCTTGATGACAATACAGTGTAAGTTTGTATACAGTGTGTATCAGCCAAATGGAATAAATTCGATAATAAATACATGGAGGCGTGTCCAAAAAAACGCTCGGACACGTCTATTGATATTTCTAGTTGGGCATTTTTTTCAATAAAAACTTTTTATAGAGGGTGTGTTATGTACCAGTTTCCAATACCAACTTTCTTATTTTAAATGCAACACTCTATATATTATTCAATTTTTAAATTCTTCAGAAAATTCTAGACATATTTTATGTACAAGATCCTATACATATCTTCAGCTGTTTCGGAAATATTAAGTGTTTTCAGATTTATTGTAAAAATTAACAACACACTTAAAAACTAATAAGTAATACTGTCCATTTCTTGATAATGTAAAAAACATTGGGGCTGTTTTTCGACTAAAAGTATGTGGGTTTTCGTCAAACTCAAGCATATTATCTAATTTGGTATCATCACTTAGGTATTGCATTGGCAGCTACTTTTTTTATCTGCTTTACATGTCCAAACTGGAGAAACTGCTTTTCTATTTTACTAATTTTCCCTTGAGTTATAGGCGGCAAATTTGGAAATTTTTTATAAAATAAGCGAGCCACGTCCATTTGTGCCCGTGTTTTATCTCCATAACCAATCATCTGTAGAATTGTAATTTTGTGCATTTCTGTTAAATAAACCATTTTTCTAATATGCAGTTAACGAAATTCAAACGACTATAACACTGACAACTACTGTCATGCAGACAGGCAACAATTTGCTAAAGTCAAGGGTTTTAAACAAAAGTAAACAGATCTATTTATACCTTTTTTTATTTCATATCAGTAAAAAGAAACGCTGAAATAATCTAATCCAAATCCAATAAATCTAAAAACACTTTAATATTTCCCAAACAGTTGAAGATAGGAGATAGGTATAGGATATTGTACCTACAGGAAATATGTGTAAAATTATTCCAGAATCCAAAAATTGAATTACATACAGGGTATTGCATTTAGAATAAGAAAGTTGGTAGTGGCCACTGTTACATGACACCCTGTATAAAATTTATTCAATTTGACTGATATACACTGTATAGGTACATACCTAGAAACATTATAAGTACCTGTTATGCTTACTTTTTTGTTTCCTCTTATTTTTTTATAAACATATAATTTCTCCATTTTTTTCCTTTTTCCAATTAGTGTATTTTCCTGTAGTAGTTGTTTGAACATTTTCATAAGAATGTTATTTCGTAAACAAAACTGAAAAGCAAAATGTTTCTCAATTTTTTAAAATTTTAACAGGGTAATAACTCAAATATTATTTTGTTTTTATTAAAGAGTTTTAAATTTAATATTATATTAATTTGAGAAATGTCATTTACAAAATCAATAAATCTGAAAAATATTTTCTTAATTTTTTTTTAATGTCTGTAATAAATATAACCGAAATGAGGCGCAATACCTTTTTTAAATTTTAATAACTTTGTCTGCATGCAGTCTAACATTTTTTACTTAAATATAATAGTATAATACATAGTTATGTTGGAAATAATAAGAACAGAATCGACTTGGTCTACAAAACGTTTTTATTTCGATTGGAACTATACCAGGACTAAATTTTAAACCATACAACAATGGTTTGTTTTTTAGGAAATTATCTTGCTGATAGTGTTACCACTGTTACCAGTATGATAAAGGAATAAAGATATAGAAATTAGTATAGAATATATATGGCATTAAGAAGAAATATGTAACTATTTAGTTTAATCCTCCATGGTTTTGTTTTAAATTACCATTTGGGTCGCAAGAATAAAAATATATATCAGCAAAATGTTGAACTCCGGTAGTTCAAATCCTTTGAATGATTTTAATTTTTAATTAAATTTATGTGCTATTTCTAAAACGCTCTTAAATGGCTTAAATTTTTACATTGTATGTTTAACCATATACAGGGTGGCCCTTTAGTGTGGCAAAGTACAATAGCTCCGTTACTATTTCAAATACATTAAAAATATTAATACAAAAGTTGAAGGGCAGTAAGTGACTTATAACGTAAAATTATTTTTAACCCTATAGGGTGGCTCAAAAAAGCGGAACAATAAAAAATGTACTTTTTTCAAATGGAACACCCTGTATATTTTTTCATTTTTAAATGCCACATAAAATTATAATTATTTTTTATTAAATACATTATTAGTCTATACTTTATAGTTTCCGAGATATTGACTCTTGAAAAGTGACATTTTTGAACTTTGACAGCTTCTAGCTTTCTAACAGTACGTCTTAGAGCAAAACGGCTTACATGTCCCTATCTTTAATTTTTATTATCTTCCCAAAAAAATCAACTTCCGGTTAAACCGGATGTTACTCGAAAGCAGGAAATATAGTTGTTCCGGTTTAACTGGAAGTTGATTTTTTTGGGAAGATAATAAAAATTGAAGATAGGGACATGTAAGCCGTTTTGCTCTAAGACGTACTGTTAGAAAGTTAGAAGCTGTCAAAGTTCAAAAATGTCACTTTTCAAGAGTCAATATCTCGGAAACTATAAAGTATAGACTAATAATGTATTTAATAAAAAATAATTATAATTCTATGTAGAATTTAAAAATGAAAAAATATACAGGGTGTTCCATTTGAAAAAAGTACATTTTTTCTTGTTCCGCTTTTTTGAGCCACCCTATAGAGTTAAAAATAATTTTACGTTATAAGTCACTTACTGCCCTTCAACTTTTGTATTAATATTTTTAATGTATTTGAAATAGTAACGGAGCTATTGTACTTTGCCACACTAAAGGGCCACCCTGTACAAGTGTACTGCTTTGTGTACTTTATTATGTAATAATGTATTTAAATGAATATTTACTATACTATACCTACTGCTACAATAAATTTAATAAATTCTAATACGACTTGAATTCAAACAGCGTATGTCTTATGTTATGAGGTAATAATTATTACAACTTTTAATAGAACTTCTTGCACATTTCTTACCATTGACAGTATTTCAGCGTAAACTAACCGATATTTTACATTTTCAGGTACAATAGCATCTGTTTCCACAGAAAAAGAAGATCTACGCAAAGGAAAAAAATGTTGCTGCAAAGATTGTAAATGCAAAGATTGCAAATGTTGTGCTGATGGTGAATCCTGCTGCTGCTGTTGCTGCTGCTGCTGCAAAGAAGGAAAATGCTGTGCCAAGGGCGATTGCTGCAAGAAAGGAGAAAAATGTTGTTGCAAAGATTGTAAATGCAAGAATTGTAAATGCGCTTGTGGAGATGATTGCAAATGCTGTTCTGACGGTGGATCCTGCTGCTGCAAAGAAGGCAAATGCTGTGCTAAGGGCGATTGCTGCAAGAAAGGAGAAAAATGTTGTTGCAAAGATTGTAAATGCAAGGATTGCAAATGTGCCTGCGGAGATGATTGCAAATGCTGTGATGACGGTGGATCCTGCTGCTGCAAAGAAGGAAAATGCTGTGCTAAAGGCGATTGCTGCAAGAAAGGAGAAAAATGTTGTTGCAAAGATTGTAAATGCAAGGATTGCAAATGTGCCTGCGGAGATGATTGCAAATGCTGTGATGACGGTGGATCCTGCTGCTGCAAAGAAGGAAAATGCTGTGCCAAGGGCGACTGCTGCACAAAAGGAGAAAAATGTTGTTGCAAAGATTGCAAATGCAGTGCTGATGGTGAATCCTGTTGCTGCTGCTGCAAAGAAGGAAAATGCTGTGCCAAGGGCGATTGCTGCAAGAAAGGAGAAAAATGTTGTTGCAAAGATTGCAAATGCTGTGCTGATGGTGAATCCTGTTGCTGCTGCTGCAAAGAAGGAAAATGCTGTGCCAAGGGCGATTGCTGCAAGAAAGGAGAAAAATGTTGTTGCAAAGAATGTAAATGCAAGGATTGTAAATGTGATTGCGGAGATGATTGCAAATGCTGTGATGACGGTGGATCCTGCTGCTGCAAAGAAGGCAAATGCTGTGCTAAGGGCGATTGCTGCAAGAAAGGAGAAAAATGTTGTTGCAAAGATTGTAAATGCAAAGACTGCAAATGCTGTACTGATGGTGGATCCTGTTGCTGCTGCTGCTGCTGCTGCAAAGAAGGAACATGCTGTGCCAAGGGCGATTGTTGCAACAAGGGAGAAAAATGTTGTTGCAAAGATTGTAAATGCAAGAATTGCAAATGTGCCTGCGGAGATGATTGCAAATGCTGTGCTGAAGGTGGATCCTGCTGCTGCAAAGAAGGCAAATGCTGTGCTAAGGGCGATTGCTGCAAGAAAGGAGAAAAATGTTGTTGCAAAGAATGTAAATGCAAGGATTGTAAATGTGATTGCGGAGATGATTGCAAATGCTGTGGTGACGGTGGATCCTGCTGCTGCAAAGAAGGCAAATGCTGTGCTAAGGGCGATTGCTGCAAGAAAGGAGAAAAATGTTGTTGCAAAGATTGTAAATGCAAAGACTGCAAATGCTGTACTGATGGTGAATCCTGTTGCTGCTGCTGCTGCTGCAAAGAAGGAAAATGCTGTGCCAAGGGCGATTGCTGCAAGAAAGGAGAAAAATGTTGTTGCAAAGATTGTAAATGCAAGAATTGCAAATGCGCTTGCGGAGATGATTGCAAATGCTGTTCTGACGGTGGATCCTGCTGCTGCAAAGAAGGCAAATGCTGTGCTAAGGGCGATTGCTGCAAGAAAGGAGAAAAATGTTGTTGCAAAGATTGTAAATGCAAAGACTGCAAATGCTGTACTGATGGTGGATCCTGTTGCTGCTGCTGCTGCTGCAAAGAAGGAACATGCTGTGCCAAGGGCGATTGTTGCAACAAGGGAGAAAAATGTTGTTGCAAAGATTGTAAATGCAAGAATTGCAAATGTGCCTGCGGAGATGATTGCAAATGCTGTGCTGAAGGTGAATCCTGCTGCTGCAAAGAAGGCAAATGCTGTGCTAAGGGCGATTGCTGCAAGAAAGGAGAAAAATGTTGTTGCAAAGATTGTAAATGCAAAGACTGCAAATGCTGTGCTGATGGTGGATCCTGTTGCTGCTGCTGCAAAGAAGGAACATGCTGTGCCAAGGGCGTTTGTTGCAACAAGGGAGAAAAATGTTGTTGCAAAGTTTGTAAATGCAAGGATTGCAAATGTGATTGCGGAGATGATTGCAAATGCTGTGATGACGGTGGATCCTGCTGCTGCAAAGAAGGCAAATGCTGTGCTGAGGGCGATTGCTGCAAGAAAGGAGAAAATTGTTGTTGCAAAGATTGTAAATGCAAAGACTGCAAATGCTGTGCTGATGGTAAATCCTGTTGCTGCTGCTGCTGCTGCTGCAAAGAAGGAACATGCTGTGGAGAAAAATGTTGTTGCAAAGATGGTAAATGCAAGGATTGCAAATGTGATAACTCTGAAAAGTAATAACTACATTTGGAAATCTATTTATTGTCACTATAAAGAAAATGGGATTTTCTATTCTTAAATTTATTTATGTTTTTAAAATATTCCTTTATGCATATTTGTTAATTTAATCATTGTCTTCTATACTGATATTTTATTAATTACGTATTATTTTGTCACTATTTTATTAATTTAATAAATATTTATACTATACAACGCGACCAAAACTAATTGTAGTGGCTAACAAACGCATATGCGACACTGCACGTGGTATAGTTTAATGTAGAACAGTGTTTTATATTGTTGTTACAAAAATTAACAGTGCAATGAAAACAAACACTGACTTTATTTGTAAAAATTTTTAGCATCCACTTTAAAAATATAATTACTGTTCATTTTTATTTTATTATAATATTGTATTCATGTTTTTTATTGTTTTGCTCTTGCATTGTATTTTTATGGGTTTCAAAATAAAAGTGCATTTAATAAAATATTTTGTTTTAATTTTGTCTCGTACAGGACATAGTGCAGGCTCATTGCTCAAAATTAATGCCGTTACTTTAATTTGGTACCATATGGTACTAATTACTTTTTCAATATTAACGTGAAAAGTTTTTTAGTAATGATACTAATACTGATCATACAGCCCGCAATACCATCAGCTCGTATATTTATTCGAATTATTATTTGATGATAGTTTAATGCCTTTCAGCCTTCCATTTTTTGTTCCTTCTAGTAAGCAAATAGGTCTTAAAAACTCAAAAAAAAAATTATTTAGAAGAGCTGTAATAGTCGGAATACAACTCTTATAATAACTCTCGGATACAAGTTTTTTGGATGCCATTTAAAAATCTAACTAACTTTATTAATAATAATCTATACTTTGTGAGAAATTATAAAATTAATTTGAAATGAACCATAACGAGAAGAAAGTTCAGTAACTTTAAAACCAATAAATACAAACATTTAAAAAAATATGGGACCATTTCATAGAACTCAGGTTTTCCATTTTTTTATAGGGTTTTTTTTTTAAATTGTGCCATAATTGCTATTGTGCATATCTAAATCAATTTTTCCAATGGAAAAACCAGCAGTTTTAGTTAACTAACTTTTAGAGAAAAAAATTTGATATACCATATGAGTTTACATTCCAGAGTAACAATTTGGATTCAGAACTGGCAGGGGTGCTGTGCTGTTGGTAGCGCATATTGCGCAACAAGCCATTAAAAATTTAACCAACAGCAAACAACAGTACTCCTGTCACCTAATATAAAACAAGCTTTCAATAATGTCTGGTACAATGGGCTAATCTTTAAACTTATGCATAAATTTTCCTTATATCTAATAACGCTTTTACACTCGTATATTACGCAACGCACATTAAACGTTCGAATAAATGGCAGCTTCTCTGAACCGGTAGCCCTACATGCGGGCCTACAACAAGGCACAAATTTAACAGCTCTGTTATTTAACTTATATACAGCGGATATTCCATTTTTTCATAACACTGATCTTGCCATTTTTGTGGACGATGTCTTATTATTATACGCCAGTTCCTTTTACGCTAATGTCGCAAGACAATTAATATCAAGCCACTTAACAATACTATTACCTTGGTATAAAAAATGGAAGCTGGATATTAATGAAAATAAATGTGACTAGGAAGAGAATTAATACCAAAATAAATCAAAATATTATAATAAACGGAAGACAAATTGAACCAACAGACACACTAAAATACTTAGGGGTAATACTGGACGATAAACTACTTTTTAGACAAAACGCAAATAAAATAATTTTAAATTACATAACAATAACAGACATTTTAAATAAACTATTAAATAAAAATTCGCCACTTTCTCCGCAGAATAAACTTATAATTTACAACCAAATTATTAAACCGACATTGACTTACGCTGCACCGGTCTGGTGTAGTAAGACGGATTGGCACTTTAGAAAAATACAAAGACTACAAAATAAACTATTAAGACAAGTTTTAAAAGAAAATATATATGCACCAATTCGTCATCTACACCAGGCTACACAAACACCATACATTTTTGACTACGTACAGGACATTTCAACAAAATTCTACCAAACTCAACTACAACAATCATACCTAACACAAAACATGACGCAAATAAGGCATAATGACAATCTCGTACATAAACCCTTATATTCCAGACTTCCATTTTATTTTCAATAAATATAACATCATAAAACGGCAATCATATCATATAAAATTGAAATAGGAATTTTAAAGCTCCACCTAATCAAATAAGACACGCACACAAAAATCATTAAGCCAAAACGGCAAACAATGCGCCACCTTCGGTGTATGTACTTACCTGTTTAAATCAAGCTGATTTTTTGGATTATTTTTTCAGTTAATAGTAATTTAGAAATTTTTCACACATAAACAGCAATAAAATAATTTTAAGTTTTTCATAAACAAAGTATTTTCTCATGGCAGTAAAGGAATCACGGAACTGACCAAACCAAGTAGAACAATTCAATTTAATTAACCAAAGGGTCAACACCAACCCCGCCGGCGCTGCCAGTGCCTGTTCTAGGTAGAGATAGTTACAAAAAAAGTTACTCTTCCCTAAGACAACTTATGTACATGTGTATTATATTTATGTTCTATATATTTATATTATTAGTTATATTAATTATTTGACATGTAAAAATATTTGAATAATAAAATCTTATTGAATTTGAAAAAAAAATTTCAGTTTGTAACTTGGAGTAAACTTGGTATAGTATTTGCAGAATTATGCCGTTGACTTTTACTGCCAAAAATAAACAACCTGATTAAACCCTATTGTATACGCAACAACCTCTTCAACGGGGATTAAAGGGATCAGGGTCGGCTTGAAAATGTACCTACCCCACATGAATTATTTTTATAATTTAAAATAAATAGATAGGTATTTTTAGTTTTAGGTAGGTTCCTATAATAAATGTAAAATAATGATAACAATTAATGATAATTGAAAATAATATAATTTAAAAGTATAACTATTAGGATAACAAGTAAAATAAAAATTAATTAAATTCTAGAAAACTATTGATAATTTATTCAAAATTTAACTCTGTATCACTATCACTATCTTCATCTAAGCCTAAACTTATAATTAAGGGTTGAACATTTGTAATCATACAATTGTAAGAATTTTCCACCTTAAGTACACGCTGTACACAGTTTTTCCAGCTGTCTGCAGACATTTTTCTTACGTCGTTTTTAATTAATTCTAGTACAGATGCATTAAATGCATAGGAGAAATATTATTTCTACTAATATTGGATTTTAATTGGTGCCATATTAGCTCAATAGGATTGAATAAACAATAGTATGGAGGAAGACGCAACACTATATGTCCATTTTCTGCTGCAAGTTTGTCACACTCGTATTCCTTATTTATTTTAAAAGCTTTTAATACTTCAAGCAGTTCTCGTTTTTTGTAAGTTTCTTTAAAATATAAATCATTTTCAATCATAAAATTTTGAATTTCTGCTTTGTATTATTAGAATTGGGAATGATTTTTGCTTGCCGACTATGATAACAAGCATTGTCCATTACAATGACGCTATTTTTAGGTATATTTTTAAGGAGTTTATATTTAAACCAATCTTCAAAAAGTTGTGCGTCGGTATCTTGATGGTAATCTAAAGAAGAATCTGATATGTTTTTAGCTGAAAGCAACAGACAATTTAGAACAAACCCGTTCTCTGAACCAGCATGTCATACATATTGTGATTCTTTTGCCTTTATTTGATGGTGCCTTGGTTTGACATTTTTTGGAAGAATCATCCCAACCTTTTTTTGGAGTGTCATGGGTATCGAACCATGTTTCGTCAAGGTAAATAATTTGACGATTTTCTTCTTTAAATTGTTTAACAGCGGTTAAATATTTAAGTCTTCATTCCCGTAAACGTTGAGATTCCATTAATGTTTGTTATTAATGCTTCGGTATTTAAAACCCATTTTACTCAATATTTTCCTAAGGCTTGAAAGGCAACAAGAGATATTTGTTTCGTCTTTAATCGGCCGCTCTTAGAGGGAAATCAAAGTGGGTACAGTTTGTGCCTCATACATTTGGTAAATCTTTCTTCTTAATAAATCCATGTCATATTCGTCAATGCTTCTAAATGTGCCAGAATCACTCCGATTTTTTCTAGGATTAACAGGTTTAAGTACTATGTCTCTTACCGAAGATAAAGGAGTTTTTGTCAAAGTAGATGTCTCTGCTAAAGCATCCATCGAATTATAATTTCTACTCAACAAAGATTGATACACATTTTTAATTATTAGTTTGGCGTCGGTAGATAAACGCTTTCTTTTAAAAATTACACTTGAAGATGCCCCCCTATCAGCACAATTCCATGGACGCCACATTCTACCACTAATAAGCCTAACTAAAAATTACTCGCCGGAAAACCACTAAAGACTAAAATTATTAAAAATCAGTTTGTATTTATATATGAATCAGGCATAGGTATAAATTGAATTTGTACCTGGTCCGGCTCTGCTTGAAAAGGTTTAAAAATTTGGGATTTCATTATTTATTTTATGGTCAAAGGGATAATGAGGGTTTATTGCAGTCAAAAGATCAACGGTATAATTCTACAAATACTATACATCCAGTAGGTACAGTTTTTTTTTGGAACAATGCTTGGTTACGAGTACTAACATTTTAAGTTGTTCTCTTTTTATAAAAAAAAATATTGATACGGTGTGGCCCAAATGTGACGTTATAGATAATTACCAAATTTCAAGTTTTTATTCCTTGTCAACTCTTGAGGAGTTGAAAGGACGAATAAGACATGTGTGTAGGTAAATTTTTTCCGAGGTAATTAAAAATTTTCGAAACGGGTTTCACTTGCGTTAAGAATATTTTCAAATAGGGAATGGACAACATATTGCGCATTTATTGACGAAAAAGTATTACAGATAGACAGAAGGTATTTTTTAATTTTTAATTAAATTAATTTTTATTTGTTTAATATCTTATAAATGAATTTATGAAATAAAAATTTGAAATTTGGTATGTACGTATAACTTAGTATGCACTTTAAAATGTGTTATGTTGGCATTCTCAACGTCATTTAATCCATTACTCATCTATAACCTATTTCGCGTTATTTTTTCAAGTTTATTATTTTATTGACTAACATTTAAATAAAATCAGTATCGTCGGCACATTACTTAGGTAATATCTGATATATTACAAAAATATCAATTTATTTCATTGCTAATTTTGGGATAATTGTATAGTGAAAGAACAATGACATAATAATGTTAAAAAAATCTTACCCGATATTTTTCGCTATACAATTATCCTAAAATAAGATATGAAATTCCTTGATATTTATTAAATATGTCAATTATTATTACCTATAGAATGTCAAGTCGATACTGATTTTATTTAAATTTTGTGTAAAAGCTAGAAAACATAAATAAATCTACGCAAAATAGGTTATAGGTTGGCAAGCATGTTGATACTCCTACCTTAAAGCTTTGTTTTATCAATTGTCAATTGTCAAAATAATAACAATAATAAGTTTATTTCAAATTTAATAATATAATATATATGTTTATGTTGTCTTCGATAAACTTATTCTTCAATCCCCTGAAGCTGAGCTTGTTAGTTTATATATATTTTATATTTTAAATAATTTAGAGGGTATGGCAGGGCAGGATTTATTTTACATGTGCTGATGAACTTTTAAGGAAAAAAATCAGGAGCGGGAGTCAGCATAATGAGCAAAAAAAATATTTTTTTTAACATATATTTTATTAAATTAAGCAATTTTAGATTTATTATTATTTTGTTAAAATGATGATATATTTAGCATGAGCAAGAACACTCGCATTTGTATTTTCCATCGGCACCTTTCACAGCATTTTCTGGGGTGCACTCGCATTCACATTTGCAACTGGAGCATGATGTACTTTTGTCTTTTTTAGTACATTTACAAATACAGGTACAGGTAACTTCAGATCCATCTTCAAGCGTCAGCTTGCAATCTTTTTCAATTGTGCAGCAACCTGAAAAAATATTGTGAAATATTAATAACAGCGATAATATTGCGCAAAAAGAAAATCATCCTTGGTTTTAGAGCTTCTTTGCCGAGAAGAGCTTATGCGTTATTTTTTGAAAATCTAGAAAAAACAACCCTACCGATACCTACAAAATACTGTAGGTAGGTACAGATAATACTTGCTGAAGTAAGAAAAAGTACTTGAAAGTAATTACAACAATACTTAAGTAAAAAAATTATATTTGAAAAACTTCTGTCAGAAACTGGGAATACTTGCAGAAACTAAGGATATTTTGATAAGAAAAAGGTTTTTTTCTGTCAATAATTCTAGACCTTAGGCATTAAATATTTAGCCTTGTAAACATTTTTTAAAAATTTTTTATGATTTTGTAATAGTTTAAATTCTATTATGCCAAATCTGAAATAATAATTTTCGGGTCTAATGATCGAGAGTTAATAAGTTGGTAGGCCATAATTAAAGAAAATTAAATGAATAAATTAAATAGGTATTAGGCGAGAAAATATTTTTCTAACCACCTGAAAAATCTTTATATAATAAAGGTGCATTTCATCTAAAACGGTTTGATATTAGAATACAGATTCAGATTGCAAAGTACTACTAAGAAATTGAAAGTCAATCATCTCAATAAGATGTCACCACTGGCAGACCGGTTTCGAATTCTCTTGTTCTCGTCAGTACAGGGTAGGTGTTCATACCTTCGATCAGACAACTTTCGTACTAAAAACTATTATATTGTTCATCTTTAATACTTTTTCGTCAGTTAATGCTTAAAATGTTATCCAATCATTATTTGGCAACATGCTAAACGCAAGTAAAACTATTTTATAATTTGAATAGGAAAGAAAAAACTAAAAGTCTTCATCCACAAAATTTAAAAGAACAAAAATTATTTTTTTAAGTGATAAGTGGTATAAAAACCTTAATGGAGCTTTTATGGCATCGATAATTAGATTGTTGAAATGATAAAATGTGAGAAAAATAAAAATGAAAATAAGTTAAAACATACTGAGTATGTAAAAAAGTCAGTTGAAAGGGTCTACGACAACCAAAAAAGACCGGGGAGGTAGAAAAAATACTTCTAAAAAGAAGATGTCCTGAAGAGGGTTTACTTAATAAAAATATGTCTTTAAGACATTGTAAAATATAGAAAAAAATTTGTATGTATAGAAATTATTAAATCTGATGTAAAAATAAGAAGGAGATTGAAATATGAATTTTTTTATAAATATAGAGTAAGTAGGTACTTACAGAACGATTTTTCGGAAAAAGCGGTATGGGGCACTGAATTTTAAGGTTCAGTAACCCCACCAGATATTAATCTCAAATTAAGGAAATTAACTACATATTTAAACAGTTTACGAAATATAAAATATAAAAAGCTGTTTAAGGACGAATGTGAAAGAAAAATGAATTGATTGACAGTTAACAAGACACATAGTATAGCGGTAAGTTTAAATTAAATAAAGAAAGAGGGGAACCTATTCAGAGAGGAAAAGCTCAATTAGGGTTGTATTATAGTTATTAATGATACTAGTTCGATATGGAAACTATAACGGCTCGGCTAGGCTAACGCCTCGTGGTTTAACGTTGCACAAGTTCATTAACAAAGTTTATATCGAACGTGTATCATTCAAAATTTAATCTACGACAGTGCAAATAGATTTTATTCGTCTAAATTTCATTGATATCAGATAACGTTTTCGTAATTTTTAAAATTTTCAGGTGTCCATATTAGTCGATATCATGGTAACCGCATTTTTGATTGTTTCAATTTCGATTTTGACAACGTCATTATTGACGTCTAATTTTCTATTGTATGCAAAGTGTTGGCCAAAAATAATTTAAATATGGGAGATTCTTAATCCGAAAGTGTCCCTTCGGATGTTTACAATAAATAAATGCAATCAATTTTTCAAAGTAATAATAACAAATAAATAGTTTGCACCGACTTTCTTTTTGTTTTTGTATCTTAACATTTGGATGTTATTATGAATTCATAATGGCACTGAGTGCTATTATGAAGGTCATAATGACATCTAAATGATAATGCTAAATACGTCATATTGGCACTGTCGTAGATTAATATAATAATATAATATAATCTAACAACCTAGAATAAATTTTAAATATTAAAACGTTATGATAAGAAAATAAATAATTTATGTTGGCGAAAAATTATTTAGATGGTTAAAGAATAGGTGTCCTAAATTTTAATTTTAAGAAATAGTCCATACTTAAAGTAGCGTTGAAAGTATGAATAAGCAAAAAAAAAAAATATCAGTCTTCCCCTACAAAATTTTAAAGAATAAAAATTCTTTGTTCAAGGGTCTCTACATGTTTCGAACGTAGAAACGTTCATCATCAGGAGACAGACAAATATATTGCTGATGGTTCTAGCAGAAGAGAAAATGATAAGTGGTATAAAACATTAATGGAACTTTTAGGGCATCCAAAATTGGATTGTTGAAATGACATAGTGTGAGGAAAATACTTCGAGAGAAATTAATCTACACTCATGTCTTACTCCTGCCTTTAACTCTTTAATATTTGACAAGAAATAAAAATTTAAAATATGGTGCTTATCTATCATTTAATATGCACTTAAATAGTCAATAAAAAAACTAGGATTATCATTTAAAAAAATTATCAATATCGTCATGTCGGTAATTTGGGACACACCGTATTAATATTAATTTCATAAATAACCACAACTTAAAATGTTAATAACCGTACCCAAGCATTTTTCGAAAAAAACAATTGTACCGGGTGAACAACTAAGAATGGTCGTCGGCTATATTTCAGAAACTGGAAGTCATAGAGCTTTTTAGTAAAATATTTTTTAGTAAAAGTGCCCAAAAGAAAATGTTGGAAATTGTTTTCGAGTTTGTAAAACGTCCGCAAGGGGGCGTCACAGTCATGACAACTGCAAATATTAAGATTTTCTTCGTATTTTGACTAAATAAGAGGTACCGAAAACATCTTTGCTTTAATGCTTACATATTTCTTTATAAGTTTTATAATTTACAAATTTTAAAATGACGTCCATCATTATTATTGCAAGCCTGCAACCTCCTGCGTGCATAAAACAGCAGTTTCAATTTCCGCAACTGAATATTTCCTAACGCCGCTGTAATTTTCTCAATAATATTTTCTCTGGTTGTAGGCCGGTTGGCAAAAACAATGTCCTTAACCCTCCCCTACAAATAAATATCTAGTACGGTGAGGTGTGGTGACCTAGCTGGCCAGGGAAATTGAAACTGCTATTTTATGCACGCAGGAGAGGTTGCAGGCTTGCATTAATTATGATGGACGTCATTTTGAACATTTGGGCCGTCATTAATACATTTTCCCCCAATATTTAGTGTGCGATTTTAAAGAAGTAAATTGCAGTATAAATAATTTATTATAAATTGTGAAAATATAGGTAGACGTTTTCAATAATATTTTTTATTGTTATAGTTAACACATTTTGTAATTTTATTGTCTGTTCATTTATAATTAATGTGTGCGGAACGCATCCAATATATAAACTAAAAGGCCCTTAAAACGAAAAAAATACGTTCTATTATTCTATAACTCCGATTCTATAAAAGATACGAATATGAGGTTTTCACGAAAATGTTAAGAGTTTAATTCTCTATCTGATCCTGTTAAAACAGACCTATCATTGTATTCAACTTTGTCACGAAAAAGCCTATCATTCGCTTATATTTCAGTTAACGCCATCTAGAGGCGAAGGGAAAGTCCAAGGATGTAATAATAAATGCACAATTTGTGAATAAAATACTCTCCTCTTAAATGAGACCAAGTAGATTAAAATCGGTTATGTCAAATGGGACTAATCGTAGTTTATGTGAAAAAATATTTGAATACCCCCCACCATTTTATTTCACTAGATAGAGAAATTTGTGAATTATAAAATTTATAAAGAAATATGTAAGCATTAAAATAAAGATGTTTTCGGTGCCTCTTATTTAGTCAAAACACAAAGAAAATCTTAATATTTGCAGTGGTCATGACTGTGACGCCCCCTTGCGGACGTTTTACAAACTCGAAAATAATTTCCAACATTTTCTTTTGGGTACTTTTACTAAAAAATATTTTACATAAAAGCTCTATGACTTTCAGTTTCTGAGATATAGCCGATGACCATTCTTAGAGTTGTTCACCCGGTACTGGATTTAATGAATTTATTCCTCCAAAACTTAACTTATAAACTCTCACTGTATAAAATACAAATTTTACTACAACGCTGAAAACTTCTTATCTGGTTTTTTTAGTTTCTGCAAATGTCCCAATTATTTTTTTTGAAAAATTTACATTTCGACAAGTAATGGCCACATGACTATGTGAACTTGCATTTCTGGACAAGTAAAGATTTGGCCGAAATCAAATTTTATATAAACTGTTAAATAAAAACAATGTCCTTTGATTCCAAATTTTTTCGGGCACTATACAGATTGTTTTAACTGCATGTTTTGCTGCCCAGTTTTAATTAAAAATGATGTAAATCGTTTTTTGTTGCTGGACCAAAGACGACACCGGCACTTGACCAATTAAAAACTTTTCAAATATTATTCCAATATTACGAAAATTGCAACTGGAATGGGTTTTTTCACGAGTGTGGTGAGAGATTATTTATCCAAATAAAGAAAATTTCTAGCACATAGTCTAATATTAAGTGAATTTTATGGTTTTAATTATTTTTGTCGTCGTTACAAAACACTCTACCCCAATCGAACTGTCGCTATATCTCGTACCATTTACCAGTTCCGAATAGAGGGCGTCAAATTTGTATGACCCTGTATATAAGGTTAATAATATACTCACCGGTATCAGACATGACGGAATGGAATTACTATAACACTATTAATAAACGTAAATTTTTAAATATAATATTCGATTTTCTTTATCAATTATTTTGTAAGCACGGATAATGTGGATATGAAGTTAAGACAATCCCGCACCGAATTTTATAGTAAAGCGAATTAATTCATATTCCCCACAGTAATAGAACCGTGTGCTGTAGTACCGTGTGAAAAGGTATTATTTTGTGATTTTATTTTGCACGCAGCAAATATCATACTGTTTCAAAAGTTTTGGCATTAAACAATCGGATATAATATTAAAAAAATTGACAATTGATATTATAAAAAAATAGAATATTGGCCACCTTGACTTTACTTTGAAAAGTGGATTTCCCAAATATTTTGTTGTTTATATGGAACTTAGTAATGAAAAAAAGTATCTTTAAATTGATTGGGAAGGTATAAGACCTTACTAGACAAAATATCAATATTAAGCCAGATGTATATCAAAAAATGTAATTCCTCTGCTTCCTGGGTCTGTGCCATACAGGGTGTTTCACGGTGCCTGTCCATTAAAATATTTTAGAAAGTAAAAAGCGATTTGAGTCCTGAAAATAGGTATAATGAGGTTTTCGGATACGCTCTCTTTAAATGAAATAACTGCGACCATATGCGCTTTCCGGTTATACCGGAACTTGTTTTAAAATTGTTTATTTTAAATGGAACACCCCCTATAATCTATATATTTTGTGTTCATTTCTTCATTTCTTCATTTCTTCATTTTCAATAACTTTTATTAAAAGTTTTTTGTCCTACTCGACAAGTTTTTGAAAAAAAAGTTTTTCTCAAATTTTGACCGTTAACAGGCTGTCGAATAAAAATAAAAATCTTTTCAAAAATAAAATTGTGAGTCTTGGAATTTCGGCTGTGGAATTAGATATTATTGTTCTTAATAATCAATTGTCAGAAAATGGAATTTTATATACAGTGAGTGAAAAAGTATCACCTTTTAATTTTTATAAATTTTTTTTAAAAAACTTAATTTTTTTTTAAATGCGTTGCTAAATTGCTGGTATGCATAGCTAAAACATTTTCGATCTGTCCACCTAGGGTATCCCTATACCTAACTACAAAACTTTTTTAGGGTTTTTCGCAAAATCCTCCAAATATCAATGCTTGAAATGTAAATTTTTGGCAAGAAGGCCATGATAAACAAAGTACTAAATACAACTGACAATAACATGTCGCACCTTTAAAAGTAAAGTGACACAACTCGAAAATTGTATATTTCTAGGTTTAATCATAAAATGGCACTAAATACCATCCTCTATCAGCTGCCACTGGACCTAATACTAAATCGCTTCTCCCCAATAAGAGGAACCTATTTATGCCTTTTTCATATTAACGGTATTCGCGCGTATTTTAAAAATAAAGAGTATCATTTCAGTAGGTTGTCGCATTCGACGGAAAATTGATACTGCTTTAAGTCTAAACTGACTTGATTCCAAACATTTTACAAAAAAGTAACTGGTATTTAATAAAAAAAAGGACTTATTCTAAAATGACTCGCTGAGTATAACGACAATTTTAATTTTAAAATGGCATAACTCCAAATAATTCGTTCGCTGTTAAAAAAAAATTGGCAGTAAAAAGACCTAACTTGTTTTTTATTTTTTATTTTTATTTTTTCTACTACTAAGGGTAGGTTTTAATATCAAATTTAAATAATTGTCTTCTAGTAAAACCATTTAGCTAATAAATTTAACATTTAATTTAATTTATTACTTGGGCTTAGGAGACAAAAGAGTTAGAGGGGTCCAATATATTTTACAGTTTTTCCTGTTTTCTGCAAAACTCTATTTTTTGGATTGTGTCACTTTATTTTTAAAGGTGCGACGTGTTTGTAGAAACAAATTATTACTTTGTTGCGAAGATGGTTGCAAATGCTGTGCTAACGGTAGATCCTGCTGCTGCAAAGAAGGTAAATGCTGTGCCAAGGGCGAATGCTGCAAGAAAAGGGAAAAATGTTGTTGCAAATATTGTAAGTGCAAAGATTGCAATTGCTCTGCTGACTATGGATCCTGCTGCAGCTGCAAGGAAGGCAAATGTTGTGCCAACGGCGATTGCTGCAAGAAGAGAGAAAAATGTTGTTGCAACGATTGTAAGTGTAAAGATTGCAATCGCTGTACTGACTATGGATTCTGCTGCTGCTGCAAGGAAGGCAAATGCTGTGCCTAAGGCGATTGCTGCAAGAAGAGGAAAAAATGTTGTTGCAAAGATGGTAAAGTCAAGGATTGCAAATGTGATGATTCTGAACAGTAAGGAACTACATTTGGGATTTTTTTTATTGTAGAGGAAAATGGGATTTTCTTATTGCCTACCAATTCTTAAATTTATTTATATTTTTAAAATATTCCTTTATGCATATTTGGTTATTTTATCATTGTCCTCTATTCTAATATTTCATTAATTACGTATTATTTTGTCACTATTTTATTAAATTATTATATGTATATACTATACGACGCGACCAAAACTAATGGCAGTGGTGAACATATAGCACATAAAACGCATATGTGTTACTGCACGTGGTACAGTTTAATGTAGAGCAGTGTTTTATATCGATGTTAAAAAAATTAACAGTGCAATGAAAACAAACACTGACTTTACTTGTAAAATTTGTTAGCACCCACTTTAGAAATATAAACGCTGTTCATTATTATTTATTATTGTATTCATGTTTTTAATTTTATTGTTTTGCTCTTATATTGTATTTTAATGGGTTTCAAAATAACATACAGGGCATAGGCAAATACGACATGCTCATTGCTCATTGTTCAAAATTAATGTCGTTACTTTAATTTGGTGTCATAAGTTACTAATTACTTTTTCAATATTAACGTAAAAAGTTTGTTAGTAATGATGCTAATACTGATCAATTATACAGTCCACAATACCATCAACTAGTATAAGTATTCGGATTATTATTTTTTGATGAAATAGTATTTAATTTAATGCCTTTCAGCCTTCCATTTTGTGTTCCTTTTAGTAAGCAGCTAAGTCTTAAAAACTCGAAAAAATAGTTTTTTTTATAAAGAAATGCTGTAATAGTCGAAATACAACTCTCTTAAAAAAAGTTTTTTGGAACCCATTTAAAAATCTAACTTTATTAATAATAATCTATACTTAATCGTTTTTGAGATAAAAATTATAAAATTAATTTTAATTGTAACATAACGAGAAGACAGTTCAGTAACTTTAAAACCAATTAACATAAGCATATCAAACTTTATGGGCTTTTGACTAACTGATAGATTTTTTAATTCCCTAACTCAGATTTTACATTTTTTAAACAGGGGTTTTTAAAAATTTTTGGTCATGAAGATAAATCAATTATCCTAATGGAAAAACCTGCAGTTTTATTTTACTAATGGGTAGAGAAACAAATTTGATATACCGTGTGAGTGTGTAACTTGGAGTAAACTCGGTAAATCCAATACAATTTTTTTTTAAAGAAAAATGCTTGGACACGAGTATTAACATTTTAAGTTGTTCTCTTTTTTATAAAGAAAAAATTAATATAGTGTGGCCCAAATTAGAAATATGAATTTTTTTTTAAATTTCAACCCTAGTTTTTTATTAACTATTTTTAAAGTGCATGTTAAGTTATTATATACATAAATACCAAATATCGAATTTCTATTCCTTGTCCACTGTCCAGGAGTTGAAGGGACAAAATAAGACATAATATGTGTAGGTTAATTTCTCCTAATTAGTTAGAAATGGTCAAACCGGGTTTTACTTGCGTTTTTGAATGCTTCCAAATAGTGATTGGACAACATTTCAAGCATTTATGATGGGATACATGGTTTTTTATTTTTCAATTAAATTAATTTTTGTTTGCTTAATATCTTATAAATGACAAGGTATAAAAATTTGAAATTTGGTACTTATGTATAACTTAATAAGCACTTTAAAAATGTATCAATGTTTTGTTTTGTCAACTGTCAAATGTCAAAGCAATTTGGAGCGTATGGCAGTGCAGGATTTATTAACTCAGAAGCGGAAGTCGGTATAATGGTTAAAAAAAACCTTTTTTTATAACATTTATTTTATTAAATTAGGCAATTTTACATTTAATATTATTTTGTAAAAATGATATATATTTAGCATGAGCAAGAACACTCGCATTTGTATTTTCCATCGGCACCTTTCACAGCATTTTCTAGGGTGCACTCGCATTCACATTTGCAACTGGAGCATGGTGTACTTGTGTCTTTTTTAGTACATTTACAAATACAGGTACAGGTAACTTCAGTTCCATCTTCAAGCGTTAGCTTGCAGTCTTTTTCAATTGTGCAGCAACCTGAAAAATTATAGTGAAATATTAATAACAGTGATAATATTGCGTAAATAGCAAAACTTCCTGGGTTTTAGAGTTTCGTAGAGCTTATAAGTGACATTTTCAAAATCTAGAAAAAACAACTTTACCGATACCTACAAAACGTTTTAAGTACAGGTAATACTTGCTGAAGTAAGAAAAAGTACTTGAAAGTAATTATATCAAACAAAAAAAAAATTTGCTTAGAAGAAGGTTTATTTTTGTCAACAATTCTAGATCAGGCTTGAAATATTTAGCCTCGTAACAAAATCTTGATTTTTCATAATTTTATAATACTTTAAATTCTATTATGACAAATCTAAAATATTAATTTTCAGGTCTAATGATCGAACGTTAATAAGATGGTAGGCCATGAATAAATAAAATTAAATGAACTAAATAGGTATTATGCGAGAAAATATTTTTCTAACCACCTGAAAAATCCTTATACAATAAGGTTGCATTTCATCTAAAATAGTTAGATATTAAAATACAGATTCAGATTGCAAAGTACTACTAAAAAATTGAAAATCAATCATTGCAATAGGATGTCACACAATTTACATTTCGACAAGTAACGGCCACGTGACTATGTTAAGTTGCACTTCTGGACAAGTAAAGATTTCAAACAAATTATATATAAACTGTTAAATAAAAACAACGCCCTTTAATCCAACTTTTTCCAGGCACTATACAGATTGTTGTTACTGCATATTTTGCTGCCAAGTTTTAAGTAAAATGCAAGAAGGATGTAGGTTGGTTTTTGTTGCTGGACCCGAGACGTTACCGGCATTTGACTAATTAGAAACTTTCTAAATATTATGCCTCACATACTCATACTCACACTCGCATTTGTATTTTCCATCGGCACCTTTTACAGCATTTTCTAGGGTGCACTCGCATTCACATTTGCATGTATTTTTGTCTGTTTTAGTACATTTACAAGTACAGGTACAGGTAACTTTAGTTCCATCTTTAAGCGTTAGCTTGCAATCTTTGTCAATGGTGCAGCAACCTGAAAAATTATTGTGAAATATTAATAACAGTGATAGTATCGCGTAAATAGCAAATCATTCTGGGGTTTTTTTAATTAATTAATTTTAGAGCTTCTTTACCGAGTAGCTAAGTTATTTTTTTTAAATCTAGAAACAACAACTCTGCCGATACCTACAAAACGCTGTAGATACAGTTAATACTAGCTGATGTAAAAAAAGTACTTCAAATTATTTATAACAATACTTAAGTAAAAAATATACTTGAAAAACCTTTTAAAAATTCAGTCAAAAACTAGGGATACTTGCAGAAATTAAGGAAAATTTGATTAGAAAAAGGTTTGTGTTTTGTCAATAATTCTAGACCAGACTTTAAGCTTTGTAACAAAATTTTAATTTTTTATAATTTTGTAATACTTTAAATTTCACTGTGACAAATCTAAAATAGTAATTTTCAGGTCTAATGATGTTGTTGATAAGTAAGTAGGCCATGAATAAACAAAATTAAATGAATAAATTAAATAGGTACCTGTAAATTTTTTAACTTGAAAGTCGTTTGTTAAGAGTCTACCATCGCTTTTAATCGCGACATTTATACCATTTACTCGAAACCCTTTAAGCCTATGGAATTTATTTCAAGACATATTTGTTTAATTAAAAATAGTAAAATAACTTTTGTACATTTGACTTCTAGACTATTAACGATCGTCACGCCAAGATAAATATTTCAAAAATAGTTGCATTAATTGACATTCAAAATTTATTTAGACTTTATTTTGTGCCACCCTATTTCCACATTTAATTAAGAAAAAAACAGAAAATTACTGGTAAACTGTCAACATTCACGATGCGGTGTACTTTGTTGGTCAGACAGGGTCGGGTCCTTTTTATTTTTCCCCGACGGTAAAATATAAAATTTTAAAAATATATAAAATTTATGATATGTGTGTGAAAAAGGGCAATTTTATACGGTGTATATGGTTAAATACATGAAAAGTATTTTTTAAATTATACAGTGTGAGTTTGTAAATCCAGTACAATTTTTTTTTGGAAAAATATTTGTACACTGGTATTCACAAGGAATAAAAATTTTAAATTTGGGACTTATGTATTACTTGATATGTTTGTACATTAAAAATGGCCAATAAACAACTATAGGGTTACCGTTTAAAAAAATTATCAATATCGATTATTTATCCAAATAAAGTATAAATTTTCTAGTGCTTAGTTTAACATTTCTTTTCGAATAGAGGGCGTCAAATTTGTATTTGTATGACCCTGTTTATAATGTTAATAATATACTCACCGGTATCAGACATGGCGGTATGGAATTACTGTGACACTTTTATTACTGTTAATTTTTAAATATAATATTTGATTTTCTTTAATAATTAAATTTGTAAGTTACGGATAAAGTGGATATGAAGTTAAGACAATCCCGCACCGGGCTTTATAGTACAGCGAATTGTTTCATTTCATATTCCCCGCTAAAATAGTACCGTGTGCAGTAGTACCGTGTGTAACAGTATTATTTGGTGAGTTAATTTTGCACGCAGCAGATATCATAATGTATCAAAAGTTTTGGCATTAAACAATCGGTTGTAATTTTCAAACAATTGACAATTATTGATATAAAAAATAGAATGTTAGCCACCTTGACATTACTTTGAAAAGTAAATCTCCCAGATCATTTTTGTCGATGTGTCTTAAAAATTAGTAATGAAGAAAAGTATCTTTAAATTGGTTGGAAAGGTATAAGACCTTACTACACAAAATACCAACATTAAGCCAGCTGTATATCAAAATTGGCTAATGATACCGAAAAAATGTAATTTCTCTGTTTCCCGGGCTGTGCCATACAGGTTGTTTCATGGTGCCTGTCATAGTGGAGTTAAAAGATGTCCCTATCGTGTTATCCCGTTTGCACTTTGTTGCTAAAATGTACGACCCCTTTTATATCATTCCTTATACCTTAAGGAAGCAAAATTGACTTGTCGTCCAAAAATCGTACCATGCAGGGGGTGGTCGGGGGCGGTTTTCCAAAAAGTACCAATTTTTTTTTTTTGCCTTTTTTACATCTATAATACCTGATCATCAACCTGCTTGAATCTTATTTCAAAATCTTAATTAGAAATATATTTTTTTAAATTTTAAAAACATCGCGCGCCGTGCTTGTATATGGAGCGCTTTAATGAATAACCGCTCGCCCTGAAAACCCATAATTGTGATAATTTGTAACTCGCCATAACTCCAGAATCCTTTGACTTATCAAAAAAATACTTGCCATAAACGTTGTAGATAAAACATCAGGGATTACAATGCTTTTTTAAAATTATCAGTCCGATGAACAGTTTCGTCAAAAAATTAAAAAATGTCAAACCATATCACCGTAAGCGTGGTCAACCGTGCGGATGCGATGAAGGATCAGATTGCCGTCGTAAAGCCATGAAAAACGACCGTATGTTATATCGCGCGCATAAGTTCGATATTCGTTTAATATCGCGTTTTCAATAGTGTTTAGTCTAGAATTCCGTGCCGAGTAGCCGCCGCGCCGTTAATTTTGAAGCTAGACCAGCAAATATTGGATTGTGGATTTCCATTTTCTATCTTATAGCAATATTTTTTGACTTACTTTTATTTTAACCAACAATAGTTGTTATATTTTATTAGGGTGTGTTGTATGCTGTGAAGTTATAGTTCTTATCTATACATTGGACTTAATGGGCATTGCTAAAAGTTGAAAGTGTTTTACAGATGCCCTGCATTAAATGACTGTTGTAATATAGTTGTTATTTTTTAAAAACTGCTTGCAGCGTATCGAAATCGTCGACCGGCCGAAAACGGCGAAAACGTAAAAAAAATTCATTTTTTTGTTACTCTTAGGGATAGAAAGACTAAAATATCATGTAGTGCATGCAATAAACCCATTTGCAACATACACAGAGAAGAAAGTAAAAAAAAAATTATGTCCCGATTGTAAAAATAATGAGGAAGAGTAAATATTAATTTATTGTAAAAATTAAAAATGTTTTATTAAAAATTAATTATTAGTGTTTTATTGTACATCTTTGCACACCATCATGCATCATTGACAAAAGATCATGCAGTATTTCAATGGGGTATCATAGTTACCCCACACGGCCGAAAATGTAACTTTTTGTAGCATGGCCACGGAAAGGTTAAGGAGAAAGTTTAAGTTTTCAGGTAAGATTTTTTTTAATAACAGTATAGTGCCTTTTAATGTTTATATACGACACTTTTTATTGAAACGATTAAGCAATGGATTTTGAAAGCAGTACCAGTTCAGTGAGTGAACTACAGCCCAAAATTAAATTAAGACCACTTAAAAAAAACTATCAATCAAAACACAAGGCAACATATTTAATTCCCAATTATCTGACATTTGCCAAGAATCAGGGAATAGTTATATCCCGACCAAAATCTAAACAAAGATTTATTGAATGTACAAAGGTACTTATTGATATTTGTCAAGGAAATGATGCAAAGTTGTTGCATATATTTTTAAATTTGAATAATTAAAAAGAGCGAGAACATTTAAATTGGCATAAAACTTGCTACAAAACGTATACCAGCACGAATAATATTAAATCATATAAATCAAAGTATGCAAAAATATTAACTAACCCACTCCCAGTAGATATACCCCTGAAAAAATCATTTTTACGAACTCAATTTGATGTACAAAGGTGCATATTTTGCCAAAAACGTTTACAAAATCAAAAACTATGCCAGGTAATGAGCAATAACATGGAAAATAAAATTAAAAGTATAGCGCGAGACAATCCAATATTTCATTCCAGAATTGGCGGTATAGTAGACTGTAAAGATACAGATGTTTTGGTACTATTGGCTCACTTTAAAGATATGCTGACTTCAGAAATTTGGATGAAAATTGGAGCTAAAGAAAGCCAACGATCCATTGTAATTCATGAATTAAAAATGGAGAGTTCCATGATCAAATGTCTACCAGCCTTTCACGCACTCACAGGTTGTGATACAACTAGTCAGTTTGTGGGACTAGGCAAAAGAACATGCTGGAAAGTCTTCTTATCACATTATAATCTACTAGCTAGAGTTGGCAAAGAACAGTACCTACTTAGAAGAAGTCTTTAATGACGTAGTTAAATTTGTAATTTGTTTATATAGGTACTACAAAAATGAAGATATCAAATGTATAAATGCTCTTAGAGGAATTTTAGCATCCTCCAAACCTGTGAGTAAATTGCCTCCAACCAAAGATAGTCTAAGACAACACTGTCGCCCTGTCCACTATCAGACCAAAATATGGCTGGACAGTACTATGCCAAAGGTCACCTTTACCGGACTTATCAAGTTGTAGCTGGATTATTGCAAACGGTAAACCAGTGTTAACAACCGACGCAATACTACCGGAGGATACTTCAGTTCTAAATACTTGCAACTGTAAAAAAGGTACCTACACAAAGTTTGTTATTTTTTACTATAGTTAAATTTTAAATTGCTACTCTATTTTAGATTGCACTGGGTCACTGTGTTCCTGTAAAAAAAACAAATAAATTGCATTGGCTCCTGCAAATGCATGGCTGACTCTGACTAAAAACTCTAAGAATCTTTCTTTTGGAATAAATATGTTTATTAATAAATAGATTCTTTAGGGGAAGATTTTACCCAAGCCTTTTATTATTAGGTATATAAAGAGCATTTGTCTGTTTTCCGATT
Organism: Polydrusus pterygomalis; assembly: GCA_963969555.1. NCBI lineage: Eukaryota > Metazoa > Arthropoda > Insecta > Coleoptera > Curculionidae > Polydrusus > Polydrusus pterygomalis. The sequence continues at coordinate 31,077,548 of OZ018380.1, forward strand.
TCTATACTTGTTCCTATAAATAGGTTCAACAAAAAAATCTTCTGTAAGTATCACCCTTTTTTCTTTATTTTCGTTAAATAACACCCGGATTCTCCCCGATTAATAGTAGTGTTATTTTCAGGTATCCTGCAACACGCTGATACACACAATCAAAACCACAATGAAATTTTAAGGTTATTCTCTATCTCTACTGAGCAACCATGACCTTAACACCTGAAAAAACACTAGTATAGGTACTCTAGGTAGATCAGGTACCTATACTTATAGACAAATCCCGAACGTATAAAGCCTGTTTTCTGTTTTTCTTTATAAAAAAAATTAAATAGTACCATTTTTCATTTTTTGTAAACACCCTATATGTACAAAAACTTGGACAAATACCAATTTTTCTAATAAAAAAAAAGTTCCTTTTAGTAACAACTTATTAATTAATATTAATATTGAAAAAATTTAGAGAAACATAAATTAATTTCAAATTAAATTATTCAAAACAACATTACTAACCGTTTACAAAATATAATCCCTTAATTTTATAAGGAACTAACTTATAATGTATTAATTGCATTCCAATCACACCAAAAGCGAAGGAAACCCGAACTTATGCGCGCGATATAACATACGGTCGTTTTTCATGGCTTTAAGACGGCAATCTGATCCTTCATCGCATCCGCACGGTTGACCACGCTTACGGTGATATGGTTTGACATTTTTCAATTTTTTGACGAAACTGTTCATCGGACTGATAATTTTAAAAAAGCATTGTAATCCCTGATGTTTTATCTACAACGTTTATGGCAAGTATTTTTTTGATAAGTCAAAGGATTCTGGAGTTATGGCGAGTTACAAATTATCACAATTATGGGTTTTCAGGGCGAGCGGTTATTCATTAAAGCGCTCCATATACAAGCACGGCGCGCGATGTTTTTAAAATTAAAAAAAATATATTTCTAATTAAGATTTTGAAATAAGATTCAAGCAGGTTGATGATCAGGTATTATAGATGTAAAAAAGGCAAAAAAAAAAAATTGGTACTTTTTGGAAAACCGCCCCCGACCACCCCCTGCATGGTACGATTTTTGGACGACAAGTCAATTTTGCTTCCTTAAGGTATAAGGAATGATATAAAAGGGGTCGTACATTTTAGCAACAAAGTGCAAACGGGAATCTTTTTTAGAAGGTATTATCGGGTTGGTAAACTCTACTATCATTAAACTGATTCAGAAAGTAATGCGATTTGGGTCCTGCAAAATGAAATAACTGCGACTATATGCGCTTTCCGGTTATACCGGAAGTTGTCTTAAAATTGCTTATTTTAAATGGAACACCCTCTACAATATTATTTTTTGTGTTCATTTCTTCATTTCCACTTACTTTTGTTAAAAGTTATTTTGTTCTACTCGATACGCTTTTGAAAAAAAAATTGATTTTCTCAAATTTTGACCTTTAACAGGGTACCGAATAAAATTAAAAGTCTGTTTAAAAATAAAAGAGTCAATCTTATAATTCCGGCTGTGGAATTAGATTTTACTGTTCTTAATAATCAATTATCAGAAAATGGAATTTTATATACAGGTAAGTGGAAAAGTAACACATTTTAATTTTTATCAAATCTTTTTAAAAACTTAATTTTTTTTAAAATACATTGCATTATTTAATGCATAGCTAGAACATTTCCAATCTATCCACCTAGGGTATTCCTGTACCTAACTAGAATATTTTAAAACTTATTTAAGGTTTTTCGTAAAATCCTCCAAATAACAATGCTTGAACTGTTGATTTTTGACAAGAAGGCCATGATAAACAAAGTACTAATTACAACTGACAATGACACCCATTTGTAGAAACAAATTATGTGCTATATGTTCACCACTGCCATTAGTTTTGGTCGCGTCGTATAGTATTATAAGTACATATTATACAGTTTAATGTAGAACAGTGTTTTATATTGTTGTTACAAAAGTTAACAGTGCAATGAAAACTGACTTTGCTTGTAAAATTTTTTAGCATCCACTTTAAAAATATAATTGCTGTTAATTTTTATTTTGTTATATATTGTACTCATGTTTTTTATTGTTTAGCTCTTATATTGTATTTTAATGGTTTCCAAAATAAAACTGCATTTAATAAAATATTTTATTTTAATTTTGACTCGTAAAGGACATGCTCAATGCTCAAAATTAATACCGTTACTTTAATTTGGTACCATGGTACTAATTACTTTTTCAATATTAACGTAAAAAGTTTGTTAGTAATGATATTAATACTGATCATACAGTCAACAATACCATCAGCTCAAATAAGTATTCGAATTATGATTTGATAAAATAGTATATAAATTAATGCCTTTCAGCCTTCCATTTTGTGTTCCTTCTAGTAAGCAGCTAAGTCTTAAAAAGTCAAAAAAATATTTTTTTTTAATAAAGAATTTTAAATTATTTAGAAGAGCGGTAATAGTCAGAATACAACTCTAATAATAATTCTCGGATACGAGTAAAGTTTTTTGGATGCCATTTAAAAATGTAACTAACTTTATTAATAATAATCTATAATTTTATCTAATCGTTTTAAGATAAAAATTATAAAATTCATTTTAAATGTAACACAACGAGAAGAAAGTTCAGTAACTTTAAAACCAATAAATATAAACATGTCAAACTTTATGGGCTTTTGACCAATTAATAGATCTTTTAATCCCTCAACTCAGATTTTACATTTTTTATACAGGGTTTTTTAAAAATTGTGTCATGAAGATAATTGTGGTATGGTGCATACCAAAGTCAATATTTCTTATGAAAAAAACTCGGAGTTTTATTTTACTAACTTGTAGAGTAGAGAAACAAATTTGATATACCGTGTGAGTGTGTAGGTTGGAATAAACTCGGTAAATCCAATACAGTTTTTTTTTTTTGGAAAAATGCCTGGACACGGATATTAACATGTTAAATTGTTATCTTTTTAATCAAAAAAAAATTAATAGTGTGGCCCAAATTAGAAATATGAAATTTTTTTTAAATTTCAACTCTAGTTTTTTATTGACTATTTTTAAAGGGTATGTTATGTTATACATAAATACCAATGTCAAATTTGTATTCCTTGTCAACTGTTGAGGAGTTGAAAGGACGAAATAAGACATGTGTGTAGGTTAATTTCTCCCAAAGTAGTTAGAAATGGTCAAAACAGGTTTTACTTGCGTTTTTGAATGCTTCCAAATAGTGATTGGACAAGAATTCGAGCATTTATGATTGATACATGGTTTTTATTTTTCAATTAAATTAATTTTTGTTTGCTTAATATCTTATAACTGACAAGGAATAAAAATTTGAAATTTGATACTTATGTATAACTTAAGAAGCACTTTAAAATGTATCAACGTTTTATTTTGTCAACTGTCAAATGTCAAAACAATTTGGAGCGTATGGCAGGGCAGGATTTATTAACTCAGGAGCAGGAGTCGATATAATGAGTAAAAAAAAAAACTTTTTTTTATAACATTTGCTTTATTAAATCAGGCAATTTTACATTTAATATTATTTTGTAAAAATGATATATATTTAGCATGAGCAAGAACACTCGCATTTGTATTTTCCATCGGCACCTTTCACAGCATTTTCTAGGGTGCACTCGCATTCACATTTGCAACTGGAGCATGGTGTACTTGTGTCTTTTTTAGTACATTTACAAATACAGGTACAGGTAACTTCAGTTCCATCTTCAAGCGTTAGCTTGCAGTCTTTTTCAATTGTGCAGCAACCTGAAAAATTATAGTAAATATTAATAACCGTGATAGTATCGCGTAAATAGCAAAACTTCCTGGGTTTTACAGTTTCTTTGCAGAGTAGAGCTTATAAGTGACATTTTCAAAATCTAGGAAAAACAACTTTACCGATACCTACAAAACGTTTTAAGTAAGTACAGGTAATACCTACTTGCTGAAGTAAGAAAAGGTACTTGAAAGTAATTATAACAAACTAAAAAAAAATTGTTTAGAAGAAGGTTTATTTTTGTCAATAATTCTAGATCAGGCTTTAAATTCTATTGTGACAAATCTAAAATATTAATTTTCAGGTCTAATGATCGAACGTTAATAAAATGGTAGGCCATGAATAAATAAAATTAAATGAATTAAATAGGTATAATGCGAGAAAATATTTTTCTAACCACCTGAGAAATCCTTTTACTATAAGGTTGCATTTCATCTAAAACAGTTAGATATTAAAATACAGATTCAGATTGCAAAGTACTACTAAAAAATTGAAAGTTAATCATCTCAATAGGATTATAACACAATTTATATTTCGACAAGTAACGGCCACGTGACTATGTAAAGTTGCACTTCTGGACAAGTAAAGATTTCAATCAAATTTTATATAAACTGTTAAATAAAAACAATGCCCTTTAATTCCAACTTTTTCCAGGCACTATATTACAGATTGATTTTACTGCATGTTTTGCTGCCACGTTTTAAGTAAAAATGCAAGAAGAATGTAGGTTGGTTTTTGTTGCTGGACCTGAGACGATACCGGCATTTGACTAATTAGAAACTTTCTAAATATTATGCCTCACATACTCATACTCACACTCGCATTTGTATTTTCCATCGGCACCTTTTACAGCATTTTCTAGGGTGCACTCGCATTCACAGTTGCATGTATTTTTGTCTGTTTTAGTACATTTACAAGTACAGGTACAGGTAACTTTAGTTCCATCTTCAAGCGTTAGCTTGCAATCTTTGTCAATGGTGCAGCAACCTGAAAAATTATTGCGAAATATTAATAACAGTAATAGTATCGCGTAAATAGCAAATCATTCTGGGGTTTAGAGCTTCTTTACCGAGTAGCTAAGTTATTTTTTTCAAAATCTAGAAACAACAACTCTGCCGATACCTACAAAACGCTGTAGATACAGTTAATACTAGCTGATGTAAGAAAAAGTACTTCAAATTAATTATAACAATACTTAAGTAAAAAATATACTTGAAAAACCTTTTAAAAATTCAGTAAAAAACTAGGGATACTTGCAGAAATTAAGGAAAATTTGATTAGAAAAAGGTTTGTGTTTTGTCAATAATTCTAGACCAGACTTTAAGCTTTGTAACAAAATTTTTATTTTTTATAATTTTGTAATACTTTAAATTTCATTGTGACAAATCTAAAACAGTAATTTTCAGGTCTAATGATGTTGTTGTTAAGTAAGTAGGCCATGAATAAACAAAATTAAATGAATAAATTAAATAGATACCTGTAAATTTTTTAATTTGAAAGGCGTTTGTTAAAAGTCTACCATCGCTTTTAATCGCGACATTTATACCATTTACTCGAAACCTTTTAAGCCTATGGAATTTATTTCAAGACATATTTGTTTAATTAAAAATAGTAAAATAACTTTTGTACATTTGACTTCTAGACTATTAACGATCGTCACGCCAAGATAAATATTTCAAAAATAGTTGCATTAATTGACATTAAAAATTTATTAGACTTTATTTTGTGCCATCCTATTTCCACATTTAATTAAGAAAAAAATAGAAAATTACTGGTAAACTGTCAACATTCACGATGCGGTGTACTTTGTTGGTCAGACAGGTGCGGGTCCTTTTTATTTTTCCTCGACGGTAAAATATAAAATTTTAAAAAGATATAAAATTTATGAAATGTGTTTGAAAAAAAGCAATTTTATACTGTGTGTATGGTTAAATACATGAAAAGTATTTTTTAAATTATACAGTGTGAGTTTGTAAATCCAGTACACTTTTTTTTTTGGAAAAATGTTTCTACACTGGTATTAACAAGGAATAAAAATTTTAAATTTGGTATTTATGTATTACTTGATATGTATGTACATTAAAAATGGCCAATAAACAATTAAGGTTACCGTTTAAAAAAATTATCAATATCAATTATTTATTCAAATAAAGTCTAAATTTTCTTGTGCTTAGTTTAACATTTCTTTTCGAATAGAGGGCGTCAAATTTGTATTTGTATGACCCTGTTTATAATGTTAATAATATACTCACCGGTATCAGACATGGCGGTATGGAATTACTGTGACACTTTTATTACTGGTAATTTTTAAATATAATATTTGATTTTCTTTAATAATTAAATTTGTAAGTTACGGATAAAGTGGATATGAAGTTAAGACAATCCCGCACCGGACTTTATAGTAAAGCGAATTATTTTATTTCATATTCCCCGCTAAAATAGTACCGTGTGCAGTAGTACCGTGTGTAACAGTATTATTTGGTGAGTTAATTTTGCACGCAGCAAATTTCATAATGTATCAAAAGTTTTGTTATTAAACAATCGGTTGTAATTTTCAAACAATTGACAATTATTGATATAAAAAATAGAATGTTAGCCACCTTGACTTTACTTTGATTTCCCCAATCATTTTTGTCGATATGTCTTAAAAATTAGTAGTGAAGAAAAGTATCTTTAAATTGGTTGGAAAGGTATAAGACCTTACTAGACAAAATGCCAACATTAAGCCAGCTGTATATCAAAATTGGCTCATGATACCGAAAAAATGCAATTCCTCTGTTTCCCGGGCTGTGCCATACAGGTTATTTCATGGTGCCTGTCATTAAACTATTTCAGAAAGTAATGCGATTTGGGTCCTGCAAATTGGTATAGGGAGGTTTTCGGATACGCTCTCTTTAAATGAAATAACTGCGACTATATGCGCTTTCCGGTTATACCGGAAGTTGTCTTAAAATTGCTTATTTTAAATGGAACACCTTCTATAATATTATTTTTTGTGTTCATTTCTTCATTTTCAATAACTTTTGTTAAATGTTCTTTTGTTCTACTCGATACGTTTTTGAAAAAAAAAATGTTTTTTTCAAATTTTGACCTTTAACAGGGTACTGAATAAAATTAAAAATCTGTTTAAAAATAAAAGAGTCAAACTTATAATTCCGGCTGTGGAATTAGATATAACTGTTCTTAATAATCAATTATCAGAAAACGGAATTTTATATACAGGAAGTGGAAAAGTAACTTAATTTTTTTTTAAATACATTGCATTTAATGCATAGCTAGAACATTTCCAATCTATCCACCTAGGGTATTCCTGTACCTAACTAGAATACTTTAAAACTTATTTATAGGTTTTTCGTAAAATCCTCCAAATAACAATGCTTGAACTGTTAATTTTTGACAGAAGGCCATGATAAACAAAGTACTAATTATAACTGACAATGACACCCATTTGTAGAAACAAATTATTACTTTGTTGCGGAGATGATTGCAAATGCTGTGCCAAGGGCGTTTGCTGCAAGAAGAGGAAAAAATGTTGTTGCAAAGATGGTAAAGGCAAAGATTGCAAATGTGATGATTTTGAACAGCAAGGAACTACACATTTGAGAATCTATTTATTCTGACTATGTAAAAAATTGGATCTTCATATTGCCTACCTTTTCTTAAATTTATTTATATTTTTAAAATATACGGTAATTCAATCATTGTCTTCAATTCTAATATTTTATTAATTACGTATTATTTTGTCACTATTTTATTAAATTAATATATTATGTATATACTATACGACGCGACCAAAACTAATGGCAGTGGTGAACATATAGCACATAAAACGCATATTATATGTTACTGCACGTGGTACAGTTTAATGTAGAACAGTGTTTTATATTGTTGTTACAAAAATTAACAGTGCAATGAAAACTGACTTTGCTTGTAAAGATTTTTAGCATCCACTTTAAAAATATAATTGCTGTTCATTTTTATTTTATTAATATATTGTACTCCTGTTTGTTATTGTTTAGCTCTTATATTGTATTTTAATGGTTTTCAAAATAAAACTGCATTTAATAAAATATTTTATTTTAATTTTGACTCGTAAAGGACATGCTCATTGCTCAAAATTAATATCGTTACTTTAATTTGGTACCATGGTACTAATCACTTTTTCAATATTAACGTGAAAACTTTGTTAGTAATGATATTAATACTGATCATACAGTCAACAATACCATCAGCTCGAATAAGTATTCGAATTATGATTTGATAAAATAGTATATAATTTAATGCCTTTCAGCCTTCCATTGTGTTCCTTCTAGTAAGCAACTAGGTCTTGAAAACTCAAAAAAATATTTTTTTTTTAAATTTTTTAAATTATTTAGAAGAGCGGTAATAGTCAGAATACAACTCTAATAATAATTCTCGGATACGAGTAAAGTCTTTTGGATGCCATTTAAAAATCTAACTAACTTTATTAATAATAATCTATAATTTTATCTAATCGTTTTTAAGATAAAAATTATAAAATTCATTTTAAATGTAACACAACGAGAAGAAAGTTCAGTAACTTTGAAACCAATAAATTTAAACATGTCAAACTTTATGGGCTTTTGACCAATTCATAGATCTTTTAATCCCTCAACTCAGATTTTACATTTTTTATACAGGGTTTTTTAAAAATTGTGTCATGAAGATAATTGTGCTATGGTGCATACCAAAGTCAATATTTCTTATGAAAAAAACTCGCAGTTTTATTTTACTAACATGTAGAGTAGAGAAACAAATTTGATATACCGTGTGAGTGTGTAGCTTGGAATAAACTCGGTAAATCCAATACAGTTATTTTTTTGGAAAAATGCCTGGACACGGATATTAACATGTTAAATTGTTCTCTTTTTTATCAAAAAAAAAATTAATAGTGTGGCCCAAATTAGAAATATGAATTTTTTTTAAATTTCAACTCTAGTTTTTTATTGACTATTTTTAAAGGGTATGTTATGTTATAAATACCAATGTCAAATTTGTATTCCTTGTCAACTGTTGAGGGGTTGAAAGGACGAAATAAGACATGTGTGTAGGTTAATTTCTCCCAAAGTAGTTAGACATGGTCAAAACAGGTTTTACTTGCGTTTTTGAATGCTTCCAAATAGTGATTGGACAACAATTCGAGCATTTATGATGGATACATGGTTTTTATTTTTCAATTAAATTAATTTATGTTTGCTTAATATCTTATAACTGACAAGGAATAAAAATTTGAAATTTGGTACTTATGTATAACTTAATAAGCACTTTAAAATGTATCAACGTTTTGTTTTATCAACTGTCAAATGTCAAAACAATTTGGAGCGTATGGCAGGGCAGGATTTATTAACTCCGGAGCGGGAGTCGATATAATGAGTAAAAAAAAACTTTTTTTTATAACATTTACTTTATTAAATCAGGCAATTTTACATTTAATATTATTTTGTAAAAATGATATATATTTAGCATGAGCAAGAACACTCGCATTTGTATTTTCCATCGGCACCTTTCACAGCATTTTCTAGGGTGCACTCGCATTCACATTTGCAACTGGAGCATGGTGTACTTGTGTCTTTTTTAGTACATTTACAAATACAGGTACAGGTAACTTCAGTTCCATCTTCAAGCGTTAGCTTGCAGTCTTTTTCAATTGTGCAGCAACCTGAAAAATTATAGTGAAATATTAATAACAGTGATAATATCGCGTAAATAGCAAAACTTCCTGGGTTTTACAGTTTCTTTGCAGAGTAGAGCTTATAAGTGACATTTTCAAAATCTAGAAAAAACAACTTTACCGATACCTACAAAACGTTTTAAGTACAGGTAATACTTGCTGAAGTAAGAAAAATTACTTGAAAGTAATTATATCAAACAAAAAAAAATGTTTAGAAGAAAATTTATTTTTGTCAATAAGTCTAGATCAGGCTTGAAATATTTAGCCTCGTAACAAAATCTTGATTTTTCATAATTTTATAATACTTTAAATTCTATTGTGACAAATCTAAAATATTCATTTTTAGGTCTAATGATCGAACGTTAATAAGATGGTAGGCCATGAATAAATAAAATTAAATAAATTAAATAGGTATTATGCGAGAAAATATTTTTCTAACCACCTGAAAAATCCTTATACAATAAGGTTGCATTTCATCTAAAACAGTTAGATATTAAAATACAGATTCAGATTGCAAAGTACTACTAAAAAATTGAAAATCAATCATTTCAATAGGATGTCACACAATTTACATTTCGACAAGTAACGGCCACGTGACTATGTTAAGTTGCACTTCTGGACAAGTAAAGATTTCAATCAAATTTTATATAAACTGTTAAATAAAAACAACGCCCTTTAATCCAACTTTTTCCAGGCACTATACAGATTGTTGTTACTGCATATTTTGCTGCCAAGTTTTAAGTAAAATGCAAGAAGGATGTCGGTTGGTTTTTGTTGCTGGACCCGAGAAGTTACCGGCATTTGACTAATTAGAAACTTTCTAAATATTATGCCTCACATACTCATACTCACACTCGCATTTGTATTTTCCATCGGCACCTTTTACAGCATTTTCTAGGGTGCACTCGCATTCACATTTGCATGTATTTTTGTCTGTTTTAGTACATTTACAAGTACAGGTACAGGTAACTTTAGATCCATCTTCAAGCGTTAGCTTGCAATCTTTGTCAATGGTGCAGCAACCTGAAAAATTATTGTGAAATATTAATAACAGTGATAGTATCGCGTAAATAGCAAATCATTCTGGGGTTTAGAGCTTCTTTACCGAGTAGCTAAGTTATTTTTTTTAAATCTAGAAACAACAACTCTGCCGATACCTACAAAACGCTGTAGATACAGTTAATACTAGCTGATTTAAGAAAAAGTACTTCAAATTATTTATAACAATACTTAAGTAAAAAATATACTTGAAAAACCTTTTAAAAATTCAGTCAAAAACTAGGGATACTTGCAGAAATTAAGGAAAATTTGATTAGAAAAAGGTTTGTGTTTTGTCAATAATTCTAGACCAGACTTTAAGCTTTGTAACAAAATTTTGATTTTTTATAATTTTGTAATACTTTAAATTTCACTGTGACAAATCTAAAATAGTAATTTTCAGGTCTAATGATGTTGTTGATAAGTAAGTAGGCCATGAATAAACAAAATTAAATGAATAAATTAAATAGGTACCTGTAAATTTTTTAACTTGAAAGGCGTTTGTTAAGAGTCTACCATCGCTTTTAATCGCGACATTTATACCATTTACTCGAAACCCTTTAAGCCTATGGAATTTATTTCAAGACATATTTGTTTAATTAAAAATAGTAAAATAACTTTTGTACATTTGACTTCTAGACTATTAACGATCGTCACGCCAAGATAAATATTTCAAAAATAGTTGCATTAATTGTCATTAAAAATTTATTAGACTTTATTTTGTGCCACCCTATTTCCACATTTAATTAAGAAAAAAACAGAAAATTACTGGTAAACTGTCAACATTCACGATGCGGTGTACTTTGTTGGTCAGACAGGGTCGGGTCCTTTTTATTTTTCCCCGACGGTAAAATATAAATTTTAAAAATATATAAAATTTATGATATGTGTGTGAAAAAGGGCAATTTTATACGGTGTGTATGGTTAACTACATGAAAAGTATTTTTAAAATTATACAGTGTGAGTTTGTAAATCCAGTACACTTTTTTTTTGGAAAAATATTTGTACACTGGTATTAACAAGGAATAAAAATTTTAAATTTGTTACTTATGTATTACTTGATATGTTTGTACATTAAAAATGGCCAATAAACAACTATAGGGTTACCGTTTAAAAAAATTATCAATATCGATTATTTATCCAAATAAAGTCTAAATTTTCTAGTGCTTAGTTTAACATTTCTTGGATTTTATGGTTTTAATGTTTGTCGTTACAAAACACTTTACCCAATCGAACTGTCGCTATATCTCTTTCCATTTATCACTTCTGAATGGAGGGCGTCAAATTTGTATTTGTATGACCCTGTTTATAATGTTAATAATATACTCACCGGTATCAGACATGGCGGTATGGAATTACTGTGACACTTTTATTACTGTTAATTTTTAAATATAATATTTGATTTCCTTTAATAATTAAATTTGTAAGTTACGGATAAAGTGGATATGAAGTTAAGACAATTCCGCACCGGACTTTATAGTAAAGCGAATTGTTTCATTTCATATTCCCCGCTAAAATAGTACCGTGTGCAGTAGTACCGTGTGTAACAGTATTATTTGGTGAGTTAATTTTGCACGCAGCAGATATCATAATGTATCAAAAGTTTTGGCATTAAACAATCGGTTGTAATTTTCAAACAATTAACAATTATTGATATAAAAAATAGAATGTTAGCCACCTTGACTTTACTTTGAAAAGTAAACTTCCCAGATCATTTTTGTCGATGTGTCTTAAAAATTAGTAATGAAGAAAAGTATCTTTAAATTGGTTGGAAAAGTATAAGACCTTACTAGACAAAATACCAACATTAAGCCAGCTGTATATCAAAATTGGCTAATGATACCAAAAAAATGTAATTTCTCTGTTTCCCGGGCTGTGCCATACAGGTTGTTTCATGGTGCCTGTCATTAAACTATTTCAGAAGGTAATGCGATTTGGGTCCTGCAAAATGAAATACCTGCGACTATATGCGCTTTCCGGTTATACCGGAAGTTGTCATAAAATTGCTTATTTTAAATGGAACACCCTCTACAATATTATTTTTTGTGTTCATTTCTTCATTTCCACTAACTTTTGTTAAAAGTTATTTTGTTCTACTCGATACGCTTTTGAAAAAAAAAATTGTTTTTCTCAAATTTTGACCTTTAACAGGGTACCGAATAAAATTAAAAATCTCTTTAAAAATAAAAGAATCAAACTTATAATTCCGGCTGTGGAATTATATATTACTGTTCTTAATAATCAATTATCAGGAAATGGAATTTTATATACAGGGAAGTAGAAAATTAACTTCATTTTTTTTAAATACATTGCATTTAATGCATAGCTAGAACATTTCCAATCTATCCACCTAGGGTATTCCTATACCTAACTAGAATACTTTAAAACTTATTTAAGGTTTTTCGTAAAATCCTCCAAATAACAATGCTTGAACTGTTGATTTTTGACAGAAGGCCATGATAAACAAAGTACTAATTACAACTGACAATGACACCCATTTGTAGAAACAAATTATTACTTTGTTGCGGAGTGCCAAGGGCGTTTGCTGCAAGAAGAGGACAAAATGTTGTTGCAAAGATGGTAAAGGCACGGGTTGCAAATATGATGATTCTGAACAGTAAGGAACTACACATTTGAGAATCTATTTACTCTGACTATGTAGAAAATTGGATCTTCATATTGCCTACCTTTTCTTAAATTTATTTATATTTTTAAAATATACGGTAATTCAATCATTGTCTTCAATTCTAATATTTTATTAATTACGTATTATTTTGTCACTATTTTATTAAATTAATATATTATGTATATACTATACGACGCGACCAAAACTAATGGCAGTGGTGAACATATAACACATAAAACGCATATTATATGTTACTGCACGTGGTACAGTTTAATGTAGAACAGTGTTTTATATTGTTGTTACAAAAATTAACAGTGCAACTGACTTTGCTTGTAAAGTTTTTTAGCATCCACTTTAAAAATATGATTGCTGTTCATTTTTATTTTATTAATATATTGTACTCCTGTTTGTTATTGTTTAGCTCTTATATTGTATTTTAATGGTTTTCAAAAGAAAACTGCATTTAATAAAATATTTTATTTTAATTTTGAGTCGTAAAGGACATGCTCAATGCTTAAAATTAATTACGTTACTTTAATTTGGTACCATGGTACTAATTACTTTTTCAATATTACCTTGAAAAGTTAGTTAGTAATAATATTAATACTGATCATACAGTCAACAATACCATCAGCTCGAATAAGTATTCGAATTATGATTTGATAAAATAGTATATAATTTAATGCCTTTCAGCCTTCCATTTTGTGTTCCTTCTAGTAAGCAACTAGGTCTTGAAAACTCAAAAAAATATTTTTTTTTTTAAATTTTTTAAATTATTTAGAAGAGCGGTAATAGTCAGAATACAACTCTAATAATAATTCTCGGATACGAGTAAAGTTTTTTGGATGCCATTTAAAAATCTAACTAACTTTATTAATAATAATCTATAATTTTATCTAATCGTTTTTAAGATAAAAATTATAAAATTCATTTTAAATGTAACACAACGAGAAGAAAGTTCAGTAACTTTGAAACCAATAAATATAAACATGTCAAACTTTATGGGCTTTTGACCAATTCATAGATCTTTTAATCCCTCAACTCAGATTTTACATTTTTTATACAGGTTTTTTTAAAAATTGTGTCATGAAGATAATTGTGCTATGATGCATACCTAAGTCAATATTTCTAATGAAAAAAACTCACAGCTTTATTTTACTAACTTGTAGAGTAGAGAAACAAATTTGATATACCGTGTGAGTGTGTAGCTTGGAATAAACTCGGTAAATCCAATACAGTTTTTTTTTTTTTTGGAAAAAGGCCTGGACACGGATATTAACATGTTAAATTGTTCTCTTTTTATAAAAAAAAATTAATACAGTGTGGCCCAAATTAGAGATATGAATTTTTTTTTTAATTTCAACTCTAGTTTTTTATTGACTGTTTTTAAAGGGCATGTTATGTTATACATAAATACCAATGTCAAATTTTTATTCCTTGTCAAATGTTGATGAGTTGAAAGGACGAAATAAGACATGTGTGTAGGTTAATTTCTCCCAAATTAGTTAGAAATGGTCAAAACAGGTTTTACCTGGATTTTTGAATGTTTCCAAATAGTCATTGGACAACATTTCGAGCATTTATGATGAATACATGATTTTTATTTTTCAATTAAATTAATTAGTGGATGAACCTACGTAGTTTTATTGTAAAAAATCTTTTGGTTCAATAAAGGATATACATATAAAAAAAAATTTTTTGTTTGCTTAATATCTTATAACTGACAAGGAATAAAAATTTGAAATTTGGTACTTATATATAACTTAATAAGCACTTTAAAATGTATCAACGTTTTGTTTTGTCAACTGTCAAATGTCAAAACAATTTGGAGCGTATGGCAGGGCAGGATTTATTAACTCAGGAGCGGGAGTCGATATAATGAGTAAAAAAAAACTTTTTTTTATAACATTTATTTTATTAAATCAGGCAATTTTACATTTAATATTATTTTGTAAAAATGATATATATTTAGCATGAGCAAGAACACTCGCATTTGTATTTTCCATCGGCACCTTTCACAGCATTTTCTAGGGTGCACTCGCATTCACATTTGCAACTGGAGCATGGTGTACTTGTGTCTTTTTTAGTACATTTACAAATACAGGTACAGGTAACTTCAGTTCCATCTTCAAGCGTTAGCTTGCAGTCTTTTTCAATTATGCAGCAACCTGAAAAATTATAGTGAAATATTAATAACAGTAATAATATCGCGTAAATAGCAAAACTTCCTGGGTTTTAGAGTTTCTTTGCAGAGTAGAGCTTATAAGTGACATTTTCAAAATCTAGGAAAAACAACTTTACCGATACCTACAAAACGTTTTAAGTAAGTACAGGTAATACCTACTTGCTGAAGTAAGAAAAGGTACTTGAAAGTAATTATAACAAACTAAAAAAAAATTGTTTAGAAGAAGGTTTATCTTTGTCAATAATTCTAGATCAGGCTTTAAATTCTATTATGACAAATCTAAAATATTAATTTTCAGGTCTAATGATCGAACGTTAATAAGATGGTAGGCCATGAATAAATAAAATTAAATGAATTAAATAGGTATAATGCGAGAAAATATTTTTCTAACCACCTGAGAAATCCTTATACAATAAGGTTGCATTTCATCTAAAACAGTTAGATATTAAAATAGAGATCCAGATTGCAAAGTACTACTAAAAAATTGAAAGTTAATCATCTCAATAGGATATCACACAATTTATATTTCGACAAGTAACGGCCACGTGACTATGTTAAGTTGCACTTCTGGACAAGTAAAGATTTCAATCAAATTTTATATAAACTGTTAAATAAAAACAATGCCCTTTAATTCCAACTTTTTCCAGGCACTATATTACAGATTGATTTTACTGCATGTTT
Source organism: Polydrusus pterygomalis (assembly GCA_963969555.1). Lineage (NCBI taxonomy): Eukaryota > Metazoa > Arthropoda > Insecta > Coleoptera > Curculionidae > Polydrusus > Polydrusus pterygomalis. Next base: position 31,093,531 of record OZ018380.1, read on the forward strand.
TGCTGCCACGTTTTAAGTAAAAATGCAAGAAGAATGTAGGTTGGTTTTTGTTGCTGGACCCGAGACGATACCGGCATTTGACTAATTAGAAACTTTCTAAATATTATGCCTCACATACTCATACTCACACTCGCATTTGTATTTTCCATCGGCACCTTTTACAGCATTTTCTAGAGTACACTCGCATTCACATTTGCATGTATTTTTGTCTGTTTCAGTACATTTACAAGTACAGGTACAGGTAACTTTAGTTCCATCTTCAAGCGTTAGCTTGCAATCTTTGTCAATGGTGCAGCAACCTGAAAAATTATTGTGAAATATTAATAACAGTGATAGTATCGCGAAAATAACAAATCATCCTGGGGTTTAGAGCTTTTTTACCAAGTAGCTAAAAGAAAAAACAACTCTGCCGATGCCTACAAAACGCCGTAGATACAGTTAATACTTGCTGATGTAAAAAAAGTACTGCAAATTATTTATAACAATACTTAAGTAAAAAATATACTTGAAAAACCTTTTAAAAATTCAGTCAAAAATTAGGGATACTTGCAAATATTAAGGAAAATTCGATTAGAAATAGGTTTGTGTTTTGTCAATAGTTCTAGACCAGACTTTAAGCTTTGTAACAAAATTTTGATTTTTTATAATTTTGTAATACTTTAAATTTCATTGTGACAAATCTTAAATAATAATTTTCAGGTCTAATGATGTTGTTGATAAGTAAGTAGGCCATGAAGAAACAAAATTAAATGAATAAATTAAATAGGTAGGTACCCGTAAATTTTTTAACATGTAGGTGAAAGGTGTTTGTTAAAAGTCTATCATCGCTTTTAGTCGCGACATTGATACCATTTACTCGAAACCCTCTAAGCCTATCGAATATATTTCAATATAATATATTTGTTTAATTAAAAATAGTAAAATAATTTTTGTACATTTGACTTCTAGACTATTAACGATCGTCACGCCAAGATAAATATTTCAAAAATAGTTGCATTAATTGACATTAAAAATTTATTAGACTTTATTTTGTGCCACCCTATTTCCACATTTAATTAAGAAAAAACAGAAAATTACTGGTAAACTGTCAACATTCACGATGCGGTGTACTTTGTTGGTCAGAAAGGTGCGGGTCCTTTTTATTTTTCCTCGACGGTAAAATATAAAATTTTAAAAAGATATAAAAGTTATGAAATGTGTGTGAAAAAGGACAATTTTATACGGTGTTTATGCTTAAAACATGAAAAGTATTTTTAAAATTATACAGTGTGAGTTTGTAAATTCAGTACACTTTTTTTTTGGAAAAATATTTGTACACTGGTATTAACAAGGAATAAAAATTTTAAATTTTGTACCTATGTATTACTTGATATGTATGTACATTAAAAATGGCCAATAAACACCGTTTAAAAAAATTATCAATATCGATTATTTATCCAAATAAAGTCTAAATTTTCTAGTGCTTAGTTTAACATTTCTTGGATTTTATGGTTTTAATTTTTGTCGTTACAAAACACTTTACCCAATTGAAGTGTCGCTATATCTCTTTCCATTTATCACTTCTGAATGGAGGGCGTCAAATTTGTATTTGTATGACCCTGTTTATAATGTTAATAATATACTCACCGGTATCAGACATGGCGGTGTGGAATTACTGCGACACTCTTATAACGGATAATTTTTAAATATAATATTTAAGCACGGATAAAGTGGATATGAAGTTAAGACAATCCCGCTCTGGATTTTATAGTAAAGAGAGTTCATTCATATTTCCCGCGAAAATAGGACCGTGTGCAGTAGTACCGTGTGTAACAGTATTATTTTGTGATTTAATTTTGCACGCAGCAAATATCACAATGTTTCAAAAATTTTGGCATTAAACAATCGGTTGTAATTTTAAAACAATTGATAATTGATATCAAAAAATATAATATTGGCTACCTTGACTTTACTTTGAAAAGACGATTTCCCAAATCACTTTTGTTGATATGTCTTAGAAATTAGTAATGAAAAAAAGTATCTTTAAATTGGTTGGAAAGGTATAAGACCTTACTAGACAAAATACCAACATTAAGCCAGATGTATATCAAAAAGTGTAATTCCTCTGTTTCCATACAGGGTGTTTCACGGTGCCTGTCCATTAAAAGTAAACAGAACGTGGATACCTATTTCGTGCTTTTGTCGGAGCCTTTGTGAACAGAAAGGTAAGTAAATTTTTTTTACAGAAATATAAGTGTGTTGTTAAGTAAATAATATATAACTTTTGTTTTGTTAAAAACTATTGTTTAAATAAAGCTATTTTACATACGCCTGGAGTTAGGCCAATTTCTATTCCAAATTACTTCTATAAGTACAGGACTTATGCCATTTTAAGAATTGTTTTAATCCCGTACGTTTTTTGGTTGTCCTCCTGTAAAATTATTATATTTGAGTTAGACCAATTGCATCTTAGACTGACGATTTGTTAAATTTATTCTATTGACCATATACTTATGATTTTATAAATCACCCTTATTGTACCTAATTTAACTTGTTAAACCCTCTGTTGGATTTTCCCGCTATTGTACCCCTTCCACTGTTTTATATACATCTTCAATAATTTAATTTTATTGCACCCCTTTTTACTTTCAACTTTTATTAAATCATTGTCATCTACCGAAGCTACATTATTAGCGAAACATGTTATTTTCTTGTTAATATAGTGAAAACTTAAAAGTTCAACTTTGTTTTACTGTATTCCATAATACTATAACTATGGATTTCCACTTAGTATCGGCTGAATCAATTAATTTAAGGGGTATACACTTATACGCGCATACACGATAATCAGAGCTGTTCAATTACTTTTTAGTAATTGAATTACTGTAATTAAATTACTTTAAAAAAATAGTAATTGTAATTGATTTTCCAATTATTGTGATAAAGTAATTGTAATTGGTAATTGTTTTTAAGAAATCTGAGGTACTTGCATTACTTAAAAGTAATTCAATTATTTTAAAAAGTAATTGAATTACTCCCAAATAATTCAATTACATAAAAAGTAATTTAATTACTCCCAATTAATTTAATTAGAATAAAGGTAATTGAATTACTCCCAAATAATTCAATTAAATAAAAAGTAATTTAATTACTCCCGAATTAGATTAAAAGTAATGGAATTACTGCAAAATAATTCAATTCCTTTAAAAAATTTCATAATTCCTTTACTCTAGAAAAAAAAATATTGTTTGGTTAAATCGCGGCTAAGGCTAACAGAAGATTTCCTTGGGCACAGGGAGCCTGAGCAGAGATCATTAATAGCCCCCGATGACATGCTCTGTCTGACAAACATTTCGAAGAATTAGTTATTTTGAAAGCCAATAAAAAAACAAACGTTTCACAGGTATTAGTTTTTGTAAAAATTTCGCGTTTCTTTGTACCTATCTGTATATTATAATAGTAGTAGTAGGTATGTACATACTTACCTAGTTTTTTTTTCAATTATTTTTTATTTTCCCTAGTATTACGTTTGTTTAATTTCAACAAATAAATCATATTATATAAAAAAGAGAGTTGTTATTATTGGCCAATTTGTTAAAAGTAAGTAGGTACTTATCAAAATTAGGAGATTAAGTTTAACTATAAATTTCGAATTTTTTTAAATTTCTTTCTATAATAAAGTGTGATAGTAGGACCTACTGCTATTAAAAAAAATAATACCTTACCTATACAACTCTTTTATTGTTAAATGAAAAAAAAAGTTATTCCATTGCTCATACCTATACCTACTAATTCAATTTTAAAAATTTAATTCAATAACTAAACTGTAATTCAATTACCAGAATGTAATTCAATTATCAAAATGTAATTCAATTACCAAAATGTAATTAAGTTACTCAGAGTAATTTACTGGCCAAAAAAGTGCCTATAATCTATAGATTCAGAGTAATTCAATTACTTTTAGAGTAGTTCCATTACTATAAGGTAATTGAATTAGTATAAAAGTAATTAAATTAAACTCAGTAATTCGAATGCAGTAATTGATCAAGGAGAATCAATTACTTATAGTGGGTGAATGGTAATTTAAATATTTTTATCATATTATTAGTAATTGATAATTGTAATTGATGCCTTTTTCGGAGGGTAATGGGTAATAATTGTAATTGACTTTAGTTTTTAAGAGTAATTGCGACAGCTCTTCTGACGGTAATCAATTAAATTAATTAAACCATGTAATTTAAAGGAATAATAAAATAACATCAATAGTTTCACTGCTTTATTGAATTAATACAAAAAAATTCCGCCATTATTCGACTCTTAAAATTATTTAAATACATTACATTCTTACTTTAATACAAAAATATAAAAAGTCAGTTGTAATTAACCATTAAAAAATACTACATTTAAATAAATTTTAATTAACTTCTTACACAAACGTTTTATCTAGAGGAATTAACAACTTTTATTTGAAATAAACCTAACAATCTTTGTTTTTTTCTATTCTAACTAGTCAAGAAACATAGTCCAATTACTTTTCTCATAAAGGGTATACATATTTTTAAATCAATAAATCAGTCTTTTTAATTTGTATTTTTTAAAGACAGTTCAAATATCTAAATAGTATTTTAAGCTAATTGTAATATTGCTAATTAACCCTTAACTGGTATCGTCATTTTAGTAGTCGTAACTGGTATCGTCGGGTCAATTCTGACCCGATATGTGTATAAAAAAAGGACTAAATCAAATTGAAGTTCTTATACAAGGTGTTCATTTGACAACTTCCCACCTCGATTTTCCTGCTCTAAAATGAAAATGTGGAAAATCGCTCGGACCCGTCGATTTTTATTTCGAGGGGGACATATTTTGCGTATATTGTCAATCTTGTTACTTCAAGCCCCTAGGAAGGAGGGGGGGTAAGATCTAAATTTTAAATGGATACCCCTATCTATATATACCGGGTGTCCACGGAAGTTGGCTCGCCCCTCTAACTTTTTTGTTTTTCAAGATAATGAAATAAAATTTGGGAGATTCGTATACGACATAAAACTGCATTTTTTGACAGGTGACTCACCATTATAGAACTTCCGGTTTAACCGGAAGTGATATAAACTTTTGATTTTTAAATGGGACACCTGGTATATTTTTACTTTTTTTGACTCCATATGACATTCTAAATACAACGATGTGTCACTGGTCACTTTTTGTCACCAAGAAAATATTTTTTTTCCAAATTTATTTTTTTTATCTAGAGGGCTATGAATACCTTAAAATCACTTATTTCAGTTTTTTAATCTTGGGAAAAATACAATTTTACTATTTTTGGTCCAATGCTATGCGCTATGTAAAATTTACTCTTTAAAGTTGTATAACTCATTTTTTTTAAATGGCAACATGGTGGCTCGTCATGTTAAGGAAAAAGAGGATTTTATTACGATTATTTTGATACCATACACTATTAGGTTTTAGAAAAGCTGCCATTAAAAAACTTTAAAAAGTTAACTTAGCACTTTCCTAAAAGGAAGTATCTTTTGAGAATAAATTTGGATTTAAATACATCAAGTAGCCTGTGACCAGGAAAACTGATAAAACAAAATCACGCCTTGAATGTCATATGGAGTCAAAAAAAGTAAAAATATACCAGGTGTCCGATTTAAAAATCGATAGGTTAATTTCACTTCCGGTTAAACCGGAAATTCCATAATGTTGAGTCACCTGTCAAAAAATGCAGTTTTATGTCGTATACAAATCCCCCGAATTTTATTTCATTATCTTGAAAAACAAAAAAGTTAGAGGGGCGAGCCAACTTCCGTGGACACCCGGTATAAAAATGAATGTTTGTATGTATGTTCCGTATGCGTTCCTATACCATTTATCCGATTATGATGAAAATTTGGCGAGTTGTTGTATGTAGGCCGAGGAAAATTTCGGTATAAAAAAAGTGGCGAAAAGCATGCCGGGATGCCGGGATGACGGGATGATGGGATTTGGTGAGTTATTGTGTGCAGGCCGAGGAAGGTTTCGGCATAAAAAAAAAGTGACGCAACGGATGCTGGGATGACGGGATGACGGGATTTTTGTAATTTCTTTCGTTCAAATTTATTTTAGTAAGTAGCGTAGCAACTCGCGCGGGGTATAGCTAGTTTTATATAATTTTTTTGGATTCTGCATAAAATTCTGAACATTTTTTAATAAAAGCATTATTAGTTTATACTTAACAGTTTCCAAGATATTGATTCTTAAAAAATGACATTTTTGAACTTTGACAGCGTCTAGCTTTCTAACTGTACGTTTTAAAGCAAAACGGCTTACATGTCTCTATCTTCGATTTTTATTATTTGTCCAATAGTGTGAACTTTCGGTTAAACTGGATGTAAGAAATATAGTACTTCCGGTTTGACCGGAAGTTTACACTATTGGAAAGATAATAAAAATCGAAGATAGGGACATGTAAGCCGTTTTGCTCTAAGACGTACAGTTAGAAAGCTAGACGCTGTCAAAGTTCAAAAATGTCTTTTTTCAAGAATCAATATCTCTGAAACTGTTAAGTATAGACTAATAATGCTTTTATTAAAAAATGTTCAGAATTTTATGCAGAATCCAAAAAAATTATATAAAATAGGGGTATCCATTTAAGATTTAGATCTTACCCCCCCTCCCTCTTATAGGGGCTTGAAGTAACAAGATTGACAATATACGCAAAAGATGTCCACCTCGTAATAAAAATCGACGGGTCCGAGCGATTTTCCACATTTTCATTTTAAAGCAGGAAAATCGAGGTGGGAAGTTTTCAAATGAACACCCTGTATATTTATTATTATATCCTTATGTAAGAGCATTTTTTAAACAAAGCCGGCTGCAAACGTTTAACATAAAAATGTATCGTGCAAAAGTAAAAATGTAGGTACCGATCTATAATAATGTACTAAAACTAAAAATGTAAATTATTCAAAAAATTTTTTTTTTGATAGTTCAAAGAAAGTGCTGTTCTTTCAAATAGTTAAAGACTTATTATTGATATAAAACCAAAAACAAAAAAATGTGCAAGGACCTTTTAAGACATATTACCAGATTAGACACTAGAACCGCCGACTTAGAGTGCTATTAATCGACTGCCACTTAACTTAACAGGCTAACGCATCTGCATGTTTTAGGAGAACTCCCGATAGCTGTGATTATTTCGCGCCTATTTGGAAAAAATACGATAGGAAATTTATCAGCTCGGGTCCAAAGTGACCCGACGGTACCAGTTAGGGGGTTAAAAATGCTTCCTAAATCAATATTTTATGAAATTAAAATTAAGGGTTTCTGGGCTAAGTTACTTGATTACCGCTTGCAGTTTGTTAAGAAGAACATTTTCTATTGGGGGAGAAGCGGGCATAATGACTTTTTTCTGTTATAACGAAATACCAGTATAATTATCAATTTGCGAAATAACGTTCAAGACTAGACTTTCATCGACGGATTTATTGTGTTGTTAGTAATTGTCGGTTTTTTTTACTGTAAGTAAGATTTTATCATATTATTGATCTGCCTAATTTCATCATAATTTTGAGATACTGCCTTAACCACATACTTGTGCATTATAAATTAATAACACACTTTTGAAAATTGCCTGAAATTTAAGGGTTTTTGAATCAAAATAGATCACTGATGGCCATCGACACATAAACATAAGTAAATTTAGCTAATTTTTTTCTTTCATTAAGCCTTCTAGATAAAAGAAAACTAAGTATGTCATTATGCTTTTCTCTCCCTTACAAACAAAAATTTACATTCAAATTTTAAAAATCTGGCGGTAAAATGTTAAGCTAACCCCGAAGTTTCTAAAAATATGTTTCTTTGGCAAAAATATTTACAACCAGATATAAATTTAATATGTACTAATGTACCTTCACCTAATTCTATCATCTACTCTACTTGGAAGTAAGAATAACTCTACATAGAGATTCTAGTTGTTTATTATAATTTTAAAAAATAGATTATGTGAGTAAGAGTTAACGTAGTGTAAATTTTATTAGAAAATAGATAATCTAACATATTGTCAATATTTTGTTTTTGATACCCTTTCACTTACTCTGTTTCCGAGATATAAAGAGTTTCCTATATTTCCTTAACTTAAATCGCAAAGAAGTTGAGTATAAATATGCAATAATTAATAAAGCTTGCCTATATTTTAGCGATAAGTATTTTATCTATTATGACTTTCGAAGAATTTCATACTATATACGAGTATAATTAAATACTAGAAAACGAAAGAAGATATCACAAATATAGGATATTTTATGACTATTTTAACGTTAAGGCTCTAACTCTACCCTTTTATAACATCCATCAGGCAGCGCATTAACAATCTGCTCAATATTATCAACGTCCGCCTGCAAAATTTTTATTTGATCTTTGTAACTGTCAATCAAATCATTTTGCGTTTTGTGTTGTTTTTGTAACACTTCTAGTCTTTCCTCTAGTCTTGCTTCTCTGAGTTTTTGTTCTGCCTTTTGAATTTCTTCCTCTAGTCTGTCGAGCTCTTCGTCGCTTATTTCTGGGGTATTTTGTAATTCTGAAATAATGCTTTCTACGTCATTAAGGAGATCCGTGACTCTAGTTTGGGCTGCATTCGTATCTTTACCAGCACGGCCAACCTAAAAATATAAAATATTTACTGAATAACGGTTCAGAGTGAAGTTTTATCTCACTTTATTTGTCCATTACTTTAAATAAACCTTCTACTTTTCGTCAAGGATAGTTAGTTTAACCTGTAATATTTCTAAATGCATAAAAATTATACTTTATCATCCACACAGTGTGGATTTTTACCTATTTTACCTAATTTTTAATTATATTTGGACAAATTAATTTATAATAAAGGTAACTATACCGGAATACAAAAAAAATACTACCCAGCTTGTAACGTCCCTATAAAATAAACCATTATTGTGAAATTTTGGTAGGTTGAACCGATTAAACCGAAATTGCATACAATTATACGGGGTGTTATTTAATAAGTGTCCGATATTGTACAGGATGATTCCCCAGTTATATTATAAGGTGAAAAGTTCATATGGGTTCGCAAGGCCTCCATTTTTAAGATACAGGGTGTTAAAATTTTTATTTTATTTTTGTTATTCGTAAATAATTTTTGAAATAATGTCGATATTTGGAAGAAAATTAATATTTGTGGATTTTTTACTATGAGAAATTAAAATTTGATCTTAGTTTGGCCCTTAATTGTATGGGGCGCCACCCACAGGCCTATTTCTCTTTTTGGGAGTCACAAATTTCTTGTGCGTGTATGTATCACATTTTTTAAAAGAAAAATCAATTTTCATTTTATCATTCATTTTTATTCGAAAAAGCTATGCTTGTTAAAAATTGCTACAAGAAGACGTTTTCCAGATATTTTGATTTAAATTAATCGATCCTTTTTTTTTTAAAGTGAAATAATTTTGAAAACCTTTTTTTTTAATCATCATAGAAACATTTCGAAGCTAGTTTAAAACAACGGAACCCTAGATATGTTAAAACTAAATTCAAATCACAATAAATGTTGAAAATGACCACCCCGTGCCTGTATGCACGCATCCATTCTTTTTCTCATTGATTCGCAAACTATTTGGAAAATAAAATTATCATTATAGGCTAGGAGGTTTATTCTGCAATGTTTTTAACTTTTTGTAACCTATCAAGTAGGCGAGTAAGCTAATTCAATTTTTTTTTGTGGTGTCATGTAAGAAATAATATGTTGACGTATAGTTAAATAGTTTTATTTATTATTATTGTGATTATTTGTTAAAAAATGGAAAAATTTACCATTGCGGAGTATGCTGACATACGTTCTACATACGGACTTGCTAATGGAAATGCATATATGAGGCTAGACGTCTATATCAGGAGCGTTATCCGAACCGCATAACTCCTACTTCAAAAACGTTTTCAAGAATTTACGCGATTAAGGGAAACAGGAAGTTTTGAAAAAAATAGTCATCTGTCGGGTACACATCGGACGGTAAGAACTCCAAAAACCGAAGAAGCAGTTCTTAATATGGTAGGAGAACACCCGGAAACAAGCACCAGGAAAATAGCGCTGATGTTAAATACTTTTCACTTTCTGGTGTGGAAAATTTTAATTGATAATTTGTTATATTGCTATCATATTCAAAGAGTTCAGGCACTCCTCCCTCGTGACTTTCCATTACGTATCAACTTCAGTCGTTGGTTTCTTCAAGGCCTTATGCAAAATCCTTTTTTTGAAAATCAAATCCAGTTTACCGACGAAGCAAATTTCTCACGCAACGCTATACGCAATTTTCACAACAATCATTTGTGGTCACAGGAAAACCTCCATGCCATACAGAAATCACATTTCCAATAACAGTTCTCTCTTAACGTGTGGGCAGGAATCCTTGGAGATTAATTTATAGGGCCATTCTTTATTTCGGGAAGATTAAACGGAGAGAGATATTGTAATTTTTTTGAAGAAGATTTGCATATTTTACTAGAATATGTGCCGCTTAGACTACGAAGTGAAATGTGGTTTATGCATGACGGTGCTCCGGAACATTTTAGCATCCAAGCGCGAGAAGCTTTGAATCGAACTTTTGTTAACCGTTTGATAGGTCGGGGAGGGCCTCAATCATGGCCCCCCAGACCTTAACATCAGTTTGGATTTTTTTCTTTGGGCACATCTCAAATCCTTAGTTTACCAGACACCTATTCAAAATGTAGAAGAATTAAGAAACCGAATAATAAACTCTTGTAGAACTTTTAAAAACATAATCCAGATATTTTCCAAGGAGTTCGCGAATCAATGAGAAGAAGATTGGATGCGTGCATACAGGCAGGCGGTGGACATTTTCAACATTTATTGTGATTTTAATTTAGTTTTAACATATCTAGGGTTCCGTGGTTTTAAACTAGCTTCGAAATATTTCTATGATGATTAAAAAAAAAGGTTTTCAAAATTATTTCACTTTAAAAAAAAGCATCGATTAATTTAAATTAAAATATCTGGAAAACGTCTTCTTGTAGCAATTTTTAACAAGCGTAGCTGTTTCGAATAAAAATGATAAAAAACTGATTTTTCATTTAAAACATGTGATACATACACGCACAAGAAATTTGTGACTCCCAAAAAGAGAAATAGGCACTGTGGGTGGCGCCCCATGCAATAATTAAGGGCCAAACTAAGATCAAATTTGAATTTCTCATAGTAAAAAATCCACAAATACTAATTTTCTTCCAAATATCGACATTATTTCAAAAATTATTTACGAATAACAAAAATAAAATAAAATTTTTAATCTTAAAAATGAAGGCCTTGCGAACCCATGCTTATATGAACTTTTCACCTTATAAATAACTGGGGAATCGTTCTGTACAATATCGGACACTTATTAAATAACACCCTGTATATAAATTGTTATTTTAGTTGACGTGTATCGAAATTGTGTTAGCGTTAAAATTGGAAAAAAATAAACTTGCGATTTTTATTTCTCTTTAAGTAATTTATAATGATTTCTATGGATCTACAGATTTAATTAGTTGAAGATGTTTGCTAAAACGTACCTTTTCCTTGGCTTCAGTTACCAAGCTGTCATTGCTGCTAGCTTTTTCTAACAAATTTTTAAGCTCTCCCTCCGCATTTAAAACTCTATCAAACATAAGACCAGATTCCTCGCTTAAAAATGTTGTATTTTTATGTAAGTCTTCTGCTTCAGTCTTTATTTTATCAGCCTTCTCAGATGCATTCTTAGCCAGATCATCAGCTTGAATAGCTTTTTCTAATGCTAAGTTAGCGTTAAGTCCTGCATCTAGTAAATTATCTTGAGCTTCATTTGTTTTATCGTTGGTTTTTATAATTATATCCTCTATTTGAGAAATTGTTTGTAGAGCTTCCTCAGCTTTACTTTTTGATTCTTGAGTTTGAGTATCAAAATCTAAAAGAAAAATGTAAGTTATACTATACAGACTGCTTAGTTATAATTTTGTACCATAAAACAAACTGTATAGGACATACCGTGCGAGCAAAAATTATTTGCATCAAAGAGGGCCTTGCATCTAAGGACGTAATGCTTAGCCGTAGAGCTTAATACCTTTTGGGTGTCATCTTTGACAGTCGTTACAAGTAATTTGATTCATCGCTAATTTTTCCAATTTCTTGAACAATTCACACAATGGGTTTTACGGAACAGTAGAAAACATTCATGGTTGAAGCGTATTTTCGAAGCGGGGTTAGAGTGAATGGTGAGTGGCAATACAATCCGGGTTTGTGCATGGACGATTTTCAAGAACATTTTCCTAACGTTGCTTTTATTGCTGGGGATTTTTATCATTGCCTGAAAAGAACGGTGGCTGTGTTTAGGGAAACAGGTTTGATATAACACAAAAAAGGAGCAGGAAGTCCATCTGTAAGAACAGAAGAATTTGTTGCAAACGTTCGTAAAATAATGCAAAATACGTCAACAAATTGTATAAGACGCCTGTCCTAAGAAGTGGGAAGATCAATGGCCATTTTCAGCAATTTATGTAATTATTTTTCTTTTTCTTTCTGTATATTCTTACTTTGTTAATTTTGTAAACAATAAAAATAAATTTGTATTTGGCTACTTATTTTATTACTCATTAGTTTGTCATATCATGTCATAATATTAATTTGACAAAATTTTAACCTAGATTTGGTTAGGTATATCGTCCCCATATCATTGTGATCTAAATTTTTGCTCGCACGGCAGTATTATTGTAGACAGTAAATTTTGTTAATATCATTGAGAAACTATGAAATATATTGAGTAGGCACTTTCGGGCAGTGGCAGGATTTTATAAAGAAGTAGGTAGGTAGTATTCAGGATTTTATAAAGCTGACAACAGACACGGTTCTCATTTATCACTATTGGTACATCTTATACAGTGATGGGCTAAAATATGGAACAAATTCATTTAAAAATCAGGTATTCATTTTTTGAAAAAACGCTCGGACACGTCGATTATAATTCTTTCTTCCGGATTTTTTGCCTCAAAAAGAAATTATACCGGGTGTGTCAAAAAGTAGATGTAGCAAAATTTTTTTGTTTTTTAAATAGAACCCCCCTATTTTTACTTATTACCCTAATTCTAACGGTTTTAGAGAAAAATTACATCATAAAAAAAATTCTTTAAAAAAAGGTTAAAAAATTAGTTTATTAAGTGTTGAAAATGCAAACCATTAACTTCTTGACAATATGCTAATCTACTTAAAAACCCTTCTCAAACATTATTTACATTATTTTCATTAATTTGCCTAATTTCATATCTAATTTTAAATTTTAAGTCATCCAAATTTTGTGGTTTATCCTTATACACTTTTGATTTCAAATAACCCCAAAGAAAGAAATCCATGGGTGTAAGATTGGGAGATCTTGCAGGCCATTCTATGGGTTCTCTTCTACCTATCCATCGTTCGGGAAATACAGTATTCAAATATATACTCTCGTACTTGTCGAGCAAAATGAGGCGGAGCACCATCCTGCTGAATCCAAATAGACGCTTCTGGTAGATGAGGCTGATTCGGATTTGGAAAATTCGCTGCTAGTGTGGGAATTAATTCATTTTGAAGAAATTATAAATACCGGTCTCCTGTAAGATTTCCATCGAAGAAAAAAGGTCCAATAATTCTATCATTTAATATCCCTGCCCAAACATTTACTTTTTGTGGGTATTGCGTGTGCTGTTCTCTCATCCAACGGGGATTATTTGTACTCCAATACCGAAAATTTTGTTTGTTTACCGAACCATTCAAACAAAACGTGGCTTCATCGCTAAAAAGTATGTTGCGATGGAAAAATAGATTTAAGTTGCAAATTTCCATCATAGTTTCACAAAACTGTAGTCGGCGGTCGGGATTACTTCGTTTAGCTCGTGCAGCAACCTAATTTTGTACGGATGGTACTTTTCTTGTTTCAATACCCGCAACACAGATCCTCGGCTAACATCATTATTAAGGGCTACTTCAGTGGATGCACTATGAGGATTATCTCCAACCTCTAACAAAATGTTCAATTGTGAGTTTTCACTAATTTTTGGACGACATGGCCGTAGACGATCCTTTACATTCCCTGTTTCCCTGAATTTCTTCTCAATTTTACTTACTGTAGATCTTGTAATCGGCTGTTCTGGATACTTAGCGTTAAATAAGTTACAAACTTCTTCTTGACTTCTTCTTTTGTCTCCAGATCCAATTAAAATTAAAATTTCGATTCTTTGTGTTTCATTTAAATGCACCATGATCACCGTTTTTCAAAATTATACCTAAACTAATTTTTGATTGACACATGACTTGCTATCGTAGTAACAATTCATTTAAATTTACCTGTTTACCTTTAAGTAGGTACATGTACCTTTTTTTAAAGAATTTTTTTTTTATGATGTAATTTTTCTCTAAAACCGTTAGAGATAAGGATAGAGTATGCTACATGAATTATGTGCAGAATTTGACGTAGAATTAGGGTAATAAGTAAAAATAGGGGGTTCTATTTAAAAAACAAAAAAATTTTGCTACATCTACTTTTTGACACATCCGGTATAATTTCTTTTTAAGGCAAAAAATCCGGAAGAAAGAATTATAATCGACGTATCCGAGCGTTTTTTCAAAAAATGAATACCTGATTTTTAAATAAATTTGTTCCATATTTTAGCCCATCACTGTATAATAGCAACAATTTGGTTAAATAAATATTAAATATTTATAATAGAATAAATCTTACCTGACAATAGTTTAAAATTTCCTTCTGCTCCATTTAGAATTTCATCCCATAAATTGATTGCTTCGTTAGCTTGAGTCTTGCAAAAAATCATGTCATTGTTTAAATCTTCCATATCTTCCAGTTGTTCCAAAGCTCTATCCAGCAATTCTTTGCCCATAGTATGTTTTTCTTCAATAGAATTTCTTAGATCATCTGTATTGTGAAATAATTCTTTTGTTTTATTTCCCAGTCGATACGCTTCTTTTTTCCGATCCGTTGAGAATGTTTTAAGCCCTGGAATATCTACTGGGGGCACTACAAGGTTGTTCACTTCGTTAAGAAGAGCTAATGCGTCGCTTTTCACCTAAAAACAATAGTTTTATATTGAAACATACAGTTTTTGTAACTATAGTAGGTACTTAGTATATGAAACATTTTTTGCAATATTTTCTCAGGCCATAGGCAGGGAGGAGTTAGTACCCCTTTTTCGAAGATTTCGTACCTCAATAAATATAAAGCTTTTATTACACGGGTCAATTCTTGGACAAGAAATTACTGTAAAAGTTTACCTTTAATATATTTTCATGTGTAACCAGCTAAAATTTGCTATCAAGTTCCTGCCACAGTTTATTGACAAGAAAATTTTACCAAGTTTGGATTTGTCCGGGTTTGTTGTTAAATTAAAAAAAAAATATGGTAAAAGCAAGAAAATTACTTCTTTAAAAAAACTTATTATTACTAATCCAACCTATATACCTATGGAACTATAAAAACAATAATTTATTCGATTAAAGTGTTAAAAATTATTATTTTTGGCAATAAGTCTGACACGGACAAAGATATCGAACTGCGGTCTTCACATTTTTTCTTGCAAATTTAATGTACTTTCTGATTATGATGCCATAGTTTTACCGTATGATTTGAATTTTCGGGATAAAATCAAAAAAACTTTTATTATTACAAATAGCGCCCTCTAGCAATTTTATTAGAAACTAACGTATACCGTTGGAAATAATAGTTAAAAGTACCTACTTATCCTTCTCCTCCAAACAAGCTTAAATTTAGTAAAATCGGATAAGTCGTTTGGAATTTAAAGTGATTTAAATGATAAAACCAACACCAATGTGCCTTAAACCAAAACGATGCAGAAATGTCTAGTCTTTCTAATGGTGTAACCAAAGGTATACCATAATATACGCATTTTCGGAGAAATATAGAATTTTAAAAATTAATTTTTATTTGTGCCCCTTGTGGCGAAATTCGGAACTTTAAAATAATTTCCAGAATTTTCTCATGACCACTTCAATCATACATTTTTTCCCCTAAGTTTCAATGCTTAGTAGTTTCCGAGATATGGCCGGTGGCCACCCTTAATGAAACACCCTGTATTATGCTGTCACTGAAAAAAAATAGTGTACCATACACGTGAAAATAATGTAGTATATACGTAAAAATTTAAGACTTCAGCGCATTTTTGTAAAATATAACAAGGAAAAAACAGGAGTCATCAGGAGGATAATAACACTGGCCGACAAAAAAATATTTTTTTGTTATAACACAAAGCTAAATAGCATCTTGTGGTAGAATGGACCTATCCAAATACGAAAATGAGAAAAAAAAAGTTGTAACACGTAACGTTTTCTTGTTACATTTTTATAGTACCACATTTAATGTTATAATATTTAATATCTTTTGAAAAAATAATTTAAGAATTTTCTAACTGTGTATATCGACTATATTTAAATTTTTACACCTACTAAACATACCTTACATCTAAGAAAAACACAAACATTACAAATATTAACTGAACACACTAATTAAATTTTATTTTTTCCTTTTATGAGGGGTCATATCTTCTCTTTTCAAAAACCAACAGTAATCACCCATCATGGCTGGATTCCATCGTCCTTGATAGCAAATTTCCATTGTCCTGATATCCTGGTGGAACCTTTCACCCTGCTCGTCACTGACAGGTCCCAAATTTTCAGGAAAAAATTACAGATTGGAATGGAGGAAGTGATATTTTAATGACATTCGGGCACCAAGCGATTTGAATCTAAAAGTTCATCAACTAACTGTTGATAGTTTGCATCCATATTATTATTGTTGCCGAAAAATCCCCTAACTATACTAACAAATGAGTTCTATGCTCTGAGTTCCTGCCTGGTAAGCTTCTCTGTAAAGTTGACATCGTCCAGCAATTTTCTGATTTGTGGCCCAATAAAAATGCCTTCCTTTAATTTGGCATCACTTAACTGGGGAAAGACTTGTCTTAGGTATTTGAATCCATCACCGTCTTTATTCATAGCTTTCACAAAGTTTTTCATCAGCCCAAGTTTAATGTGAAGAGGAGGCAGAAGGACTTTTTTGGGGTCTACAAGAGGTGCAAACTTAACATTTTGAGATCCCGGCTGAAATTCACTTCTTTGTGGCCAATCTTTTATTACATAATGCTGATCTACTGCATGACTGTCCCACAAACAAAGAAAACAGCAATATTTTGTAAATCCTCCCTGAAGTCCTACTAAAATTCCTACAGTTCAGGTAATTTTTCTGTTATAAAATGCATCCATTTTAACCGTCCCCTAATTAAATTGACTAGCTGCTAATGTAAAACGGTCTTATTAAGCTATTGAAAAATGGTACGTATTGTGGCTTTCCGAATATTTTTTCTATCATTAGAAGGGTATTTCCATTTTAAAAATAAAGAGCTGACCTGTGTTAGAAAAATCTTGTCGGCCAGTGTAATTATTATTCTAGTTTATTTTTCGACTATCTTGGGAACTACTAAAAAGTTTACAATTTTTTCGACTGCACGTTGGTCGACTCCCAAAAACTTTGCCCCATGACACTTTGCTAGACTATCTCAATCTCTTACCATTTACGAGGTCTCCGTGGTGAGCATCGGACTTGTCCCATCCAGGATATTGGTGTACTTATTATGTCCGAGATTTCTAATGATCTTCATTTTAATAAATATTTTTAAAATGACATGCATTTAAAATGTTTCAATTAAAAAAACTTTTAAGTTGAATGATCACACCATATTTCTTTAAATTACGAATCATTGTGTACAACAACAAGCTTATTTATTAATACGATATATTTTTTTATCTTAAAATATTTATTGAGCGACAAATTATGGTATAAATAAAATAGAAAAATATAATTTTGTATTATTGTTTTTCTTTGAAGTGTGTGAAGTGATAGGTTCTCGTAATAAGAAATCAACTTTCTTCTATACTAGAAAATTGATTACAAATACAATGCCACTAACATTATATGGATTTGCAGCCAGCCCTCCATGTAGGACTGTTCTAATAGTGGCGGAGGCTCTGGGTTTACAATTCGAAATTAAAAATATTGATTTTTCGAAAGGGGAGCATCTTACGGCAGAATTTCTCAAAGTAAGTTATAAAATGTGCGAAGAGTAACTGAATCCTCACACATAATTAGGCTTATATTGTGTTGTTCATCTCAGCTGGGCCTCGCGTGACAGTTTTTGAGTTGGAACTTTATTTTATAAAATTGTTAACAAAAATTATTTGTTTCTCTTGTCTTGTTTTAGGTGTGAGTATAGGTTTGCGGGAATTACATTACCACAAACTATATTTTTAACGTTTTCTTTTTCATAAGAGGTATTTTTAAAAATGCAACTGGCTAAAACTTCCTTTAAATGCAATATTATGGATCAATATTAGACTATTTTACTCAATACTTTTTGGATCAATCAGGAAGAAAGGAAGCTCCTTGTACTGTGCGAGTAAAAATTATTTGCATCAAAGAGGGCTTGGATTAAAAGACGTGGGGCTTAGTTTAGATCACAATGATATGGGGACGATATATCTAACCAAATCTAGGTTAAAATTTTGTCAAATTCATGTTATGACATGATATGCCAAACTAGGTAATGAGTAATAAAATAAGTAGACAAATACAAATTTATTTTTGTTGTTTACCAAATTAACAAAGCAAGAATATACAGAAAGAATAAGAAAAATAATTACATAAATTGCTGAAATTGGCCACCGCCATGATCCAAGCATAAATTCACACGTCTCTTCATATTTTCGAAAGTGTTGACCAGCATCTCTGGGGAAATGTTACCACATTCTTAGATAATCATTTCTTGTAATTGTTCTAAATTTGCAACTGGTGTTTTAAAAAAGTGTTCTTTAAATGACGAAAAACCAAGTAATCCATAACCGCTAAACAAAGTGATCTAGGTGGGAATCCAATGTCTGATCGAAAACTGATTAATCTGTCGTCGAAAAAATTGCGTAAGTAGTTAATAGTTTCGGCGGCTGTATGAGCGGTTGCACCATCCTGTTGAAAATATCCAAAACGTAGTTCGTCGTCAAGTAATTGCTCCACAAATGGTTTCAAAATATTGTCTCTATACCGCTGTGCTGTAACTGTGTCATGGAGAAAATATTACCAACAATTTTTCTTCGGGAAACAGCTAACCAAACACCAATTTTTTTAGGGATTTTCACTACTCCACATGCGTGTATTCTGAGAATTTACATAACCGAAGAGGTGGAACCAGGCTTCATCTGATAAAAATGTCATAATCATTTAATAAATCATTTCTTTCCAATAAATTTTGGGTAAACCATTGAGAGTAATTCCTGCGTCTTTCAAAATCTGCGGCTTGTATTTCTTGAAATACTTGCACTTTATAATGAAATAAATTTAGCTGCTTCTTAAAAATAGTCCTGCATGTTCCATAAGATCTTCCCACTTCTTGGGACAGGCGTCTTATACAATTTGTTGGCGTATTTTGCATTATTTCACGAACGTTTGCAACAAGTTCTTACAGATGATCTTCCTGCTCCTTTTTTGCGTTGTATAGAACCTGTTTCCCTAAACACAGCCACGGTTCTTTTCAGGCAATGATAAAAATCCCCAGCAATAAAAACAACGTTAGGAAAATGTTCGTAAAAATCGTCCATGCACAAACCCGGATTGTATTGCCACTTACTATTTACTCTAACCCTGTTTCGAAAATAGTCTTCAACCATGAATGTTTTGTGCTGTTCCGTAAAGCCCATTGTCTGAATTGTTCAAGAAATTGGAAAAATTAGCGATGAATCAAATTACTTGTAACGCCTGTCAAAGATGACGGAACAACTGATTGATTGTTAATTCAGGTAGTTACTGACACCCAACAGGTATTAAGCTCTACGGCTAAGCATTACGTCCTTAAATGCAAGGCCCTCTTTGATGCAAATAATTGTTGCTCGCACGGTATTAGACTACTCATTACTTTTTGGATCAATCAGGAAGGAAGGAAGCTCCTTGTATAATTGACTGACTTGTACACCAAATTTTATTATTGTCTAATAAGCTAATTAAAAGTTATTTAGAAAAGTGTTCGTAAAATTCTGAGAAATGTCGTGATACAACGAATGAAAGCACTAGTAACAATTATTTATTAAAATAAAGTTAAATGTTACTACGCTTTATTTTTTATTAGTTTCAACATGTTCTCAAGAAAAATAACAAAGATTAAGTGGTACCACATGGAAACTAGTTTCCGAAAAGTATCCGGAATATTCTCTATGATGTTTCCATAAAGACCCATCCCAAGCTTAACAATAGTTCTAAATATTGTTCGTAATTTTGAGGGTTTAGGTACTGTAATTAATAAATGGAACTGTCTAGAGAAAATTACGGATGCACTCGATAGTAGATCACAAGAAAAATATGCAGATTTAAAACTTTTACTCCATGTAGAAGACAATAATGAAATTAGCAGCAGGCTTCTTGGCAAAACTACATGGAAACTAGTTCTCGAAGAGTATCCGAAATATTCTCTATGATGTTTCCATAAAGACCTATCCCCAGCTTAACAACAGCCCTAAATAGTGTTCGTAATTTTGAAGGTTTAGGTACTATAATTAATAAATGGAACTGTTTAGAGAAAATTACGATTGTACTCGATGGTAGATCACAAGAAAATTAAGCAGATTTAAAATTTTTACTCCATGTAGAAGACAATAATGGAATTAGCAGCAGGCTTCGTGGCAAAACTACATGGAAACTAGTTCTCGAAGAGTATCCGAAATATTCTCTATGATGTTTCCATAAAGACCCATCCCAAGCTTAACAACAGTCCTAAATAGTGTTCGTAATTTTGAGGGATTAGGTACTGTAATTAATAAAAATGGAACTGTTTAGAGAAAATTACGGTTGTACTCGATGGTAGATCACAAGAAAATTATGCAGATTTAAAACTTTTACTCCATGTAGAAGACAATAATGGAATTAGCAGCAGACTTCTTGACAAAACTACATGAAAACTAGTTCTCGAAGAGTATCCGAAATATTCTCTGCGATGTTTCCAGACAGACCCATCCCAAGCTAAACAATAGTCCTGAATATTGTTTGTAATATGCACACTAAAGGTACTGTCATAAATGAATTCAACTGTTTAGAGGAACATTATGATGTATTCATGGTTGAGCATAAAAATAATGCAGATTTAGAACTTTTACTCCATATAGACGAAAATAATGGAATTAGCAACTGGCTTCCTGGCAATACTGTAGGAAAGTATTCTACAGTATTGCGCAAATTACGTAATAATTAATATCATCCCGCAGAGCAAACTTTTGTTTGAAGGTGGTAGACAATGTAGTGTTATCAAAAAAATTACCTTGTCGGACTTAAGTCGTCTTTATTTTGTTGCTTAACGCAACGTTTTAATTAGTTAGTATCTGAAACTTAAAAATCGCGAAGTCAATACTAGCACAGAAACGAAGGAGGAACAAGCAATTCTTACAATATCTTATGTACAGGGAATTATTAAAAAGATTTAAAGGATAACCAAATGCTATAATATTAAAGCAGCTTTCAAATCCGGAAATACGTTTAGACGCTTTCTTACAAAAGTAAAACCTCCACGTAATGAAAACACATGCATCTATCGAATCCCATGCGGGTGTGGCGAATTATACATTGGAGAAACAAAAAGGCCTCTTCCCGTACGAGTTAAAGAACATTTGAAACATACCCAAAAGGGTAAATAATCTTCGAGATCAGGTATAGCAGAACATGTATGTACCAACCAACATAATATACTGTGGTTAGAAGCTAATGTTTTGGACACGGAGTAGCACTAACGAAAACGCAAATTTAAAGAAATAGCTTTTATGAATCGAAATACACATTCAGTAAACCAAGTATAGATATACAAACGTCTGGAAGCCTCTCCTTGTCCAAAACAAACAGCACAAACTTCATACTCCAATAAGCACGTAGAAGCTTCATTGCATACGGATAGTATTTAAGACAGTAGCCTTAATTATAATTTAGTTTATACTCGCAAACGGTTAGAGATACTAAATAACCGACACTTTGTCTTAAGTAATAAAATAAGGAAAATGGAAGTCCGGCAAGGTTATTTTTTTTAGCAACGTTTGTTTTAAAGTTTATATGAAGTTATGACGAGTTTTTTTTTAAATAACTTTTTCTTCGCTTAGGTATTAGAAAATAACAACATTTGGCATTTAAGTGAACCCTGTCAATACAACCCTGTATATACTCAAGGGCGTCCATAGAGCGTTTTTCAGGGGGGGGCAAAAACTTAAACAATACTTTTTATATACGTCACCAGTAAAGTCCGCATCATATGGGATTTTTTTTTTATATTAATAGCTTTATTCGAAATTTGACTTTGGCATCAAGTTCTGCTTCAATCGAGATGAAAATTAAGCAAAAAAATAGTAGTCACGTGATTCTAATTATCTGTCAAATTTTAATTTTTTTCAAAAAACAATTCAAAAGTGGGGTTATTTCTGAAAATATCAAAAAAAAGTTATAGGGAAACGTTTTTTAAATGCAGTTTCTAGCCCACAGGTAAAATTTCAGCTGGATAAGATAATTTTTATTCTTTAATACACCTTAATATTAAGACAAAAAAGAACACAGTGTCATCAGTAAAGTGTTCGTTAAGTGGAAAATAAATTTTTGCTTAACCCAACGGAAAGTTTATCTATTTTCAACGATTTAATTTAAAATCTCTTTATTTTATTTTTTATTTTTTTACTTTCAGTCACAAACTACGTTTTCAAAAATACATATTTTATGAAGTTACCTTATACAGGGTCAAAAAAAATGAACTTTGCATCACATGCGACCAAATTTTAATAGCCCAATTTTGATTTTGTAGAAAAACACACATTTAATATGACGGTAGTTTAAAGAAAATGTAGGTATCTGAAATAAAGCATTGTCAAAACTAAGAAATTTTATGTATAGGTTGCGTTGAGTCTTATTTTGCAAAAGTGGTGCAATTTACAAAATATATGTAAAAAATCAAAATTATCTTATCCAGCTGAAATTTTGCATGTGGGCTAGAAACTGCATTTAAAAAAAATTATAACTTTTTTCGATATTTTTGAATTATTTTTTGAAAAAAAATTAAAATTTGACAGATAATGCGAATCACGTGACTACTATTTATTTGCCTAATTTTCATCTCGATCGATGCAGAATTTGATGCCAAAGTCAAATTTTGAATAAAGATATTAATAAAAAATCTCATATAATGCGGACTTTACTGGTGACACTGTATAAGACTATTTATTTAACTTATGCCTAATGTATTAATTTATTGATATGTTTTTATTATGTAATTGTTCAGTTTAGTGATTTGTTGGTCTACTAACTAATCACTGTACTATTCAATATGTATACTGAATTATGGAATAAAATAGTAATGTGGGCGCCTAGGGGGGGGGGGGGGGGGCAAGTGCCCATTTTGCCCCCCCCCCCCCCCCTATGGACGCCCTTGTATATACTTTTAAATCGTATAACTACTATTTTAAACTACCTTTATTTTGATTTAATTCGTTTGCTTTACTTTTTTCATTACCATAATTTTAAAAGTAATTTTTTCTAGCTAAACCCATTACATAAAGTTCCAACTTTAGATGACAATGGCACCATCTTGGTTGACAGTCACGCAATTTCAGCATATCTAGTAGCCAAATATGGAAAAGATGATTCTTTATATCCCAAAGATTCAGTAAAGAAGGCGTTGGTGGATGCCAAACTTCATTTTGATACTGGTCATGCGTTTAGTACGTTGGGGAGAATTTTTGTAAGTATATTGTTACAGAATGTCCTGTGTGACTAAAAATTCTCATCAAAAGTAGACCGGAGAACGGGGTGGGTTGTTATAATTTTTACTTAAGCATTTTTCTATGGATATTTATTGAAATATAACGGAAATTTACACTGATTATAGATTGAACCTACCAATATTTAGGTAACAAAAAAAAATTATTATATTCATTTTGAACAAACAAAAATAAAACGTATATTTTCTTATTAGTTAATGTCACCTTTGAAATACAAGAATATTTTGACTGGTTTCTCTAGAAGTCTAGAAAATAGCTTATGTTAGTTGCTCTTTTTGCAGATTTAATACAAAGCATGGATTTTTTTAGGTTTATTAAATTCGATAATAACGAATTTATCAATTCCTTGAAGAAATCTAAAAATACGCTTTTTTTTAAACAGTTTTTTTTATGTTTCCCTGAATTTTACCCTCAATCCAGTAATGGAAACATCCCACCATTATTATATTCAAATTTATACTCTTAAATTTCTGTCCCCTAATAGGCAAGAAGACGTAATAGTGAGTAATAAGACAAACCTAAATTTCTGAGCGATAGGAACCGTTGCGCATGAAAAAAATTGTTTCTATTCGAACAAAGCCAATCCCAATATTCCCAATATTTTAAAACATTAAACAGTGTGAGTTTCTAACTTGGAGTTTAAAAAAAGTGCTTTGATACACTTTTTTATAAACAAAATTGATAGTGTTTCACAAATTGAAGATATATATCTATATCGATAATACTTTTAAATTGCAACCCTATTTTTAATCGACTATACATATTTAAAATGCATACTAGTTGTACCGGGTGTTCCACCTAAGGAGGTAATCGGCTATACCTCAGAAAGTAATAACACTAGGACTTTGGGAAAAAATATATATCGATAAAAGCGGCCAAGAGAAATTGTTGGAAATTATTTTCAAGTTCGAAAAATGACCGCTAGGGGGCGTAAGAGAACTTTCAAAATAGAAATGACGATTTTCTCTTGATTTTTCTTAATAAAAATATGTTAAAAATATAAGCATTGTATTCTTCATAAAATTATGCAACTTTATGTTAGGAATAATTTTTTTCTATTTTCAATAATAAAGTGGTGGGAGAAGGTCAAACCTTTTTTCTTTCAAACGCTGATATCTCTGCTTTGGATAAACCGATTTTATTCAACTTGGTCTTGAAAAAAAGCCCTTCTTTTCCTCTATACCTAGATCTATTAACTATGCCATATTGATTCTGATGGTGGCCACTAGATGGCGTTTTTCCGTAATTCCTTAATGAATAAGGATTTTCTCAAAAAAATCAAATGTTATGATATGACTTTTTCATCATATTTTATTTTAGGCTTACGAAGGCTATTAAATAGTGGAATAAAAAATCCATGTCCGTATTTAAAATAAAAAAGTTGATGATGGTCGCTCGAATCCGAAATGTCGGATTAAAAACTAACCCCATCAGCTTGTAGAGGAGGAAAAGTTACTATAAGGAACTGAAAACCGCAACGTGATATCTTTTGTTAAACTAGAGAAATTAGGAATAATAATTAATATGGAAAAATAGGCCATTTTTAAAAACATTCATTAATCAATTAAATCTTGGTTTAACAAAATATATCACGTTGCGGTTTTCAGTTCCTTATAGTAACTTTTCCTCCTCTACAAGCTGATGGGGTTAGTTTTTTAATCCGACGTTTCGGATTCGAGCGACTATCATCAACTTTTTTATTTTAAATACGGACCTGGATTTTTTATTCCACTATTTAATAGCCTTTATAAACCTACAATAAAATATGATAAAAAAGTGATATCATAACATTTGATTTTTTTGAGAAAATCCTTATTCACTGAGGAATTACGGGAAACGCCATTTAGTGGCCACCATCAGAATCAATATGGCATAGTTAACAGATCTACGTGTAGAGGAAAAGAAGGCTTTTTTTTCAAGACCAAGTTGAATAAAATCGGTTTATCCAAAGCAGAGATATCAGCGTTTGAAAGAAAAAAGGTTTGATCTTCTCCCACCACTTTATTATTGAAAATAGAAAAAACTATTCCTTAACATAAAGTTGCATAATTTTATGAAGAATACAATGCTTATATTTTTAACATATTTTTATTAAGAAAAATCAAGAGAAAATCGGCATTTCTATTATGAAAGTTCTCTTACGCCACTAGCGGTCATTTTTCGAACTTAGAAATAATTTCCAGCAATTTCTCTTGGCCGCTTTTATCAATATATATTTTTTCCCAAAGTCCTAGTGTTATTACTTTCTGAGATATAGCCGATTACCTCCTTAGGTGGAACACCCGGTATATAATTACCAAACTTTCAAAAATAAATGTATTCCTTGTCATTTATAAAATATTAATTTAACTGAAAAAAAAATCTTCTATGGATCATTAATACTTTTTCGTTATTAAATGCTCAAAACGTAGTCCATTCACTATTTGGCAATATCCAAACGCATGTCAAACTCGTTTTGAATATTTCTAATTACTTCGGGAGAAATTAACCTACATTCATGTCTTATTCATGCTTTCAACTTAATATAAATTTGAAATTTGGTACTTATGTATAACCTAATATGCACTTTAAAAATAGTCAATAAAAACTAGAGTTGCCATTAAAAAAAAACCGATATCGTCGTATCTTTAATTTGGGACACACTGTATCAATATTATTTTTTATAAAAAACCACAACTAAAAATATTAATAAATACCGTAAAGTGGGGTTACTTTGCCTAAAAAAATACAAAAATAATTATCTCCAATCTGCCAAAGCTGCTCTAATGCAGTTGGCGGTAAAATACTAGGCGACCAACGGCCAACGGGTATTTGGCAGTACGGGTCTGGAGTTTGGCGAAGCGGTGTGACATAAGTGATAAACATGTAAGCAAAATTTTATTTTAACCTCCTGAAATCATGTTGCTATGCTAAGGGTTGTCTAATAAAAACTAATAAAAGTTGAATTCTGGTTTTAACATCACCTATACCGGTGCATATATGGGTTCTATTTACGATATTAATATTTCTCTAGATGCTTAATTTGATATAGTTTTTGCGGTTTGCAAAGTTACCCCACATATTTAACAGTTTTTTTTTTCAGAAAACGGTTCGAATATATAATATACTGATCCCCGCCATGAGGAGCCTCAGGCCCGTATTGCTCCCGTGATACTGTAACTAGCAAGACTGAAGACGAATAAAAATTAGTTAGAGTTAAAAATTCCTATTTCCTACTCGTAGCACTTTCCGGGAAAAAAACAATACAAGCATTTTGTTGCACAAGTTATTGACAAAGAAGAAGACTGCTGTAATGTTAAGTTTTTAAGACCAAAATCACAAAACAAGTTTTATTTTCCTAATGTCGATGACACAGGTCTTCTTCTTGAACACGATATTGTGACTATTATAGAATCGCCAAAATTTACATGGACATCAAGACAAATATTTACATTCCAAAATTATGATTTTACCAAATATAACATGGTTTAGTTTTTTGTTTCGTAAAAATGTAAATGTTTATTTTAAAGCATTTGTTAAGTATCATTTGATATTGGTAGCTACCTAGCTACCTACCTACCTACTTGGAATTAAGAAATATGTTTTTACCATTTTTGTAACCTAAGAGTCAGTTATTATTTTAAGAAAAGTTGTTTGTTAATTTGCACATAGGTAAATGTTCCTCCGCTTCCTTAGCCAATATACGTTTCTAATGTTAAAATAGGTACTTATTTTAATATTTTTAATAAAATGTTTTTAAATAAATAAATGGGCAAAGTAACCCCTCGGTAGTTAAGCTTGGCCTGTACGCTTCAAAAACGTGCAAACAAACCACTTGGCAAAGTAACCCCAAAGCCGAGGTAACTTTGCCAACATTTTTAATAAAAAAAAAATGTAGTTCCTATTAATCTTGTGCCTTCTAATTACGAAACTATGTAGCCAAAGGATCAAATTTTCATATAGTTAGAGGCAGCTCTATAACTCCAAACAGAACCACAGAGATTTTTAAAAAACCAAAAATTTTGTGCAAAGTAACCCCACTTTACGGTACCAGTGTCCAAGCATTTTTCGAAAAAAAAACTGTACTGGATTTATTTATTCCAAGTTACAAACTCACACTATATTTGGATCTATTTTTTAACTTCAAAATCCGTTTTTAGAGAGCCCATATATATGAAGACCAAAAAGAAATTTTAACTACCAAGCAAATCAAAGAACTCGAAGAGATTTACGGCTTCCTAAATACATTTCTCACAAACAATAAATGGCTAATAGGTGAATCTCTGACAATTGCTGATATTTCTTTATTTACTACCATTACTTCATCGGACGCCGTATTGCCAGTTGATAGCAGCAAGTACCCACATGTTCGGAGATGGCTAGATGATGCCAAGAAACTACCTTTATTTAAAATTAATGAAGATGGTCTAGATAAATTACAACGAACTTGGATAGCAATAACTACCAAGAAGTAGGTAGCTCTTGCCAGATTGAAAGCATGACAATTTTCTAATATCTTGGACATTTATAAACCTAAGGTTAATAAAATATGAAGTATAATAAACTCAATATTTCTTTTATTAAATTTTAACTCGGTCAGTTTTGTGCTTTACGTATTGTCTTATCCGAAAAAGGAACTTAGTGTAGAACTATTGACTGATGTCAGTTGATGCAGTCATAAGTTCACGGTATTGAAGTGAACAATCTGACTCATTTATCACTAAATCCTGCACCAGTAGCATTTCATGAGGCGCATTTTATATAAATTTATTAATTTTAAAGTAGATCAGATGACTGACGTACATTTTACCAGTTGCCTATCTGGACTGACAGGGTTTTCCTAGACTAGCAATACATGTGCATCCATTACATCAAGTTGTCGTTGTATTGGACAGTATTGGTATATGGTCCAGTTCACGATCACGTGCTACAATTTTGCTAATGGTGCTTTGCAAAATTGGTGGGTAATCAGGGTGTAGTTCTTGAAATAAACGCGCAACTTCTGCTTGAGTCTGCCATCTATGACCAAACTCTATTAATATTTTATACCAATTTATATTTCGATTAAGTGCGATTCAGTTAAATAATGCATTTTAAAATAACCTGAAAGTGTAGATCTTAAACAAACAATCAAAATTATTAACCATACGGCTGGCAATCCTCAACCCAACCAGTTTTAATATTGCCCCACATACCTACCCGATCAATAATATTATAGCTCAATATATACAGGGTTTATTTGAACACTTCCCACCACGGATTTTCCTGCTTTAAAATAAAAATGTGGAAAATCGCTCGGACCCATCGATTCTTATTTTGAGGGGGACATCTTTTGCGTATATTGTCAATCTTGTTACTTCAAGCCCCTAGGAGGGAGGGGGGGGGGTAAGATTTAAATCTTAAATGGATACCCCTATTTTATATAATTTTTTTTGGATTTTGCATAAAATTCGGAACATTTTTTAATAAAAGCATTATTAGTCTATACTTAACAGTTTCCGAAAACTCTTGAAAACTGGGATTTTTGAACTTTGACAGCGTCTAGCTTTCTAACAATACGTCTTAGAGCAAAACGGCTTACATATCCCTATCTTCGATTTTTATTATCTTTCCAATAGTGTCAACTTCCGGTTAAACCGGAAGTACTATATTTCTTATATCCGGTTTAACCGAAAGTTGACACTATTGAAAAGAGAATAAAAATCGAAGATAGGGACATGTAAGCCGTTTTGCTCTAAGACGTACAGTTAGAAAGCTAGACGCTGTCAAAGTTCAAAAATCTTATTTTTCAAGAGTCAATATCTCGGAAACTGTTTAGTATAGACTAATAATGCTTTTATTAAAAAATGTTCAGAATTTTATGCAGAATGTTCAGAATTTTATGCAGAATCTAACAAAATTATATAAAATAAAATAGGCGTATCCATTTAAGATTTAGATCTTACCCCCCTTCCCTCTTAGAAGCTTGAAGTAACAAGATTGATAATATACGCAAAAGATGTCCCCCTCGAAATAAAAATCGACGGGTCCGAGCGATTTTCCACATTTTCATTTTAAAGCAGGAAAATCCGTGGTGGGAAGTTTTCAAATGAACACGCTGTATAAGAAATCACGTTTTCTAAATTTCTTCTCGCCTAGCAAATAAAAATAGTTGGTTATATCAATTCTTCAAGCTCTCTTCCAAAAGCTATGCTACATACATTTAAAAAAAATATTGGATGTAGTTTCCGTTACTGGATAAAGGGCTGTGTTTAAGAAATTAATGGATTCTTTGTTACCGAATTTATTTCAGTTAAAATATTTACCCTATACAGGGTGTTCCTAAATATCATGTAAATACGAAAAGGGGCAATTCTTTGGCTTATTTAATGACTAAAAATTCATATAAACATAGGTCCGCAAACGCTTCGTTGCTGATCTACAGGATGATGAAATTTGAAGATTTTTTTAGTTTTTTCTTTATCGCTCTTGTAGTTTTTGAGATATTTAGCTCTAATTTAGAATATAGGTTACGCTGTAGGACATACAGCATTGGGCATACCAAATGGTTTTAAGAATCTACAGGGAGATATTTTTTCAGGGGTCATGTCCCCTTTTTTCCCCATGAACTTTTTTCGGTGCGCCGCTGATGGATTCTAAAATACAAAATGCATTTTTTGTTTTGTTCTAAAGCATTTTAATTTCTTGTAGTTTTTTTGTATTTATCACCGTTATCAGAAAAAAAAATAAAAGGTTTTCTGTGTTTCGCTAGATGAAATTAAAATTTTTTAAATAGTCTAAGCCCCTAAGCTCTCGCTTGATTTAGATAACCTTTTGTTTGTATTTATTTTGACATTTTATTCGCCACCAACTGTTAAAAATTAAAACTAGGATGGCGCGGTTTTTGTAGCAATGATTTATTACCATACAAAAATCTTGAAATTTCAACACCCTGTAGGTCGGCAACGAAGCGTTTGCGGACCTATTAGTATGTTTATATGAATTTTTGGTCATTAAATAAGCCAAAGAATTACCTCTTTTCGTATTTACATGATATTTAAGAACACTAATGACATCGTTTTTCAGAAAGTTCCCTTTTAATTCTGAATGTTGGATGATTTTTAACTACTGATTTAACTTATGAATCATTGCTTTTTCTAGTTATAAAAGCACTTTAAATTATTATCTGATAACATTTTATATAAAAAATGTAATTTGGCTCTTATTAAAAAAAAAGAAACACAAGTTTATTTCAATTACTTTTTTTTAAAGTGTGTCGACGAGGTATATAGGCGGAGTCATTTAAAAAATTTGTTTTTTTTTTCTATTGGATATCAATATAAAAAATACAATGCCACTAACGTTATATGGATTTGACGCCAGCCCTCCATGTCGAACCGTTTTAATAGTGGCAGAAGCTCTAGGCTTACAACTAGAAATTAAAAAAATGGATTTAGCCAAAGGCGAACTTTTTACACCGGAGTATCTAAAGGTAAGATTTTACAAGTGCAGAAACTAGCATCACGCTAACGTTGTTGTTATAGTGTGCACGCAGCTTAAATCGTATAGGCCTCCGTTAACAGTTTTGGTAGGTTCTCGTTCACTGAAAATAAGTATTACCAATATATTTACGCAGATAATATTTATACTTGTGCAATTTACGCAGTACTGTGGAGTAATGCTTTCCGTTAGTTTTACCAGGCTTGGTGGCTAATTCAATTATTTGCCACTACATGCAAAAAGGTTCTGAATCTAGATTATTTTCTTGCGCTCTACCATTGAGTACATCATTAATTTGCTTTAAGCAGTTCTATTTATTAGTTACAGTATTCTTTATCTCAACATTACGAACAATATTTGGGATTGTTATTTTACTTGGAATAGGTCTATCAGGAAACATCCCAGAAAACATTCCGAGAACTATTTTCCCTGTTTCCATTCCACTTAAGCATTGTTATTTATTTTTTATTGAATACTGTAAAACGTGTTGAAACTAATAAAAAATAAACCATCTAGTAACATTTGACATTATCATAATTTTGAAGAAGTAGTCCATACTCAAAGTGGAGTTAAATCATTAGAAAAAAGAAAAGCACAAAGTCTTTCTCCAGACTTTTTTATTAGAATAACTAGGGGAACCTAGAATAATTATTCATAATAATTAAATTCGACATGTTTCGAGTGTAGAAACACTCATCATCAGAAAACAAAGTGAATGGTGCAATGCTGATGTTGTTAGCAATAGAGAAAATAATAGTGGGATTGAGCCGTAATGTACAAGAGGTGTAAAAAATTGAATAGTCAAAAACCGACAATCAAGACTTCAGCCTACTGAAAAGTCAGGGGTTACTGCAAAGGCCCTGTCTTGGGCAGAAAAATGAAGAGTGTAAAAGAAAAATTAGGGAGTTTTAACAGACTTTGTGGAAAACATTTATGAAGTAGTGAAAAATCTTAAGTTTGATTCAGTTTTGTTAGAGACATGTAAAAGTAGTGAAATAAGAGAGAGGGAAAGAAAAAGAAAAAATTGTTTTTCGTAAAAGTCAAAGCATGTGTAAAAGATTAAAAAAAGGGGAATGTAGCAAATGAAATTTAATAAAATGAGGTAGATTGGCTTACCATTTAGCTTGATTTTGATTAATATTGTTGGGGTACCAGGCTTTCAACGGCCCAGTTACCCCAGCAAGTCACAAAGTCTGTTAAAACTCCCTAATTATTCTTTTACACTCTTCATTTTTCTGCCCAAGACAGAGCCTTTGCACTAACCCCTGACTTTTCAGTATGCTAAAGACTTGATTGTCGGTTTTTGACTATTCAGTTTTTTTACACCTCTTGTACACCTTTAAAAGCTCCATTACGGCTTAATCCCACTATTATTTTCTCTATTGCTAACAACATCAGCATTGTACCATTCACTTTGTTTTCCTGCACTTGAAACATGTCGAATTTATTGATTATGAATTATTCTAGGTTCGTCTAGTTATTCTAATAAAAAATTGTGGAGAAAGACTTCGTGCTTTTTTTTCTAATTATCATAATTATTACTGGTGGGTTCATTGAGGTATATATATCAGAGCCGTATTTAATTTTTAATAATTTTAAGAACAGTTTTTTCTAAATAACATGTAATTGGCTTATTAGGAAATTATAAAATTTGCTGTGCGAGATGCGTGAGTCCATAAGAATTTTAAAAAGTCAACAAGTATGATTTTGATATAAAATTAAGCCAATATTTAAGAGGAGCAATATTCAGATGAGATTTGCCATGACCAGTCTGACGGTGCTCCACCTGATAGGTTTATAAATATAAAACAAGCTAGGAAAATACAGGAAATTTTTATCATATGACTTTGGAAGGGGAGTGGCGGGGGCGTTCAAACCTATAACGGTTCTCCCTAGATTTGTTACTGAGTGTTGATATTTTTTTTAACTATGTCACAGTTCAAACGACTTAACCGATTTTAACAAATGAGGCATCTAGAAATTATTTAAAGTTCCGTACCGGAGGTTGTACTCAATTTTTAAAAGCTTTTTTTTCTAGTTAAACCCATTACATACTGTCCCAGTTTTGGATGATAATGGCACCATCTTGGTTGACAGTCACGCAATTGCAGCATATCTAGTAGCCAAATATGGAAAAGACGATTCCTTATATCCCAAGGATTTAGTAAAGAAGGCATTGGTGGATGCAAAACTTCATTTTGAAACGGGTTATGTATTTGCCATATTGGGGAAAATTTTTGTAAGTAGGTACCTACATATAAAAACAAACAGCCGTATTTACTAAATGGGTTTAAATTAAAAACCGTCTTAAATTGACAGTTCTACGTTTAAAATGACAAGTGGCAGAATAAGTCAACTTGTTTTGTATTGCAAATATTTCTTTGGTTTTCCTATAAACTCATAAAAAAAAAATCAAATTATCGCGAAAACAATATAAGCTTATTAAAACAATGACACAGTGAAAACTCAACTGGGAGACTGAAAGATCTAAATATTTTGATGGACTAAATTTAAAACTCTTTAATGAATACGGGTGAAAATGTTTTAGTTGAAAAACAGGGTAGGGTGGTGACTATTTAATTAATCACTATTGGTCTTCTAAACTGTTATTTTTACGAAGTTCAATGAAAGACAATTTATTTTTCAAATTTCCACTTTTATTGAAAAACTTTTTCTTTACACGATGCGTTTCGCTACATTGTAGCTTATTCGGGTGTATGTTGCTAATATAAACTAATTTTATTTCAGTACAATAACAAAATGGTCTAGATACTTAATTACTCAATATATTACAAGCTTAATTATTTAATTATATTATGTTCTTAACACTGTTTAGGTATTGTAAACTTAAATATTATTGCTGGTATAATATATCTTAATCTTATGGGAATCCAAAGAACCCTATTTAGATTATTGACACAGATTTAGCAAAGGGGAACTATTTAGTTCTCATTATTGGTCGTTTAATAATGCACCCGAATTTTTCAATCGATTTATTTCTAAACTTTCCAAAAGAATAAGTTTTTGACCCTTGTTTTCAATATGTAAAATTTTAAATTTGTTATCAAAATTATGTTGTTCCTGTAAAAGATGATTAGAATAAAATAAATAAAGTCGGTTTTATGACTGAGAAAACTTCTTCCATGTTCCAAAATTCTCGTTTTTAATGATCGACCTATTTGGCCTAAATAAGTTTTGGGACAAGAGCCATAATTTAGTTGGTAAACCCCCGATTTATTATCATTGTTGCTTTTTGATTTATAGTTTTCTAAACATTTTCCCAAAGAACTGTTAGTTTTATAAGCGACGTTGATTTTCAATAAAAGTGGAAATTTGACAAAATAAATTGTCTTTCATTGAGTTATAATGAATTTCCATTAAGTAAAGGCCTCAACGATTCAAAGTTCTAAGAAGTTGATTAATTTGTAGAAAATGTGGTGGTTAGAGAGAATGGAGATGGCAGCGTTCATGTATCTCAACGGGAAGGTACCTGAATCGATCCCAGGCAGGTTTGGCGGAATTATTTAGTTTGCTTTTAGTACGGCTTTGATTTTTTTCAATAATTATTACAACAATGTTAATTTTATTGTCACATGTATAAACTATAAAGCAGTACCTACGTCTTGCTGGCTATACGGCACTCGGATCGTTTGGTGTGCCAATAAGCTCTAAACTTGCCTAATTCTTTTTTCATATTTTTGTTTTTATTAATTTCTTAATAACTTTAACAACTATTTTTAGAGGGGCGTTATGTTTGAAGGACAAAAAGAACCTTTAACCACCCAGCAAATTCAAGAACTCGAAAATGTGTACGGTTTCCTGAATACATTTCTTGAAGGCAATAAATGGGTTACAGGAGACTCTTTGACAATTGCTGATATTTCCTTATTTACCACCATCACCTCGTTGGAGACTCGGTTGCCAATTGATAGCGGCAAGTACCCAAATATTCCGAAATGGTTGGATAATGCAAAAATAATTTCTTTCTTTAAAATTAATGAGGTGGGACTGGACGGATTTAAGAAAATTTGGCTAAGTCTAACTAATCAACAGAAGTTGTAAATCGCATTGTGAAAATAGGATTTCTCGATAAATAATGATTCAGAGCTTTCGAAGACGTTTGTAAAACCTGTGGATTATATAATGTATCTACTTAAATGTTTATTGAAGTGTGTTTTTTTTATACAAAATTATATCTGTATGGTGTTTTTTAATAGTTTTTCAAATAGGTATTTGGTCGAAACTATCGTCAAAAGAAGTCGACTTAACAACACAAGAAATACAACTGATCCTTTAAATTTTACTTTAAATACTGATAACGAAATATTTAATATAATAAAAAATATAAAAACAAAAGCAACTGGAAACCACAACTCTGTTGGCCTTATACTTTTTCTTGTACCGTGCGAGCAAAAATTATTTGCTACAAAGAGGGCCTTGCATCTAAGGACGTAATGCTTAGCCGTAGAGCTTAATACCTGTTGGGAGTCAGTAACTACCTGAATTAACAATCAATCAGTTATTCCGTCATCTTTGACAGTCGTTACAAGTAATTTGATTTATTGCTAATTTTTCCAATTTCTTGAACAATTCACACAATGGGTTTTACGGAACAGCACAAAACATTCATGGTTGAAGCATATTTTCGAAACGGGGTTAGAGTAAATGGTGAGTGGCAATACAATCTAGGATTGGGCATGGACGATTTTCACGAACATTTTCCTAACGTTGCATTTATTGCTGGGGATTTTTTTCATTGCCTGAAAAGAACCGTGTCTGTGTTTAGAGAAACAGGTTCTATATAACACAAGAAGGAGCAGGAAGACCATCTGTAAGAACAAAAGAACTTTTAGCAA
Organism: Polydrusus pterygomalis; assembly: GCA_963969555.1. Lineage (NCBI taxonomy): Eukaryota > Metazoa > Arthropoda > Insecta > Coleoptera > Curculionidae > Polydrusus > Polydrusus pterygomalis. The sequence goes on from OZ018380.1 coordinate 31,129,687, forward strand.
TTTATGTAATTATTTTTCTTTTTCTTTCTGTATATTCTTACTGTGTTAATTTTGTAAACAACAAAATCCATTTTTAGAGCGGCCATAAATTGTATGAAGGACAAAAATAACTTTTAACTACCAAGCAAATCAAAGAACTCGAAGAGATTTACGGTTTTCTAAATACATTTCTCACAAACAATAAATGGCTAATAGGTGATTCTCTGACAAATGCTGATATTTCTTTATTTACTACCATTACTTCATCGGAGGTCCCATATCCAATTGATAGCGCCAAGTACCCACATGTTCGGAGATGGCTAAATTATGCTAAGAAACTACCTTTATTTAAAATTAATGAAGATGGTATAAATGATTTACATAAACTTTGGAAAGTAGTAACTACCAAGAAGTAGCTAGCTCTGTCCAGATTGCATATTGAAAACATGCCAATTGTTTTGTACCTTTATAAACCCAAGATTATTAAAATATGTAGTATAATAAACTCAATATTTCTTATATGTAAGCTTTTAATAAACTTTAACTTGGTTAGTTTTGTGTTTGACGTAGTATCTTATCCGAAAAAGGAACTTAGCGTAGAACCATTGAATGCTGATGCAGGGAGTTCATCATAAGTTCACAGTATTGAAGTGAACAATCTGGGTCCTTTACCGCTAACTTCTGCAGCATTAGCATTTTCTAGTGGCGCATTTTATATAAATTTATTAACTTTAAAGCAGATCAGATGACTGACTTATGTTCGTATATTTTACCAGTTGCCTATCTGGACTGACAGGGTTTTCCTAGAGAATATGCAATACATGTTTAATAGTGCATCCGTTGCTTGAAGTTGTGGTTGTGTTGGATTGGTACATGGCCCAGTTCACGATAAAGTGCTATGATTTTGCTAATTGTGCTTTGCAAAATTAGTGGGTAATCAGGGTGTAATTCTTGAAATAAAAGCGCAACTTCTGCTTGAGTCTGCCATCTATGACCAAACTCTAATAATATTTTATACCTATTTATATTTCGATTAGGTATGTGTATACGTCCCTTACATAAGTGAAATTTTTATTAGATATTAGTATTATTATTGTTTGTATGGCAATAAAATAAAGTTTTTAAGATTAAGTAAGCCTAGATACAAATTTAGAAATGCAACCGTATCAATAAATAGCATTTTAACGCACAAATTCTATAAACACCGTTTTGGGTCTACGTACACACCTTACGTAAGTCAACAACTGTTAAAGTAGGGTTTCCACCGATAGAAAAATTAAATCTCTTGCTAAATTTAAGTTTTGAACTTTATGTTAGCTCACATACAATTTTAGGAATGTAACTGTATCATAACAAACAAATTCCATAAAAACCATATTTGGATCTACGTACCTTATGTAAGTCATAATATATGGGAATATCCTTGACAGTAAATGTAATATCTGACTGAATTCAATTAGTTTATATTGAACTGTAGGTATAGTATTTTACCTATAGGTATAATTTGAACAAATAAAACAAAAATAATTATCTTGTAAATATGAGTAACATAGTCCTATTTAAAGTTGCGTTTCAGTAAATTTAGTATTTTCAAGGTTCGGATAATTATAATATTATATAGTTTTTAATTCTATTTTAACACTTATCTCCTACTACATGGAAAAATGTTATAAATCTTTATTATTTTCTTGTGCTCTACGATCGAGTACATCATTATTTTGCTTTAAGTAGTTCCATTTATAAATTACAGTACCTTTTTTCCCAACATTACGAATAATATTTAGGATTGTGATTTTACTTGGAATAGGTTTATCAGAGAACTATTTTCCATGTCTCCATTTCACTTAAACTTTAATAATAATAATAATAATAATAATAATAATAAGTTTATTTAAAATTTAATAATATAATAAATATGTTTATGTTGTCTTCTATAAAATTATTCGTCAAGCTGAGCTTGTTCGGGACAAATCTTATTTTTTGTTTTAGTATGTAAAATTATAAATCATAAATATGCAATAAAAATCAAGTTTTAAAGTAAAAATGTTAAATTATATTATAAACGCAGTTTTTTTTTGAAGAAATATATTACCTACGTATAATAAAATTATTAGCTTATAATTTTTAAGTAAAAAAGATTACTTATAGATATAAATTATTCAGAACAATATTAATTAATAATTAAAGCATTTTTAAAAATATTTTTAAATTTTCTGTTTTTAATATCCATATTTTTATTTCGAGTTTAAATTTTTTTAATGAAATCAATTTTTTAATTTTTGTTGGGAAACAATCGTTTAAATAAAAACATAAATATATGAAATTTTTTTGTCCTATGGACTTATTTATTTTAGGTTTTATGGTTATTTTATTTTTATGACTTGTATTATGATTATGGTTTTTAAATTGTATAAGGTTTTTATTTTTAAATATATATAATAAGATGTTATAAATGTAAAGTTGTCTTATGTTCAACTTTTTTGTTTCTGATTTATAATTCTTTTGAAGGATAAAGATAAGCTTTATTGAATATAATTTTTAGAAACCTTTTTTGTAATATTTGTAATTTTTTAAGTAAAGTTCTATTTATTCCTCCCCAACCTAAAATTCCACAATTTAAATGAGTTTTAACTAACGCGTAATATAATATTTCCATATGTCTTACATTTAAATTTTTTAAATATTTTTAAAAATCGGTAGTAAACTTCTTAATTTTATATATTATTATTTTTATTTATTATTTTATACTTATTAACTCTATTCTCTTATTCATTGCCTTTAATATCAGGTTATTTGCTTATGATTGTGTATAATCAACAAAAAAGTCGCAGATAAATTTCAATGTGTGAGACTACAGAACGATTAAAACATGGGTTTTAAAGAATGAAATGAAAATTAATAGGAAAATATCGTACAATATATCGTTTCGTATGAAAAAAGTTCATCATAATTATTATATTATGCTGCATGGTGCACATTTTAAGCCACTATGCAAGCTTACAAGTAAACTATACTGGTCTGTTCACATAAGTAAAACTGTTTCATACGCCTATCAAATCCTCAATTTTGTCATGAGATTGAGAAAAGACAGAAAGGCAAAGCCAGAGGCTAGGGCAAAGGCTTATACCTTACCTGAAGTATTATGCTAATGCAACAAGCCTTAAATGACCAGTTGAAGATGGTCCGATGTAGGACGATTCGTTGGGGGGTTTTTAAACTAAAATCGCTATTTAGCTTGACGAAAACCATGAAGTAAAAGTGAAAAAAAAATTGGTTCTAAAAAAGAACCACTTTTTTTTATTGAATTATAATATTTATCTTGTTAGTTAGGTATGTTTTTAATATTTTTGTAAGATTTACATGGTTTTAAGTGTTGTTTACTGTATTTATTTAATTGTATTATATCTTGAAATGTTATGTAACTAATATACGTCCACAGGCTGTATTGCTATTGTTTGTAATTTGATTATAACAAATAAAATATAAGCACAGTCAATAATTATGTGATAAAATTCTATATAAACAATTTAATTTAGCTCTTATATAACAAAAATAAAATAAACTGAACTTGACTTCAAGTACTTTTTTTTTAATGTTTCGACGAGTTATATAGGGGGAGTTATTTTTTAAGAAATTTATTTTTTCCTTCTAGTATCAATATAAGAAAATACAATGCCACTAACATTATATGGATTTGACTCCAGCCCTCCCTATCGGACAGTTTTAATAGTAGCCGAGGCTCTAGGCTTGAAACTACAAATCAAAAAATTGGATTTGTCAAAACGCGAGCATTTTACACCAGAGTTTCTTAAGGTAAGATTTGTTATGATAAAAGTAGCAACACGCTAACGTTATTGTGCTCATGTATTGTCTATCCCGAATTTAGTCGTCTTTCTTTCATTGAAGAAATTTGAAGACAAAAATAGATGTTCAAATATTTACTTATGGAGCCCTTGTTTGGACAAATATGTGTTCATTTTCTGTATTCGAATATTTACATTTTTATTATTTGTGCACATCGTTCATTGTTTAATGTAAAGCGGTATATATGTGGTGTTCAACAAGGATCAATATAGGTCCGTTATTATTCTTAATTTACATTAATTCCGTTTCCAAATTGAACTTAAAGGGCAATATAAAGCTATTTGCACATGATACAATAATTATTTATTTTAATGAAACTCTTGCAGAAATGTATTTATTAATGATTTAAAAATACTTCTTACTTGGCTTCAATCAAATAAACTTACGTTAAATTTTACAAAATCTTCTTTAATGTTAATAACTAAAAATAAAATAAATTCCATCATTAACCCCTGTTTAATAATGAAAATATTTAATATTCAAAAACGACAAAATTTTTAGGATTAGTTTTAGACGAAAATTTAAATTGGAACTGCCATATCCAGTATATTATCAACTCGATATCTCCTTTTGTATCGGTTTTGTACAGAGCTAGATAGATTTCTTTGAAATACTTAAAAATATATATTTTTCATTAATATATTCAAAATTACAATACTTAGCTTCTGCATGGGGATCTGCTTGTTTATCAAACTTAAAACCATTAGGTACAAAAATTGCAAAATAATGTTATTAAATGTATACCCAAATTACCATATTTAGAACCTTCTGTTAATCTATATAGACCGAAAGGGTATTTAGACGTTCAAAACATTTATAAATTAACAATTTCTATTCTCATTCACTCTATCATTTTAAAAGAAAAAAAAATCAAACATAACACTTCAGAAGAATAAGACATTACATGATCATAACACTAGACATTGTATAAATTATCAAACTATGTCAGTAAAAAGTAATTTCGGAAAAAAATCGCTTTTATATGACGGGATAATAAAATATAACAATCTTCCAAAAAATATCAGAAAAATTAAAAAATTGGCAACTTTTAAAAAACAATTAAAGAGATATTTACTAAATTAAATTATTTTTTTTAAAATTGATTTTATTAATGATTTAAATTGGATTAACTTTCATTTTTTTTATTGTTATTTTTTTTTAATGGTTATTATTTTCTATATAATATTATGTTGTCACTTTCCATGTAATGAACTGTAAAAGTTAGTTTGGAATAAAGACATTTTGAAATTTAAAAATATTTATTGCTATTTATCCTGTCTATAACTTTAGAACAAAAGTTTGGTCTTCGTATTTCATCACCTTTACGCAATTTCTGATGTTTTTGATGTTTATACGGATGATACTTATATATTTTGGACAGTACCGCGTGAGTGATGCTTTTCTACAGTTTTGCCAAGAAGCCTGGTGCTAATTCCATTAGCATCTTCTACTTGGAGTAAAAGTTCTAAAGCTGCATACTTTTTTGTGCTCTACCATCTAGTACATCATTCTAAGCAGTTCTATTCATTAATTACACTACTCCAAAATTACGAATACTATTCAGGACTATTGTTTTGCTTAAAATTGGTCTAATAGGAAACATCGCAGGGAACATTTCGGATGCTCGTCATGAAATATTTAGTAGTGCCACTTAATTATTGTTATTATTTTTTCAATAATATTAAGTGGTGGGAATCAACTTGCTTGCCAACGTATAAACTATTTCGTGTAGATTTATTTAATTTTTCTAGCTTTTACACAAAATTCCAATAAAATCATTATTTTATACATATTTAATAGGCAATAATTGACATATTAAATATATCAGTGAATTTTACTAAGTATTTTAGGAGAATCGTATAGCGAAAATTATCGAGAGAGATTTTTTTTAATAGTTTATTATTTAACGAGCGTATAATGTAGGCCATATTGCACGAGATTTTAAAACACGAGCCGAAGGCTCGTGTTTTAAGAATCCGAGTGTAATATAGCCCTACGAGTACGCGAGTCAAATACTATACTTTATCTACGACAATTCAGTATTCAAAAAATTAGAAAACCCATTCAGAGCAACACATTTTATTACAATAGGATATTTTTACATAACAAGGTAATATTATTAATGGTATTTCTTAACTAAAAAATACAATTCAACAATGTTAACAATAATTAAACAAAATACAATTACTTATTTCTAATTTTTCATGAAATTGATTGTAACATTAAAGCAATTATGAAAATGAATGGGAGCAGGAATATTTCTTATTGTCATATCGTTTTTATTAGTAATGGAAAAAGTTTCGGAGCTAACATTATTTACAGTGGTAGATGTAGATGGACATAAATTTGAGTTTATTTGTTTTAAAATTTTATTGGCAGTCTATTTTATTTTGTTTTTGAATCAGCCATATAACCTTCATTGTTGGGACCGTGGATTATGAAATCTCATAATCCAAGGTTGTAGATTATGGGTAAATATGGTAATATGAACCACATTATATATGTACTAACAAACACATTATGCTTCTATTATTAAATAGTCGTAGATAAACATTATTATGTCACTATTCTTTCACTATACAATTCTCTCAAAATTAACAATGAAATGAATTGATATTTTTGTAATATGTTTGATATTACCTTAATAATATGCCGACGATATTGATTTTATTTAAATGTTAGTTAATAAAATAATAAACTAAAAAAAACTCGAAATAGGTTATAGGTTGGCAATAGATTGAATAACGATGAGAATTCCACCTTAAATATATTAGAACTAATAAACAATAGAATCTCTAGTAACAGTTGACCATATGATAATTATTACTGATGGTTTCATAGAGGGATGTATCATAGCCTATTTAGTTTTTAAAAATTTTACGACGAATTTTTTCTAAATACTTAACATTGAATCGGCATATTGGAAAATAATAAAATTTGGTGTGTGGGTTCATTATATCTTTAAACAAAGGTTAACAAATACAATAAGGTGGGGGGCGCTGCAACCCCATAGCCCATCTCCCTAGATTTGCCAATGACCGTTGATATTTTTTTAATCATGTCACAGTCTTGTGTTAGGGACACCACACCACAACCAATTTTAACAAATAAAGCATGAAGAGTTTCATCAGTAAAAGAGGCTTTAATAGAGTTTAAAAGAAGTTTTTATTTCTAGTTAAACCCATTACATAGTGTCCCGATTTTGGACGATAATGGTACCATCTTGGTTGACAGTCACGCAATTGCAGCATATCTAGTAGCCAAATATGGAAAAGACGATTCCCTATATCCCAAGGATTTAGTAAAGAGGGCGTTGGTGGATGCAAAACTTTATTTTGATACTGGTTATGCTTTTAGTTTGTCAGGGAGACTTATTGTAAGTTTCTTGTTGCGGATTATGTATTTACCAGCTTAAGGAAAGTGTTTGTAAGTATGGATAAGGTGTCTAACGGTGACCGCCTAATTCAATATTTCGGAAAGAAATGTTATTTTGATCCTGAAAATTTGGTTAATGAGGCTTTCGAACATACTCTCTTCAAATGAAAAGCAACTTCCGGTTATAGTGAACGTTGTCTTAAACTTGCTTGTTTTCAAATGGTCACACTACTAAATATATATTTTTTATGTTTGTTTCTGCAGTTCCAATACCATATACAGGGTGACCAGTAAAGTCCGCATCAGATGGGATTTTTTTTTATGAATAGCTTTCTTCGAAATTTGACTTTGGCATGAAGTTCTGATTCAATCGAGATGAAAATTAAGCAAAAAAAAAATAGTAGTGACGTAATTCACATTATCTGTCAAATTTAAATTTTTTCTAAAAAATAATTCAAAAGTGGGGTTATTTCTGAAAATATGGAAAAAAGTTATTAGACAAACTTTTTTTAAATGCAGTTTCTAGCCCTCATGCAAAATTTCAGCTGCATAAGATAATTTTGATTTTTATCTTTATTTTATAAATTGCACCACTTTTGCGAACTAAGACTCAACCAACCTACATAAAACTTCTTAGTTTTGACAATGCTTTATTTCAGATACATTTTCTTTAAAGTAGCGCCATATTAAATGTGTATTTTTCTACAAAATCAAAATTGGGCTATTAAAATTTGGTCCCATGAGTTTATTTGTTTTTGACCCTGTATAAGGTAATTTCATAAAATAGTTATTTTCCTAACAAGTGCGTAAAGTGATACTTTTCCGCACGCAAGTACAGTTGGACGAACGACGCGAAGCGGAGTTCGGATAAGTTCTTTGCGCACTTGTTAGGAACAACATTTTTCCTACGAGCTTCATATCAGATAACAACAAAAATAAAAATATGATAATTTATTTAATAATTTTTAATTCGACTTTAAAGAAAGAACTATAATATACTTACAACTAAAAATTACATAACAAAAAAAAATAATAGAAAATTAAAAAATTACATAACAATAAAAAAAATAATAGGAAACTTAATTATTTGTTTATAACATTTATATTTATCGTCAGAGCTGCTCATTTTAACAGTGTTTATATATATTCCCTACCAAGGAGATTTTTGAATAGTTTTACTTTTCCGCACCCAGTGCGGATAAAAGTCTTATCCGCACTAGTGCGGAAAAGTGTAACTTTGCACACAAAAATGCGTGCGCAAAGTACTACTTTGCGCACGCTCGTAGGAAATAAGTATTTTTGAAAACGTAGTTGGTGTCAAAAAGTAATACACCTTAATATTAAGACAAAAAAGAACACAGTGTCATCAGTAAAGTGTTCATTAAGTGGAAAATAAATTTTAGTTTAACTTAACGTAAAGTTTATCTATTTTCAACGATTGTCCCCTTTATTTTATTTTTTATTTTTTTACTTTTTATACAAACAACGTTTTCAAAAGTACTTATTTTATGAAGTTACCTTATACAGGGTCAAAAACAAATAAACTTTGCATCACATGGGACCAAATTTTAATAGCCCAATTTTGATTTTGTAGAAAAACACACATTTAATCTGACGCTACTTTAAAGAAAATGTATCTGAAATAAAGCATTGTCGAAACTAAGAAGTTTTATGTTGGTTGCGTTGAGTCTTATTTTGCAAAAGTGGTGCAATTTACAAAATATAGATAAAAAATCAAAATTATCTTATGCAGCTGAACTTTTGCATGTGGACTAAAAACTGCATTTAAAAAAACTTTTTCTAATAACTTTTTTCGATATTTTCAGAAATTACCCCACATTTGAATTATTTTTTGGAAAAAATTAAAATTGGACAGATAATGCGAATCACGTGACTACTATTTTTTTGCTTAATTTTCATTTCGATCGAAGCAGAACTTGATGCCAGAGTCAAATTTTGAATAAAGCTTTTAATAAAAAAAATCCCATACTATGCGGACTTTACTGGTGACACTGTAGATAGCATTGGACCGAAAATAGTAAAATCGTATTTTTCCCAAGATTAAAGAACTGAAATAAGTGATTTTTAGCAGGGCCGTATCTGAGGGGGGGTTTTAGGGGTTCAAACCCCCCCCGAAAATAATAAAATCCTTATATGTTTGTTTGTGTGTATGTTTAAATGTATGTTTAAAGTATAACTAGTATTTTTTGCCACTGGTCTAACCCCCCCCAAAATTTTGGTTCAGATACGGCCCTGATTTTTAGGTACTCATAGCCCTCTAGAAAATTTTATTTTCTTGGTGACAAAAAGTGACTCATCGGTACATTTAGAATGTCATATGGAGTCAACAAAAGGAAAAATATACTAGGTTTTATCATAATTTTGTTTCCATCGGTTAATTTAAAACATTATTAACTATATGGGGAAAAAATCTCACAGTCATTTCCACAAATAATATATAAAAAGTCAATTTATTGGGGTATACATGTTTCGGTACTAGAAAGTACCGTCATCAGCACCGAAGGGCCCAAGTGCCACTTACACGAACGAATGTAAACAAATTTTAAAAACATGAAAAAGACAAGAAAATATTGTATAACTGGACGAAAACAAAGTTAAAATATTTAAAAAAGTGTTAAAAATTAAAATCAATATTAAAAATCGAAAGGAGTTTCCTCCTATTTTCTTTCCCGTACATAGTATAGAGGAGAAAACTCCTTTCGATTTTTAATATCGATTTTAATTTTTAACACTTTTTTAAATATTTTAACTTTGTTTTCATCCAATTATACAATATGTTCTTGTCTTTTTCATGTTTTCAAAAATTGTTTACATTCCTTCGTGTAAGTGGCACTTGGGCCCTTCGGTGCTGATGATGGTACTTTCTAGTACCGAAACATGTACACCCCAATAAATTGACTTTTTATATATTATTTGTGGAGATGACTGTGACTTTCTTTCCCCATATCTACACAGCTCCACTCTGAGATAATGGACTACTTCCGTAAATTAAAACATTATTTTTAGAAAGCTCATCTGTTTGGAGGACAAAAAGAACCTTTAACCACCCAGCAAATTCAAGAACTCGAAAATGTTTACGGTTTCCTAAATACATTTCTTGAAGGCAATAAATGGGTTACAGGAGACTCTTTGACAATTGCTGATATTTCCTTATTTACCACCATCACCTCGTTGGACACTCGGTTGCCAATTGATAGCGACAAGTATCCAAATATTCACAGATGGTTGGATAATGCAAAAAAAATTTCTTTCTTTAAAATTAATGAAATTGGGTTGGAGGAAATTAGGAAAGTTTGGCTACGAATAATTGCGCATTAGAAGTTTTAAATCGCATTGTAAAAAAAAGGATTTCTCGATAGATTAATGATTTCGAGTTTCCTAAGACGTTTGAAAACATATAGAATATATAATATATGTACTTAAATATTTATTAAAGTGTGTTTTTTTATACAAAATAATATTTGTATTGTGTTTTTTAATAGTTTTTCAATTAGGTACCGTGCGAGCAAAAATTATTTGCATCAAAGAGGGCTTGGATTAAAAAACGTAGGGTAAAATGATATGGGGACGATATATCTAACCACATCTAGGTTAAAATTTTGTCAAATTCATATTATGACATGACATGCCAAACTAATGAGTAATAAAATAGGTAGACAAATACAAATTTATTTTTGTTGTTTACAAAATTAACAAAATAAGAATATTATACGGAAAGAAAAAGAAAAATAATTACATAAATTGTTGAAATTGGCCACCGCCATGCTCCAAGCATAAGTTCACACCTCTCTTCATATTTTCGAAAATGTTGACCAGCATCTCTGGAGAAATGTTACCACATTCTTGGATAATCCTTTCTTGTAATTGTTCTAAATTTGCAACTGGTGTTTTAAAAATAATGTTCTTTAAATGAGGAAAAACGAAGTAATCCATAACCATTAAACAAGTTAATTTAGGTGAGAATTCAATGTCTGATCGAAAACTGATCAATCTGTCGTCGAAAAAATTGCGTAAGAAGTTAATAGTTTCGGTGGCTGTATGGGCGGTTACACCGTCCTGTTGAAAATATCCAAAACGTAGTTCGTCGTCAAGTAATTCCTCCACAAATGGATTCAAAATATTATCTCTATACCGCTATGTGCTGTAACTGGGTCATGGAAAAAAATAGGACCAACAATTCTTCTTCGGGAAACAGCTAACCAGACACCAATTTTTTGAGGGTGCAATGCGGACTCTACAAAAATGGGGATTTTCACTACTCCACATGCGTTTATTCTCAGAATTTACATAACCGGAGAGATGGAACCAGGCTTCATCCGAAAAAAAGTCAGGTCTAATAAATCATTTATTTCCAATAAATTTTGGGTAAACCATTGAGAGTAATCCCGGCGTCTTTCAAAATCTGCGGCTTGTATTTCTTGGAATACTTGCACTTTATAAGGAAATAAATTTAGCTGCTTTTTAAGAATAGTCCTGCATGTTCCATAAGATTTTCCCACTTCTTGGGATAGGCGTCTTATACAATTTGTTGGCGTATTTTACATTATTTCACGAACCTTTGCAACAAGTTCTTACAGATGGTCTTCTGCTCTTTTTTTGTGTTGTATAGAACCTGTTACCCCAAACACAGCCGCGGTTCTTTTCAGGCAATGATAAAAATCCCCAGCAATAAAAGGAACGTTAGGAAAATGTTCATGCACAAATCCGGATTGTATTGCCACTCATCATTTACTCTAACCCCGTTTCGAAAATACGCTTCAACCATAAATGTTTTGTGCTGTTCCATTGTGTGAATTGTTCAAGGAATTGGAAAAATTAGCGATGAATCAAATTACTTGTAACGACTGTCAAAGATGACAGAATAACTGATTGATTGTTAATTCAGGTAGTTACTGACACCCAACAGGTATTAAGCTCTACTGCTAAGCATTACGTCCTTAGATGCAACGCTCTCTTTGATGCAAATAATTATTGCTCGCACGGTATAAATGAGCATAGATTTTCGATAACAAAACCTGCCCCTTCTCTATCAGTTTTTGTCTCGGAAAATGGATGTAAAGAATCAAATGAAGCCTTTAAATTATATTATCAGAGTCTGTTTTGAAGTTAACTTGTTGTTTAACGAAAAATATACATTAGAAAAAATAAATACCTGTTTGGCCTCGTCGCTAACTTGCTTAGTCCACTCCTGAGTCTTATTTAATTTAGTTTCTGATCTTTGAACTTCAGTTTGTAACTTCCTAGCTTCATCGGTTACATTCTGTTGCATAGCATTTACACGTTTGACTTTTTCATATGCTTCGATGGACTTGTTCTTAGCTTCTTTTGATTCGGCAACTAAGGCATCAGCATTTCTATCGAGGTTATCTGCAAGTTCCCGAGCCTCTTGAGCAATTTCTGTCATTTTTTCAGATTGTTGTCCTACGATTTTGGATCTGGAATTTTTTAACTTTAGAAAAGGATCCACAATAATACTTAAAAACTTTCATAAAATATTTACCACCTTATTTACTAAACGGGTTTAAATTAAATCCGTCAAAATATTTGAATCTTATAGACTTCTAGTTGTATTTTGTTGTTTTGTTTTTTTGGTTATTATGCTTAAACTATGAATATTTTTATCATGTTGTTACAAAATTTGTTTGAGTTCTATTAATGAAAACAGAACCAACCGAAATAGCTTTTTGTTATAAATGAAAAAAAAAGTATTCTTTAAAACTTAATAGACCAGGGTCGATAATTTTTGAAACCAAAAAAAATAATAGTAGAATGAAACCCATTGGAAAAGGAAGAGAATATAACAAAATTGAAATAAAAAATAATTTACGGGCGATCCGAGGTCGGGAAGTGGAAAGGGGTGAGTTTTTAAGCGTAGAAAACGATTTATCTCGATTTCCGGCAAAACTACAAGTCTTATGGAAAAACGTTAAATAGCAAAGTTGTAGGTAATAAAAAGATCTACAACTTTTGTATTTACACTTTTTTCGCATAACCTTAAAATTTATGTGAAAAATTCAAATAACCAAGTTTTTGGTTTTTATTTTTATCATTTACAAAAAAATTTTTTTTTTTACGAAATTTGGTGAAAACTTACCTTTTTATGTCGCAAACACACTGTAATTTAATTATTTTTTTAATATTTTAATAATTATAATATTTAAATATTAAAATTTATTTTAATATATTTATTTTTTCACCTTATTTTGACTTAATATCGAAAAAGCACCCTAATTTTCAATCGAAAATTCTCACGTCAAAATATCTGCTTTTTTAAAAAAGTCGGCGGGCTTTTTGTTCGTTGAAATCTCTACTTTCTGATGGTGTAAACAAAATATACATTACTATGGTAAATGTTCTCAGAAAATGCAAAGAAACGAAAAAAACTCGAATCCGAAAATTAACTTATTTGGTTGTTAATTATAGTAGTATATTTCGACTTGCAATTTTTTGTTTATCAATGTAACATGGAATCTTACGTTTTTCGAGTAATTAAAGTATAAATTTTAATAAACAGCTCAAAATTGTACATTGTACATACAAAAAATGCAAAGAAACGAAAAAAATTCGAATTCGGGTTTTTTTCGTTTCTTTGCATTTTTTGAGAACATTTACCATAGTAATATATTTTTTTTTACACCATCAGAAAGTAGAGATTTCAACGAACAAAAAGCCTACCGACTTTTTAAAAAAAACAGATATTTTGACGTGAGAATTTTTGATTGAAAATTAGGGTGCTTTTTCGATATTAAGTCAAAATAATGTGAAAAAATAAATATTTTAAATCAACCCCTTTCCACTTCCCGACCTCGGATCGCCCGTAAATTATTTTTCCTTTAATTTTTGTTATATTCTCTTTCTTTTCCTATTATTATTTTTTTTTCACTTTTTCAAAGGCCCTGGTCTGTAATAGGAGCTAGCAATTTAAAACCTTCAGCCGTAAATTTAGAGCAGTTTTACATTTAGTACTCTTTAGTTAATACTACTGCAACAACCATATTTACTAAAGGGCCCCAAAAAACTTATTTTCGATTTATAATTATTTACTTTACATATTGTTTTAGTATTCTTATTACAACCAACTACAATAATTATACCTTTCCCATGCTTCTTGAAATGCTTTTTTCCCTTGTTGATCAAATGATGTCTCAATATCACTTAACCTGTCCTCAACTTCCAGCAAAAATTCATCTGCGTGATCTAGGTTGTGTTCCGATTTCTTTGTTTTATCACCTGTAGTAAAAACGTTCTCGTAAATCTCTTCTAACGTTCTTGCTATATCTTTCTCCCTTTCTCTTACGTTTAATATTTCCTAAAATAAGAAAGAATAATTTATGACGATGAAACAAATACTATCAATCACAATTCATACTTGGTAAATACTATTCTCCCCAGTGGCATTTTTAACTTTGTCATAAAATTCATCCACTTCAGTTTCTAATTTTTCAAGTTCATCTGGAAACTCGTCATCATCGATCACAGTTGGTTGATGTTCAACCTCATTAAGAATTTCGCTTAGCCGTTTCAATTTAGTTGAATGATTTCTATATGCATCCTGAACAAGATTATAGCAATCCGGGCAATCTTAAACCAAAAATTTGAATCAATAAATAAATTGACTGGCAAAAATAAAACAAAAATATAACCTTCGATACAAATCTAATTTAAATAGTTATTACATTTCCACAATTACTTATCCGCAAAAAAAAATTAATTATCCCACAGCCGGAAATGTTTCAACTCATTTTGTATTTATTTCTTTAATGTTTTTACTGCTCTCTTCTATTTGATATAAAGCTGAAAACATTTTTTTATTGATAATAAAAGACAAAATTTATGAAATAATAATAATACCTGTTTATGCTGTTAGGATCAATTAATCAGATTATTGGAATATTTTCATAAATATTCATGATTCTAAATTATAACACCGATATGAGGTGAGATTACAGAAAATGCATACCTATTGCAGATCTGCAAATATGGCAATAATTTGCAGAAATTTGACTTTCTAAAAACTATCTACAAATCCGTCATTTTTACCGTAGTTAAACCGTTTAACTACTTCTGGTTTATTGATATCGACTGTCAAATACGTGAAATATGCCCAAATCCATGGCAATAATGAATTAATGATCTTAACTCGTAACGTTCCCTCGTTTTTTTTATATAAAAATAAGGTACAAATTGTAGATAACCACCAATACCATCGTCCGTCAAATCCCCAAAATATGGGTTAGTTTTTAACAAATTTTATATATTTTGCAAGTTTGCAGGTCCTTTCAACCTTCTGCAAATTTGCAAACGCAAAGATGATAAACGTTTTCTGGAATTCCAATTTTGTCATTTGCATCAGCAAACTGCTACTTGCAACTGCAGACGTCAGATGCAAAGCTTCTGTAAACTCACCCATAGTATTAAAATTAGCATTCCATTTCTGGTCATATAGCCCAGACAGCACACAATGTCTTAAAGACGTCGATTTTAGGTCTTAATTATGTCTGAACGCCTGCAGACCTACAAAAGACATCTTAAAGACGTTTTTTCAAGACATACATAAGATGTTGTAAGATGACGTCCATAAGATGTCGCTAAAATATCGTAAATATGACGTTCGTGTTTTTTTTTTAGGTTAAAGCACAGAGAGAGATTTATCTCTCTTCTGTCTTTGTAGTATCCCTGTCTTTCTCTAGCTTATATATTTTTTAAATGGACACTTTGGATTGCCGCCATCTCGGATCGTCAGCCCGAACAAACCCGACCGTCGCCGTTCTCAGAACTTTTATTATTTTTTTGTATACTTGTCTAATCAAATTTAAATGATTGTTACCAATTCGGACGTTTTCTTGAATCGTTTTTTTTTGTAAACGACAAACAATAGAGTTAAATTTTAGAATCGGTAAATTTGGCAACATCGCGTACAACTTAGGATTGGCAACAAAGCGCTCCCCTTTGCCATTTGAAATTGACGCAAGGTCAACACTGTCAACTGTCGATGGGCTTGATTTTTGATAGTTTTGCTGATGATGACTTGCAGTTTTTTACTTTCTACTTAGTGAACCGTTAAAAGAAAACGAATTGTAGATTAAAAAACGTTTTGTATGGTACATATTTTTCTGTGGTGTGGTGTTTGTTTTTAGTTTTTGAATAATTAAAATTGGTCTATAATCAGTGGATGCAGTGTCAATAAATCTGCTGACAAAACATGGCTTCAAAACAGTAGAAAAGATGCCGAGGATGCCATCGCGACGTGGCTAAGAAGGGCCACAGATAGGCGAAATTCATTATTAAAAAAGTTTTAATTATGTAATACGTTAATAAAACCAATTATTAAGCAATATGATGTTTTATGTTTAACAAACAAAACAAAATGTTTTAGGGCTCTGCATTTTGGCCTATAAAATGTATCTGAGGTATCCATAAGACATCTATAAGGTATCCATGAGACATCTATAAGGTGTCCATAAGATATCTGTAAGCCGTCCATAAGATGTGGTATATACGTTGGGTTTTGTAACATACGACCTTTTTAAGATATCCATAAGATGTCTTGATGGCGTTAAGAAACGTCCATAAGACGTCATGAATGTCTATTGTTGACATCTTTTGGATATCTTTAAGATGTCTTTGTGCTGTCTGGGAGGTATCCCAGATGGAGCCAAATTAGATTTATTTGATAATAATAATAACAACGCCCTTTTAAAACACGGTAAAATTTGGTTAGATTGAGGTATATTATGTTATTGTGTGGTTTTAGGATAGTTGAATGATTCAACTTAAATTAACATAAAAATGAAATCCCTTTGACTGATCTATATTACTTGCCAATATTCTCAATGTATATATTATAAGGCGATGTTGCATCCTTGTTTCTCGTGTCTTCTTGGTACAGAGCTAAGAAGGAGCAATGGATTAACCGAAATAGAACTTCAAGAAATTATGGCTTTAGAAAAACATAAATGATTAGGTTGACAATTGACTCAATTGGAACATCAATTTAAAACACGTGCTTTAATATTTTAAATCCAGTTGAACCGAGAGGTTTAATGATTTTCTATTAACGCCACTAGTTGCTTTTATTACCTATACATCCTCTTTGTCTATCGTATTTATTCTCTTTGCATCTATCACATTTTCTTCCTTCCACATTTTCGAGACATGGACATTGACCTGAAGCATCACACTGAAGATCTTTTGACCCTATGTTGTCACAATCGCAATTCGTACAACCTTCTGTAGAGAAGCCATACTTTCTTGCTTCACAATGGTCGCATCTTAACCTAGAAAGGTTATGAGTTATTATTAACGTTGACTTAATAAATTTGTACTTCACGAAAAACATTTGATTTTCACTTAGGGTAAACCCGGTAGAGATGGCGCAGCGGGTTAGATGGCGCAGTGCAATATATCCCTAAACAAAATAAAATCCGGCAACGTGGCCATCGCTACAGACCTTCATTTGCAAGTAAACGTCTATGCCGTTCACCCCGCGCCCATCATTTGGAGTTAAGATATTTTAATTTTCCTTTATTATATTTCAGCATGTCCTTTTTTTTCTAGATAATAAGTAATCTAATTATTTGGGTGTCAAACTAGCCAAAGTTTTTACTAGTTGTAATATTGTCGCTTTGAAATGAGCATATAGTTTGTTTTCTAACCTTAAAATCATTCACATTGTTATTTGTTCCCGAGCACGTTACCGAGCCATCTCACCAAATGCAAGTTGGGTTAGATGGCGCGCGCCATATCACCCTATGTTGGTGCGCCATCTCACCCAATCTATTAGATTAAACTGCTAAAATAATTAGCTTGAAGCTTATCAGATTAACTTTTTATTTTTTATAGATGCCCACTATGTGGCACGAGACAAAATTTGAATATTTAGTTATTTTTTTTATATTTTGTGTGAGCGCCATCTCACCCAGAGATGGCCTTTTCTCTTATTTTGAAAAAAAAGAGAACCATGTCTTATTCAGTTGAATTAAATGAATTTTTTTCGTATCCTCAACTTTTATTTTTCCCAAAAAAAATTGTTTTTTTTTACATTATGTGTTTACGCCATCTCACCCATACCCATGGGGTGAGATGGTTTTTTTCTGCTTTTTTTAAAACACATTTTATGGTCATTAAAATTAAATTAAGTTTTGTTTTTTGTATCCTCTACTTTTATTTTACTCAGTATAATCATATAAAAAATAATTCCTACCTAAAAATTGTAAATCTGATTTTGAAAAAACGTGCGCCATATCTACCTGGCTTACCCTATACTTATTATTATTTTACCATCATAAAAATATAGTCAGTTGTCTACTACATTTTGTTAAATGTGGACTTATATGGGTTGTGTAAAACATGCCTCAATTGTATTTAATTTATATATCTAAAATTGTTTGCACGACAATACACAACAGAATTGTCGATATTTCACTCCAAATATATAATGAATGTGCCATAAATATGGTTTACCCAGTTACTCCAGATCTGCAATAGCACTGTCCAGTATAAACCTCACAGCTTTGATTAAATGAGCCAATGGGATCGCAGTTACAACTTTGACATCCCTCCGTACTTAAAATATTAAAGAAGCCATGTTCACATTGATCACAATTTGTTCCGATAACATGACTTTTACATTTACAGGCTCCTGTAGTTTGATCACATATTGGCTCTCCATTGAAATCGTCAGTTCCAGGAGGATAACATTGGCACTTTTTGCAATCGCCTTTTGGAAGCACTAAAGCATTTCCATAATATCCTGAAACAATATATTAATGTAAGGATTCCAAAAATTTGGCCAGTTATAAGTCCATAAATCGTTTGCTATAAAAAAAACTACGATATAATAAGAATATGATTTCTCAATTACTTGTAAGTTTATGTATATTATTACCATACAAACGAAAATAATTATTACAAATCAACAACCTACCTGACAAACAAACTTCACACATCTGACCCCCAGTATTATGAATACACCTCAGACACTCTCCCGTGGTTGTATTACAATTTCCGATGGCATTGGGATCAATATTCTCATTACATTCGCAAATCTGACAAGGCATCATTGGACCAAATCGACCTGTTGGGTCCCCAAAGTAACCGTCTGAGCATACGTCACATTTGTGACCCGAGTATCCTGTAGGGCATTCGGTGCACATTGTTTCATTGTCTCCTATTTGTATACATGCACCTCCATCAGGGCAACCACAAGGCAAACAGTCATCAGAGGTACCTTAACACAAGAATTTGACCAAAATATAAAACAGATATTGATGAAAGAAAAAACAAAGATAATTGTAATGGATCTAATTTATGAAATTCTTGTTTTCATTTGGTGAAAAACTTACCTGCTAATGCATTGCCGTAGTATCCTCGAGCGCACAATTCACAATTTTCTCCGGCAGTCTTGTGTTGACATATGCATTTTCCAGTTTCCGAATCGCATATGCTTGCGTGGCTGTTACAGTCACAAGGAATACAGTTCATAAATGGACCACCCAATGCCGGCGAGTGTCTGAATCCTGGCGCACAAGATTCGCAATATTGGCCGACATATCCTACAAATATAAATTATTATAGGTACTTATATATCGATTCTCGGCACGCATATTCTATAGAAGAATATACCGTGCGAGCAAAAATTATTTGCAATAAAGAGGGCTTGGATTAAAAAACGTGGGGCTTGGTTTAGATCAAAATGATATGGGGACGATATATCTAACCAAATCTAGGTTAAAATTTTTGTCAAATTCATATTATGACATAATATGCCAAACTATAATGAGTAATAAAATAAGTAGACAAATACATATTTATTTTTGTTGTTTACACAATTAACAAAGTAAGAATATACAGAAAGGAAAAAAAAATAATTACATAAATTGCTGAAATTGGCCACTTCCATGCTCCAAGCATAAATTCACACGTCTCCTCATATTTTCGAAAGTGCTGACCAGCATTTCTGGAGAAATGTTACCACATTCTTGGATAATCCTCTCTTGTAATTGTTCTAAATTTGCAACTGGTGTAAATAATGTTTTTTAAATGAGAAAAAACGAAGTAATCCATAACCGCTAAACAAGGTAATCTAGGTGGGAATTCAATGTCTGATCGAAAACTGATCAATCTGTCGTCAAAAAAATTGCGTAAGTAGTTAATAGTTTCGACGGCTGTATGGGCGGTTGCGCGGGTTGCACCGTCCTATTAAAAATATCCAAAACGTAGTTTGTCGTCAAGTAATTGCTCCACAAATGGATTCAAAATATTGTCTCCATACCGCTGTGCTGTAACTGTGTCATGGAAAAAAATTGGACCAATAATTCTTCTTCGGGAAACAGCTAACCAGATACCGATTTTTTGAGGGTGCAATGTGGACTCTACAAAAAAATGGGGATTTTCACTACTCCACATGCGTGTATTCTGAGAATTCACATAACCGGAGAGGTGGAACCAGGCTTCATCCGAAAAAAAGGTCAGGTCTAATAAATCATTTATTTCCAATAAATTTTGGGTAAACCATTGAGAATAATTCCTGCGTCTTTCAAAATCTGCGGCTTGTATTACTTGGAATACTTGCACTTTATAAGGAAATAAATTTAGCTGCTTCTTAAGAATAGTCCTGCATGTTCCATAAGATCTTCCCACTTCTTGGGACAGGCGTCTTATACAATTTGTTGGCGTATTTTGCATTATTTCACGAACGTTTGCAACAAGTTCTTCTATTCTTACAGATGGTCTTTCTGCTCCTTTTTTGTGTTGTATAGAACCTGTTTCCCTAAACACAGCCACAGTTCTTTTCAGGCAATGATAAAAATCCCCAGCAATAAAAGCAATGTTAGGAAAATGTTCGTGAAAATCGTCTATGCACAAACCCGGATTGTATTGAGACTCACCATTTACTCTAACTCCGTTTCGAAAATACGCTATCACCAAGAATGTTTTGTGCTGTTCCATAAAGCCCATTGTATGAATTGTTCAAGAAATTGGAAAAATTAGCGATGAATCAAATTACTTGTAACGACTGTCAAAGTTGACGGAATAACTGATTGACTGTTAATTCAGGTAGTAACTGACACCCAACAGGCATTAAGCTCTACGGCTGAGGGTTACGTCCTTAGATGCAAGGCCCTCTTTGATGCAAATAATTTTTGCTCGCACGGTATATTGATTTTCGTCGCCCATATTTTATAGAAGATTATTTAATAAGTTATTTTAGTAACATTGTCCATAAACAACTTTTATTGCTTAAAATGATTTGATAGTACCGATTCGACAAGGAGATCTGTTTTGTTGACAATAAATCGTTGCGCATTCCATTGATACGATGGTTATCTTTCAAGTATACTTGTAGGGTTGCCAACCGTCCTTTATTTGAAAGGACAGTCCTTTATTTCAAAATTATGTCCTTTGTCCTTTTGAAAGGTGTGAAAGGACTGCAAATGTCCTTTAAAATCCGAAAATAAATAAATGCATTTTAGAAACCACAAATAAACTAAAAAATAAAAAGACCCAACCTATACACAATCCATCACATAAATAAGCTAAGACTATAATGTTGTAATATAAAATGTAAAATTGGCAACATCCGAAAAATGTTAACTAGTTTAGTAATATGTTAGTTTCTGCGTTATTTTTTCTAGCCCCTAATTTAACCCATCAAAGCCGGAATTTTTTTCTTTTCGTTTTTAATGAAAATAATTTAAGTCAGGGAGTCATTGGGGTACAAAAAACGCTTGTGGTGCATAATTTCAAAATTTTATATTAAAAAAAAGAAATTACAACATGTGACCATATGGTCACACTAGGTTCTTGTGACCATTTATATATTTTTTGTGAAATATTGAAAAACATTTAATACGAAGGCCAACGCCACATTTTTGACATTGCGCACGCCCAACTGAAGAACATCCCTCACCCGCGCACTGTTTACGCTTTTTATTTGGTACAGGTTCTACTAAGTGGTTCCTTTCATCATATTATCTGATATCGTCGGATACTCGATTCAGGGAGATACTACTTTGACTTGTTGATGGTCTACCAGGTCCTAAGGGTGGAGTTTTATATTTGTTTAGATAACAAGTAACAATTTCGCGTCGGAAATTTAAATTAGATATTGGTCTTCCAGAAGACTTATAAAGGATCCAAGTATTTTGAATAGCTGCGTCAATCAACCACGTAAGTATACTGTATAGGCATGGACCGCTTTTTACTGCGACTGCCTATTCGATATCTGGACAAGTCTTCATCCTTCAATCAGTACCGCCCTTATACGTCTTATATTATATTATATTCTCCTACGACATGTGGGCGTGGGACTTGAATTATCTTTTTTTGCAGCCTGTGTGTCGTTTGATATTCTGGATAGGATTTACTCCATATGAAGTTGATGCCATCGTGACCACAGCGTTGTCCATCCACCTAGTTAACATAATACCATCTTCCTTGTCAATTCTGGAAACTATATGTCCCCTAGATTCTTTTGACATGTTTTTTTTTTATCAGGAAGGGGGACGTCCTTAGGCCTAATTGTTCCTGTCACACCATATTCCTTTTCTTATAAAATAGCTATCATATTATCCTAGTGTGACTATTTGGTAACGCGCTAATTTCTTTCTACATAACAAAAATATTTTTAGGTTAGAATATTTCGAGCAACTTTTATTATATTTATCAGTTATTTAGCAATAAAGTTTACCGTATATAATTCCTATAGCTTGTTAAGTAATATAAAAAAAATACTTACACAAATCTCGGCTCCATTACTTTCAGTACACACTCACGATACACAAAAATAATCTGCGTTTTTCAGCACCCAACATGAATAAGCAGTAAAAGTTATATGGAGATGATGATATATACGTCATCTAGTAACGATAAGTACAAGAAAAAATTTTAATTCTTTAGCGGCGCTAGTTCTGATAAAATTTTAAAGATGGCATGTTTGTGTAACCAAATGGTCACACAAGGTTTTGATGGGTTAATAGCCCAAAAATGTTATTCGAGAGCACAAAATGGAGGTTTTTAGGAGTAGCAAGTAACCAGAAATAATATGGCAGCTTTAGAAATGCTACAGAAATAATTGTACTCATACTGGTTTTTGTATTTTTGAGGTGGTTTCGTCGTCTTCATCAGAAATATAATTGAATTTTTAATTTGAATTGAATGCATTCGGATTTGAATCGTGTTCGAACGTGTGATTTATGGAAGTGATTTTCCACCACTTGGGGTAATAGTTGTTATAAAGCTAGTTGTTTCTTCGTAGGTGCAATGTATGAATCATAACCTATAAAACGTTTAATAGGTAAAGAAATAAGACGCTTTAAGTCTTCCTCCGCTGGTATATTAAAATAAGTTTTAAGTATTTAAAGGGTAAATTCTCTACATGTTTCGAATGTATATACATTTATCATCAGGAGAATAGAATAAAGAATATAAGAAATACAATAGGTGCGAACAGTCCAAACGGAGCCACAAGATGATGGAAAGAACAAGTATAAAGTATTTGGAAAAACGTCCAACGTAATGATGGACCTAACGAGAGGCCATTCGTGAAGTATTGGCAGAAACTAAGTTATAAAGTTATCATAGCAGTAAGCTATGTATCATATTAGTGAGACAGCACCATAAGTGTAAGAAGAGAGGAATATTTAAAATAGGAATGGTATATGTTGTAAAAAGTTTCTTATAATCAAATGAGGAGTAATTAAAAAGTCACATATTAGTGAATCAGCAACGTAATTGTGAGGAGAGAAGAGTATTTAAAAATTGGAATAGAAGATGATTTAAAAGGTTGTTTATATGTCATGTAAACATCCAGTTACTCCTCATTAGATTATAAGAAACACTTTACAACATCTCCCATTCCAATTTTAAATATTCCTCTCTCCTCACACTTATGGCGCTGTCTCACTAATATGACACATAGCTTACTGCTATAATAACTTTATAACTTAGTTTCTACCAATACTTCACGAATGGCCTGTCGTTAGGTCTATCATTACGTTGGACGTTTTTCTACTTTACTTGTTTTTTCCATCATCTTGTTGCTTCGTTTGGACTGTTGGCACCTATTGTATTCCTACATTCCTTATTCTATTCTCCTGATGATGAATGTATATTATACATTCGCAACATGTAGAGAATTTACCCTTCAATAAAACTTAAAACTTATTTTAATATACCAGTGGAGGAAGACTTAAAGTGTCTTATTTCTTTCCCTTTTATTTAAAATCATGTTACCTGTCGGGCAATCACAAAGTTCTATCCATAGTGCTGGTTTTCCGGCAATGCCTCTAGAGGCAGTCTCCAGTTTTAAATCATCCAAAAATCCTATTCCTTTCGGTGTAAATGTTCCTTTTACTTTAATTGCAGTTAAATTGGTTAAAAGCGAAATAAAAGCTCTTGCAGTCAGGCGTGGCTGCCATCCATAGTCATGATGTTCATGGAGCCTGAATTTGTAATTCTGGGTCTTAAAAATTATAAAAAAAAAATTGGAATTACTTCTTTAACTTAACTGGAGATTGGATTTAAAAACACGATGGTTCAAACTCGCATCATGAGCAACTTTCATACCCTTGAGAAATAAGTACCGTATCACGGTCGTCATATACTATATTTTATTAAATTAATTTTAAAAGTATTCCACTGTAACTACATCGTCATTACCTCAACGGTTGGTATCTTATTCTGTTGTGCAAAAATCGTATTCGTAATAGATGTACCCGCACCTTCTAAGATTACATCAGTAGCAGTAGGTATTGGTCTGTTATCCCCGATACGTAGAGAAAAATCCAGGAGCTGGTTATAAGAAGCTCTTTGATCCCCAAGAAATCTAAAAATTGACAAAGATTAAGACAAATATATTTAAAGAAAAATTGTATCGGTTGAGTTAATGTTGAAAGATAAAAAATGGTTTATAATATTAATTAATTCAATTTAGGAATATTGTACAATTAAAAAAAATCTAAGGTAGTAATTAATTTTTATTTATTTAAAAAAAAAGACGAAAAACTAAAACACAAATCTACCTGTCTGGGGCAACAAAGTAAATGGACTCATCTTCTTTAGACTGGACTGCAATACTCTGACTAATCCCCTCGTATTTTAGTTGGATTGAACGGCCAAATTCATCCAAAGCTCTCCATTTTTCAGAGCTTTTTGCGAAAGTGGATTCAATAAGGTACTTAGAGTATCCTGAGAAGACGTAAAATTATGTAAAATGTTAAAAAAACTGTTGTTTTAGATTATTGATCTTATTTGATTAGTGGAGTTTAACTTTTTATCTTATGTATATTGTATTGGATATTATGCCCTAAGGAGTATTTTTGGGTTATTTTATAGCTGGAAAGCTTAAACAATAACAAATACTCTACCCTAACAAACCAAGCAAAACGGCTGCAAGCAAGCTTTCAGTATGCAAAAACTATTAAACTATTTATGTCCTCAGCAAAATATTTTTCAAGGAACTAGTAGACTTAGCACTCGTAGAGGAGCCATGGCCCTTCTACATTGGCCGAATAACCAGCCTGGGTAACACATCTGGAAAGTTAATAGCACTCTGGAGTAAAATCCAGGGGCTGCATCCTGGTCAAAAATAACATTAATTATTTTATATTATCTCTACTGCTTCTGCAGTTACGATGTCACGACAATCAGCGTCGCATTTGGAAGTGGCTCTGTTGCCAGAGGATATAAAGAATGTATCTCCAAATACTATAATCAGCTTCATCGAGAAGCTATTGGGAGAAATATAAATAAGGTATTAGCCAGAAAAAATCCTAAGGTTGCAGTGGAGGGTTAAATGCAACCCACATACTCTCAACCTAACTAAAAAGAGTACTTGAGGTCTGTATTTGCTGATTCTTCGTCCTTTTCCCTCTTTAGCTATCTCATGGCCCATGTAGACATTTGGAAGGTTTAGGGTCTTAGAGCAAACCAATATGTTTTATGTACAATACTCAATATCGAAAATTAAACTTTCATTTAGGTGACGATCGTTAAAAATGTTCCTTTTTTACTCTTTCCTAGACTGCAATTTTAAAGTTTGCAGAAAGTTTCAAAACAATAATCAAAACAGTTTATCAAAAATGCCAATCTTTTTAGTTTACCCTTAATTAAAAAACCTTTGGTAACAAGTTCTGTAGAAATATTGCCATACTATTGCCAAAATTTAATAATTTCTGATGAATAGAACTAGCTTCAATTGCAAAGCTCCAGTATAATTGGCACAACGTAAATTAAACAAATATTTACCCCGCGATGGTCTTTATTTACCTGGTGCAGATTTGCATTGCGAAGAATGTCCGTAGCAGAAACATGGCGTACAACCAAACTCGTTATCCAGATCCAAATTGAAAAATCCTGGTTTGCAATCTTTGCATTGTTTCCCTTCAACGTTTTCCTTACAAGCACAGAATCCTGATTCAGAGTCACATCGGGGTGTGTTGAAGGCGGATCCCGCTTGAAAGCAATTGCAGGATTTACATCCTGACTTGGAAAAGTCGTAGTAGTTTTCTGCGCATCTTAAAAATACATAAAAAGCTTTAAGAATCAGCTATTTTAATATGATATAAATAAATTGCTTCCATTGCCTAAATACGTTTTATATGTCTTTAACACTGCAGTTTTAAAATTAGCTCATGATTACATAAACAATTTTATAACCAGTTTAACAATGCCTAGCTTCAATTTTGCAATTGTGAAAAATATCGTTTTGTTTTAGGAACTTCCAAAAAGTAAAAGAATTACTTAATATTATTGAGCAATTTCAGGATAAGAAAATTGCTGAAGAATTGATAAAGAAAGATCATGAACAATGACGAAATGCCCTTAATACTACAAGAAAACGTTTCGGCGTTCGCGTTATTTTAAAAGCAACTTTAAAAGAAAATAAACGTCTGCTAATTATAGCAATAATATCTGCTTTTAGTTAAGGAGCTAGCGTGCAAAAAACGCCATAGTTGGCTGCCCGTCAGTCGAGTTTGAAAAAACGTTGCCATTACTCCACTGAACACCCTGGTGCGTGAAGTTTTGCTTTTACCCATCAACTTTAAGATTTATTGGCAATAATGACATAGGGCGATTGGCCATAGTGAGGAGCCCGTCAGTCAGGCTGAAAATTAGGTTCTGTAGGTTGCCAAGATCATGTATCTAAAATTTCGTTGCGATCTAACCACTAGATCGTGAATTAGGCCAAATGGAAGATTATAATTTGTTTTTTGACCGCTTTTTTTTTGGCCATAGTAAGGAGCCCCTCTAAAACTTGTTTCTACCTCTTCGTTTGGATAAAATGACAGGAAAAATGCACTTGACTGACAAATCGAATCACGACGTTCTTCCCTGGGTGACCTACAAAATCTCGAAAAATCCAATTTTTCAGTCTTTAGCATGGCTTTTTCAGAAATTCAACCAAAATCATGTCAATCATTTTTCCTGATTTTTAGAAATCCAATTAAGTAGAAATCACAAACGACTGACATTTTCCTCGAATATTTTCAATTTGGCCATACTTTGAAAATTTTCTGATTTTGGACTTTTTTATAATGGCTTAATAATGCTGTTCCAAATGGACTTAAAAGTAAAACAATGTATGACGATGATGTTTGATGACCTAAAAAACGTTGATTATATTATAACTATTACTATATATATAATATATATATAATATATAATGATTATATTAAGTAAAAGTAATAGTTACAATATAATCAACAATTAAATATCTGTTTTTTTCTATATTGAAATTGAAATGTTACTAACACAACCCAGCTTGCTCAACCCAAATATGCCAACAATTTCATTCAATAAATAATAACCATTTAATTTTCGATCTTCTTCAGTAATTATTCATTTCTTACTGCTGAAATTGGTTATCGTATCTTTTTGTGGCAAAAATTCTATATTTTTTGATTACTGAATCCAATATAATATAACATAAATTCAACGAATGAATAGGGGTGGAGGGTAGCAGAGGGGTGAAGGAAGGGGTAAATAGGTGATAGTTATGTATTGAAACGTTTTTTAGGTCATCAAACATCATCGTCATACATTGTTTTACTTTTAAGTCCATTTGGAACAGCATTATTGAGCCATTATAAAAAAGTCCAAAATCAGAAAATTTTCAAAGTATGGCCAAATTGAAAATATTCGAAGAAAATGTCAGTCGTTTGTGATTTCTACTTAATTGGATGTCTAAAAATCAGGAAAAATGATTGACTGATGATTTTGGTTAAATTTCTGAAAAAGCCATGCTAAAGACGGAAAAATTGGATTTTTCGAGATTTTGTAGGTCTCCCAAGGAAGAACGTCGTGATTCGATTTGTCAGTCAAGTGCATTTTTCCTGTCATTTTATCCAAACGAAGAGGTAGAAACAAGTTTTGGAGGGGCTCCTTACTATGGCCAACAAAATGGCGGTCAAAAAACAAACTATAATCTTCCATTTGGCCTAATTCACGATCTAGTGGTTAGATCGCAACGAAATTTTAGATACATGATCTTGGCAACCTACAGAACCTAATTTTCAACCTGACTGACGGGCTCCTCACTATGGCCAATAAATCTTAAAGTTGATGGGTAAAAGCAAAACTTCAAGCACCTTCAGTTCAGTGGAGTAATGGCAACGTTTTTTCAAACTCGACTGACGGGCAGCCAACTATGGCGTTTTTTGCACGCTAGCTCCTTAACTATTTGTAAAAAACAGTGACCTGGTATCGAAAAATTGCCTATGTGTAGCTAGATTTAACTGGAAAGTTTGTACTATAGGGCTAATTAATTGTCCAATAACACTTTCACTTTATTCTTTAGTAAAAGTAACTATATGTACCGTGCAAGCAAAAATAATTTGCATTAAAGAGAGCCTTGCATCTAAGGACGTAATGCTTAGCCGTAGAGCTTATTACCTGTTGGGTGTCAGTAACTACCTGAATTAATAATCAATCAGTTATTCCGTCATCTTTGACAGTAATTACAAGTAATTTGATTCATCGCTAATTTTTCCCATTTTTTGAACAATTTACACAATGGGCTTTACAGAACAGCACAAAACATTCATGGTTGAAGCGTATTAATGGTGAGTGGCAATACAGTCCGGACGATTTTCACGAACATTTTCCTAACGTTGCTTTTACTGCTGGGGATTTTTATCATTGCCTGAAAAGAACCGTGGTTGTGTTTAGGGAAACAGGTTCTATACAACACAAAAAAGGAGCAGGAAGACCATCTGTAAGAACAGAAGAACTTGTTGCAAACGTTCTTGAAATAATGCAAAATACGCCAACAAATTGTATAAGACGCCTGTCCCAAGAAGTGGGAAGATCTTATGGAACATGCAGGACTATTCTTAAGAAGCAGCTAAATTTATTTGCTTATAAAGTGCAAGTATTCCAAGAAATACAAGCCGCAGATTTTGAAAGACGCAGCAATTACTCTCAATGGTTTACCCAAAATTTATTGGAAAGAAATGATTTATTAGACCTGACATTTTTTTCGGATGAAGCCTGGTTCCACCTTTCCGGTTATGTGCATTTTCAGAATACAGGCATATGGAGTAGTAAAAATCCCCATTTTTTAGTAGAGTCCACATTGCACCCTCAAAAAATTGGTGTAAATTCTTACTTTGTTAATTTTGTAAACAACAAAAATAAATGTGTATTTGTCTACTTATTTTATTACTCATTAGTTTTGGCATATCATGTCATAATATGAATTTGACAAAATTTTAACCTAGATTTGGTTAGATATATCGAAGCATTGTGATCTAAACCAAGCCCTACGTTTTCTAATCCAAGCCCTCTTTGATGCAAATAAGTTTTGCTCGCACGGTAGTTTTGTCCAGTTCTTTAACACAATATGTGTGCTGGGTTGCTTCTAATAAGGCGTTCAGTCAAAATAAGTAAACTGTAAATTTAAAATACACGTTAACATAAACACATCATGAATCGCACAACATCAATATGCCCTTAATACGAAAAAAGAGTAATTTACCTGTCGCATTTATCGCCATTAACCCCAGGTTTACACTGACATTTTCCTTCAGAGTTGCATTGTTGAAACAACGATCCAATTTCGTCACATTCACATGCAGTGCAATAGCTATCTTCTCGCATGTAGTAGTTGGGACGACATCTTTCACAGTTCGGTCCGTCTCTGTTTGCCGAACAGTCTAAGCAATGTCCACCATGTCCTGATTGTTCGTACAGGGTCTGGTCGAACATGCAACGCGTTGAGAAGCCATTACAGTTACATTCTGAAAATTATTAATAATAAATTAGCAATAGCAAAGTTATGGAACGGTCTAAAACCAGAGAATCTTGCTGTCATAAAATGATTTTCAAGTATTTGATGAAAGTAATACAATACATTAATCTAATCCTTAACTCAGATAAAACAAACATAATGCTTTTTAAAATAAAAAAATCAAGAGCTGAAAATATTAGACACTTTGAAACCGCAGAAAATCGGCTAGATCTCTCTGAAAATGCAAAGTTTTTTAGTATTTATATTAACTAAAATCTAGACTGATCTTTTCACATAAGCCAGCTATTGAGAAGGTTGAACTCAGTTGATGCTAGATACGTGAATGATTAAACCTTAAAGATTCTATACTTTGCAAACTTTGAGTATATTTTAAGATATAGTATAATTTTTTGGGGGAGGCATAGCCATGTGCAAAATATTTTTGTTTCGCAAAAGAGGGCACTAAGGGTAATTTAAAAAAATGGAATTCAATCAGTCCTGTCGAAATGTTTTTAAAGTAAACGGTATCATCACTGTATATGCCTTATACATTTTTTACTGTCTTATGTTTTTACGTAGAAACCAAAATTTGTTTTCACAAAATAACATTCGATTAACAAGAACAGACAATTTCAGTTACCCCATACGGCCATACATCGCCTTAATAGTACAGAACCAAGCCCATAATATATGTGTGTTAAATTATACAATAAATTACTACCACGAATCAAACGCATTGATAGTCAACGCCTGTTTGAAACAGAAATTTTAAAAAATCCAATTCAGTTGGAACCCTATTGTCTGAACGATTATCTAAATATGTAATATATTAATTTATTGTTTTTGAAAATGTTTAGAATAAGATATACCTGGTGTCCGCGAAAATAATTTAAAAAAATATTGTGGCATATCGGACAAATGTGTGACTGCCTTTTATATTGGAGTTAATTCCGCTGAGAATATGGTGTATTGATGGCCGCCTTGATTTTGCAAAGAGGCTTTTAGTACATTTTACCGTCGTTCTTGGAATTGCTTGAGTTATGGCTGCCCGTAGAGTCCTAACAAGGACGAAACGGCCGTCGTGGTCTACCCGCCCCAGGGTATCTATTAAACTTGGATCTCTATGTATTTCAATATACAAAATAGTTACACGTTTGTCCGATATGCCACAATATACTCTTTTAAGTTTTTGAAAATTATATTTTGTATAATAATAATTAGGAACTATTTTTTGATGTCATTTCACTTTATTATTTCCTATAACAAATTTGAAAATAAAGATTGTTAATTATGTTTAATAAATATTATTAGATCTAATCGATTTTACTTGTTACAATTCTTATTTGCAAAGGGAATTTTATATTTTTAAATTTCATCAATCTGATAAATCATCACATTTTTTATTATGCAGATATGATTAAAGGGCATACTATTTTACATTAAAGTACAAACATATTTTGGGTAAAAATAACCATTCAATCACCAATCTTTTTAATTATTTCTAATAAAAGCTCAACAGACATAAATCTGATACATGTCATGTTAATATCTAGCAAATGCCACTACGCTTAATGATAGGACCTGATATTATAAATTATCATATTGGTAAAATTTTAGGGGGATCCGTATCCTCTCCATTACACCAAACCCCTGGATCCGCTACTAGAGATTTGGGAAGGAGGAGCCAGCACCTAAAGCATCATTTTTGTTTAAACTTGTAATAATTACAAAAATAATAGATTGGATTTTATATCGACCCCTTTGTTTATCCTCAACATACTTTGCAATTTCGAATGGATAGCGCATATAGTCGACACGTCTTCTACTGTTCCGACATTTTCTGAAGGTAGACAAGCACAACTCGTTCATCTACAGGGTTCCCCATTTAAAACGAAACAGGCTAAATATCTGGTTCCACGTTAATTTAAAAAAAAAAATGCTCGGACCCGTCGATTTTTATTTCGAGGGGGACATCTTTTGCGTATATTGTCAATCTTGTTACTTCAAGTCCCTAGGAGGGAGGGGGGTAAGATCTAAATCTTAAATGGATACCCCTATTTTATATAATTTTTTTGGATTCTGCATAAAATTCTAAACATTTTTTAATAAAAGCATTATTAGTCTATACTAAAAAGTTTCCGAGATATTGACTCTTGAAAAATGAGATTTTTGAATTTTGACAGCGTCTAGCTGTCTAACTGTACGTCTTAGAGTAAAACGGCTTACATGTCCCTAGCTTCGATTTTTATTATCTTTCCAATAGTGTCAACTTCCGGTTAAACCGGTTGTAAGAAATATAGTACTTCCGGTTTAACCGGAAGTTGAAACTATTGGAAAGATAATAAAAATCGAAGCTAGGGACATGTAAGCCGTTTTACTCTAAGACGTACAGTTAGAAAGCTAGACGCTGTCAAAGTTCAAAAATCTCATTTTTCAAGAGTCAATATCTCGGAAACTGTTTAGTATAGACTAATAATGCTTTTATTAAAAAATGTTCAGGATTTTATGCAGAATCCAAAAAAATTATATAAAATAGGGGTATCCATTTAAGATTTAGATCTTCCGATTTTTGCGGTACTGTTTTACTATTTAAGTAATCAATGTTAAAACTCATTTTGTTAAGCAGTATACAACCAGTAACAACTAACTGTCGTGACAACAATAATTATTAATTGTATGTGAAAAAATTGCAAAGTCAGCCAAAGCCTATATTTTTACAAATTATCAAAAAATAAAAAGATATGACTTGTTTTTTACATATTATATGACGTAATGTTAAAATTTTAAATAGATTCATACATACATACACAATACACACAACACACAATAAAAGCAGAAAACTAAATTTACTAGAAACAAGAGCTATCAAAAAAGCCATAAAAAACAAATAATGTAATGTTTAATAATCAAACCGAAATACCTTCAGGCGTTTCCCTAATTCTTAATAGCACACTAATTTAGGAACAAATATGTATCGCTACCTTTAAAAGTTTGGAAAACCCACAGTTGACCATTCAATCTTCTAATTATAATTTTAATTTTATGACATGTTTATAATTACCATAATATATGATATAAATACCTTTGTAACGTGGAATTTAGTATATTCTTGTACTCCTTTGACAATGGCCCGCAAGGGTCGAAACACGTGTCAGAAAACTGATTAAATTTGTGAAACATAACAAGTAGTTACTATTTTTTCTTTCTGTGCAATGGAACAACAGTTTCACCAAGCATGTAGCCCAACACAAATTGATTATATATTTAAAGAAAATTTTGTACTTATTTTATTTTCTTCAATTAACGATTATTGCTTGATCTTTAAATTAACATACCCTTAAATTAAACCAATAACTAAAAAATAGATAGTTACTGATTCTGTAATCTTATACCTATGAATAATTCAAAGGTAATTCTACAAAATTATTTATTGAAAGTATGTACAGTATAAATCTAGGGCCGCTACCCAATAATTTTCATGTTATGCTTAATTGGCCACAGCAATTTAAAAACGTGATGAAGCCAGCCGCAAGCCTTTAATCACCTGGCGCCTAAGATTTATTCAAATTAGACTTATAGAAAGGAAATAGTATCTCGAATAGATTTAAAATATTGATGGGCGGCGAAGCAATGGCCCACTCATTTGGGGGTTATATTACCA
This sequence comes from Polydrusus pterygomalis, assembly GCA_963969555.1. Classification (NCBI taxonomy): domain Eukaryota; kingdom Metazoa; phylum Arthropoda; class Insecta; order Coleoptera; family Curculionidae; genus Polydrusus; species Polydrusus pterygomalis. The sequence goes on from OZ018380.1 coordinate 31,163,817, forward strand.
GAGCATTGCACAAATTTAGTCTTTTCATTTAAAATTGAATTAAAACCGGATTCAGTCTTTTACCGGATCATCAAAGTATGTAAATTAAACTCGGATAGCTCGTTAGGCGGAAATTGAGCTTCCTATACTGATCATCGAAGTGAACTCCACAAAGGATTATTTAAGACAGAACAGGAAGTGCGCTCTTATGATTCCTACTAAGGAATAATGAGAAAGAAAGGAGGTATTACTCCCAAAAGACGTCCTAGTGTACTTCAACGATGGATCGCGCCGGGCTGGGACAGAATCCTCAGGAGCCGGAGTATACATTGAAAAGACTGATACCTTTGAGACTCATTTAAACGGCCCACAACCGTCTTTCATGCAAAAGTATTTGCTGCATCTTAATGATCGTCGTGGGATGGAGTCGTGGACGCTGAAAGTGGCTAATATGAGGAGGCTAAAGGCATTTGAGATGTGGATATACCGAAGAATACTGAGGATTTCATGGATGGAGAGAGTAACCAACCTTTGAAGTAATGAGCCGTATGCACAAAGAGGGAGAAATAATTCCAACAATTAAGAGAAGAAAACTACTGTATATGGGATATGTGATGAGGGGAGAAAAATATAGAATGTTGCAAATCATTATGCAGGGAAAAATCCATGGCTGAAAAATCTTAAGGAATGGTTTGGATGTAATAACAATGAACGATTTAGAGCTGCGGTCTCAAAAATAAGAATCGCCCTGATGATTGCCAACCTTCGTAGCGGCGACGGCACCTAGAGAGGTCACCATGGTAGGGGTCAGAGACTGTAAGGAGCGAACGGTATATGTCACAAGAGTCATATCCAACTTCGTCCATGAATATGCGAATGCTTTGGAGAAGCTCGCAAAGAAAAATAGATAAAACTGATCAGGGTGCCCGGATATCAAGAACAAGCAACAAAACGGCAGATGATGTTGCCAGATGTAGCCAGGTAGGATCTGCATTGAACAAGTGGGCTGAACGCCGCTCCATGGAGCAATGGCAGATGGCTCAAGAATGCAGACTTGAAATGAGAATAGGCTAGGGTGGATTCTACAGAGAAACCGATGTGTCCTAAATCTCTTAATAGGAATTCTGACAGGGCAATGCTAGCTGAGGAAGCATGTTAAAAAAGTCCAATGTACAAAAATTACCTTATATTTCTCAATAAATAAATATAAATCTCTACAGGGTGTTTCACTCCATTAGAATATTTCGGAACGTAATGCGATTTGAATCCTTCAAATTTGGAGATTTTTGAAGACTCTCTCTTCAAATAAAATAACAGCGATTATGCGACTTCCTGTTATAATGAAAGTTGTCTCAAACTTGTCCTTTTTAATTAAGTATAATGTATAATATTTTTTCTGTGTTTCTTTCTTCATTTCCAATAACTTTTCTTAGAAGTTTTTGTGTACTACTTATTATTGCTTTCTCAAATCTTGACCTTAAACAGGGTATCTCCTAACATTAAATGTCATTTCAAAGATAGAAGCGTGAAACTAGAAATGTCGGTTGTGGAATTAAATATTTTTGTGCTCGATAATGAATGGTTAGAAAATGAAATTTTAAATTCTTGACAATTGTTTTTTCTTTTATTTTCTCAAAAGATCTCTTTATGGTGAAGCAATGTACCAAATTTGAAATTTATATCTTACTAAATAATCCCTATCGCAACAATCTCTGCACACTTGGTGCTCAACGTTGAATCACATTGTGTTTGATTCCTGGACACAGCAACATATATGGCAACGAGACTACTGATGCGCTCGCCAGGGAGGGCGCAAGAATGTCCGTTGAACTAGCAGAGAATACTGTGGCTAGACCACTGATGGGATCAGTCAAAGAAGAGATATATCGAATAGCTAAACAACTTGTGCAAAGCAGATGGACAGGGCTTACAATTTGTTGCATCTCCACGCAATTATGGCCCCTACTTGATAACAGGAAAACCGCACCGCTATTACAGCACAGTCGGATGGACCTAAGAAACCTCACTGCCGTAGTCATCGGACATTGCCTGTTCGGTAGACACGCTGAACGTATGCAAATGCCAACTAACGACTTTTGTAGAAGTTGCAGAGATGAAGAAGAGGAGGAAAGTATTCAGCATTTCTTGTGTGAATGCCCCGACCTCGCGAGAAGAAGGTTCAATGCACTGGGCGAACCATTTTTTAATGATCTGGAGGAAGTGAGCAGCCTGCAACTGGGTCGACTCACTAAGTCTATTAACAGCAGTGGCTGGTTTGAATGAGCTGTCAAGATTGTTCTATGATCGCGTTAACCATCAGAAAGCTGATGCAAATAGGTTCCGCGGAACATGTGTGGTACCACAACGGTCCTTATAGGACTACGTGTGATTGTTTGGACAATGCCAGAGGTCTGCCACTTTAACCTAACCTAACCTACTAAATAATTGAATTATTTTAAAAAATACTTTTTTAATTTTAAACTTTGTATATTGAACACGGGGTCAAAAATTAAAAATGGAAGTCATATTATTTTTTTGCCCAAGGAATTTGCGGTTAACGGACTGACCTCCTTTTTCCGGACACCCTGTATACATCCTTTTGACAAATGCCTATTTTCTTGAATCTTTCAGGAATTTATATGAGATGAATAAACTTGAAACTTCTTTCCAAATATCGGCATCATTAGCAGAGATGCGTTGCTGATTCGAAAAAAACTTCTGAAACAATGTGCTGACCGGCGCTTCAGACGCATAATAAGCCCGGTTCCCATCAAGACGAAAGACAGATTATACAGGGTGTGGCTATATTATATTTATTATAATATTATTCTGTAAAGAGTTATCTACTTGAGTGAGAAGGTTGCCCGGTCTTCCATAAGCTGGATAACCAAAATATGGTATTCTAGAACCGCTATTTAAATACAGGGTGTTCCTAAATATCATGTAAATACTAAAATTGGTAATTCTTTGGCTTATTTAATGACTAAAAATTCATATAAACATAGGTCCGCAAACGCTTCGTTGCCGATCGCACAGGGTGTTGAAATTTCAAGATTTTTTTAGTTTTTTCTTTATAGCTCTTGTAATTTTTGAGATATTTAGCTCTAATTTGAAATATAGGTTACGCTGTAGGACTTACATCATTAGGCATACCAAATGGTTTTAAGAATCTACAAGGAAATATTTTTTCTCCCCATGAACTTTTTTTTGGTGCGCCTATGTTTATATGAATTATAAGCCAAAGAATTACCCCTTTTCGTATTTACATGATATTTAGTAACAACCTGTATATACAGACTGTCCGCGAATAGGGTTTACAATAACACAAATGAATAAGACATTTTATTTTTCGGGAAAAAGTCATTCTTGATAAAAAGTTTTACTTGTAAAAAAATGCAATTCACGAAGTGAAAATTTTGATTTTTTATACAGGATTCGCAAAAACTTCAAAAACATGATTTTTCTCAAAGAGTAAACTACCTTTATGTTTCATTTTTGACCAAAATGCCAATTAAAAAACGTATTTAGAATAACGTTTGTAATTTAAATCCGATATTTAAAATAAATCTTCGATTTATTTAGTTTTTTTAATTTTTAGAGGTAAAACATTTTTTTTTTTTTGGTTAGCAGCATTAGCGGTCGAAATACATACATTATCAATGACAGATGGGTATCAAAAAGTTTCAAAAACTGATTTTTGGTGTTACCAGAAATATGTATTTTTATTTTCACAAATGAAAAATGAAGCCGGAAATAACACAAAAAAATCATAAAATAACAACAAATAATAATTTCATAATTACCTATTCAAACACTCCCCCTCCATATTATAATATAAGAACATGACAAATTTATGAAAATTCCTGTTTTCACATACAATTTTGTTTCCGACCCAAAGACAAAAATCCAAACGTTTGGCTTCGTCTCCTTCTTCCAACGTTTGATTAAAAGTTGGCTTAAATGGGAATATTTTGTTTGCCTTTAAAATATACTGAATATGAGTTTTTTTTGCTACCTCAAGTTTGAGCTCAGTTTCTTAATAAAAGGGTAGGATTGTCAGCAACAGACTGCAATGCGATTAGGGAAGCTGCGGCGTCATTCTGATAATAGTTTTTTTTAACTGGAAACTGAACCAGTTCGCCGAAATTTTCTTAATAATTTATGAAGTCCTATTTTTGAGACGTAAACGTTATGGTACCTTTGATTAAATTTCTCTATTACAGAGTTGTAAGAACTTTCGCCCGCACCGTCACATTGAACTAAATAAACCCCTTGTTCAAAGGTCAACATTTTCAAAACACATCAAATTTTATTTGACAACTTTAAATTTGCTCCATACGTAATGCAAAGTAATAAAAAGGTAAAAAAATTCCTTGTTTTACAAAAGATAGTAGGAATGCATTTAAAATTTTAAAATAAGATACACACCACCCATTATGAAAATAGAGTTTAATAAAATTTTATATTAATATTTTTATTGAGCAGCAAAATTTCCATTTACCTCTAAAAATAAAAAAAAAATAAAAAATCGAAGATTTATTTTAAATCTCGGATTTAAATTACAAACGTTATTCTAAATAAGTTTTCTAATTGGCATTTTGGTCAAAAATGAAAAATAAAGGTAGTTTACTCTTGGAGAAAAATAATTTTTTTGAAGTTTTTGCGTTCCCTGTATAAAAAATCAAAATTTTCTCTTCGTGAATTGCATTTTTTTTTACAAGCAAAACTTTTTATCGATAATGACTTTTTCCCGAAAAATGAAATTTTTCATTCATTTGTGCTATTGTAAACCCTATCCGCGGACAGTCTGTATATTATATGTTTAGCAATGTCTATGAGTCCATTTTCTACCAAAAACATGCTTTTCTTTTTATAACCATGCTGTATAATTTAAATTCAACGGCCCCTTAACGAGCTCCAAGACGTGCCATACACGTCAATTAGGAATCAATTTGCAGAAGTTCCGATAAGCCGATGGATGTTTACTTCGATATTTACATTTGAATAATATAAAATCAACCGTAAGAGCGGCCATATTTGGTCAAGAATGTTAATTTATGAATATTCACGAAATATAAAAATATAATATAAACAATGGCTGATGTCTTTAGGAAACTTGTAACATGTTTTTAAAGTTGCACTTACAGGGTAGCAGTAGTAGTAGTATAAAGTTTTATTTAGCAATGTGCTACAAGTTAACAAGTTTTATAAAATATTTAAACTAATTTAACAATAATATCATCTTTGAAGTATTAAAAAAAAAATTATCAGTCACTATTTTGTTTTTTAAATAAATAATTTTTTTAAAATTTTTAATTAGCTCTGTGATTTAATTCAAAAAGATTCAAGTTGTTATATTCACTTATTCCTTTATTAAAAACCCATTTATATGTGAAATGTTTTGATACCCTACCTAGACAAAAATATTTATTATACATGGTTGAATAGTTTTTCAAAATTTTGAGTTATAAAATATTTTAAAGAAAAGAAGGCAGTAAATTATGTTGTATTTTAAAAATAAAAGTACAAATCAAATAAAATATTAAATTTTTAACATTTAACCACTCTAACATTAAATTTATTTTTGTATATTTATCCACATTTAAAATTATACGCATAGCTTAATTTTGCAAAAGACCCAATCATTTACTGTTTATAAAATAGTTGAACAATATAAAAAATGAGGTAATATTATAGTTTTATAAATTGTTTTTCGTGAAAATGTTGACTAATTCATTTTAAATAATTAATTTACAATCATCCTTTTACGCCATAATTTACTAACCTATATAGAAACTGTTACGAAGAATTTTACGAAGTAATCTCAATTATACGGGTATTACCAAACTGACGTGATGATATTTGAAGGTAGAAATTACTTAAATCCGTAGTCATAAAAATTAAATGTTACACTGGAGTTTTTCTTGTAAAGTCATGAACGTCTTCATTGTAACGTATCTACAATGTAAAATATTAGCAGCGAATAGTCAACGTAGTAATTGATATAGTGATTCATTGTTCGTGCTTAATTTAAGCGAAAAGTTACAAAACCTATGGTAAAACAGTATTAGTTTAAAAATATAGTTCTCTAAAAGACATAATAATATCCCCAATTAAAGTTAATAAACATTAAAAAAAAATATGTTGTCGGACTTCTATTGTCTTTATTTTGTTACTTAACAACTTTGTAACTAATAGATACCGTCTCAAAACTTAAAAATCTCGAAGTAAAAACTAATACAGAAACGAAAGAGGAGCAAGCTTTTTTTACAATCTTATGTAAAGGGGATTTCTGAAAAGATTAGAAGGATAACCAAAAACTATAATATCAAAACAGCCTTCAAATCCGGAAATACGTTTAGAAGCTTTCTTACAAAAGTAACCCCCCGTAATGAAAATACAAAAAATTGTATATCAAATCCCTTGCGAGTGTGGCGAATCGTACATTGGAGAAACAAAAATACCTTTTCCCATACGAGGTAAAGAACATCTGAAACATACTCAAAGAGGTGAAACTTCGAGATCAGATAAAGCGAAACATGTATGGACCAACCAACAAAATATACAGTGGTCAGAAGCCAAGGTTTTGGACACGGAACAGCACTGGAGGAAACGAAAATTCAAAGAAGCAGCTTTCATGAATCAAAATACCCATATATTTATTAAACCAAGTATAGATATCCCCAACATCTAGAAGCCTCTTCTTCTCCAAAACCAATAGCTCAAACTTCATACTCCAATAAGCACTTAGGCGAAGTCATCAAGCTTTATTGCACATGGATAGTATTTAAGACAGTAGCCTTAGAATTATAATTTAGTTTACACTTAAAATCGGTTAGAGATACTAACTAACTGAAACGTTGTGTTAACTAACAAAATAAAGACAATGGAAGTCCGACAAGGTAATTTTTTTTGATAATACTATATTGCCTATCACATTGAAACAGTTTGCTCTGCGGGATGCGCTTGATTATTACGTAATTTGCGCAGTACTGCAGAATACTTTCCTACAGTCTTGCCAGGAAGCCAGTTGCTAATTCCATTATTTTCGTCTATATGGAGTAAAAGTACTAAATCTGCACTATTTTTTATGTTCTACCATGGAGAGATATTACTTCATTGTCTACAACCTTTAACGAAGTTATGGCTGCTCTCTAGAAGGGCCATTGTTAAGATTTAAAAGGGTTGGTTGGTAAAGAAAAGTCCTTTCTACCTTCTTATATTTATAAAATACTAAAATTGCCTACGCGTTTCGACTTATATAAGTCATCTTCAGGGCGCAGAGATTATGAAAATACACATATAGGGTCACATAGCGAGACGCACCCACTCAACACACAAATAAATAACTAACATTAAATTAAAAATTAAAAATTACGACACAATCATGATTCAAAAATAAATAAACACGTGTAACAAACGAAAAGGTACGGTAAGGTGTTGTTTATTTATTTTTGAATCATGATTGTGTCGTAATTTTTAATTTTTAATTTAATGTTAGTTATTTATTTGTGTGTTGACTGGGTGCGTCTCGCTATGTGACCCTGTATGTGTATTTTCATAATCTCTGCGCTCTGAAGATGACTTATATAAGTCGAAACGCGTAGGCAATTTTAGTATATAAGAAGGAAAGAAAGGACTATTCTTTACCAACCAACCCTTTTAAATCTTACAACCTTTAAATCAACTTTTATAAAGTGAGAAAGTATTGTTTTAAGGATATCGATTAAAAAATTCTGTAATTTAAATTACACTTCTTAAATTGGAAGATTTGAAGAATCGACCCCCCATAGTACTACTTCTCCTAAATTTCCCTTGAATCAATGATGCTTCATTTCGACGTTTTCAGCTTTATCATCGCATCTGATAATTAATTAAAAAGCTTTAAAATAACTTCAAACTACATTATATTACTTAAAATTACCGATTCGTTACAGTTCGTTATATAAAAAGATTTTCATCAAACTACGTTTGGTAGTTGTACGTATCCGTGGTTTAATCGACTAATAAACTTGCGGTACTTTTTTGTTATACATCGTGATGTTTATATCGGTATCCATACGCTTAAAAGGAAACATTTTAATGGAATACTTAAACATTGAATATTTTATACCCTGATGTTTAATGTATAGGATCGGCCTTTTAGGACTATAAAATTAATGATTTGTGATGAATCAAAATAGTTTAGATTTTCTATTAGCTTTTTAGAAACAAAAATAATACCTTAAATTGTAAACGGCTATGATATTATACTAAAATAAATAAGCGCATCATAGAATGTAATTTATAACAATAATTCGTAGAAAATTAAAATTTCATGTTATACAGGGTTGCCCCGAAGTCCGGAATAAAATTAATACAGCCTTATTCGTTTGTTTTTTTATAGATATTTGTCCAAGATATGACGACATCGATCTTTTTATTAAATGGAAACATACAGCTTGTGATACTCATTTGAAAGCTAATATCTCATACAGTATGCTCATAAATTTTGGCGCGATTCTGTCAAGCTATTTCCAAATGGCGACTGTTAAAAGTTTTTAAAAAATAGGCAAAATAATATTGAAGATTTGAAATACAAAATTAGATTGGAGTTGGAGAGCTGAAGCCATTCGGAATTCCGTCGATGGACTTTACCATCGTCTGGGAGTAGAATCTAATATAAGTTATAATGTAACTTTACATAATGTAATTTAGATGACATGTAAACATAAAATATAAACAATAAAGATATTTTAAAAGCAAAGCAAGGAAATAGTTTAACGGTTTTTCTATATTTGTAGCATACTTACGAGATCCAGAAAACCACGGTGTTATCCCATCCCAGTCCGTGGCACAGCAATATTTAACATTTGCTAAGAACAATTTTAGTAAGAAGAAGTTCCAGAGACCTGTCATCCTTATTACTGTATTAATCCGAGTACTAAGTTAACTAAAACACTCTTGACACTGTTGATGGCAAGTCATTGCACTACACTCTTTCGCGTTTACAAATTATTAAAAAATAATCAACAGGAACTAAACGAAATGTATAAAATGAAAAATCGACATTTGATCCTTACTTTAAAATCATCGGAAGTTATTCAAAATATTTTAGTTCTTTATAATTTAACTGTAGCCAATTTAAAATAAGTTAAGATTTAAAAAAAGGTAAATAAAAATGTCTGAAATTAGAAATGTTTAAAAGGTTTTTTTAATTTCGAAAGTTAACACAAAACCTTCTTAAACTTTCAACTGTTCACGTTTCATCTTAACGTTTAAAATTCAAAAAAACCTTTTAACCCCGTACTCATTATGACTTAATTATAAATTTAAATGCAGTTCAAAACTCCCCTCTTATATTATACTTCCCCACTTCTAATAGTAATTCATTTCGTACATTTATACAAAATCTTCAACAATTTACAACCTCTGTAGGTATATGATAACCTCCAATGTATTATAAACGTTACGAATTCAACGAATTGTATCCCTTGATATTTCTTACATTTGATAGTATGTTTCGTTTGAACTTCCTTCATAAAACATATTTATCATTTTAAGCTCTGTTAAGCTGACATGTACCTTTTACATTCATTTTTTGTTTTCCTGAGGATGAATATCTATATTGTTTATATATTCGAAACATTCTTCTTCTTTCGGTGCCCTGTCTGTCTTCAGACGTTGGCGATCGTCGTGGTGATAACATTTTAAAAGGTATTACGGTCGGCGGCTACTATAAAAAGTTGTTCAGGTTGCAGGCCTGTCCATTGCATTATGTTTCGTAGCCATGACAGTCTTTTACGTTCAATCCAACGTGTGCCTTCCACTTTTCCTTGGACAATAAGGAGAAGTAGAGAGTACTTGGGTCCTTTGATGATAGGCCCGAAATATTCGGTTTTTCCCGTCTTTTTTGTGTTTATGATTATGAGTTCCCTGTTGGTATTCATCATAAGAAGTACTTCCTCGTTGGAAGTGTGGGCAATCCAGGAGATCTTCAGCATTCGGCGATAGCACCACAGTTGTTTCACTGCAATAAAGTAATACGGACCAGACATAAAATTTGAGGACTCATTTCCGGAGGTGCATGGAGAGGTTTCTGTTGCATTGTATAGGTTTCCAGGATGTAAATAATTATCGAGCAAGTACAATGCGTGTAGGTATTTCTTCGTCAGAGCTTCCAGTTTCGTTAATCCAACTACCTAAGTATTTGAAATGGCTAACTCCTTCGAGAGGTCTACCATCTAATAAAAGTTGACCTTGTCCCACATCTACTTTTCCTGCAACTATTCATTTTGTCTTACCAACATTTATCTTGAGGCCCCTTGTTTTGCTCGCCTCGTGCACTGAGTTGAGAAGTGCCTAAAGATCTTCTAGATTTTCAGCTTATATGGCAGTGTCATCGGCGTACCTTATGTTGGTTATTATTTCTCCTTCAATCTTCACACCCTCCTTTCTATCCAGAAAGTTTACCTTCACACACAGTGGAGAAAGACTATTGAATACTAACGGAATAGGCAGGGCCGTATCTGAACCAAAATTTTGGGGGGGGTTAGACCAGTGGCAAAAAATACTAGTTATACTTTAAACATACATTTAAACATACACACAAACAAACATATCAGGATTTTATTGTTTTCGGGGGGGGTTTGAACCCCTAAAACCCCCCCTCAGATACGGCCCTGGGAATAGGTGCTAAATGCCTACAAAGAGCGAATGATTTACTTACACCGAATAATTGGCTTTAAATTGGAACACACGGTATAATAAAAAAAAGTCCCAGTTTATTTAGCAGTTAAATAAATTACTGGGAGTTTGTATTGTCATACATTATTATATAGGTAAGTGCTCGTTAGAATAATAATATAGGGGATTAAATTACCGTGTTATTATAATAGGGTCGAGCCTATGTGGTATTCTATTGAATTAAATTCCTTATTAAAATTTGTATGTAGTTATGTAGATGAAGATATGATGATAACCTTTCGGTTGGAAAAATATGCATTTTTTTATGTCTAGTAAATATGTTAGAAATTGAAATCATTTAGTTCAATTTGTATATTTTAAATAACTCTGATGTTTCGAGAGATAAGTGAAAATAATTGAAATATTAAACAAATACTTACTAACAAATTTTCTGTTCGGATCCGAGATTAATAAAATGTTTCTTTAGTACTTTTAAAGACTACTACTTCTATGAACCATTCATTGAAAAATGGGACCATCTATTGGTGCAAAAAGAAACAGTAAACCTCGTCACTTTAAAAAAAAAATACTTTATGATAATCCATTTTTTTGCCCTCTACAGTCATCGAATTTCTTAAATTTGGGACATACAATTTATTTCAGTTTAATTTCGGTAATATTATTTTGTTTGAACTCAATTATACACACATAACTTAGATAGATAGATGATGCTTTGTTATTGAAAATACGCAAACAGTATTAAAACTAAAGACAAAGGATACCAAATAAAATACTTACAATTTCAAATAATATTTTCTAAATTCTACAGTGTGACCAATAAAGTCCGCATCATATGGGATTTTTTTTTATTAATAATTTTATTCGAAATTTGACTTTAGCATCAAGTTTTGCTTTGATCAAGATGAAAATTAAGCAAAAAAATAGTAGTCACGTAACTCGCATTATCTGTCAAATTTTCATTTTTTTCAAAAATGGGATTATTTCTGAAAGTATCGAAAAAAGTTATTAAAAAAAGTTTTTTAAATGCAATTTCTACCCTACATGCAAAATTTCAGCTGCATAAGGTAATTTTGATTTTTTACCAATATTTTGTAAATTGCACCACTTTTGCAAAATAAGACTCAACGCAACCTACATAAAACTTCTTAGTTTTGACAATGCTTTATTTTAGATACTTTTCTTTAAAGTAGCGCCATATTAAATGTGTGTTTTTCTACAAAATCAAAATTGGGCTATTAAAATTTGGTCGCATGTGATGAAAAGTTTATTTGTTTTTGACCCTGTATAAGGTAACTTCATAAAATAAGTATTTTTGAAAACGTAGTTTGTGTCTGAAAGTAATACACCTTAATATTAAGACAAAAATAACACAGTGTCATCAGTAAAGTGTTCATTAAGTGGAAAATAGATTTTAGTGGTGGGTAAAAAATTAAAATTATCTTATGCAGCTTAAACTTTGCATGTGGGGTAGAAACTGCATTTAAAAAAACTTTTTCTAATAACTTACTTCGATATTTTCAGAAATAACACCACTTTTGAATTATTTTTTAAAAAATATTAAAATTTGACAGATAATGCGAATCACGTGACTACTATTTTTTTGCTTTTCATCCCGATCGAAGCAGAACTTGATGACAAAGTCAAATTTCGAATAAAGCTATTAATAAAAAAAAATTCCATATGATGCGGACTTTATTGGTCACACTTTTTAAATAGAACATTATATTTTATCTACAACAACTTAATAACTGTTGCATAATACTTGGAATAGTAGGAGCATTATTTGGGTCTCTATTTAATATGTTTAGGAAGAAATCAGTAGTAAACAACACCTTTATCTAAATATGTAAAAATTTTAGGTGTAAAACTTTTGGATTCCTTATAACACTAGTTAAGTATCGATAAATCTTCCTGAACGTTATAATTACCTATTGAAAAATATCGTTTAAGAATCAATAAAATACATTTTATTGCTTTAAATTATTAATTTTAATTTTAACTCTAATAATAGGAAGGAAAAGTAAAGACTCAGCTTGGAGTAACGGTTTTGTGGAGAAAATAATAGATTGATAAGGCAAGCCAATTACGTATAACTGCAGTTATATCGTTATATCATAATTAAAGGCACAATGGAACCAACAATATCCTTGTTTAAAACTAGCAACCATAATAAAAACGTTTTTGAACCCTGTTTTCGAGAACATAATATTAAATTTTTACTTAAAATATTATTTCACAGGAAGAAAAAATAATAACTACTTGTTATGTTTCACAAATTTAATCAGTTTTCTGACACGAGTTTCGGCCCTTGCGGGTCATTATCAAAGGGGTACAAGAAGATACTAAATTCTACGTGACATTACAAAGGTATTTATATCATATTATGGTAACTATCAACATGTCATAAAATTAAAATTAGGATTAGAAGATTGAATGGTCAACTGTGGGTTTTCCTAATTTTTAAAGGTACAGGTACATATTTAGTCCTAAATAAGTGTGCTATTAAGAATTAGGGAAGCACCTGAAGGTATTTCAGTTTGATTATTAACAACATTACATTTGTTTTTATGGCTTTTTGATAGCTATTGTTTCTAGTAGATTTAGTTTTCTGCTTTTATTGTGTATGTATATGGGTTTTATGGAATATATGCAACTTGCGTACGTGCAACTTGCGTACAAGGATTATTTCTTCCAACTTTCGTACACGCGTAGGTAGGTCCCGCGAACCAGGTAAAATTACAAGAGTACATTATTCCAACTTGCGTACATACACAAATATTAGAAGCTTATAAACAAACTAAGGACATAAAAAAATGCTCTGATAACAACGAACAAACCGGTTGCCAATACACCTTTTAGAACCGATTGGAGAGGGCGTATTATTACGGTCCGTTTAAAACTCTGTGTATGTGAAGACATAAAAAAATGCTCTGATAACAACGAACAAACCGGTTGCCAATGCACCTTTTAGAACCGATTGGAGAGGGCGTATTATTACGGTCCGTTTAAAACTCTGTGTATGCGAAGACAAAAAAAAATTCTCTGATAACAACGAACAAACCGGTTGCCAATACACCTTTTAGAACAGATTGGGGAGGGCGTATTATTACGGTCCTTTTAAAACCCTGTGTATGTGAAGACATAAAAAAAAGCTCTGATAACAACGAACAAACCGGTTGCCAATACACCTTTTAGAACCGATTGGAGAGGGCGTATTATTACGGTCCGTTTAAAACTCTGTGTATGTGAAGAAATAAAAAAATGCTCTGATAACAACGAACAAACCGGTTGCCAATACACCTTTTAGAACAGATTGGATAGGGCGTATTATTACGGTCCGTTTAAAACCCTGTGTATGTGAAGACATAAAAAAATGCTCTGATAACAACGAACAACCGGTTGCCAATACACCTTTTAGAACAGATTGGGGAGGGCGTATTATTACGGTCCGTTTAAAACCCTGTGTATGTACGCAAGTTGGAATAATGTACTCTTGCAGTTTTACCTGGTTCGCGGGACCTACCTACCCATGTACGCAAGTTGGAAGAAATAATCCTTGTACGCAAATTGGACGTACGCAAGTTGGATGATACCGGGTTTTATGTTGTTAGGGATTGAGTGATTGTCTTTTATGCAGTGATCAGCTAACCCTGTTTTATTTTTTTTTTTAAATAGATGTTTTGCCTTCTTTAAGCCTGGTGTCAAAATTTCTACCTGTTTGTCCAATGTAGATAGCATCGCGTTGTCGCATTCTATTTGCTAGACCCCACTTTGTAAAAGTTTGTTTTTAGTTTCTATTTTAGCATTTGATATGTGTTTGTGTGTGTTGTTTTTATTGACTTGTATAGGAATGATAATAAGGTTTTTAAGTATTTTGGAGATTTTTTGGCTTGTGTTCCCTGTATATCTTATCGAGCAGTATTTGTCCTTAATTGGAGAGGGATGTTCTTTGTAAAGACGTTTTTGTGTGTTTTTTTTTTTTGTTTTTTCTTTATTATTTGGTGTATGATTTTTGTTGGGTAACCGTTATTTGTGGCTATTGTTTTTATTATACCTATCTAATTATTTTTTGTATTGGATGTCTGAGAGAGGAATGTTAACTAGTCGATGTACCATGCTATTGAATGCAGCTAGTTTTGTTTGTTGGGGTGCTTTAAATCTGCTGGTATGACTATATCTGTGGTAGTTGGTTTTCTATAAATTTGGTAGGTTTATTGATTTTGTTGGTTTTTCATTATTGTGAGGTCTAGAAAATTAATTGAGTTGTCAGTTTCTTTTTCTATGGTAAATTGGATACTATGGTTAAGACTATTAAGAAGATTGAGAAATTGGTGTAATTGTCGGTCCGTACCGGTCAAAAAAAAAATTAGGAACACCCACAGTTGACCATTTAATCTTCTAATCCTAATTTCAATTTTATGACATGTTTATACTTACCATAATATGATATAAATACCTTTGTAATGTCACGTAGAATTTAGTATCTTCTTGTACTCCTTTGACAATGACCCGCAAGGGCCGAAACACGTGTCAGGAAACTGATTATATTTGTAAAACATAACAAGTAGTTATTATTTTTTCTTCCTCTGCAATGGAACAACAGATTCACCAAGCACGTAGCCCAACACAAATTAATTAAAATATTATATTATAAAAGGGTTTAATTTTTCCCTTTTTTAAATTTCATATCGAATCATCTACTGAATAGTGAAGATCAATTACGGGAGATTGGCATGTCATTTTCTTTATCAGAAAAAGCCTACAATACGTCAAATTCCAAGATCCACCAGATTCCTTACAAGTTCCACAATGAAACCACGTGAAAATTTACACCAACTTTTTTCTAGAACAATACGTTGAAAAATTGACTCTATTTGTATCTATTAGGAATTTACCAGCGCTATGGCAGCGCTATCAAAAATTTAACTTTATTGTCAGAACAGTAGATATAGGTATTATTCCGAATATTCAACACTGTCGTAAAGTCCGCAAAACGTAGTGATAATAAAAAAATTAAATATGACAATTTTGACAGAATGTCATATGATAGAATGTCCTCAATAAACAGAGAGGTAGGCTGTAAGCTCGGCCTAAAAGTACGGTCGTATTTTTGCTTGATCTTTATTGGTGAAGATGACTGAAATATATTTCTCCACGACCATTACTGAATGCAATAATTCCAAAATCATTTTTGATAATAGAATGTAAAAATTCTCGCTCTTGATTTGGAATATTTATTCTGAAACACTTGCTTCTTATGCGTTTTGCGTGTATTTTCATTCCATAACAATATACGGAATGAATATTCTGTAATTGATATAAACGACATAGGTTGCCATGAATTTCGAAACTGTAAGTGTCAGATAAAAATGGCCGCGTTGTAATAATTATTTTTAGAGAAATTTTAGTGCAAGTCCAAAAATGAGTGAAAAATCGGATGAATCAAATATGGAACTGGATGGTCGTGGAGAAAATATAGTCTGCTACTCGGTTAGAATGAAAATTCGATACTCGTGGTTCCTCACGCTCGCGTTCGGAATCTTCCACTCGGATCGAATTTTCATTCCAACCTCGTTACAGAATCTACTATTCTTGTACAAACAACTAGGTATCATACAGTGTGACCAGTAAAGTCCGCATAATATGGTATTTTTTTTATTAATAGCTTTATTTAAAATTTGACTTTGGCATCAAGTTCTGCTTCGATCGAGATGAAAATTAAGCAAAAAAATAGTAGTCACGTGATTCGCATTTTCTGTCAAATTTTAATTTTTTCCAAAAAATAATTCAAAAGTGGGGTTATTTCTGAAAATAACGAAAAAAGTTATTAAAAAAAGTTTTTTTAAATGCAGTTTTTAGCCCACATGCAAAGTTTCAGCTGCATAAGACAATTTTGAATTTTTACCTATATTTTGTAAATTGCGCCATTTTTGCAAAATAAGACTCAACGCAACCTACATAAAACTTCTTAGTTTTGATAATGCTTTATTTTAGATACATTTTCTTTAAGATAGGGCCATATTAAATGTGTGTTTTTCTACCAAATTAAAATTGGGCTATTAAAATTTGGTCGCATGTGATGCAAAGTTTATTGGTTTTTGACCCTGTATAAGGTAACTTCATAAAATAAGTATGTTTGAAAACGTAGTGTGTGCCTGAAAGTAAAAAAATAAAGTAAAGGGGTTTTAAACTAAATCGTTGAAATAGATAAACTTTATTAAGTTAAACTAAAATTTATTTTCCACTTAATGAACACTTTACTGAAGACACTGTTTTCTTTTTTGTCTTAATATTAAGGTGTATTACTTTCAGACACAAACTACGTTTTTAAAAATACTTATTTTATGAAATTACCTTATACAGGGTCAAAAACAAATAAACTATGCATCACATGCGACCAAATTTGAATAGCCTAATTTTGATTTTGTAGAAAAACACACATTTAATATGGCGCTACTTTAAAGAAAATGCATCTGAAATAAAGCATTGTCAAAACTAAGAAGTTTTATGTAGGTTGCGTCGAGTCTTATTTTGCAAAAGTGGTGCAATTTACAAAATATGGGTAAAAAAAACAAAATTATCTTATGCAGTTAAAATTTTGCATGTGTGCCAGAAACTGCATTTAAAAAAACTTTTTTAATACCTTTTTTCGATACTTTCACAAATAACCCAACTTTTGAATTATTTTTTGGAAATGATTAAAATTTGACAGATAATGCGAATCACGTGACTACTATTTTTTTGCTTAATTTTCATCTCGATCTAAGCAGAACTTAAGGTTGAATTCTCAATGTCATTCAATCTATTGCCAACCTATAACCTATTTCGCGTTGATTTTTTGAGTTTATTATTTTAATAACTAACATTTAAAGAAAATCAATATCGTCGGTACATTATTTAGGTAGTATCTGATATATTACAAAAATATCAATTTATTTCATTGCTAATTTTGGGAGAATTGTATAGTGAAAGAACAATGAGTGACAATGACATAATAATGTTAAAAAAAATATTATCCGATATTTTTCGCTATACAATTCTCCTAAAATAAGTTATGAAATTCCTTGATATTTATTAAATATGTCAATTATTACCTATAGAATATCAAGTCGATACTGATTTTCTTTAAATTTTGTATAAAGGCTAGAAAACATAAATAAATCTACGCGAAACAGGTTATAGGTTGGCAAGCATGTTGATACTCCCACCTTAAGGCCAAAGTTAAATTTCGAATAAAGTTATTAATAAAAAAAGTCATATGATGCGGACTTTACTGGTCACACTGTATGTTAAATTTCTGAAAATATTTATAATATGAATATATTATTATATAAATAACATAAATGTGTAAATGTAATAAATGTAAAAACTTCTTCCGTCCTTGCGTGGATCCTATGTATATTGAATGTTTCAATAGTTTTCACAAGACAGGATTTTGGAGTTCAATGATTTGTTTAGCGTCTTTGCAAAAACTGTATATTATATGAGTGTGGGTAGGTTGTAGGCAAATCATGCAGTTTAAAAAATAACCTGGTAAAAACCTTTAGAAGCATCGCCTACGTCTGTACATGTAAATACCTATTATGCCGATCGTTCTTTTGCTATGGAAATTTTAAAAAATTGAATATAGGGTAGTCCGTACCGGGAAATTACCAGAGAACAATTACCCTTAAAACAATCAACCATGCATATTCAATTTCTCGAAAATAAATCACCGAGAAAACACAAGTCTCGGCGAGCCAATTTAATCTATTGTTATTAATTTATCTATATAATATATACAGTGTGTTCACGGATAGAGTTTGGAAGACGAAAAACTTTTTTATTAGTGGGTATAGAAAAAAAGGCCATTCTTTATAAAAACGTCTGCTTGTACTGAAACTACAATTTCAACTACTAGATTTGCGATTACTAAGATACAGGATTCGTCAGAAACAACTTGGATTTTTTTTTAATTCTATTTTTTAATTCCTTTTGATGATTGGCTAATTCATCACTTTGGAAACAAATGGATTGAAAGGTACATTATGGTTCAAATCAGTTGGCACGTAGGAGTCCCGATCACACACTTATCGACTTTCTATTATAGGGATATCTGAAGTCACATGTGTATAAAACCAATTTCAATAATAACTTAAATTTTTTGAAAGAAAAAATAAGAGTAGTTATTGCAAATATCCCAATACATCAAGTTATCGGGAATTCAGATGTCGAGTTAAACTATGCGCTAACTCGGTGGTACCACGTTTGAATAAAAGTTGCATTATTTATGATTGAATGAATTGAAGAAATATGACATGTAATAATAAAAATCTTTAAAAGTAGGCAAATAAAAAATGGTTTTCTTACAATAAAATCGTTACTCGGACAGATATAAAATCATATTCGAAGTTAGAACGCAATGTTGTTTTTGACGAACACTGTACAGTAATCGCACATGTGATATTTGGATTTATTGTAGTTTCAGCACAAGCAAAATTCATTTAATAAATCAAGGAATTGAAAATTAGAACTGAAAAAAATCCTAAAACGTAAAAATGTTGTTTTTGTCGAACCCTGCATAGTAATCGCAAATCTGATATTCGAAATTGTAGTTTCAGCACGAGCAGACGTTTTTATAAACAATGACGTTTCCTTCTATACCTACTAATAAAAAAGTTTTTCCTCTTCCAAACTTTATCCGTCGACAAACTGTATATTAGTGTATATATAACTAACCAGACGTGATTATGACATTGACAGGAAAGATTTTCTATCAATCAAAGTGGCTCGGTTAGCTTAATTCTGAATTTAAAAAACCAGACAAGTTTGCTTATGCATGATACAACCATTTCCGCAAATGTCAGATGTCACAAGTCTGGTTAGTTAATTTTGTGCAAACCGACATAATAAGTTTAATTGAATTACCGATTAACTGTAACCAGCTGATCAAATATAAAAACGGGGTAACTAATCAACAAATTGTTTATAATAAAAATTATGCACACACGTACTTTTTAGGGCTAACAATCCTTAAATATACGTTTCCGACCAATTATTATATTATTAATATTATTAAGACACTAAGTTTTCTTGATTTTTTTACAGTTTGGGTTGTAAACTTTTGAAAAGCATATTTTTTTTATTTAGAAAATTTTATTAAGGTAGATTTATTAGTTCCTGTTAATTATTATACCATAGGATTTAAATAATTGAACATAATAATGTTATTAATATGTATTTTTTATGCTGTTTAGTTAAGTGTTTTTAGTTTTCTTCAATAGATTTACACCTTACGCGCCAAAACCGTCACAAATTAAGATCTGAAGAGAGCCGCGCGCGAATTAACCAAAGACGACGCGGACACGACAGACGATAAGTACTGACTCACCCAACGGGTACCACCGGAATACCGTGGTATCTTTTGTGGGGGCACCCATAATATAAATGGTACTGTTTTAATAGCTTCAGGTATAATAGGTAGAATTATTACTATTGGACAAAACGGTATGCAAATTAAGAAAATATGTTTGTAGAACAAATACAGAAATTAAGAACCACACAGGTTAGTTACTTTTTACCTGTTTGATTGTAGATAAAAGGTAAGGGAATATGAATCAATAAAAATGCATCAGAAACTAACAATATATAATTTTGATATTTTGCAGACATCTGTATTCTAGGGCGAGTTTCTGAGTCTGAGGTTTGAGTCGAAGATGGTTTTTCGGCAACCGTCCGGGAAGTACCCACTTTCCGGACGCTTTTCCTTTAAGAAAGTAGCATTTCTCCGGCGTAGACCGAGAAGTACGTACTTCCCGGACTAGGCCGGGAAGAATCACATCAATATTAGCAATTGCTCGAATTTTAATATAAATATTAATATAAATAAGAATTAGAATGTTTCTGTTAGTACCTATCTTCTGTTCGAATTTCAATATTTAATACAAATAAGAATTAAAATGTTCGACATTTTGTTCTACAAAGAAATATAATAAAGAAATGTGTCTCATTGATTTGTTATTCTACACGGTTGCCGAAAAAATAGTGTACGCAACACGTCCGAAAACAGTTTTTTTGGACTCGCAGACTTCCAGGACTCGCCTACGGCTTGTTCTAGAATTTTGTCGACTCGTCCAAAAAAACAGTATTTTCCGGACTTGTAACGTAAATTACTATTACATAAAGAAATTGAAACTAACTTAAAGTCAAACAAAATTCTTCTGTGGTTACGTCATGTCATGGTGACCTGTCAAAAAACCCATCTTGATTGGTTAAAAACAGGGGCGTCATTTCACATTTCTCTTGGGGGGGGCATACCTAATTTCAAAAAAAAAACTTTATGGTCGAAAAAAAAACACTTTAGTCATGCCAAATTAAAAGAAAAAAAAATTCTTTTGTAAAATATACATTAAAAAAACAAAGAAGCTCAGACCTAAACACTAAATTAATGATATATGTACTTAATAATTTTTTTTTATTTTTTTTATTTTTTTTTACCCTATCTTTTTAGAACTGTCAGCTCCAGTTCACATTTAAAACTTTTTAAACTTTAATTTCTAATTAAGGAATGTCGAGAGCCAAGATTTTACTTCTACTCTTAAACAAAGAATGTCTACATGACATACATTTTTTATAACATCTACAATTTTCAAATTTTATATATAATTTTCTCTCCTCACACTTAACGGTGTTGTTTCACCAATATGTGACCTCACACAAAATTATTTCTTTATTAGTCCCTTTAATTAGTCAATTGAATCGACCCTTCATTTTACTTAATTCTTTCTGTTCCTTCTTCACAACAATCAGCTTCTTTCTCTTTTGATTACAAATACTCCTACATTGACACATAACTTACTGTTGTGATAACTTTCTGACTTGGTTTCTGCTTATATTTTACGAATGGCCTCTCGTTAGGACTATCATTATGTTTGCAGTTTCTCCAAATACCTAACTCTACCTTTTCATCATCTTGTAGCTCCGTTTGGACTGTTCGCACCTATTGTATTTCTTATTTTCCTTATTCTATTCTCCTGATGATGAATGTATATATATTCGAAACATGTAGAGAATTTACCTTTCATTAAAACTTTATTTTAATAAACCAGTGAAAGAAGACTTAAAGTGTCTTATTTCTCTCCTTTCACTAAATTAATGGTTTAGTGGGTAACGGCGATGCCTTATTATCAATGATCTGCTAGCTAGCAGATCATTGCTTATTATAGCAAATTCGTCAACTAGTTTGTAGAAGTACACTTAGTTGCACAAAAATTGCTTACAGATATTGAATCCCACGATATATTTAAATGGTGACATACATGTATTTTACTTTTCCATGTACCTACGCATTTTCTCTGCAACAAAGTGTACAAACTATATGCGATGCGGTAAACCGTAGTAGGTATATTTAAGTTAAAAGATGTTTTTATTTGTAAAAGCCAAATTTTGAATTTTGTGTGTGAATACTCAGGGGGGGGCAAATGCCCCCCCCTGCCCCCCCCAATTGACGCCCCTGGTTAAAAAGTACTGGTGTGAAATTTTCACTTGTAATGCCACTAGAAGTTAAATTATATCCGGAAATATTTTTGTGCGAGAAAAAATTTTAAGGTATAATTTGATTTCGAATGGTATTTGGTAAGAAAATTTCTCAACAAATTGAGTTTATAATAGATATTTGTTATTAATTAGAAGATTACATTTTTATTTACTAATTTTAGTAACATGAAAACACCAATTCTAGGTTTCATATAACTCATATTATTTCGTAATATTGGGTTTAGTTTACTACAGTTGGTAGAAAATTATTTTTTAGAAATAAATCTACCATAAATTTATGCATTACGTTACGTAATAATAAAAGAATCCTGGTTAAACATATTTCTACCAATTTTAGTAACACAAAAACAACACCTTAAACCCAGATTTAATATATTATATTCTTATCTAATATTTAGTTTAGTTCACTAAAGTTGGTAGAAAATTATACAGTGAGGACGTAAAGTCTGAAATAAATTCATTATTTAGGGATCGCTGAATGTTTTTAAAAATCGCTTGGACACGTCGATTTTGTTTTTTTAATACGCATTTTTTTCAATATTTTTTATTATACTCCGAAAGCACTCTGCCTGGACCAACTTTAATTTTTTAAACGGGAACCCACATTTTTTTTTTAATTTTAGGATTCTGTGCATAATTGTGAACATTTTTTATCTAACATGTCATTATGATTTATCGACAGTTAAAATTCGAAAATAAATACAACAATTAATTATTATTTATCATTTTAATAAATGTTGAAAATGTTGCCCAAAGGTTAATTGGCAGTAACCTAGACGATCGAAAAATTCTTTCTGCACATTTCTGACAACTTCCGGACTGATTGTCCGTATTTCTTGAACAATTCGATTCTTTAAGTCCTCCATGTCCATTGGCTTAGTTTGGAAAACTTTTCCTTTAAGGTAAACCCACAGAAAAAAGTCAAGGGGTATTAAGTCGGGAGACCTCCGCGGCCATTCAATAGCTCCCCTTCTTGCAATCCATCTATTTTCAAAAATAGTATTAAGATAAGCGCGAACTTTTGAAAATAGATGGATTGGAAGAAGGGGAGCTATTGAATGGCCGCCGAGGTCTCCCGACTTAACCCCCCTTGACTTTTTTCTGTGGGGTTACCTTAAAGGTAAAGTTTTCCAAACTAAGCCAATGGACATGGAGGACTTAAAGAATCAAATTGTTTAAGAAATACGGTCAATCAGTCCGGAAGTTGTCAGAAAGAGTTTTTCGATCGTCTAGGTTACTGCCAATTAACCTTTGGGCAACATTTTCAACATTTATTAAAATGATAAATAATTAATTGTTGTAGGTATTTATTTTCGAACTTTAACTGTCGATAAATCATAATGACATGTTAGATAAAAAATGTTCACAATTATGCACAAAATCCTAAAATTAAAAAAAAAATGGGGGTTCCCATTTAAAAAATTAAAGTTGGTCCAAGCAGAGTGCTTTCGGAGACATATAATATAGTATAATAAAAAATATTGAAAAAAATGCGTATTAAAAAAACAAAATCGACGTGTCCGAGCGATTTTTAAAAACATTCAGCGTTCCCTAAATAATAAATTTATTCCAGACTTTACGTCCTCACTGTATATTAGAAATGATTCTTTCCTTGCTATATTTGCCAAAACAAACCGAGCGATTGTAAAGCATGACAAAACATCGCCTCCTTATTATTGTTTTATCTAGAAGGCCATAATTTTAAGGATATAAAATGTCAACAATTAAAAGTCGTTCGTAAGATCTGCATCTTGCTGATAGTTGTTCGTCGAAGTATTTAATTTAATATTCTAAAATGAATCGTTTTGAAAAATACAAAATTTGCATTTTGTGCAAAAAAATATCCGACGTTAAAACTCATCACCGTATTATGTTTTTTTTTGGAAGATCTCATTGCCGAATGCGGTTGTGAATTAGAGGAAGATAATTTGTTCTCGATCATCTTTTAGAAAAATCAACAAAATACAGATTATTACGTGGACAAGAAGTTAACAAAATTGTGTCCAAATATTACCTATATTATTTAAAACACAGACATTTATTTAATAGAATTTGTCCATCGGATTATTCGCCATTGAAAAGGGAAGAGGTAGAAAGAGAATTTAAGGTACAAATTTACAGTTTGTAACTAAAAATTATGAATCTAAAAAATAAATTATTTTGTATTGTTTAGGCGTTTTTATTCCTTTAATATTAACTAACATTAATTAAAGCAATTTAAAATTATTGAAAGTTTGACAAAGCGTACTGGTTGATTGTTGACAGTTGACATTTTATAAAGTTCCGTGTTGTCACTTCATAGTATGTCAAAAAATTTCCACTCTAATACCCTCCAGGGTACCCCAGGAAGGGAAAATTTCCGAAAAAATATAAAGGTTGTAATGGCAACGTTATGAAATCATTGTATGTCATTGGATAAATATTGATGGCGTGAAATTTTCTGGAAAATATTTTTGTGTATACAACGTGTCCAAAAAAAATGTGACGTCATGATGATATATTTATTTTCTTCCTTATTTAGTTATCTACATACCCCCAAAATTTTATTGAAATCGGTTTAGTAATATAGGCGAAAAACAATAAAACCTAAAAAATATAATATATAATTTTGCACAAGTGTTATAAAAATTATTATAAGTAGTGCACCGTCAATATAACTACAAGGAACTTGTTAAATAATATCTTGGAGTCTCGTTAACCAATCTTTATTAATACGAATTGTACAGGGTGTCTAAAATTTAGTGTCAAACTTTGAATACTTTAAGCTAATTTATTTGTATTATTTTAAATTAGAACCCTTATATTTTATTATGTTATTCGATACCGAATTAAAAATCAAACATTTAATTACAACTCTATCGCAATTTCTAATGCATTAAGACATATTTGCAGAAAATTCATTATATCAATTATTTCAACAGTCATCACTATGAGTAAATAGGGAAAGTAGCTTTGAAAAACAATTTATTGGCATTAAAGTTTATTAAAGTGATAAGAGCTTATTATCTTGACTTTAATCACAGAATATAGTATAGCTACGCAAGGGTCAGTCCGTCTCTGAATCAGGTAAAACAAGTAGGTAATTATGGATAAATAAAATACAGTTAGTAGGTCATAATCATTTTTTTGCTTCCCCGGAATGTAAGAAAGTTTGTAATAAATGTGAAAATTAATAAAATGTTAAAAGGATGTTTTCCATCTTACGTAACTCCTGTGACACAAGGCAAAAATCAAAATTCCTTTTTTAAATCATAGTTTAATGTCTAAACTACAGCAAAGAATTCTGTAAACTTTTATTTCAAAGTAGCTGAAATTACACCATCATTTAAAAAGGGAGACTTTGGATTGATAAAAAATTACCTGCCTATAGCAGTAATATTTTCCAAAGTGTTTTAAACGACTTTACAACTATTTTGAGACTTAAAAAAAAAACTTGGCTCCTATGACGTAAGAGGTGTTCCCTGAACCCTTGTCTGGTAGGCAGCTCTTTGTAGAGACTAACGGTGTCAGGTCTGAATTAGGGAATGCCAAACATGGAGTGCCGCAGGGTTTCGTCCTTGGACCCTCTATTTATAATTTATATAATTAATCTGTGTTATTGCATGCATCGATATAAAGACATATTATAATAATATTTAGATAATTAATATTAAAAAATATGGTATAATACCAAAAGGTCTTCGTTTTGCAAAACGTCGTGTATGTGGCGAAGGCCGTCATGTCACAAAGTGCATTTTTTAATTAGAAGGTTTCAAGTATCGATCCCCTGGAAATTTATTTTTACAATAGGTAATGTGAGGGAAATAATTTAGTACATAAGTAGTAGGTACATATTATGTTCCTTTAATTCGTTAAATCCTAGCCTTACTGATGAGCCATGCTATTATAATTTTAAACTGGAATTTGTATTTTGACATTAATCCTAAGTTATAACGTTAGTAATAAAGTAAATAATAGCTGAAGCACGAGAGAACCTAAATGCCATTTTGCATTAAAGTGTGATAAATCAGTTCGGGTTTGTTCGATTTTTATAATAAATTGCGGTTAGATTTAAACATCATTAATTCAACTTTTAATGGCAAAACTACTCTTATATATCATAAAACACTGATATTAAAAGTTCACCAGAGAAATGTTACTGTATTTATCTACGATGGCACAGCCCCCTTGAGTTAGAGCTTGCGAAATTATTTATCTATGGACGATAATATCCTTGTGTTTGTATTAAGCATTGCTGAAGTGTTTGTTCTGGTCACATGGCTTTTTTTGAACATAAAAGTATCAAAAAGTGGAGTTGAAAGTATGAAAAGGAAAGAAAAACACAAAGTCTTCCTCCACAAAATTTAATAGAATAAAAAACTCTAGTTTAAAGGTGTCTACATGTTTCGAACGTATAGAAACGTTCATCATCAGGAGACAGAAATTTATTTTATGCTGATGGTGTTAGCAAAAGAGAAAATTAGAACCTTAATGGAGCTTTTATGGACTTAAAAAAATTTAAAAGTAGAAGAAACATGATATGAAGAAACTTGATAATGGTTAAACCATACTGAGCAAGGGCATCCATAGGGGGGGGGGGCGGGGGCAAAACGGGCACTTGCCCCCCCCCCCCCCTAGGCGCCCACAATACTATTTTATTTCATAATTCAGTATAAATATTGAATAGTACAGTGGTTAGTTAGTAGACCAACAAATCACTAAACTGAACAATTACATAATAAAAACATATCAATAAATTAATACATTAGGCATAAGTTAAATAAATAGTCTTGTACAGTGTCACCAGTAAAGTCCGCATCATATGGGGTTTTTTTTATTAATATCTTTATTCAAAATTTGACTTTGGCATCAAGTTCTGCATCGATCGAGATGAAAATTAGGCAAATAAATAGTAGTCACGTGATTCTCATTATCTGTCAAATTTTAATTTTTTTTAAAAAAATAATTCAAAAGTGGGGTTATTTCTGAAAATATCGAAAAAAGTTATAATTTTTTTTAAATGCAGTTTCTAGCCCACATGCAAAATTTCAGCTGGATAAGATAATTTTGCTTTTTTACCTATATTTTGTAAATTGCACCACTTTTGCAAAATAAGACTCAACACTATACATAAAATTTCTTAGTTTTGACAAGGCTTTATTTTAGATACATTTTCTTTAAACTAGCGTCATATTAAATGTGTGTTTTTCTACAAAATCAAAATGTGGCTATTAAAATTTGGTCGCATGTGATGCAAAGCTCATTTGTTTTTGACCCTGTATAAGGTAACTTCATAAAATACGTATTTTTGAAAACGTAGTTTGTGATTGAAAGTAAAAAAATAAAAAATAAAATAAAGAGATTTTAAATTAAATCGTTGAAAATAGATAAACTTTCCGTTGGGTTAAGCAAACATTTATTTTCCACTTAATGAACACTTTACTGATGACACTGTGTTCTTTTTTGTCTTAATATTAAGGTGTATTACTTTTAGACACAAACTATGTTTTCAAAAATACTTATTTTATGAAGTTACCTTATACAGGGTCAATAACAAATGAACTTTGCATCACATGCGACCAAATTTTAATAGCCCTATTTTGATTTCGTAAAAAAACACACATTTAATATAACGCTACTTTAAAAAAAAATTTATTTGAAATAAAGCATTGTCAAAACTAAGAAGTTTTATGTAGGTTGCGTTGAGTGTTAATTTACAAAATATGTGTAAAAAATAAAAATTATCTTATCCAGCTGAAATTTTGCATGTGGGCTAGAAACTGCATTTAAAAAAACTTTTTCCTATAACTTTTTTTGATATTTTCAGAAATTACCCCACTTTTGAATTATTTTTAGAAAAAAATTAAAATTTGACAGATAATGCGAATCACGTGACTACTATTTTTTTTGCCTAATTTTCATCTCGATCGAAGCAGAACTTGATGCCAAAGTCAAATTTTGAATAAAGCTATTAATAAAAAAAAATCCCATATGATGCGGCCTTTACTGGTGACACTGTATATAAAAAAGTATTGTTTAAGTTTTTGCCCCCCCTGAAAAACGCTCTATGGACGCCCTTGATACTGAGTATTTGAAAACGTTATAAAAGAGGGTCTAAACCAACCAAATAAAATGGGGAAGAAGAAAAAACCTTTCTAAGAAGGTGTCGAAGATTAATGAAATTTTGAAAAACTTATCCAGCATAAGTATGTCTGTAAGACATTATGAGGATAAAAGTGCAGTGTCACAATTTGTAAAAAATAGAAATTGAAATTAAAATCAAAGAGTGAAGGAGTTCAGAAGTTTTTTTTATATTTTAGAAAAAAAAATTTAAATAAAAAAGTAAGTACTTACAATGTTATGTGATAAAAAGAGTTTTTGGGGTACTGAGGATTAAACCTCAGTAACCCCCCGCAAGCGGTTAATTTAAAACCAATAGAGGTAATTAAAAAGTTAAACATTTTAAAAATCACGTGGAAACGTGGACGTGAATAACCTCTGACTTTTGAAAATGTTTAACTTTTTAATTACCTTTTTTGGTTTTAAATTAACCGCTCGCGGGGTTACTGAGGTTTAATCGTCAGTACCTCAAAAACTCTTTTTACCACATAACATTGTAAGTACTTACTTACTTTTTTATTTAAAAAAATTTTTTTCTAAAATATTAAAAAAAAACTTCTGTACTCCTTCACTCTTTGATTTTAATTTCAATTTCTATTTTTTACACATTGTGATACTGCACTTTCATCCTCATACCGTCTTACAGACATGAGTTTGATAAGTTTTTCAAAATTTAAATAATCTTCGACACCTTCTTAGAAAGGGTTTTTCTTCTTACCCATTTTATTTGGTTGGTTTAGACCCTGTTTATTAACGTTTTCAAATACTCAGTATGGTTTACCCATTATCAATTTTCTTCATATAGTCGGATCTGGTCTTATCGTGCGGGTCATACGATTCAAGAAAGACATACTCTCAGTTTTTGTTTTCTTTACTTGCGTTTAATTTTACCCTCTAAATAAAATACGTAAGATAAATGAGACAGACTTATTCCATTTTGACATGAAAAAAAAGGATATGTATTTACTTGCCAGCCATTCTAAAAAAACTTATAATAGCACCCGCTACGTTTTATTTTAAATATGCCAGTTTTGTGACTTTGACAGTTTGTGACAAAATGAAACAATTTTCTGGGTTTTTGCATCCCCAATAAAAAAAATGGTACTTAATCTGATAAACTATTTCGAAAATGAAAGAAAAAGTGGAAATTCGCCAACCAATATTCAGGAAACAGTAGCCCAAGCACTGGGAAATAGTTTAAGGACTGTGCAGAAAATTTTGCATGAAACAAAACATAACATAATACCCAAGAATACTAAAAAGTGTAAACGAAGAAAGCCAAAGACTGAGGATTTAAGCGAAAATATTAAAATGGGAGTTCGAAATGTGATTTACGATTTATACAAATCAAAAACCAATGTAACTCTTCCAGTTTTACAAAAAACATTAAAAATTCGGGGTGTTTTCGAAATTGGACTTGAAGCGTTATCAAAATTAATAAAAAATTTAGGTTTTCGCTATAAAAAAGACTGTAACCGAAGATTTTTATGTGAGCAGCCACAGATAGTGAGTCAGCGTGTTTAGTTTTTAAAAAAATATAGGGACAATTACAAATCGAAATTTAGTAAAGTGGTATTTTTAGACGAAACGTGGATATTTTCGAATGGAAGTGGTCCAAAATCTTGGCAAGATGAGTCTGTAAAAAGTGTTAAAAGGAAAAAGGGGTGCGGTATGGGAAAGCGTTTTATTATTTTGCATGCCGGTTCTGCAACAGGATATGTTGCAGGTGCGAGTTTAATTTTTTCTTCAACATCAAAAAGTGCTGACTATCATGATAATATGAATTGCGAAATGTTTAAAAAATGGTTAAAAGTTCAATTGCTACCAAATTTGGATGCTCCGTCTTTAATTGTATTAGATAATGCATCATATCCTTCAAGAATTTTAAATAAACAGCCTACTTCATCTTGGAGGAAAAGTGATATTTATGAGTGGCTGGAAAAACACAACCAAAATCCTTTACCAAACATGCTTAAATCGGAACTCCTATCAATAGCAAAGTCTCTTAAAAAACCCAAAATATACGCGGTAGATGAAATACTGCGTGAATATGGTCATGAGGTTCTACGACTGCCGCCATATTACTGCCAGTTTAACGCAATAGAATTAATATGGGCTGGTGCAAAGTCTTATTATGAAAAACATGTAGGTGATGGTCTTAAATCCGACCAAGTACAAATAGTTTGACAAGATTCGTTAGATCATATTACACAAGAGTACTGGAAGAAATCGGTGGAACATACAGAAATATTAATAAGGGATTGGTGGGATCGAGAACAAGTACTAGATGTCGAAGTAGCGCCAATGATAATTGCACCATTCGAAGACGACTCAGACGACGAGGACTTTTCAGATTTTATAAGTGACGATGAGAGTTTTTAGGCTATAATTATAAACGGTGTTTTTCGTTTACATTTTTTAGTATTCTTGGGTATTATATTATGCTTTTTTTTCATGCACATTATTCTGCATAGTCCTTAAACTAATTCCCAGTGTTTTCATTACGGTTTCCTGCATATTGGTTTGCGAATTTCCACTTTTTCTTTCATTATCGAAATAGTTTATCAGACTTAATGGTATTGTATTTTTAGGTTTTAGTAGTAAAATTGTTAAAATAAATTGCACTGTTTATTATTGTCGTTTTTAATTAAAGGGTACAGTAGGTATATAATTAACGATTATATAATTTTTTTGTAACTTTTTCAACTCCCCTGTTCATAATTTTTACAAAACTAATAATATTAGGTATATGTGGCTATTCTTCGCGATAGCTAAAATAATGAAACTATTTTTCCTTCCTTCGGTATATTTGTAAATAATCTCACAACATTTTGATAGCCTCTGTGTTGTCTGATTTGACGCATATGATCAGTGACCTTTGGATCCGAACGTTAAGACCAGATCTGACTATATCATGTTTCTTCTACTTTTAAAATAAGTCCATAAAAGCTCCATTAAGGTTCTAATTTTCTCTTTTGCTAACACCATCAGCATAAAATAAATTTCTGTCTCCTGATGATGAACGTTTCTACGTTCGAAACATGTAGAGACGTTTAAACTAGAGTTTTTTATTCTATTAAATTTTGTGGAGGAAGACTTTCAGTTTTTTCTGTCCAATTCATAAAATGTTTTTACTAAAATCTAGCGTTGGTTACACCTCTAGTTACCGTCAGTGGTGTCCCTTCGTTACAACATCGTAACACCCATAATAAAAACTGGTACTATTTAATTGGGTTCATATTTAATGGTTTTATTGTTGGAACTCGACAAATATTGTAATAGGCCAATAGTAAAAGTTTTATGAGCCTGCTAATGGTATCTCGTCAGTAACTTCCTCTGCATGTTGTGTGGTTTAATATAAGGGAACAATTTAAAAGAAATTAGTGACTTTTTGCATGTAATGTTAATTTTTTTTTACTTGAAGAACGTTCAAAACCACACATGCAATCTTCTTAGTATTATAGGTATTTTATACAGGGTTAGGAAAAATTACCAGAACGGTCGATTATTTCAAAATATACAGGGGTTATCAAAAAACGTCTTATATTAAAAATGTAGGGCTGTTAAAAATCTATATATCGGTGATAAATTGAAATATACAGGGTCGCCCACAAAGTTGTGAATGATTGTTATATTTTTTAAATGGAACACCCTGTATATTTTTACTTATTTTGATTGTCGACTCAATTTTAAACATTTTTTATTAACCATGTGTTATACCTAAATTCATTACTTTCCTACATAAATTGATCAGCTACAAAACACAAAATAAATTTCAAGAAACAATTTATTAAGTTAACTTTAAACAAAAACGTATAACAAATCATGGCAAAACGGCTCTATTTTTTAATAAGTGTTGAAAATGACTCCAATTTACTAACTGACAATGATACAAATTATCGCAAAAATGTCTTTGGGTATTTAAAACCATTTCCCTTGTTATTCTCGCACTTTCATTGACAATTTTCATTCCTAATTCTTCTAAATTATTGGATTTATTTTGATAAACTATGTTTTTCAGGTGACCCCAATAAAAGAAATCTAATGGCGAAAGATCGGGGGACCGTGAAGGCCATTCGATAGGCCCTCTTCTTCCTATCCATCGATTTGGGAACGTGACATCCAAAAATTCTCTAACTTCGCGAGTAAAATGCGGAGGAGCTCCATCTTGCTGATACCAGGTTAAGTTAATATCAGCATTTAAATTGTTTATAGCTGGAACTATTTCTTGCCGGAGATATCGATCACCGTTCAAATTTCCCTCGATAAAAAAGGGTCCAATTACATGTCCCGCAAGCAATCCAGCCCAGACATTAACTTTTCTTGGGAACTGTGTATGCAGCTCTTCATACCAGTTAGGGTTATTTCGCGCTCAGTAACGGTAATTTTGCTTATTCACCATTCCGTGTAGTGTAAAAGTCGCTTCATCCGAAAACACAATATTGTTTGATAAATTCGGGTTTCATATTTCTAGTCATTATTTCGCAAAATTCTAGCCTTCGATCACAGTCAACGTCAAAAAGTTCTTGTACAACATTAATTTTGTATGGATGCATTTTCTCAGTATGAAGAACGGTTCGTACAGATTTTTGATCAATTTCATGATCCACAGCAAGCTGATTGGTGGATTGTTTGGGATTTTCTTCTATCGCAAGCAGAATGTCCAGCTTTTTTTCCTCGGAGGTAGCAGTCCTAGGTCTTCCAGATCTTGGGCGGTTTTTTACAGTACCAGTCATTCTGTAACGCTCAATAGTTCGAAAAACTGCATTTTTTTAATGTGCCTGTCTGGATGCAAATTATTGTAAATATTACATACCTCCTGATATGATCTCTGTTTATCGCCAAACCCCCTTAAAATTAAAATATCAATTCTCTCTGTTTCAGTAAGTAAAAATGCCATGCTATTTTCTTTTTTGTCTATTTCTGTCAGAATTTGAGTTTCAGATGTCAAACTATTAATTAGTTATTAGTAACCATGGTCGTGCCTTATTTGTTGTTCACTATGTTCGAAAATCGCATCGTTATACGTTATTATTTGAAACGCCGATTTCTAGGAAAGTAATGAATTTAGGTATAACACATGGTTTATAAAAAATGTTTAGAATTGAGTCGACAATCAAAATAAGTAAAAATATACAGGGTGTTCTATTTAAAAAAATATAACTATCATTCTCCACAACTTTGGGAGCGACCCTGTATATTTCAATTTATCACCGATATGTAGATTTTTAACAGCCCTACATTTTTAATATAAGACGTTTTTTGATAACCCCTGTATATTTTGAAATAATCGACCGTTCTGGTAATTTTTCCTAACCCTGTACTTAGAAATATTTTTTAAATCTGAGCTACAGTGGCATAACAAAACCTTAGTTGTTTCAAGAAAAATAAGTAGAAATTATTTCTCTGACTTAGGTGGGTAGGAGAGAGTTGGACAAAACCGGGTACCGCCTAGTTCTGCCAAATGCCAAAACAGCTTTCCATATTATTAACCTTTAAAAATCAGCTATTTGATTTCCAAGGAATTATTTTTATTATTGTCATTGTTAGATATTATTATTGTTTGGCAGTAGCACAGAATATATAGCTACGCAAAGCTATATATTCTGTGGCAGTAGTAAGGTTGAAATAAAATATTTACCATTTTGTTAGCCTATATAGTAGTTTAAAAAGGTAACCATATTAATATGTAATAGGATAGCGAACAAATATATAATTCTATTTTCTGGATGTACGTACCTTACATAAGTGAAATTATTAGATATTACTAATATTATTGTTTGTAGTGTTTGTACGGCAATAAAATAAAGTTTTTAACATTAAGTTATCCTACATACAAGTTTAGAAATGTAACCGTATCAATAAATTGCATTTTAACGAACAAATTCTACAAACACCATTTTTGGGTCTACGTCCCTTACGTACGTCAAAAACTGTTAAAGTAGGGTTTCCATTTACAGAAAAATTAAATCTCTGGCTAAATTGAAGCTTTTAACTTTATGTTAGCCCCATACAAGTTTAGAAATGTAACCGTATCATAGCCAACAAATTCTATAAAAACCATATTTGGTCGTAAGTCATATAGGTATGAGGATTTCTTTGACAGTAAATGTAATATCTGACTGAATTCAATTAGTTTATGTTGAACTGTAGGTACCTATAGTATTTTACCTATAGGTATAATCTGAACAAAAAAACAAAACAAAAATCTGTTGTAAAGATTAGTGACAGAGTCCTATTTAAAGTTGCATTTCTGTTAATTTAGTATTTTCAAGGTTTGGTTTTTAAATCTATTTTGACACTTTATCTTTAAACCATATAAAAACTCATGTTTATTATTACCTAACTTAAATTATAATATTTGTAAAACAAAACTTTCAAAATAAATTATTATTATTATTTGGCAATATTAAAGCGGTAGAACCGATGAGACTATTGCATCAATTGTTTTAGAAGGTATTACATGTATAATTTTCAAGTCCGGTCCTGGAATTCATACCAACTTATAAAAATTTAATAGACCAGAATTGTCAGAGTGTCACGTGACTTTGAATCCATCTTGCGAGAGGAATTCAAATTTTATACTACTATAGGTACCTCAAAGGGCTATCGCAATAGGGAACTTGACAAAAATTTTAAATGGGGAAAAAATTCTATAAATCATTAGTATATATTGTCACAAAACATATGGCAGCAAAAAAAACAACATATTTCGTCCCAAAAGACCGCTAGCAAGATTTAAAAATGCCCCAAAATTCAAATTATCCCAAGCGGGTAAAAATGGGTCGTGACGTCAAGACGTATAATTCGTGTGTGACATCCACGAATAGGTTATTAGGTTGGCAATAAATTGAACGACGTTGAGAATTCCACCTTAAAACAACAATACAATAACAATAACACACGGCAATCCAAATGCAAACTCGGTAGCTCGGCCACCGGTCAGGATGACGGATGACGGAAAAGTCATACTTCCTGACGTCATCGGGCTTGGCGCGCTTAAAAGGTCGTTTGAAATGCTTTCGACACGCGCGAAACTTTAAAGAATTTTTACCAAGTTATTACTGATTTTTAAGGAGTAATAATTGGGGAATATTGTTTTTAGGCCTAACTAAATCATATTATTGAAAAAAAAAATTGGAAAGTTCCCTATTGCGGTAAATTTGTTCAAACGTTCTGTGTTTGCATCATTTGCATTCAGTCTTTCTAGCTTGGACTGTAAGGTAATATTGTATATCCTACTGTTTTTATTAGAGTAAGAATCATATATAT
Organism: Polydrusus pterygomalis; assembly: GCA_963969555.1. Classification (NCBI taxonomy): domain Eukaryota; kingdom Metazoa; phylum Arthropoda; class Insecta; order Coleoptera; family Curculionidae; genus Polydrusus; species Polydrusus pterygomalis. The sequence continues at coordinate 31,199,388 of OZ018380.1, forward strand.
GATAAAATACAGCTATAGTAAAAATCTTGAATACTCTCGCAAGATGGGGGCAAAGTCACGTGACACTCTGTCAATTTTGGTCGATTAAATTTTTATAAGTTGGCATGAATTACAGGACCGGACTTGAAAATTATACATGTGATACCTTCTAAAACAATTTATGCAATAGCCTCCTCGGTTCTACCGCTTTAATATTGCCAAATAATAAGTAATAGGTACCTAATAATTTCTTTTGAAAGTTTTGTTTTATAAATATTATAATTTAAGGTAGGTAATAATAAGCATGAATTTCTATATGGTTTAAAGATAAAGTGTCAAAATAGATTTAAAAAGTTTATAATATTATAAATATCCAAACCTTAAAAATACTAAAACTAACTGAAACACAACTTAAAATAGGATTCTGTCACTCATATTTTATTTAGAACAGATTTTTTTTTGTTTTATTTGTTCAGATTATACCTATAGGTAAAATACCTACAGTTCAACATAAACTAATTGAATTCAAGTTATTACATTCACTGTCAAGAAAATCCTTAAATATGACCTACGTAAGGTACGTAGACCCAAATATGGTTTTTATAGAATTTGTTGGCTATGATACGGTTACATTTCTAAACTTGTATGTGGGCTAACATAAAGTTAAAAGTTTCAATATAGCCAGGGATTTAATTTTTCTGGTGGAAACCCTACTTGAGTTTTTGACTTACATAAGGTACGTAGACCCAAAAATGGTTTTTATGGAATTTGTTGGTTATGATACAATTACATTATTTCTAAACTTGTATGTGGGCTAACATAAAGTTAAAAGCTTCAATATAGCTAGGGATTTAATTTTTCTGTCAATGGAAACCCTAATTTAACAGTTTTTGACTTAACGTAAGGTACGAAGACCCAAATACGGTTTTTATAGAATTTGTTGGTTATGATACAGTTACATTCCTAAACTTGTACGTAGGCTAACATAAAGTTAAAAGCTTTAGTTTAGCCAGGGATTCAATTTTTCTGTCAGTGGAAACCCTACTTTAACAGTTTTTGACTTACGTAAGGTACGTAGACCCAAAAGTGGTTTTTATGGAATTTGTTTGTTAAAATGCAATTTATTGATACAGTTACATTTCTAAACTTGTATGTAGGCTAACTTTATGTTAAAAACTTTATTTTATTGTCATACAAACAATAATAATAGTAATATCAAATAATAATTTCACTTATGTAAGGTACGTAGACACAGAAAATAGAATTATATATTTGTTCGCTATCCTATTGTCAACTAAAACTCACAGTGGTCCGGTATATTTAGGATACTCGACCACTGTGCATTGTTGAGATTGCAACCCACTGTGCGCTATTCAGGGTCAAGTGCATTGCAATCTCAGCACTTATTTGTGTATATAAACCGGGCCAACTCAAGCAACAGCATCGAAGCCTGCCGCTCGATCAAACCATCAATAAGTGACTATCCTTGACCATCGTCAAGTGCCGCACTTAGTCTTCAGTTCTACAATAGGTGACTAGCCTTGGCCATCGTCAAGTGACGCGCCTAATAACACGATAGCCCATTACCCGAACAAGTTACAGACATGCTGGTTTCCCTACTAGGGTAATAATCAAGAACTGACAATAGACGACCATTTTTTAGAATCCAGACTTTCCTTTCTCTACCACTATGACCCCTACGAAGAGAAACTTCGTGACACTATTACATACTAATATGGTTAGCTATTTTAACTATTATAGTAACATAATTTTACTTACTATTACCTTACTATTGCCAAACAATAATAATATTTACTAATAACAATAATAAAAATAATTCCTTCAAAATCAAATACTTAGCTGCTTTTTAAAGGTTAATAATATGAAAAGCTGTTTTGGCATTTGGTAGAACTAGGCGATACCCGGTTTTATCAACCTACCCGGTTTTGTCCAACTCTCCCCTACCTACCTAAGTCAGGGAAATACTTAATTTCTACTTATTTTTCTTGAAACAGAAAAGGTTATCTAGATAATGTAAAATGCAAAAATTATACATTAGAAACCTAACCTTAACGAACAAACATTTTAAGAACAAAAATTTTACAAACTAACTTTTGACAAAAATGGCGTTCAGATGAAATAAAACTTATTACTTATCGATGAAATCAACTAACGAGCAAGGCACACATTAATAATTATGATCACTAATGAAAAAGAATTAAAAAATTTTAACCTGTATCTAAATTTTTGGTCAAATGAATAATAATTGTAGGTATTTACAATTAAATGTAACAAAAACGCAATTTATAACTCGGTGTTTGGGCTCATTACGGTCCGCTACAAATCTAGGGATAATATTATGTCCCAATATCAGCTGATCGATGACAAATAATCGCTGTCATCTGTTTTAAAACGAGACTATTCGTGATATTTAGTTTATTTATATAGTCTATAAGAAGAAAGGTGAATGTTCTAACTGGGCGACATCGACATGCAGTGGTACCGCAAGTGGCAGTAACAATGCTGTTTCCGTAAAAGGCAAGGCGGTTCAGTCACTAATTGCCCTCTTTATCGGACTATTAATTATTTCGACAATTCCATAAATCCACTCCGTTTTGCTTACTAATTGACGTTTGGGCTTTGTATTGCCTTATGTGGGCTGTAACATATAGTTTATAGTTGCAAACATAATTTATATAAGGAGAGTATAAAAATTCGCCAGGAAACTTTGACGTACAGCACCCACTACGTAACTTGATGAACACACAGGAATACGATCTAATAGAACAGGTTTGCTAAGACATAGTTTGTATTCATAGCTTATTTTTTATTAACCCATATTAAATAAGTCGTGTAAAGTATGTTTCACAATAAATGGTTGACTCCGTTTAACTACCTGGGACGTTTTGCAAGAGCCCGGCGGCCGAGCTCTTACAAAACGTCTCAGGTAGTTAAATGGAGTCAACCATTTATTGTAAAACATACTTTATTAAACCCGCTTTAGTTGTATATCAATTTCAGATTTGCTAGAACAGTGTTTTTATTGGTAGTAATCAGTTCCATTAGTAGCACAGTCTTGTTGAATAATAAACTACTTTTAATACAGCAATTTTGTTAAGCAATAAACTGTATCTTCTCAATGCGACACATTTTGTTCCCAGTAAAACAGCGTCCCCAAAAACGAACTGTATCCGTTAGAACCTATAATCCACAAGACGTTGGTGGGGGTTCGTAGCGATCGGCAATCGTCACGCGCCGTATTATTAGTCTTAACGTATTTGTTGCGCAGGTCGCATCGTTGTTCGGAGTCTTCTCGCTGTCCTGTCTGAATTTCAATTTTATTGATCGTACTAATACCTTTTTCAATTAATTTATTTTTTCTTTGTACCTATTTAAGTTTTTTTTAACATTGCATGTCAGATAAAGCAATAGAAGATTCTTATTTCGCACAACCCATTCTATAGACGAATTTTACCATCTCAGTAAACCATGTTGCATAATAGATAATCATAATATGCAATGTTAAACGACAAGAACAATATCACACTAGAAGCTATTTAAACTTTCGAGAACTACAGTACTGATTTTTTGTAGTAAGTATATGCTTTGTTAACCGTAGCGAGTCAAAATTATTATGATTAATGTCAAGTTTCATTACAACTGCCAGTCGGAACTAATGCAGTATATAAAACCAGATTACACCCCTCCCTCCCCCAACCGAACTTGATTATTACTCTGCGTATTCAGAGCAATAATAGCAATAAACCGTTCTATGGTAGCAATAACTCCTATTTTCTATTGGCAAAATTACCGTAATATTATTACTACACAACGGTTTTAGCAATTTTCTTTGTCTTACAGTACGAAAGCGCGTTGCTGTCACATATAGTATTAAACAGTTGTATATAAAGAGTATGTGAATTCTTGTAAGGAATTAAACGCTTTTTTTCTCAGTGTACTACAGGATAAACGTCAAATCTGCAAATTCAATAAATTTCAAAACTTGCCAAACTACAGTACTGATTTTTAGTAGTAAGTATATACTTTGTTAACCGTAGCAAGTCAAAATTATTATGATTATTGTCAAGTTTTATTACAGTCAGTAGGAACTATGGAGGACTTGAGGTAGGAGGCCGATCGCAATGCATTGGATTCGGTCCCAAATTAGCATCGGTAATTCAGCTTTACGAGTCGCTGTAAGATGGCGCGCGTGTTTGAAGTGGGCTATCAAATAATGGTTTCTTATGGACGCAATAACTATTTTTATTTAAATTAGTTCTTTAAGGAACAAATAAGGACTTTTATATGAATTTACACTTACTTTGTTATACTTATTAGTAAACTCGGCCTGTATAAAGTTCCAACGATGCTTGGTTTTTAAAATACAGGGTATTAAACATTTTAGCTATACCTTTGGAGCTAGAAAGAGTCCTATTTGGCTGCGTTTTCTCTCTGAAAAAGATCCTGTCTTACACCCCGACACAAAGCAAACTCTACTTTTATAAATTGTACCATTATTCATTATAAATATGGAAATTAATTACAATACAACGTTATTTGTCTTGTCTTGCCTTCAAACATTATTTGTTATTTCGAAAAATAAAATGTCAATTGTCAAAAGTAAAAGCACAGAAAAATAAAGGGTTTAAGTAAAAGTTAAGAACTATGGAGGATCTAGTTTTCCATATTAAAAACGAAGAAGAAGAAGACAACATCAGCCCACTTCGGACGCGAGAGCCATCTATCGGCCAATAGCGAACTAACCAAAAAACCGGGACAGGATTTGAAAATGCTGCCATTGTCGATCGGCCTTCTACCCTCTAGTTCTCCATAGTTCCTACTATTTAATATGGAAAACTAGATCCTCCATAGTTTTTAACTTTTTCTTAAACCATTTATTTTTCTGTGCTTTTACTTTTGACAATTGACGTTTTATTTTTCGAAATAACAAATAACGTTTGAAGGCAAGACAAGACAAATAACGTTGTATTGTAATTAATTTCCATATTTATAATGAATAATGGTACAATTTATAAAAGTAGAGTTTGCTTTGTGTCGGGGTGTAAGACAGGATATTCTTCAAAGATGAAACGCAGCCAAATAAGTCTCTTTCTAGCTCCAAAGGTAAAACCCTCTAGCTAGAATGTTCCTGTATTTTAAGAACGAAGCATCGTTGGAACTTTATACAGGCCGAGTTTACTAATAAGTATAACAAAGTAAGTGTACGTTCATATAAAAGTCCTTATTTGTTCCTTAAAGAACTAATTTAAATAAAAATAGTTATTGCGTCCATAAGAAACCATTTATTTGATAGCCCACTTCGAACACGAGCGCCATCTTATGGCAACTCGTAAAGCTGAATTACCGATGCTAATTTGGGATCGAATCCAATGCATTGCGATCGGCCTCCTACCTCAAGTCCTCCATAGTAGGAAATAATACAATATATAAAACCAGATTACCCCCCCCCCCCCCAACAGAACTTGATCATTACTCTGAGTATTCAGGGCAATAATGTCAATAGACCATTCTATGGTAGCAATAACCCCTAATTCCTATAGGCAAAATTACCGTGATATTATCACTACACAACGGTTTTAGCAATTTTCGTTGTCTTACAGTAGGAAAGCGCGTAGCTGTCACATATAGTATTAAACAGTTGTATAAAGAGTATGTGAATTCTTATAAGGAATTGAACGCTTTTTTCTCAGTGTACTACAGAAAAAACGTCAAATCTACAAATTCATTAAATTTCAAAACTTTCCAAACTACAGTACTGATTTTTAGTAGTAAGTATATGCTTTGTTAACCGTAGCAAGTCAAAATTATTACGATTAATGTCAAGTTTCATTACAACCCCCTCCCCCCCCCCCTACAACAGAACTTGATCATTACTCTGAGTATTCAGAGCAATAATGTCAATAGACCATTCATGGTAGGTACCTAGCACAATTGTCGAAGAAACCATATTATTATACGAATAATCAAAAAATTGTAAAATAAAAGAAAACATATTTCTTTCTTGGTGTATTTTTTATGATACTAAAACTTTGGTGCTAAAGCTGGGATGGTAATAGCAATTTGAACAAGCGCCTGCAACTCAAAATAAGCTTAAGAGATAATGACATTTACGTTATTTCCACTGCTTTCGCACACCAGGTCATAAATTTTAAAAATACTTGGGACTATATTAAGTGAAGTTAACTGCGCTGTATTTTAAGAATCTTTTGTGGCTGAACAAAATAAGATCTATTATATAGCCCAAAACATCCTGCTAATAATTTATCTCATAAAAGCATTTCCAAGTATTATATTATCGGAATGTTTATGATGCATAATAATTACAAAAGAAAGTAATTTATTAAATTTTATCTTTACACATTTCAGAGATGCATACATACATAGCTCGCATAGTTAACAGTTTTTTTTAAAGCCAAAAGACAAAAGGCAAATAAAATTTAACTTTAATACCCTGTAACTTCGTTAATAATTAATTTTCGAAAACATGTTATACGAAGAGACAGAGTTGTCGGTAATTGAATTAAAATAATTAAAAAATCGTGTTCAATTACTTTTTAGTAATTAAATTACTGTAATTGAATTACTTTTTGAAAATAGTAAATGTACCTAATTTATTTTCCAATTATTGTGAGAAAGTAATAATTGTAATGGGTAATTATTGGTTTTAAGAAATCTGAGGTAATTGAATTAGGTACTTAAAAGTAATTCAATTATTTTAAAAAGTAATTGAATTACTCCCAAATAATTCAATTCCAAAAAAAGTAATTTAATTACTACCAAATAATTCAATTAGAATAAGGGTAATTGAATTACTCCTAAATAATTCAATTACATAAAAAGTAATTTAATTACTCCCGAATAATTCAATTAGATTAAAAGTAATTGAATTACTCCAAAATAATTCAATTCCTTTAAAAATTTTCATAATTCCTTTAGGTACTCTAGAAAGAATTTTTTTTTTATTTTCCCTAATATTACGTTTGTTTAATTTCAACAAATAAATCATATTATATAAAAAAGACAGTTGTTGTTACTGGTCAATTTGTTAATGGTAAGTAGACCTATTAAAATTAGAAGATCAAGTTCAACTATAAATTTTGAAATTTTTTTCTTTCTACAGTTACCGGCAGAAAGTGCGCAGCATATGGGAAAGTTTTTTATCTTTAAGTTTAGAAAATTAATTTGATTTTAGATAGGTTCTGCATGTTCTCAAACCAAAATAACACCCATTAAATCCGGTAAAAGTCTTATGGTATACGAGGTAGGATCAAAAATTTGAAATTCCGCTAAGAGTAAAATACCTCCATCTTTCATTTTAGAATATTTTTTTACTAAGAATTATTGTTTTAATTTCAAAGTTATACCCAAATTCCAAATTTCGCTTATTTTGGAAAAAAAAATGGATTTAATCGTGTTTTCTGAATAACCCTGTATAAAAAATAAGTGGCAACCGAACGGTACGAAAATAAGATTTTCTGCAGACTTTGTTAGAGATAACCGTCGATCATAAGTGCGATTAGTTTGTTTTCATAATATTATGGCTTTTTAAAATAAAAACATAAAAATATAAAGTATTTTATTTTCTGAGGGAACAAATTAATTCCATCTAACTGATATTTTTTAATTTAAATTGACTTATAGCATCTTCTAAATAGTTTTTTATACATTGAAGTTTGCATAGAAAGTTTCCTTTTGATTTATAAAGAAAAAAATTTAAATTAAAATTATATTTTCAACGTCACGCAAAATAAGGAAACTTTCGATGCATACGTCAATGAATGTATAAAAAACTATTTAGGAGATGCTGTAAGTCAATGTAAATCAAAAAATATCAGTTAGATGAAATTAACTTGTTCCCTCAGAAAATAAAATACGGTGTGCAGCAAAAATATTTAATATTTTTATGTTTTTATTTTAAAAAGCCATAATATTATGAAAACAAACTAATCGCACTTATGATCGACGGTTATCTTTAACAAAGTCTGCAGAAAATCTTATTTTCGTACTGTTCGGTTGCCATTTATTTTTTATACAGGGTTAATGAGAAAACACGATTAAATCCATTTTTTTGTCCAAAATAAGCGAAATTTGGAATATGGGTATAACTTTGAAATTAAAACAATAATTCTTTGTAAAAAAACTTTCTAAAATGAAAGATGGAGGTACTTTACTCTTAGCGGAATTTCAAATTTTTGATCCTACCTCGTATACCATAAGACTTTTACCGGATTTAATGAGTGTTATTTTGGTTTGAGAACATGCAGAACCTATCTAAAATCAAATTAATTTTCTAAACTTAAAGATAAAAAACTTTCCCATATGCTGCGCACTTTCTGCCGGTCACTGTATAATAAAGTATGATAGTAAGACCTACTGCTATTAAAAAAATAATACCTAATAATATACAATTATTTTTTTGTAAAATGTAAAAAAAGTAATTCCATTGCTCATTTTATACTAATTCAATTTTAAAAATGTAATTTAATTACCAAAATGTAATTAAATTACTCAGAGTAATTTATTTGCCAAAAAAGTGCCTATAATTTATAGATTCAGAGTAATTCAATTACTTTTAGGGTAGTTCCATTACTATAAAGTATAAAGTAATTGAATTAGTATAAAAGTAATTGAATTAAACTCAGTAATTCGAATGCGGTATTTGATCAAGGAATCAATTACTTTTAGTGGGTAATGCGTAATTGTAATTGAATTACTTTTAAAGAGTAATTGCGACAGCTCTGCGAAGAGATAGCATTTATTTTCGGTCTAGAATGATCCCCAAATTTTTTTGCTCATTATTTCCGGACACCCTGTACCTATATCCAAAAATATTTTAAATAATAAATTACCACTTAACATAATACACTCCCCGACAATAAATTCCGGAGAAGAAAAATTAAAGTCATTTTGATAGTCCTGTAACTTTTTTATTTCTTTTCCGATTTTATTGAAATTTTGAGCAAAGTGTAGCCCTATGTTTTAACAAGTTAGCCTAAATTTAAGATTTAAAAAAATACTGATGGCTTGACCAATATATAGGAAAAACAAAAGTTACTTTTTGACCTCTATTTTCTTAACGCCCTATGGAAAAATTGAGCGGTGAAATGTAGCTTTGTTACGTTTTGTTTTAAAGTGTGACCCTTTTTTGACAGAATGTTTTTTTGGTTCACCCTAATATCTGCTTTTTGAGAAAATATACAGATGTTTAAAAAAAGTGGTGCAATTTTTTAAATTTTATTTACATTTATAACGTTACTTATCTAGTCGCCTCGATTTTGGTTGCGTAGTAACGTTATAAGTATTGCCAGTAAACTGCCATTGCAGAAGACATTATTTAAAGTTTTTTGTTGTAAAAACATGAGACCAGAAGATGTGGCACGTGCTGTTGCACTGAATGATGATGGCCGCAATATACGGTATATTGCGGAATTCTTAGGCAAACCTAAAAGTACTATACAAGACGCGATTAGCCGGTTTCGCCAAACTGGTGAGTACACCCGACGTAGAGGCTCAGGGAGACCACGCACAACTAATCAACGTGATAACCAATTTCTAAACAACTTAACTGCCTTACGTGATCGTAATGTACCATCTACTGTAATTAGTCGCAGACTTCAAGACGTACGTGGTACCACAATCTCTGCAAGAACCATCCAACGCAGGTTAAAAGAAGCGGGATTGAAGTCCAGAAGACCCGTTGCCCTGTTGAATGTCCCAAATTACTTCCAACTCACCGTACACAATGGTTACATTTTGCACAAGAACATGAAAACTGGGGACTAGAAGAGTGGTCGCAGGTACTATTTACAGATAAATCGCGGTTTTGTCTGCGCTCACCTGACGGACGTGAACGGGTTTGGAGGAGACCAGGTGAACGATACGCCCAATGTTGCATAACTCCAAGAATAGGCGGTAGTGTCATGGTGTGGGCTGGGGTATCACAACATGCTCGTACAGAGCTATTGTTGGTTGAAAATGGTTCTATACCTGCTGATAGATACATCAACCAATGCTTGGCAGAACACGTGGTACCCTACGCCGAGTTCGTTGGGCCGAATTTTATATTAATGCAAGACAATGCAAGGCCCCACGTTGCACGGGTTGTAACGGAATATTTAGATCAGGTTAACATTCAACGACTTCAATGGCCCCCGCATAGCCCAGATTTAAACGCAATTGAGCATGTGTGGGATATGCTAGGTAGACGTGTTCGAAATCGAAATTTAGAAACATTACCAGATCTGCGAGCAGTTCTTCTTGAAGAATGGCAAAACATTCCTCAAAAAGTCATTCAAAACTGCGTTGCAAGCATGCCACGTCACATGAGAGAAGTTATAGCGGCACGAGGTTTGCCATGCGCTATTAAATTTTAGGATTTTCTTTAAGCTAGTATATAAGATAATGTAACGTTATAAATGTAAATAAAATTTAAAAAATTGCACCACTTTTTTTAAACATCTGTATCTTTTCTCAAAAAGCAGATATTAGGGTGAACCAAAAAACATTCTGTCAAAAAAAAACACACTTTAAAACAAAACGTAACAAAGCTACATTTCATAGCTCAATTTTTCCACAGGACGTTAAGAAAATAGAGGTAAAAAAGTAACTTTTGTTTTCCCCTATATATTGGTCGAGCCATCAGTATTTTTTTAAATCTAAAATTTAGGCTAACTTGTCAAAACATAGGGCTACACTTTGCTCAAAATTTCAATAAAATCGGAAAAGAAATAAAAAAGTTACAGGACTATCAAAATGACTTTAATTTTTCTTGTCCGGGATTTATTGTCGGGGAGTGTTTTTTTTAAAGAAACCTGACCTCACTATATTATTCCAAAAACTTATTTGAAGTTTGTGAAACTGGTAACTTTTTCACATAAGCTATTCTTCTAAAAAACCTTTAAATTGTCGCGGGGGTTAAATACTATATTATTAGATAACTACTTACGTTTACACTCATGGGCATTCTGGGCAGTAGCTCTTGCCCACGGCGCATCATTGAAGAACGGCAAGCATTCTGCGCAATCAGGACCAGCAGTATTATGTTCACATCGACAAACTCTCGTCCTAGTACCATTTGCGCTCGTGCTAATTACGCATTCGGATGCGTGACCATTACACTTGCATCGCGCACCTACAGCGACATCGGCAATAGCGTAGAAGTACGATCGTAGTACTTGTTGGTCGCCGAAAACTTCATCCCCAAAAGTGTTTATTCGGTCGAGAGTAATCATAATTTCTGTCGCAGTGACCCATTCCTGAAATACTTATTTATGTAACTAGTGTGGAAATTACCAATGCCTCTATACCGTGCGAGCAAAAATTATTTGCATCAAAGAGGGCTTGGATTGAAAAACGTAGGGCTTGGTTCAGATCACAATGATATGGGGACGATATATCTAACCAAATCTAGGTTAAAATTTTGTCAAATTCATATTATGACATGATATGCCAAACTTCTAATAAAATAAGTAGACAAATACAAATTTATTTTTGTTGTTTACAAAATTAACAAAGTAAGAATATACAGAAAGAAAAAGAAAAATAATTACATAAATTGCTGAAATTGGTCACCTCCAAGTATAAATTCACACGTCTCTTCATATTTTCGAAAGTGTTGACCAGCATCTCTGTAGAAATGTTACCACATTCTTGGATAATCCTTTCTTGTAATTGTTCTAAATTTGCAACTGGTGTTTTAAAAATAGTGTTCTTTAAATGAGGAAAAACGAAGTAATCCATAACCGTTAAACAATATGATCTAGGTGGGAATTCAATGTCTGATTGAAAACTGATCAATCTGTGGTCGAAAAATAACATAACCGGAGAGGTGGAACCAGGCTTTATCCGAAAAAAATGTCTGGTCTAATAAATCAGTTCTTTCCAATAAATTTTGGGTAAACCATTGAGGGTAATTATTTCTGCGTCTTTCAAAATCTGCGGCTTGTATTTCTTGGAATACTTGCATGCACTTTATAAGGAAATAAATTTAGCTGCTTCTTAAGAAAAGTCCTGCATGTTCCATAAGATCTTCCCACTTCTTGGGACAGGCGTCTTATACAATTTGTTGGCGTATTTTGCATTATTTCAAGAACGTTTGCAACAAGTTCTTCTGTTCTTACAGATAGTCTTCCTGCTCCTTTTTTGTGTTGTATAGAATCTGTTTCTCTAAACATCCACAGTTCTTTTCAGGCGATGATAAAATTCCACAGCAATAAAAGCAAGCTTAGGAAAATGTTCGTGAAAATGGTCCATGCACAAACCCGGATTGTATTGCCAGTCACTGTTTACTCTAACCCCGTTTCGAATAGATGCTTCAACCATGAATGTTTTGTGCTGTTCCGTAAAGCCTATTGTGTGAATTGTTCAAGAAATTGGAAAAATTAGCGATGAATCAAATTGCTTGTAACGACTGTCAAAGATGACGGAATAACTGATTGATTGTTAATTCAGGTAGTTACTGACACCCAATAGGTATTAAGCTCTATGGCTAAGCATTACGTCCTTTTAGATGCAAGGCCCTCTTTGATGCAAATAAATTTTGCTCGCACGGTATAATTTAAATACCAACTCATATTATGTGCTGGATAAATAGTAATGTGTAAGAATGCCAAAATCGTGTTTAATTTAAACAAAAAGATTTTCATTAATTATCTAGGTGATTATTTATTATCGCTATTTCCTTTGGTAGAGAAATATGACCTCTCATTAGGGAAATGGAGTTAATAATGGCGATTTCTGAAGTTAGTAGTAGAAAAATAATATTAAGGAATCGCTAATAACAAATAATTAATATGACAAATACTTATTCTAAATAATTAGATAATATTATTACTTATAAAACTGTTAACCAAAATATTCAGTTGAAAAAAACTTGGAAAAGGTACTGAGAGAATAAACCACAGGCTATTTATATTGCAACAAAATCAACGATATGAGAATGGTGAAGAAACACTAAAAAATCATACAATTGAAATTTCTCCACCATTTGGTCAAGAATGTAGTTCGATTTTTAAAATAATATGTGGATTTAAACCACCAAATTGCGTAGTTATATATTCTGTGACCAAAGGTACCTACAAAAATTATCTATACAATGTGACTTGTAACCAGTACAGTTTTTTTTAAATGATTTAAAAAAAAAATATTGATACAGTTTTACCCAAATTAGAGACAGGACGATATCGATCATCATTTTTTTTAAAGCTACTCTAGTTCTTTATTGTGTAAATGTGTCTATGTATAGGTACATAGTAAGCTATATAGATTCTGTGGTATACCTTAAAGAAAATTTATTAAAAAAATTACTTCCGAAAAAATTCAAGAGTTTTTACATACAGGCCTGCATGAAATTTGTGATGACGTGATTTTACTTTGTTAGACCCAGTTTTTATAAATATAGAAATTGGTCTCTATCATCCACAGAAATTTTTTTGCACAAAAAAAAAGAAATATAAAAACTCTTATAATAGGCGTTTTAATACATTTTAAAATGAATGTAGTAGGTACTTTAAATTCTAGGTATTAACCAAAAAATTATTTTCCGTGGTGCTACACACATTTTGACTGGAGACTTTTCATCGATTCTTTAAAAAGAAGCCCTAAAACTGATCTTTTACATAGCAATGTTTTTGCTTCTGTTCCGGTCGGCCATTCTGTTCATTTAAAGGAAAACTATGAAAATTTAGAGGAATTACTTTTAAAAACACAATATGCAAATCAGAACTGGGAAGTGTATGGAGATCTAAAAATTTTAGGCCTTCTCTTGGGTTAGCAGTCTGGATTTACTAAATTTCTATGTTTCCTGTGCGAGTGGGATAGCAGGAATCGAGAACAGCTTTGGATAAAAAGAGACTGGCCACAACATCTGAAAGCAAAAATGTAATTCGCGAAAGTCTTATTGATCCTCTAAAAGTTTTACTTCCACCACTTTACATAAAACTTGGACTTATAAAACAATTTATTCAGGCATTAAACAAAGAAGGAAATTGTTTTAAATATTTGTGTAAAACATTTCTGGCCCTGTCAGAGGCAAAATTAAAGAACGGAATCTTTGTAGGGCCAAAGATTAGAAGCTTGATGAAAGATACAGAATTTAAAAATGTAATGGAAGATAAGGAAAAACATGCATGGAATGCTTTTAAAAAGTTGAACATAAATTTCTAGGGAATTATAAAGACACAAACTATGTTGGGGTCGTTGAAAATATGCTGGAAAAATTCAGGATTCTTGGTTGCAATATGAGCATAAAAATTTATTTTTTACATTTTCATTTGGACTATTTCCCGGAAAATCTTGAGGACGTGAGTGAAGAGCAAGATGAAAGATTTCATCAAGATAATCGAGAGATGGAAAAAGATACCAGGGGCGCTGGGACACAAAAATGATTGCCGATTACTGTTGGGCATGGAGAAGAGATCTTCCTTTAGCTGAATATGACAGAAAAACAACCAAAAGAAGCTTTTCTGTTTTTTTTAAGGAGTGTAAAGAATAAATAACTATTTATAATAGTTCCTATGTTTATATTTTTTATATTTTTGTATTTTTTTCCTTAATATATTATAAAACTAGCTTATAAATAAAATATACCTATCGTGTTTTTTCTATATTTTTGGATTTTCCTTGTTTGAAAAATAGCCTTGCGTGATATAAAAAAACGAAAAGCAGATTTGAAATCAGCGCTACCCAATTACTAGAAAACAGTTAAAAATTTTAAATCAACTTTCAAAGTGTTAAAAAATGCAGGCCTGTGTTATGTACCTACCAATTTTTACAATATATCCAAAAAATAAAACTCGTGTATGAAAGCAAAATTAGAAAACATAAAATTTTAATTAGTTTTAAATATTTAACCTATTATATCACTTACAACAACTTGTTCCTGCGGGTGTTTGTTTTTTGTTTATTTGCAAGAATAATCCTTACATAGCATTTTAAAAATAATATTTAGTGGAGTCTTATCCACATATTATATGTATAAGTATCGCATATTATTAATTTGATAAAAATTGCAGTTTACTAATTTCGTTTCCGTTCATAGCATTTCAAAGATACTCACTTGCAGTTCCGGACTTGTATCAAAATTATAAGCAGATGGCCTGCCTTCCAAAGTGCCAAAAGCAACATTACCGCCACGTAGCGGCGAAATATCGGAGTACTCGGACGTACACAAAGCCCGAGTTTCTTCACCTCTTTTGGTATGAGTTGAATCCGGCAGTCCGTAGGTATCTCGACAGGTGGCACTATAAGCATCAAGTTAAAAAGTAATGTTGATAAAAAAGTTTTGGGTTGGGTTGTCACCTATTTACTAAGTTTTTTTCGAAAAATACACTTTTTGAAAAGTCAAATACTTATTAAAGATTATTTAAAAATTCTACAAAAGTGCTTTTTACAAAGTTCGATAAATTGTTCTTTTAACACTATATTACAGATTACAGGTCTTTTTTGAAAAAATAATTTTTGAAAACTACTTATGTTTGTCGGGTTATAAAAAATAGGTAGTAGGTCTGTGTGATTTATGTGCTACAATTTGGCAGGTACATACGAGTAAGATACATAGGTCATTGTATTTTAGCCCAGCTTTTTTATACTTAACTGGGATTTGAATTTCAAATAGGAGACATGCTTTTTCAATTTGAAAAACTTCTTTCAGTCTGCACTTCGATAAACATTTTTTAATTATAAATGTTATATTAAATAGTAAAATCACTACCTGTAATACTGATAAGGGATCCAGGGTCCACCCTCGTAGAATTTCTTGGATAGGCAGAAAGACTCGGGTCTTGGAGACATAAACCATAAGCGTACATAGGTAATATCAAATGCTTTTCCTAAAAAGAAGAAAATATTTTTTTATATGTCAAGAATGTATCGCTACTCCAAAACAATATCTTTATCAATATCAATATTTTTGATGTATTGGTATTTCCAAATTATTTTCATTTCTAATGTCCATGTTGTTGGTAAAATTGATACAACATTACATTTTTTGTTCTTTTATTGTTAATAATCAAACCGAAATACCTTCAGGCGCTTCCCTAATTCTTAATAGCGCACTGATTTAGGACTAAATATGTATCTGTACCTTTAAAAGTTAGGAAAACCCACAGTTGACCATTCAATCTTCCAATTTTAATTTTATGACATGTTTCTAATTACCATAGTATGATATAAATACCTTTGTAATATCACGTAGAATTTAGTGTCTTCTTGTACTACTTTGACAATGGCCCGCAAGAGCCGAAACACGTATCAGGAAACTGATTAAAATTGTTAAACATAACAAGTAGTTATTATTTTTTCTTCCTGTGCAATGGAACAACAGTTTCACCAAGCATGTAGCCCAACACAAATTAATTATATAAAAATGTATGTTTGTATTAAGATAATATTATAACAAAAGTTACAACGTCCGGAATTTTTAATAAAATAATGTTTTTATATTTGACCCTTAATTTCTGCCACCTTAACTGTATAATTTTTTTTTGTTTTGTTAAAAGTATGTTGAAGTAAATGATATTTCGGTATTTTTATTTTTATATACGTACACAGGATGGTAGTAAAACACTATACCTTACATATGCCACAAATTGCGAAATTGTGGTTTTTATTCTCTGTAAAAGGAAGCTGTAGAAAGACCAAGCCATATTAGTAGTGTACATAAAGGATTAAAAGAATGAACGCAAAAAGATAGGGTATTGTTGGTTTTATATGGCTATATGAATTAAGTATCCGCCGTTTATGTTTGGTTTTATTTTCTTGTTGTTCTCACGAACAAAACACGTACACGAAAGAAGAAGAAAGGAAATAAATAAACTTTGATATACAATTTATTGTGAATTTTAATGCGTTTATAAGTTTTTAAATTTCAACAGCAATAGGTACTAGATTATTTATTTATTTATTATTTATTTGCAGGTTTTTTTAAATAATATTAAAAATCAATAACATTGTTTTTTTTTAATAAATATATATCCAATGAAAGCATCATTACAAAACTATAGATTAACAAATCTGTCCGATCTTATAATGAAAAAATATACACCCATTTAGATTATTAATTTTAATCACATCATAAATATATTTAAAAAGATAAGTAAGTATTTATAATTCAAAAATATTTCACCCAAAAAAAAAAGGAAAAATTATAAATAAGAGAGAAATTATAATAGGAAAATTGTAATATTTAGTATTATTATTACCTATATATATATATATATACAGGGTGTTTTTTTAAAGTCGACGAGCGGCCATATCTCGGAAACTACTGGGCATAGAAACTCAGGAAAAGAAAAATGATAATTAAAGTGGCCATGAGAAAATTCTGGAAATAATTTTTAAGTTCCGCATTTTGACGCAAGAGGGCGTAATTGAAAAGTAAATTTTAAAATTTTAGATAACTCCGAAAATTCCACATTATGTTTGTTAACACCATTTTAAAGCTTGGACAATTATGCATCATTTTGGTCTTATGCTCATTGGCGTACCGACTTTAATAAGAGTGGGGGAAGCTGTTGAAAGTGTAATCATTTAAATCGCTGTAACTTATAAACGACTTAACCGATTTTACTAAATTTAAGCTTATTTGGAAGAGAAAGGTAAGTACCTTCAATTGTCGTATTCAATGGTACAAGATAGTTTCTAATAAAATTGCTAGAGGGCGCAAGTTGTTTTAAAAATTATTGTATTGGCGATAACCCTAAAACGAACAGAGTTATCGAGCTGCGGTTTTAATATTTTTTCTAGCAAATTTTATCTACTTTTCGATTATGGTATCATAATTATACCGTATGATTTATTTCTTCGGACTAAAATCAAAAAATTTATTGTTATTGCAAATTGCGCCCTCTAGCATTTTTTTTGAGAACTATTATGGACAACTAAATACGATTGGTGAAAGTGCATACATTTCTCTTCCAAACAGTCTTCAGTTTGCTAAAATCGGATAAGTCGTTTATAAGTTACAGCGATTTAAATTATTACACTTTGAACAGCTTCCCCCACTCTTATTAAAGTCGGTACGCCAATGAGCATAAGACCAAAATGATGCATAATTGTCCATGCTTTAAAATGGTGTTATCAAACATATACCTTAATGTGGAATTTTCGGAGTTATGTAAAATTTTAAAATTTACTTTTCAATTACGCCCTCTTGCGGCAAAATGCGGAACTTAAAAATTATTTCCAGAATTTTCTCATGGCCACTTTAATTATCATTTTTCTTTTCCTGATATTCCATGCCCAGTAGTTTCCGAGATATGGCCGCTCGTCGACCTTAAAAAAACTCCCTGTATAAGTTGGCTTACCTTTATATAATTTTGCATAATCCATGATTTTAATTTTCTTTTAAATTTTGAAGAAGTAGTCCATACTCAAAGCAGTAAAGTTAAATGTATAGAAAAAAGAAAAGCACAAAGTCTTTCTCCACAATTTTTTATTAGAATAGCTAGGCGAACCTAGAATAATTCATGTCGATTTGAACTATTATGAATTATCCTAGGTTCGCCTAGCTATTCTAATAAAAATTGTGGAGAAAGACTTTGTGCTTTTCTTTTTTCTTTTCTTTTAAATGCCAAAAAACTCATAGTTTTCAAATTAGTAGGCGATATATTATATTAAGAATTTTGATGCCAAGAAACAATTATTTTTTTGCTACCAGTGAGTGTTACTACACTGAGGAAAATGATCTAATTCAACAGGTTTGCTAAGACAAAGTTTGTATTGATAGCTTATTTTTTTTAACCCATATAAAATAAATTGCTAGTAGTATATCCAACCCTCTTTAGTGTTATATCAATTCCAGATTTGCTAGAACAGTGTCTTTATTGGTAGTAATTAGTTCCATTACCAGCACAGTCTTGTCGAATAATGAACTACTTTTAATACAGCAATTTTGTTAAGAAATAAATTGTATCTTCTCAACGTGATGCATTTTGTTCCCAGTTAAGCGCTTTCTCTACATTTAACAAAGCAAAACAGTGTCCCCAAAAACGATATATATCTGTTGGAACCTATAATCCACAAGACGTTGATGGTGGCTTGTAACGATCGGCAATCGCCGCGCGGCCTATTATTTGTTTTAACGTATTTGTTGCGCAGGTCACATCGTTGTTCGGAATCTTCTAGCTCTCCTGTCAGAATATGAATTTTATTGAGCGTACCAATACCTGTTACAATTAATTTATTTTTACTTTGTATTTAAGTTTTTTTAAACTTTGCATGTCAGGTAAAACAATAGAATATTTTTGTTTCGCACAACCCATCATTAGTATTGGACTTTATAATCTATGGACGAATTTCACCATCTCGGTAAACCATGTTGCATAATAGACAATCATATGCAATGTTCAACTACAAGAACAATATCACACTAGAAGTTATTTAAATATTTGAGGATTACAGTAGGTACTGATTTTTATTGGTACTTAAGTATATTATGCTTTATTAACCGTAGCAAGCAAATATTATTATGATTAATCTTTAGTTTCAATACAACTACCAATCGGAAGTAATACAGTATATGAAACCAGATTACACCTCCCAATAGAACTTGATAATTTCTCTGAGTATTTAAAGCGATAATGGCTATAAACAATTCTATGGTAGCATTAACTCCTATTTTCTATTGGCTAAATTACCGTAATATTATCACTACACAACGGTCTAGCAATGTTCGGTGTGTTATAGTAGGAATGCGCGCTGCTGTCACGTATTATAGTACTAAACAGTTGTATAAATAGTAGGTATGGTGAATTCTTATCACTACATAGTATAAAACAAAGTCGCTGTCGCTGTCGCTGTCTGTCCGCCCCTCTGTATGCTTAAATCTTTAAAACTACGCAACGGATTTTGAAGCGTTTTTTTTAATAGATGGAGTGATTTAAGAGAAAGGTTTATATGTATAATACATGCATAATATTGTAGAGAAACACTGATAAATTTAGAGGTTTCTAATGTGATGTCGTAAATAAACACATTTTAGACCCGAAGCCGGGGCGGGTCGCTAGTAAGGAATAAAAGGCATTTTTATCAGTGTAGCAGACGCAAATCTAAGGGGATAGTGAATTGATAATATTCTGCATTGGATTTAATTGATAAATGAGGATTTTTCTAGTTTCCAAAGTAATAAAGGATATAGGGGAGAGCAAGGCATAATGACATAGCAGGCAAAATGACATATTACCTGTTTTCGGCCCAGTTCGATTACATTCGTGTTGAGTTCTCTACTACAAACACATCTTAATACCGCTAAGATCGTCAGCCGTAATAAAATAGCATAGTCGATCGTTTGTTGTTTTCTAGAGAGTTTGTGTATTTTCCTATGTAAAATATCAAGGTAAGTGATTGTTGAAATATTTTTGGGTAAAATATATAAGGTCGCTGCCAATGTTTTAGTATTAACCCACAACTATTAGCCCTCTAGTTTTAACATTACACTAACATTTAAATGATTGAATAAAATTATAACCTAGAAAATATATGTATTCTTTATATTGCACATTGGGCAAATGACATAGCAGTGTGTCGTTTTGCCTGTATAGCACTATGTCGTTCTTAATTTATTCATATTTTGTTTCAATATTTTTTTTAAATTTCGTTACTGTACAACAAACTTAAAATATAAGTAGAAACTACATTTTACACTTACATTGTTATTTTTTTGTTTTACTCACTGGACAGTTAATTTCATACAACCATGTCATTATGCCTTTAAGGAAAAAATTTGGTATGTCAATTTGCCTTACCCTATAAGGTTAAATGGTTTTTGTAATGCTTGTTATTTTTTAAAATTCTTCTTAAATGTTGCAATTCTTACAAGTAAAATATTTTAATTCACTTAATACGTTAAGAGGCCATATGAAAAGAAAATAATAAAACCTAATATACCTTTTGGTTTAGTAAAAATTGATTTTCAAAAGATAGTATGTCATATTGCCTTGCTCTCCCCTAATGGCTTGAAACTTAATGAAAAAATCAAAACAAGTTTATTTTTAATCCGTCCAAAATCTATTTATTCAAAAATAATAATCAACACTAATTTTAAAATTATTATTAATAATTATGCGAGACCATTGGTAACATCCGCTAGAATTCTTGGTATCATTTTTGATCAATATTTGACCTTTGAAGTTCATGTAAAAAACAATGAAAAATTCTTATGATAAACCTAAAACTTTATATAATTTTAGCAAAATCAGTGTAATTTTTTAACTGGGTAATCAGGCGCTTTGATTGTGAGTAAATAAATGCCTGCCAATGTCACTTATATCACCGTCAAAGTTGCTGGTTAGTTAATTATTATGAAAAATCTTTGGCAACCCCAACATTAGTGGTTTAGATTATGGTGATGTTATACAGGGTCCTGCACCTCACCTCCCGTCATAGCTCACTTAGTAATTAGGTTAGAATTTTCATATTTTGCAGACCTTATCTGTATCTTGGGGCACATTTTAGGAAAATATTTTTTTCCATACAGGGTGTTCCAAAAAAGTGTGAAGTCAAGGATGTATTTTTTTAGATTACATGCCGTATATTTTCTTACTTATTTGGGTGCCTCCTATAGCTAGCTACATATTCCTAAAATTTTATTGAAATCGATTCAGTATAGACGAAACAAAATAAAAACTAAAAAATATCAGTTTTGCACCACTGGTTTTAAAAATAAATAAAAAATAAAAATAATGCCTCGTTAATAAAAATATACAAATGTACTTATTAAACAATATATAATAGTCTCGTTAACCAAGTTTGATTAATGCGAATTGTACAGGGTGTCCAAAGTTTAGTGTCAAACTTTAAAGCAATTTATTTTTCTTATTTCAAATAGGAACCCGTATATCTTTTTACGTCATTCGATGCAGAATTAAAAATCAAATAAGTGTCCTAGTTACAACCCTATCGCAATTTCTAACGCATCAAGACTTATTTGCAGAAATCTCATTTTATCAACTATTCCAACAGTCATTATTATGAATAAATATCGAAGGTGGCTTTGAAAAACAATTTATAGGTACCTATTAAAGTTTATTAAAGTGACCAGAGACCATTTTGACTTTAGTAATCTAAAAGTTTCAAATATTGTTAAATTGTTAGTAATTATTTAAGCTGTTATAATTCCTTTATATGGTTTTTTTGTGATGGACTACAACCAAGAAGAGCTCGTAGATATGATTTTTATATTAGGAGCATGCGAAAAGAACTCTTTTTTGGCAAGCCGAGTTTACGCACAGCGTTATCCGGAATGACGACATCCAGACAAAAGGAGCCTGCAAAACATATTAGAGAGGTTTGTACAAACGGGAAATGTAAACTACCTAAAACCAGTGAGAAATAAACCGGTCCGAACTGAAAAAAATCAATTGGCTGTGCTATTATCTGTTATAGAAAATCCTTCAGTTATGTCAAAAGAACAAACAGTCGCTGATGTCCTAGATGTAAGCGAAAGAACAGTTAAACAAATTTTAAAGGATAACCATATCCACGATTCTCATTCCCAGTTTCACCAGGAACTCTTTGAACAGGATTTTAAACAACGTGTCGAATTTTGCAACTGGTCGCAAGTTAAAATTAGTTACTAAAGTCAAAATGGTCTGATGTCACTTTAATAAACTTTAATACCAATATTTTTTTTTTTCAAAGCCACCTTCGATATTTATTCATAATAATGACTGTTAGTTATAATAGTTGATAAAATGAGTTTCCGGAAAAAAGTCTTGATGCGTTAGAAATTGCGATAGGGTTGGAATTAGGACAAATATTTGATTTTTAACTCTGTATCGAATGACATAAAAAGATACAGGGGTTTCTATTTGAAATAAGAAAAATATATTGCTTTAAAGTTTGCAAAGTTTGACACTAAACTTTGGACACCCTGTACAATTTGTATTAATCAAACTTGGTTAACGAGACTGTTATACCTTGTTTAATAAGTACCTTTTTATAATTTAATTAACGAGGCATTATTTTTATTTTTAATTAATTTGTAAGGGGGGAATGTAGGTAATTATAGGAGGCACCCAAATAAGTAAGAAAATATATGGCATGTAATCTAAAAAAATACATCCTTATGACGTCACACTGTTTTGGAACACCCTGTATGAAAAAAAATATTTTCCTGAAATGCGCCTGAAGATATAGGTAAGGTCTGCAAAATATCAAAATCCTAACTTAATTAATAAGTGATAAAAGACAGGAGGTGAGGTGCAGGACCCTGTATTTATAACCGTAAATTAAAATTTACAAACTAGCACAAAAAAGTTATGGCAATATGTCCAATGAACGCATTGATGCCGTCATTTTTCTCTTTATGGTATGTTTTAGAAATGAAGATTCCTGATTAAAAACAGCAATACAACTTCTGAAAGCGGCAGAACAAAACCGCAAAAATAAAACAAAACGAAATTACGGACTGGATCCGCCGCGTGTCTTTAAGATTAATCCTCGAGATACAAAAAAGGGACAAATTATCTTGAGTATCTTAAATGGTTTTGCCGGTGGGAATTTTGACTTGATTCTTATTGCCAAGGCTATATCTGCAGATTAGACAATAATGCTTTTTGGTGACCAACTTTATTATAGAACTTTTGGGGTACAATATAAGACATAACCTACTTTCCAAAATTCCTAAAATTTATATGGACACAGATAATATCAAGAATTATTAAAAGACGAACTACTGTAGCATCCTAATTCAATTATAGCAGATAAAAAATGATTTTATATTCCAACCTAAAAACTGCTATACAGGGTGTGTCAACAAGGTGTTCACCATGTATTAAAAAAAATTATTGTTTTACATAAGTAGATAATGGTATATGACATCTGGCCTGGATCGTGTCCCCTCTTTTATATTGAGCTTTATTGTGAGCTTATTGTTCAATATCAATGAAATATGTTTATAATTTAAGTATTGTAACGTGGACTGTTTCCATATACAATTATGGAAATGGGAAAAATTATATCCCATTTTTAAGAGTAGTAATTTGCGTCTCTAGTTCTTGATAATTGAGGCCAGCTGCATGTGTCCTATATTTGGACATTTCCAAGGCCTGTGATAGGATTTCATGCAGTGTTATTGAGAAAGCTTTGGGGATTAAGTTTTGAAACATCATCCTTAGCTTTTTAAGATTGAAAGCAGTTTGTATTTTGTAATGGATTTAAGTCAAATGAATATATTGCAACATCCGGCGTACCATAAGGTTTCCATTTACGACCTCTCTTGTTTTCATTTTTTATGAGTTGTTTGAGTTAAATTATAATTTGTGGAAAGTTATTTTGTCTGTGATTTAAAAATATTTCTATCTATTGTTTTTGTAAATGATAGCAGATTGCTACAAAAACAGCCAGAAGAGATTCAAGGATGGTATGAAAGTAACAAACTCCACCAAAATGCAACCATATGTAAAATAATAACCGATACTAGTTGTAAACAACAACCATTGCTATATTCCTACTCAATACTTAAATAGGTTAAGTTAAGATTAATTAATTAATAGTATATTAATAAAATGATTTTAAATGCAGGACGGACTTTTGGCTTCATCGAGAGCAACTTGAAGACTTTTAATAACTCTAAAGTTTTCAACACTTGATTATTTTCATTTGTGCGAGCAAGGTTGGAGCATGCTTCAAAATTATGGAATTAATATTTTTGTCATGTACGGTTAGCGTTTGGAAGAGGAAAAACTTTTTTATTAGTAGGTATAGAAGAAAAAGTCATTCTTTATAAAAACGTCTGCTTATGCTGAAACTACAATTTCGAATATCATATTTGCGATTATTATACAGGGTTCGTTAGAAACAACATTTTTAGTTTTTTAGATTTCGTTTAAAATAAATTTACGTAGAAACTATTGTTGCTTTCTTACTTCGAATATGATTTTATATCTGGCTGAGTAACATATCCTGTTGCAGAACCGGCATGCAAAATAATAAAACGCTTTTCCGTACCGCACCCCTTTTTCCTTTTAACACTTTTTACAGACTCATCTTGCCAAGATTTTGAACCACTTCCATTCGAAAATATCCACGTTTCGTCTAAAAATACCACTTTTCTAAATTTCGATTTGTAATTGTCCGTATATGTTTTTAAAAACTGAACACGCTGACTCACTATCTGTGGCTGCTTACATAAAAATCTTCGGTTACAGTCTTTTTTATAGCGAAAACCCAATTTTTTTATTAATTTTGATAACGCTTCAAGTCCAATTTCCAAAACACCCCGAATTTAATTAATGTTTTTTGTAAAACTGGAAGAATTACATTGGTTTTTGATTTGTATAAATCGTAAATCACATTTCGAACTCCCATTTTAATATTTTCGCTTAAATCCTCAGTCTTTGGCTTTCTTCGTTTACACTTTTTAGTATTCTTTGGGTATTATGTTATGTTTTGTTTCATGCACAATTTTCTTCACAGTCCTTAAAGTAATTCCCAGTGCTTTGGCTACTTTTTTCTGAATATTGGTTGGCGAATTTCCACTTTTTCTTTCATTTTCGAAATAGTTTATCACATTAAGTACCATTTTTTTTTATTGGGGATGCAAAAACCCAGAAAATTGTTTCATTTTGTCACAAACTGTCAAAGTAACAAAACTGGCATATTTAAAATAAAACGTAGCTGGTGCTATTATAAGCTTTTTAGAATCGCTGGAAAGTAAATACATATCCTTTTTTTTCATGTCAAAATGGAATAAGTCTGTCTCGTTTATCTTACGTATTTTATTTAGAGGGTAAAATTAAACGCAAGTAAAGAAAACAAAAACTGAGAGTATGTCTTTCTTGAATCGTATGACCCGCACGATAAGACCAGATCCGACTATATCTGTATGTTACTCTGTGAATGGATACTTTTTGGGCAATAAAGCTGTTTTTTATAAATTGTAAGAACTGTTTAAAATAGGTACTTACCAAACTTTAACGTTAAATTGACTTGATTGGGCCACTGAATTCCTTCTAACATAGTCTCAGACTGCCACCAGGTAGGGTTGTCCACATTATGAATGTCAGTTAGATATCTGGCGTGGTGTTGACCTGGTAGGCAGACCTCACATGATTTTCGGATGCCTGTGACACCTGTTTGTACACAGTATTCTTGTTCCTCGCCTTCTCCACATGTATTGGTCGCTTGCATTTCCACATTGAAAGCGGCGTTTTCGAATTCGGGTATGCATCTCTGTAAGATTAAATAAAATATGTTAGACATCAGTTTTGGGGTTTTGGGTTAAAGAAATACATCCATGATTGAGTGGACTTGACATTGGCGCTTTTAAAAGAATACACTGGTAACAATAAGGTACCCAGTAAGGAAAATGTATAAACAATTAAAATATTCACTGAGGAAAATGATCTAATACAACAGGTTTGCTAAGATATAGTTTGTATTAATAATATTTTGTATTAACCCATTTTAAATAAATTGCTAGTGTATTAAAACCGCTTTAGTGTTATATCAATTCCAGATTTGCTAAAACAATATTTTTATTGGTAGTAATGAGTTCCATTAGCAGTACAGTCTTGTTAAATAATGAACTACTTTTAATACAGCAATTTTGTTAAGAAATAATTTGTATCTTCTCAATGCGACGCATATTGTTCCCAGTCAAGCGCTTTCTCTACAATTAAGAAAGCGGGACAGCATCATCACAAACGAAATGTATCCGTTAAAACCTATAATCCACAAGACGTTGGTGGGGGTTCGTAGGGATCGGCATGCCTATTAAGTGAAGGTGGTCATTTCCAACAATTACACTGGCCGACAAAAAATTTTTTTTTTGTTATAACACAAAGCTAAATAACATCTTGTGGTAGAATGGACCTATCCAAATACGAAAATGAGAAAAAAAAAGTTGTAACACGTAACGTTTTCTTGTTACAATTATAGTACCACATTTAATGTTACAATATTTAATATCTATTGAAAAAATAATTTAAGAATTTTCTAACTGTGTATATCGACTATATTTAAATTTTTACACCTACTAGACATACCTTACATCTAAAAAAACACAATCATTACAAATGTTAACGGAACACACTAATTAAATTTTATTTTTTTCTTTTATGAGGGGTCATATCTACTCTTTTCAAAAACCAACAGTAATCACCCATCATGGCTGGATCCCATCGTTCTTGATAGCGAATTTCCATTGTCCTGATATCCTGGTGGAATCTTTCACCCTGCTCGTCACTAACAGCTCCCAAATTTTCAGGAAAAAATGACAGATGTGAATGGAGGAAGTGAATTTTTAATGACATTCGGGCACCAAGCGATTTGTAGGAATCTAAAAGTTCATCAACTAACTGTTGATAGTTTGCATCCATATTGTTGCCCAGAAATCCCCTTACTATACTAACAAATAAGTTCCATGCTCTGAGTTCCTGCCTGGTAAGCTTCTCTGTAAAGTTGAAATCGTTCAGCAATTTTCTGATTTGTGGCCCAACAAAAATGCCTTCCTTTAATT
The DNA here is from genome assembly GCA_963969555.1 of Polydrusus pterygomalis. Taxonomy (NCBI): domain Eukaryota; kingdom Metazoa; phylum Arthropoda; class Insecta; order Coleoptera; family Curculionidae; genus Polydrusus; species Polydrusus pterygomalis. The sequence goes on from OZ018380.1 coordinate 31,226,845, forward strand.
TAGCATCACTTAACTGGGGAAAGACTTGTCTTAGGTATTTGAATCCATCACCGTCTTTATTCATAACTTTCACAAAGTTTTTCATCAGCCCAAGTTTAATGTGAAGAGGAGGCAGAAGGACTTTTTTGGGGTCTACAAGAGGTGCAAACTTAACATTTTGAGATCCCGGCTGAAATTCACTTCTTTGTGGCCAATCTTTTATTACATAATGCTGATCTACTGCACGACTGTCCCACAAACAAAGAAAACAGCAATATTTTGTAAATCTTCCCTGAAGTCCTACTAAAATTCCTACAGTTCAGGTAATTTTTCTGTTATAAAATGCATCCATTTTAACCGTCCCCTAATTAAATTGACTACCTGTTAATGTAAAACGGTCTTATTAAGCTATTGAAAAATGGTATGTATTGGGGCTTTCCCAATATTTTTTCTATTATTAGAAGGATATTTCCATTTCAAAAATAAAGAGCTGACTTGTGTTAGAAAAATCTTGTCGGCCAGTGTTATTATAAAAGACAATTTTTCATTATCAATGTTAATAAGAATAAATAGTAGAGCTAATTTAATTTAATTATTTTAATTAAGAACAGTGTGCCTGAGGAGAAAAACGCAAGAGACCATTTTTATGTAGAATTGATCAGGCTAATTAGAAATAATATCCGCATGGAAAAATATCAGTGGCGTAACACTTTTTTCTAAAAAATATCGGAGGACATGTTTGCAGGGACGCCACTGGTAGGACAAAAAATAACTTTATAATTAAAATATGTAGTTTTATGTCCTAATAGCACATGCCAAAATTGAAAATATTATTTAAAGAACTTTCGGAGATATTACAAAAAACTCATTAAAAAAGAAAAAATTCAACACCCTGTAAAAAAAAATTTAAGCCATTTACGACATAATATGTTTATATAACTTTCCTTTATAAAATGACTTGAGGAATCACACGCTAAAGTATTAGCACGTCATTAAGGAACTCGAGGAATCGATAGCTGCTTACTATGTCAAGAAACTTAATATAAGATTAATAAATAAACTCTTATATTTTGATTTTAAATGATCACATCGTCGTTGCCAAAAGGCAATATTTGTCCTTTCCTTGAAATGCATGAAGTTCATTCATAAAAGCTTATATTTTTATCGTAACCGGTGCATACGTGACTATCAACTTTGTTATCTCCACATCATCAAAGAGAGCTAATTATTACGCCTTCCTTTAAATAGTGATTTAAATGCAATATGTATATAAATTTCCTCCTGAACAGCACCAACCATCAACCTGAACAACATCAATTACCATTCCTGCAAATAAAAGCAGAAATCGCTAACAGAAATTGTATGTAAACGTCTAAATCACGAAGTGCATGAAAGCACTTTCAAACCAAGATACACGACCAATTGAAGTGATATATATGAGAATGCAGCTTGGTTTTTCAGTGCCTTGCATAATTTAGTAGCTTTGGTTATATAGGATCATAACTGTTATATAGGGTGTCACAAATTCGATGGTTCATTGATTTCTCTACTGTTTTAGATTAGTGTTAGACGGGTGGCAAATTGGAAAAGTTTTGCTTCATTTGTTGTTCTGAGATTTTCGATGAGCTTCAGATGATGACTAGGATCTAGCTGCAGATATGGTTTCAGGGAATTTGCATTTGAGTGACCTGGTAACTTCATCAACTTTTGTTCCCGAACACCTTCTTTAAATAGGGCAGACACTGAGACACAGCGGAAGATCGATGACAATGATTTGTTATTTTATGCGTATCTATTCCAATTCTTTCCGCTGAAGTTTTGGTCCACTTAGATACTGTATTTATTCCTAGTCCTAGTGGAGTATTTAAAACCAACATCCCTTCTGCCAGTTTGGATGAAGGGAGAGAAATAGTCTGTCTGTGGAAATATTTGGTCCTCTTTTTTCCAATAATTTTAAAAATAATCTTACAGGGCATGAGTCTTTTTGATGAATTTCTTACCAACCATTTGCTGTTTGTCAATCCTTTTGACCCACCTTAAGCTGTCTTGAAAAATATGCTGTTATATTCAATTCGTCCGGTAAATTCTCCCATGGTATCAAACCCTTTTTGAAAATATTGAATTTTGCAATTTACGGCCTCATTGTCTCTCCAAGCTAGTTTAAATGAGCAGAGATGGAAAAACTTTTTTTGTGCTTCATCAGGGTTTTCTTCATTATAGCTTTGTATTATTGTTAGTAAATCTTTGGTAGAGATTGCTGTTGAATACTTCCTTCTTTTCCTGACAACTTTGGAGCTGCTTTCTCTTTGCGTCTCTTTCCATTTTTAAAGGAAAATCCGTAAACGGGTCAATCTTTATTTGGTATTGGGTAAAAAACATTTCTTGAATCATTTTTGCTGTAGTGTTCCATATAGCCTTTATAGAAGATTCTTTATAGTCTTCGCCATTACCCTTCTTCATATTAAAGGTGTAATCTTCGAGGATTTTCGCCAGTTCCATCACAGTAGTACATTTTTCCAGTTTATATTTTCTTACCATTAGAAACTCTGAGAACTGTGCCCAAATTGAGTTCTTGTATTTCTGTGTGTTAGGTGAAATATTTTCAGCTATCGATTCTTTTATTTCTTGAATAAATTGGCAACCAAATCGTGCATTTTCGTTTCAATTGCTCATTTTGTCTTTTTTAAACCAGGATGACCTTTGTCAGACTAACAATAGTTTTTACCTGACATCTATCAAAATTATGCCGCTGAAAAATCATCTCGTTGATTTTGTCCAGGTGTATATAATTAAGAGTTTTTCCACTAGAAAACAGACCGTTGCTATGATATTTTGCCCCTATAAAACACTCTCGTGAAATAGTCACTTTAATTTAATTTCTGATATTTTTGATATTTATACAAATGATATATAATATACCGGGTGTTTCAGGAGGTACGCTCGCCCCTATAACTTGTTTGTTGTTTAAATTACAGATTTAAAATGTTGTGTGTTTATATGTGATATTGTTTTGCTTTTGATGACATAGCGGATGCCATTTTATCACTTCCGGTTTAACCGGATATGATCTCAACCTTAGATTTTTAAATGGAACACCCTGTATATTTTTGGCTATATCGATTCAGAACACCATTCCAAATTCAACGACACTCCATACGTCACTTTTTGATGCTTTAAATTATTTTTAATTTTATTTTAATTTTTTCGTCTAGATTGCTATGAACTCTCTAAAATTGTTTACTTCTAAAGGCCTTTTTACAGTCGGCAATACTATTTGCAAGTTGCAATTGTCTTGCTTATAAGCATGCGCAGTAGAGAACCAGCTGATCGGATTTGGCAATTTTCTTGCTATTGCGAAAAATCGGTCCTGCTCGATTTTTGTTGCAAGTGCGTTTGCAATTCTGGTGGATTTATAGTAATTTTCATTGTGACCAACAAAAACGAAAGTTTCTAGAGAGGACGCGCTCAAGCTGAGTTTGACTTTTGTCAGAGTTTGGGTTGTTTCTCTTTTGTTGTGAGTTCACTGTTTCTTTGCGCTTATCCGGTTTGTTTTGTGTTATTGTTATTCGGTTGTTTTCGCATTGACAGATTAACAACAGAGGCATTTATTTTTGTAATGTTGGCGATCCTTTTCAATGAAAATAGAATTGCCAGCTGTAAAACATCCTGCAAGACAAATTTCAAGCAATGTCTTGCGCCTGCAATGCATTGCAGCAATTGAGTTGCAAATAGTATTGCCGACTGTAAAAAGGCCTTAAACCAAAATCTTGATAAAAATGCAATTTTCAAGTTTTATTGTGTTTTAAATTTTTTACATACTTTTTAACTTTTTAAAAAGGATTTTTCCAAGAGAACTCAATTTTTCCAAATGGAAACATATTGGCTCACTCGGGCAAAAAGATAGAGCACTTTTTTTCCAACAATTTTATATCACACATCCTAATGTCAAGTTATAAGAGCAGCGATAATTTATAAAAAATAACATTTTATGAGAAAAATACAACACGAAGCGCAAACGGCTTTGCATTTATCTAGGTACCCATGACGCCATAATGCTCATAAACACATGAACATAATTACAAATTAAATATATGGAGTGCTGCTATACCATTTAGCCAAGAATCCTGGTGCTAATTTTATTATTTTCTTCATCAGGAAGTAAAAGTTCCAAACCTGCATTATTTTCTTGTGCTCTACCATCGAATACATCATTATTTTGCTCCAATCAATTGCATTTATTAGTTACAATACATTTACTCTCAAATTTACGACCAATATTTAGGACTTTCGTATTGCTTGGAATGTGTCTGTCAGCAAACATCGCAAAGCACATTTCAGGTACTCTATTTTTCATGTGGTACCACTTAATATTTGTTATATTTTTCTTAAATACTATAAGAAAATAAAATGTTGAAACTAATCTCATACCCCTGGAAATAAGAAATATCACTAAAATTCATATTTTCAAAAAAAAATGTAGATCTTACATATTTGAAAGGAAATTTCGGTTATGTAGGTCACTTCTGTAGTCTGGTAGGTATCTACTCATTTATGTCTATTTATTTATTTATTTGAAAACTGTTCAATTATTTGAAATTTAAACTTATAGGAAAATTGCGGCTATTACACATACAGGTGTTTAGTCATCTAGGTGATAGGTAGTTGCATTTTTTTTTGTGTAAAAAATGTATATTAGTATTTATTACTTAACAAAAACATTGCAGAAGAGATAACTTTTAGCTATTAATACAACTACATCTAAATGTAACGATTGAAATGTAATATATCCTAAGATAATAAATGTGGTGGGGTTAGAGGGGTACTGTTCCCACCGAAATAATAATAATAAACACTAAAACATCTAGACATTATATTAATTACTGGTGGTGTCATTGAGATATGTATCAGAGCTATATTTAATGTTTTTAAATTTGACGAACATATTTTTAAAAGATTAGAAAATAATAAAATTTGGTGTGCATCATGCAAGGACCTTCAAAAAAGTTAAGTACAATTTTGATGGAAAATTAATATAGCCAATATTTGAGGTTAGCAAAATTAACATGGGATTTTCCATGGCTGTGTACCAGGTTCTTTTTATTTACCCATACAAAAGGGCTTTATATTGTATTTTCATTAGAAATTTTGTACAATACAACTAAAGGCTTTTTTGCAAATGTGCATTTATCAGAGAATCGATATCAGCTATATACTTTTTACCAATACCAAAATAAATAAAGGTTAAAATGATTATGTTTACATTTTAAATCAATTTGCAAAAATATGGAGCTTGAAACTCGTGAGTACTGCAATAATTACCGTGCGAGCAAAAATTATTTGCATCAAAGAGGGCTTGGCTAAAAAAACGTAGGGCTTGGTTTAGATCACAATGATATGGGGACGATATTCTAACCAAATCTAGGTTAAAATTTTGTCAAATTCATATTGTGACATGATATGCCAAACTAATGAGTAATAAAATAAGTAGACAAATACAAATTTATTTTTGGAATTCTTGCATTTTATAAGAGAATAAATTTAGCTGCTTCTTAAGAATAGTCCTGCATGTTCCATAAGATCTTCCCACTTCTTAGGACAGGCGTCTTAGAGAATTTGTTGGCGTATTTTGCATTATTTCACGAACGTATGCAACAAGTTCTTCTGTTCTTACAGATGGTATTCCTGCTTCTTTTTTGTGTTGTATAGAACCTGTTTCCCTAAACACAGCCACGCTTCTTTTCAGGCAATGATAAAAATCCCCAGCAATAAAAGCAACGTTAGGAAAATGTTCGAGAAAATCGTCCATGCATAAACCCGGATTGTATTGCCACTCACCATTTACTCTAACCCCGTTTCGAAAATACGCTTCAACCATGAATGTTTTGTGCTGTTCCGTAAAGCCCATTGTGTGAATTGTTGAAGAAATTGCAAAAATTAGCGATTAATCAAATTACTTGTAAGGACTGTCAAAGATGACGGAATAACTGATTGATTGTTAATTCAGGTAGTTACTGACACCCAACAGGTATTAACCTCTACGGCTAAGCATTACGTCGTTAGATGCAAGGTCCTCTTTGATGCAAATATTTTTTGCTCGCACGGTATATTCATGATTATTCTGCAGATTTTAAATTCGCACACGCCAATGTAAGTTGGATCAAGAGTGCATTTATCAATTAAATATTACAGTGCGGTTCGACGTCTATATATTACACTGGCAGTTCAACATTCTTGAGAGCGCGCCATGCGGTCTCCTTTTGCAAATTTAAACCGCACCACGTTGCACTTGCTTTTTTAGGCCGATTATTGTCAGACCTTATAATTTAAATACAATTATAAATAAGTATGTACTTGCGTATACACATACTTAGAAAGCACTTTAAAAAATCTATAAACCTTATACAGGGTGAGTCGGGTGGAACGGGCCAAATTTCAGGAGTGTATTATACACGCGAAAACAATGTAAAAAAACCATATGTTCTTATCCGATATTAATTTGTTTTCAAGATATAGCGCAATATCAATTTTTTTTCTACTTTCCACTTTTATCAAAATTTTCACGTAATTAGATTATGCCATGCTTAAAACTATTTGACATCTATGTTGTCTTAACAATGTGTCTGTGTATTGTGGCAGTAACTAAATGTTTGTTTTCAAGTTTGAGTGATTAAAGTTTACAAAATGCCAAATACTCATTCAAATTTAGAATATGCAAATATAGTGTTTATTTATGGTTTCTGTAATGGAAGTGCTACAGCTGCTGTTGAAGAATATGGTCAACGGTATCCACATCACAGATATCCGACTAGAAACGTATTTATCAGAGTGTTTAATAATTTGTGCGAGAGCTTCCCAATGCCAACAGTACATCTAAACGAGCTACTCGACAAGGTTTAGGAGAAGTAGAAAATGCAACAAAGAGTTGGTACTCGAACAAAAAAACAGTATTAAACACACTCCACGACCAAGGCTTATATCCATACCATGTACAGAAAGTACAGCACCTAAAACCGGAAGACTATGCTCAACGTATTGAATTTTGTCGGTGGATAAATAAACTAATCATCGTGTTGTATCGTGTATACTTTTTATAGATGAAGCAACATTCTACTCGTAACTACTCGTAACTCTCATGTATGGTCAATCGAAAATCCCCACGCAACAGTTGAAACTAATTTTCAACATACGTTTTCGGTTAACGAGTGGTGTGGTATACTCAATAACTATTTAATTGGCCCTTTCATTTTGGAGAATCGCCTCACAGGAGACAACTACCTACATTTTTTACAACATGAGTTACAAGGACTACTAGAAGATGTTCCTGTAAATATCAGAAGGCAAATGTATTACCAGCACGATGGAGCTCCTGCACATTTTGCTCGTCAGGTCAAGCACCATTAAGACGAAACATTTTCAGGGCGTTGGATTGGTCGCGGTGGTCCTATTAATTGGCCTCCAAGATCTCCAGACCTCACAGCACTAGATTATTGTTTATGGGGCTGGTTTAAAAATGAAGTGTACAAAGTAAAAGTGCAAACTCGGGATGTACTTATTCGATGTATTAGAAATACTGCAGCCAATTTTAAAGAAGAAATACATGAAGCAATTAGAAGAGCAACGGGCCCTTCGTAGACGAAGCAGAAAATATTTAGAAGTCCATGGCGGTATTTTTGAACATTTATTAAAATAACGCTATGATTAGGAAACCGTTAGTATTATGAACTTTTCTTTATTTGGTATTACGCTATAACTTGAAAACAAATGATTATCGAATAAGAACATATGGGTTTTTTCAAATTGTTTTCGCGTGTATATTACGCTCCTAAAGTTTGGTCCGCTCCTCCCGACTCACCCTGTATACTAGCGGAACTGCATTTTGTATTGGATTTGATTCTACTAGATGGCGTTACCACGTATTTATTAACGCCTGGCTTTTACAAAGTGGTTTTAAATGCGTGGTTTAATTTTCTGTGGAGTGGAGTCTGTGGAGTAGTGGAGTTACATCAGGTTAGGGCCATACTTGTGTATTCCAACGCAAAATACAGTTTCACCCTTGTCCGGTTTGCCATTACATTTTTAGTTTCCATTAGTTTCACGGACTTCTTATATTTTTGCATGGCTTATAGAGGATTGCGAGTACCCTAGTAGTTATCTACCTCAGTTATCTACCTCGCCGAAATCCAGTTCCGATCCGCAATCTAATCTAACACAAACTGTATCGATGAAACATGCATGAAATGCCCTATAGTACTGGAGTGGGTTACATTTCGTTGTTTTTAGTTGTCTACCTTTCGATTTTGTATTACCAGGGAAACTGCCTTTTGTATTGAAATTTTTGATTCTACTAGATGGCGTTACCGCATATTTATTACCGCTGGGTTTCAACAATGTGGTTTTAAATACGTGGTAGAGTTTGCATTAAGCTTTGATCATATTATGTTCACGGACATAAACTCTATCATCTTATATTATCTCTATTGTATGTCCATACTGACATTTTATTTGAACCCAACCTATTAGATTGAAAATGCAATCTGATCATGACAACGAATTTTATTATTTACCATCAAGATTTGACCGTAAATAAGTATGTAAGGTGTGCTATGTGCTATGTATACAAGTATTAAATCTCGCGCATAAAAATGTGCCTGACAGTTCCAAGTAGGTATTGATCATTATGCGGATAAAAATGCAGTAGCTTTTTTCACACGCCCACTGACAAATTGAGTATGCATTTTACGGACACTTATTTGTGTCTAATAATTTTTAAATATTTTTTTTTAAATTCGGGTATTGTTTGACATCCTTTGCATATTTTAGTTAGGTACCTATGATGACCAAAAAGAAAGTAATAACGATATATGTTTTTGGAAAATCTATCCCCAATGTGTTACGCATTCATTAATAAGCAATTTTTCTATGACTCGCTAGTAACACCATGGGTAAGAATATTTTGTGGGTAAAAGTAGTAGTAGGTAAACTATCTTGTAAAATATTAAGTTACTTACTTGTGGTCTAATAAAATCGTCATAACATCTGCTTTCCCTTTTGGCGCCATAAGCAGGGGTATGGTCATATTCCTGTTGAGCGTAAGTAAATGCACTAAACCCCCAACACGTCACTAATAAAGTCATTAATGACGAACACATTTTGATTTTAATTTTTAATGTTTTAAAATTTATTGTTTCTTCAGAACCTTTGTCACATTATTTATTTTTTAAACTTTGGCCACCAATTATCATGCAGTTTACATACAAGTATGGTAAATGTGGCACTTGCAACACAAAATCCAATATGTAAAAAGAAAATATGCGGTACCTTTCATTCATTTACCTCTTCATACAGAATACATATTATTATTACATATACAATGTGGGTTTGCAACTTGGATTAAATTCAATAAACCCAGTACAGTTGTTTTTTGGAAAATACTTGGACACCGGGTATTTACATTTTAAGTTGTAATCCTTTTTATAAAAAAACATTGATACAGTGTCTCCCAAATTAGAGATATAACGATATCGATAATTTTTCTTCATACCAACCCTCGTTTTTTATTAACTATTTTTAAACTGCATATTAAGTTTTACATAAGTACCAAATTTTTATTCGTTGTCAATTTTAGGATATTAAACAAAAAAAACTTGATGCATTGAAAGTACGAATAAGACATGAGTTTTAGGTTAATTTCTCCCGAAGTATAGTAGACGAAAAAGTATTAAAGATGGATAGGTTTTTTTTATTTTTCAATTAAATTAATTTTTGTTTGTTTAATCTACAGGGTGGCCCTTTAGTGTGGCAAAGTACAATAGCTCCGTTACTATTTCAAATACATTAAAAATATTAATACAAAAGTTGAAGGGCAGTAAGTGACTTATAACGTAAAATTATTTTTAACTCTATAGGGTGGCTCAAAAAAGCGGAACAAGAAAAAATGTACTTTTTTCAAATGGAACACCCTGTATATTTTTTCATTTTTAAATTCTACATAGAATTATAATTATCTATATTTCCTGCTTTCGAGTAACATCCGGTTTAACCGGAAGTTGATTTTTTTGGGAAGATAATAAAAATTAAAGATAGGGACATGTAAGCCGTTTTGCTCTAAGACGTACTGTTAGAAAGCTAGAAGCTGTCAAAGTTCAAAAATGTCACTTTTCAAGAGTCAATATCTCGGAAACTATAAAGTATAGACTATTAATGTATTAAATAAAAAATAATTGTAATTTTATGTGGAATTTAAAAATGAAAAAATATACAGGGTGTTCCATTTGAAAAAAGTACATTTTTTATTGTTCCGCTTTTTTGAGCCACCCTATAGAGTTAAAAATAATTTTACGTTATAAGTCACTTACTGCCCTTCAACTTTTGTATTAATATTTTTAATGTATTTGAAATAGTAACGGAGCTATTGTACTCTGCCACACTAAAGGGCCACCCTGTATATATATAAAAATGAATGTTTGTCTGTCTGTGTGTATGTCCCGTATGCGTTCCTATACCATTTATCCGATTACGATGAAAATTTGATGAGTTATTGTGTGCAGGCCGAGGAACATTATAGGATAAAAAAGTGGTATTTTAACATTGACAGCTGTCAAAATTTGACAGGAGTGATTTCAACTTCTTTAAATTGAAATATTTCACTTGACAATATTGTAGCTACCATCCCGGACAAGAAAAAAATGAAAAAAAAATTGACACTTACCTGTCAAAATTTGACAGCTGTCACATAAAATCACATGTACCTAACATTCTTATTTGAAGAGATAACAAATTTTTGATATCGGATTAATTTAAGTACTAACCTGGGTGAAAAAATGGCCATTAAAAATTTGACATTGACAGCTGTCAAAATTTGACAGGAGTGATTTCAACTTCTTTTAATTGAAATATTTCATTTGGCAATATTGTAGCTACCATCCCGGACAAGAAAAAAATAAAAAAAAATTTGACACTTACCTGTCAAAATTTGACAGATCAAGTATAAATTGTTTTTTTTTATTCTTGCAGCTACGATCTTGGACAAAAAAGAAATGCAAAAAAATTTTTTAACATGAAAAAAAACGTATATGTCAATCTGCCAAAATTTGACAGCTGTCACATAAAATCACGTGTAACTTTCTTATTTGAAGAGATAACAAAATTTGACAGCTCAGGTATAAAATTTCGTTATTTAGGTACAGAAAATTTCTTTAATTTCGTTTTCTTAAGCGACAATCATGGATACTAGAAAAACGAAATGGATTTGTGAAAAAATTACACAATGTTTTAAAGCAATCTTTGGTTGTGAAAAAATTATACATATTTGATAAGACGATCTTGGGTTATGAAAAAACTATACTAATGTGAAAAACTACAGATACCCGAACAGTGCCGTGCCCGAAGGGTTCGGCACAATATTATTGTCTGAAATACATCATGGATTGCGGATAAATTGACACATACCCAAACAGTGCCGTGCCCAAAGGATTCGGTATAATAGTATTGTCACAAGTGTACAACGATCTTAGGTTGTAGAAAAAATGACACACACCCGAACAGTGTCGTGTATATATATATATATATATAAAAATTAATGTTTGTCTGTCTGTCTGTATGTCCCGTATGCGTTCCTATACCATTCATCCGATTGCGATGAAACCTTGGTGAGTTGTCGTGTGAAGGCCGAGGAAGGTTTCAGCATTAAAAAAAGTGGCATTGTAACAACGCATGCCGGGTACTAATATATAGAATATTTCGGGTTTGTCCGGGTTTGTTTGGGTTTGTATCTATAAATCTGTAAAGTATTACTTGACGTGATCGTGATGGTGAACTCGCCTTATTATGGCATCTCAGAGAAACCGACCATACCAAGACGTATACCAGGGCGTATACCGGTAGGTATACCGGGGTGAATGCCGGGCATTGCAACGCATGCCGGGTACACGCTAGTATCTTATAAATGACAATGAATAACAATTTTTAATTTGGTACTTATGTATAACTTACTATTTTTTAGGTTTTGAATGCTTATTTGATATTTACATCAAACATTTTTAAGAAGATTGGCGGAAAATATTGTTTGCCATACCACAACTTCTGATTGGGTAAATTTATCAAAAGAACCTTTAAATTATTTAAGATATTGCGTTTGCATGTGTGGTAGAAACTGCATTAAAAAAACTTTCTCTAATAACTTTTTTCGATACTTTCAGAAATAATCCCATTTTTTAATTATTTTTTGGAAAAAATTAAAATTTGACTGATAATGCGAATTACGTGACTACTATTTTTTTGCTTAATTTTCATCTCGATCGAAGCAAAACTTGATGCCAAAGTCAAATTTCGAATAACGCTATTAATAAAAAAAAATCCCATATGATGCGGACTTTACTGGTCACACTGTAGGTTGGATAATAAATAAATGTATCAATTATAATATATAAATTCATCATATACCCACTTCTTTTCCCTCTATACCTTGGTACTACAAGATATTAACCTATGAGTAAGCTTTAGCCGCATGTTTTCAAAATATAAAAAATCGGTTTCTTTTTTTGGATTTTCATAATTTTTAAATAATAATAATTATTTAATCCGCCCATAAATCATGCAACATCCTGTACATATTTTATTTCTTTTCACGTGAAAGAAAACTTAAAACCTCATTTTCCACCAATAAAAAAGTAATAAATGTTAATAGTTTTTAAGAAACAAGTGAAAACTTCAGGCATTACAGAAAATCTCAAAGTAAGAATATGCCAACGTTAAAAGGTCATAACTCAAAATCTAGTCATAGGAATGAATTACGACCATGGACACTTTTACTTAGGACGTCCAGATCTACAAATTACTTAAAATGCAAAAAAAATTAGCCGAAAACCATTTCCCATGAGGGGGGTGGGGGGGTAATTTTTTTTTTTTGAATTCGTGATGTTACAGTCGTTTTAAGAAAATCACATTATTTGGCAATATTAAATTTGTAGTTACAAAATATTGCCTTTACTTAGTGCTCTAGCAGATAAGCTATGGTTCTTCAAAAACTAGTCCTTAATTAGAAAATAGATTTGACAAAGTTGACTCTTGACTCTAAAAGGCTTTGCGCATGAAAAACTAATCGTTAAAGGGTTGTAATTACCGTTAAACAATCACATCGAGTTAAAAGTTTTTAAAACTACCAGTAGAATTATTTTTAATAATAAACTTATTTCACCAAAATATAAATCACCGGCTTTGTTAGCTTTAAGTGTCACATTATTTTAAGAGCGATAGAAAGTCCCTCTATGTCTCACGTCGTGCGTCGGGACATTTTAGCACGAAACTAAAGTTAGTTAACCTTTCGGAGACTATTTTTGACTTAAGTCTAATCTAAAAACAAACTAAAATATGATATAAATCGCGTCACATTTACTGAGCCATGCTTGGCGTCGCGTAAGTCTTGAGATAAACTAAAAAGTAAAAAGGAGACAAACCGACAGCCGACAGTTCGCCGGTCGACAGTCAGATGTTTGTGCAGCGTGTGAGATCCAGATGGGATGCAGGCGAGAATGAACAGAACACTCAGCGAAGATAAGAATGGTTCTTGGTCTTCGGTTCTTTTATTAGTATTTTCAGCGGGAACCAGTGACGTATCATATGCGAATAGAGCCATGACGTGTCAATTGAAGTCGTCAATTTAGGAAGTTACGATTCGCCGTTCTTTGTTCGGAATGTTAACTGTTTGTTCGTGCATTGCCTAAAATTAATAATGAATAATATGTGTATTCAAGGGTCTCTTGTACTTGAGGACCCTCGGAATATCACAATTTTTGAAAATGCAATGGAAAGATTTGTTTATAGAGGGTGATTCACGATTTATGGTACGTTAAACGGATATGACTAAAGGGCGGAATATACAGTGTGACCAATAAAGTCCGCATCATATGGGATTTTTTTATTAATAGCTTTATACCGTGCGAGCAACAATTATTTGCATCAAAGAGGGCTTGGATTAAACAACGTAGGGCTTGGTTTAGATCACAATGATAAGGGGACGATATATCTAACCAAATCTAGGTTAAAATTTTGTCAAATTCATATTATAACATAATATGCCAAACTAATGAGTAATTAAATAAGTAGACAAATACAAATTTATATTTGTTGCTTACAAAATTAACAAAGTAAGAATATACAGAAAGAAAAATAATTACATAAATTGCTGAAATTGGCCACCCCATGCTCCAAGCATAAATTCACACGTCTCTTCATATTTTCTTTCTTTACTTGCACTTTATAAGGAAATAAATTTAGCTGCTTCTTAAGAATAGTCCTGCATGTTCCATAAGATCTTCCCACTTCTTGGGACAGGTGTCTTATACAATTTGTTGGCGTATTTTGCATTATTTCACGGAAGTTTGCAACAAGTTCTTCTGTTCTTACAGATGGTCTTCCTGCTCCTTTTTGTGTTGCATAGAACCCGTTTCCCTAAACATTGCCAAGGATCTTTTCAGGCGATGATGAAAATCCCCAGCAATACAAGCAACGTTAGGAAAATGTTCGTGAAAATCGTCTATGCACAAACCCGGATTGTATTGCCACTCATCATTTACTCTAACCCCGTTTTAAAAATACGCTTCAACCATGAATGTTTTGTGCTGCTCCGTAAAGCCCATTGTGTTCAAGAAATTGGAAAAATTAGCGATGAATCAAATTACTTGTAACGACTGTCAAAGATGATGGTTGATTGTTAATTCAGGTAGTTCTGCTTCGATCGAGATAAAAATTAAGCAAAAAAATAGTAGTCACATGATTCGCATTATCTGTCAAATTTTAATTTTTACCAAAAAATAACTCAAAAGTGGGGTATTTCTGAAAATATCGAAAAAATTTATTGGAAAAAGTTTTTTAAAATGCAGTTTCTAGTCCACGTGCAAAATTTCACCTGCATAAAATAATTTTGATTTTTTACCCATATTTTGTAAATTGCACTACCTACTTTTGCAAAATAAGACTCAACGCAACCTACATCTTAGTTTTGACGATGCTTTATTTCAGATACATTTTCTTTAAAGTAGCGCCATATTAAACGTTTGTTTTTCTACAAAATCAAAATTGGGCTATTCAAATTTGGTCGCCTGTTATGCAAAGTTTATTTGTTCTTGACCCTGTATAAGGTAACTCCATAAAATAAGTATTTTTGTAAACGTATTTTGTGTTTGAAAGTAATACACCTTAATATTGAGTTGAGTTGCGTTGCGTTGTCTTATTTTGCCAAAAGTGGTGCAATTTACAAAATATGGGTAAAAAATCAAAATTATCTTATGGAACTGAAATTTTGCATGTGAGCTAGAAACTGCATTTAAAAAAACTTTTTCTAATAACTTTTTTCGATATTTTCAGAAATAACCCCACTTTTGAATAATTTTTTGGAAAAACCTAAAATTTGACAGAGAATACGAATCACGTGACTACTATTTTTTTGCTTAATTTTTATCTCGATCAAAGCAAAACTTAATGCCAAAGTCAAATTTCGTATAAAGCTATTAATAAAAAAAATATCATATGATGCGGACTTTACTGGTCGCACTGTATGAATAGATATGCATTTTTTGCATATTTTGTCAATTTTATAATAAAATGCATATTTTCATAAATTATTATTTTAAGAGCATATTTTTATGTTGTCGGCTTTATCAAAAAATGTTAATGGTTTACCTAATGTCCAGTTCAATACTTACTTCAGGGATTTTCCAATCTAAAAACTATAATAATTATATTCACATTTTGGTTATACACATGGTATTTATTGGGGGTTGAAAGGGATTGCAGGTAAATTGTTAGGGGTTGTTTATTGCCACTTAATAATGCGTTATTATTACCTGCTTAACAAACTATATTTATATCGATCTGTAATACATACCTACTTCTGTTTTGGTTTGCCGAAAGTTTTCAGTATTTTTAGTGTGAAACTACTAATTTTAAATTTGTGTTCAGAATGTCTAAGGTGGCGAAACCGTCTTAGTGAATTAAAAATTTCCCAGAGTTAGAGATTAGTGGAGAAAAAGTATTTTGTAAAGTTTGTACAAAAATTATTGTTTGTTATAAAATAAAATTGTTAATGATCCAATAGACTATTTTTGTTGGTGGTTTTATGGGTTTAGGGATCTTAGGGAGCAAATAAAACCCAAATTTTAATTTGGCTGGCGAGTAAAAGCGATCTGAAAGTTTTAATTTAACAAAAATAAATTTCAAAAACTGGAAGTTTAAATAAATTGTGGAAGATGGTACTAAGGAAAATGAAATAGAGCTTAATTTTTTTAGCCTATCTTCAGCATCTAACTCTAATTTAAAAGAAAATGATTCTCGAACTGCTCGACTTTTCACCCCCTCGTTAAATTTTACTACCTTACAAATAAATATCGTATTTATAAATATCTTAACATGAATGAATTTTACAGGTACCGATAAACTTTTACTACTATCTTCGAGTACGAGCATTATCACAGATCTACACTTGAAGAAAGAGAGAGATGTAATTCAAATTTACCCGTAATGTCTTTTATCGATTTTATCTCCAATGGAAGGTATTTAAATATATGTATACCGGTTATGGGCTAAAGACCTAAGACCTCTTCGGCTTTCAAGATGCCTCAGTAGCGTAGGATGAAACAGAATCTTTATTGAATATATTATTTTCCTCATACTTAATAATAGTAGCAGTGGAGAGGAGGCTTAGCGCTAAGCAAGTAGCCCAGTGCAACCCTTTTTACCAACCCCATTTTACCTTTGCCCCCTCAATTCATTGGGATCAGAAGTGTCACTCCACGAGAAATCGTTCGTATTACTCTGATTCAGGGCATCCCCCTCTCTATCCAAATCGATTCCAGACATGCGCATTCCTTTCGTGGGTCACTGTCCGCACTAAATCTTTCACTTGGTTCAGGTTCTTCTTCTTGAAATGCCGTCTTCGTTGCGAAGGTTGGCGATCATCAAGGCTATACATATTCGTGATACAGCTGATCGGAATAGCTGATTTGTGGTGCAGTTGAACCAGTCTCGCAAATTTCGTAACCAAGAATGGCGTCTTCTCCCCACACTTCTCCGTCCCTGTATTTTTCCTTGCATTATGAGATGCAGTAAATGGTATTTTTCTCCCCTCATCACAATGACATGTCCCAAATATTGCAGCTTGCGTTTTTTTATTATGATAATAATCTCTAGGTATATCTTTTCTCATTCTTCTCATGGCTTCCACATTCGTTATTTTATCGGTCTATTTTATCTTCAGCATTCTGCGGTACATCCATAGCTCGAATGCCTGTAACCGTTTCATTTCTATCCCCTTAAGGGTCCATGCCTTTGCTCCATAGAACAGTACCGATAGCACATAGCATCTCACCAGCCTGATCTTTAAATCTAAGCTGAGATCACTGCTGCTAAACACCCTTTTCATTTTCATAAATGTTGCTCTCGCTTGTCCTATTCTGGCTTTTATTTCCTCAGTGCATTCGTTGTTTTCATTTACAATGGTACCTAGATATTTATATCTCTCAACCCTTTCTATGGCTTGGTTATTTACTGTGATTTGGGCGTTATTTTGAGTTGTTTTGGACAATATTATGAACTTGTCTTTTTTACATTTAGTGACAGTCCAAATTCTTCGCTCGTGTTATTTACTTTATCTAGTAGTATCTGCAACTCCTCTAGGCTAGTAGCTATCAGAATAGTTTCATCCGCATATCTTATATTGTTAATATGCACTCCGTTAATTATAACACCCTTTGATTCGTCTTCTAGTGCTCGTTTTATTATTTCTTCTGAGTAAAGGTTAAATAACATCGGTGACAACAAGCATCCTTGCCTGACACTTCTTCGGATTTTTATTTCATCCGTGTAGAGGTAGGTATAATAAAGCAGAAATTGTGAACACATAAATAATAAACATGAAAAATGTATGGCAAAGTTTTCATAAATGCCTACCTGTTTTACAAAGTTTCTGATGCTTTGGAAGTTTCGTGTTCAACAATCCAACGAATTGAGGCAAATGAGATAGAGAAGGATGTAGAATTTAGCAATCGCAATAATGTAGCTATTTTGTCATCCCGTGGTGGACAACTTTACGAAGTTGATGAACATAATATAAGAGAGTGTATTTATGGGATGTATAGAGCAGGTGAACACGTTACCATTCGTTCAATACAACTAAACCTTAAAATCATTGATGGCGTTGAAATATCCACTGGTTCAATAGTGGACCGTTTAAAAAAAATAAAACTTAAATGGGGTAAATGTACCGTATCAGACAGGCGAATTTTAATAAAGCTACACCATATAGACCAAAAACGAGTAGAATTTTTAAGATAATTTAATAATAACGGCAACTCTCAATTATCCTTAAAACCTGTTTTGCTGGATAAAACCTGAATATACAGTAAACTTTAAGGCGAAGTTGGCAAAATGATAGTCTTTATACATTTAAAAAAAAAGTCAGAGAGTGTACGGTATATTATTCTACTTGCTTGGTTCAGAAAATAAATTTGTGAATAATGCTAATTTGATATTTAAGTCTGGCCTGAAAGCTGGTGATTATCATGATTCGATGAATAGTGAAATCTTTGAGAAATGGTTTGAAAAATAATGGTTACCAAACTTGGAAGAACCGTCGCTTATTAGCCTGGATAACGCCACCTATCATTTTGGGCTAATTGAAAAAATTCCAAATAAAAGTCAAAAGTCAAAAACTTATTGCATTAACACACATTAATAAAATTATAAATGGTGTGTGAGAACGAAAAAGAACTTTACGAATCCAATCATGATAATCCTTTCGGAGATGAAAAAAACCATAACCATTCTTACCGGTAAGTCAAACTGACTGAATTAATTTACGACTTACTGCAAATATGGAGAATATGACGGAACGGTCAGCGGTCATTGAACAGACTTTACCTACATTGTTATACCGTGCGAGCAAAAATGATTTGCATCAAAGAGGGCCTTGCATCCAAGAACGTAAAGCTTAGCCGTAGAGCTTAATACCTGTTGGGTGTCAGTACCCAACTAGCAAAATTATATTTATAATGATTGTATAAACACAAGGAAAGTTGATAAAACCAAATTATTTTTAAAGGGGTTTTTAAACCGTAATACGATAGCTATACAACCAAAAAAGACCCATTTTTATAAAATATTTTAATTCTATAGTGTCTGTATTGTAAGGCTATACAATTCATATAGGTATATTTAAATAACACTAACTTATAAAACTGTTATATAGATATCCTCTTGTGCTGCCTTATAAATTGCATTTATTTTAAACAACAATTTCATTTTATAATGTTGAAGAACTACACCAAAATATCGCAAAATTGTTGTATAACCCAGGTCTTGCAAAATAATATGGATAACATTTATAAGTTAAAATGGCGATGAAATATTTCTAATAAAAAATATTTTGTAATGATAGAATCTTTGACAAACGGCATTAAATGACGAATCTTATGTGCCCGGCAACTTTTTCTGACAAAATATATATACTTTTACAGTAAAAATGCAAGCGCCTTCTCTTTGTCGTAAATTTGGGTTTATTACGATAACAAATATTTAACAAAAAAAGTAAAAATTTAATCTGCAGTATATTTTACACCAGATTAAATAAGTGGATGATAGAATAATTATATAATTATGGTCTTGGTCTAAAAAAATTGATAATTTTCGTGTATTTTTTGTTTAAGAAAATAACATTTGCATAATGGCGTCAGTCGAAATAGCGAAAGGAAGTGAAAAATATGGCGGATTTTTAATACAATGTTTTCGTTCTCTTTTCGTCATTATACGACGCTTTGGTTGAATAATATTGTCTAATTATACGCTAAAAAGTCGTTTGGTTCTTTTTGGGTCATTATAGGAGACTTTAGTGGTGTAATGTTGCCTATGCAGGCGCTAAAGAAACCTTACATGAACGCCATCTATACCGTTTTTGAAAGATTGCCAACTCTTAATTAGGTAGGTACCTAGGTGTATTATAATACTAGTCAAAAGTCGAAACCCATTTTTAAATTTTGGGACCATTATGAGCCAACCATGTCCAAAGTAATTAAGTAAGAGGATTTATTTTATTTTATAGTTTGTTGACTTAACTACTTGTGAATTTTAAGGATGTGTTTGTCCTCTTCTCTGTTTTCACCTCTATTTTTAGGTAGGATCTAGAATATATTATTTTATTATATACACTTTGTCAATGAAATTGTTTGTTCTTCAACAATAAAGCATGTTTTGATTTAATTTAAACTTGTTTATCGTCAATTTTGTTCTATAAACGGAAATGAGGTTAAGTTGTATAACGCGGTGTTAGTATACATTTTAATGTTATAAGAATTTTATAATAGTGACAATTTCTAAGATTATGAACGTCTATAAAATAGTTTTAAAATAGTTCTGTAACAGTTGTATTGTCTTAATATTATACTAATTTTAATAAATTATTTTAAAGTAAGCTACACAACTTCTTATTCAATGTGTATAAAACTATTTTATAACTGTTGTATAAGAGTATTGACAAATACTATACAGTTTATATATACATCTTTTAGAACTATTTTAAAAGGGCTGTGTAAAATGTGATATAAATAATTATGCAATACTAATAAAACACAGATACTCCTGATTGCCGTTTCTACTATAATATTTGTTGTATATTTATTCTTACAACTATATTATGGGATAATTTGGTTCGTTCGCTAGAATGGTTTTAACTATTGGCATTATAGAAGTATTCTTTAAATAGCACTAACGAACACCTATATAATACTTTTGTCGTTTTGGATATCCATATTGCTAGTTGGGTAACTACCTGAATTAATAATCAATCAGTTATTCCGTCATCTTTGACAGTCATTACAAGTAATTTGATTCATCGCTAATTTTTCCAATTTCTTGAACAATTCACACAATGGGCTTTACGGAACAGCACACGAACGAAAGCGCAAAACGAACATTTTCCTAACGTTGCTTTTATTGCTGGGGATTTTTATCATTGCCTGAAAAGAACCGTGGCTGTGTTTAGGGAAACAGGTTCTATACAACGCAAAAAAGGAGCAGGAAGGCCATCTGTAAGAACAGAAGAACTTGTTGCAAACGTTCGTGTAATAAGGCAAAATACGCCGACAAATTGTATAAGACGACTGTCCCAAGAAGTGGGAAGAACTTATGGAACATACAGGACTATTCTTAAGAAGCAGCTAAATTAAATTCCTTATAAAGCGCAAGTATTCCAAGAAATACAAGCAGCAGATTTTGAAAGACGCGGGAATTACTCTTAATGGTTTACCCAAAATTTATTGGAAAGAAATGATTTATTAGACCTGACATTTTTTTCGGATGAAGCCTGGTTCCACCTCTCCGGTTATGTGAATTCTCAGAATACACGCATGTGGAGTAGTGAAAATCCACATTTTTTTGTCCACATTGCACCTTCAAAAAAATGGTGTCTGGTTAGCTGTTTCCCGAAGAAGAATTGTTGGTCCTATTTTTTTCAATGACACAGTTACAGCACAGTGGTATAGAGGCAATATTTTGAATCCATTTGTGAAGCAATTACTTGACGATGAACTACGTTTTGGATATTTTCAACAGGACTGTGCAACCGCCCATACAGCCGCCGAAACTATTAACTACTTACGCAATTTTTTCGATGAAAGATTGATCAATAATTTTCGATCAGACATTGAATTCCCACCTAGATCGCCTTGTTTAACGGTTATGAACACTATTTTTAAAACACCAGTTGCAAATTTAGAACAATTACAAGAATGGATTATCCAAGAATGTGGTAACATTTCTCCAGAGATGCTGGTCAACACTTTCGAAAATATGAAGGGATGTGTGAATTTATGCTTGGAGCATGGCGGTGGCCAATTTCAGTAATTTATGTAATTATTTTTCTTTTTCTTTCTGTATATTCTTACTTTGTTAATTTTGTAAACAACAAAAATAAATTTGTATTTGTCTACTTATTTTATTACTCATTAGTTTGGCTTATCATGTCATAATATGAATTTGAGAAAATTTTAACCTAGATTTGATTAGATATATCGTCCCCACATCATTGTGATCTAAACCAAGCTCTACGTTTTTTAATCCAAGCCCTCTTTGATGCAAATAATTGTTGCTCGCACGGTATTTATTAATATTTAAATTCTGTTTTAATGTAACTTTGTAAAGAAAAAATATTGTGACTCCACCACTGAAGTTCACCCAGTAATCTTGGACATGTGGCATCGAAACCATCCTCAAGATAAGCAAATCAAAGGCCACCTATCGTCTAATTAGGCGGGACCCCCGAGGCTTTAAAATACCAAGAAGCAATTATCCATTAGTCAAGAAGTTGTTTTTGGGAAAAATGTCTAGAAGTTGTGTAACGGTACGGTCAGAAATTTCATTTGTGGGCTGTAATATTTTTGGATGACAGGAAATTTAATTACTTAACTAGTTTACAAATTATGATATCTATTTCATTTTAGCACTTATAGTTAATTAAAATACCGTTACCGTCCCTGGAAATAAATTTCACAAAACAGTAAAATATGTTTTAGACCAGGGCTGAAGCCTTTGAAAATGGTAAAAAGTAAAAAAAAATAATAGTAGGATGAATCCCATTAGAAAAGGAAGAGAATATAACAAAAATGAATGGAAAAAATAAATTACGGGCGATCCGAGGTCGGGAAGTGGAAGGGGGTGAGTTGTTAAGGGTAGAAAACGATTTATCTCGATTTCCGGCAAAACTACAAGTTCTATGGAAAAACGTTAAATGGCAGTTGTAGGTAATAAAAATATCTACAACTTTTGTATTTACACTTTTTTCGCATAACCTCAAAATTTATGTGAAAAATTCAAATAACCAAGTTTTTGGTTTTCTATTTTTATCTTTTACAAGAAAAATATTTTTTTCACGAAATTTCGTGAAAACCTATCTTTTTATGTCCCAAACACACTGTAATTTTTTTGATTTAAAATATTTATTTTTTCACCTTATTTTGTCTAATATCGAAAAAGCACCCCAATTTTCAATCGAAAATTCTCACATCAAAATATCTGCTTTTTTAAAAAAGTCGGTGGGCTTTTTGTTCGTTGAAATCTCTACTTTCTGATGGTGTAAAAAAAATATACACTACTATGGTAAAAGTGATGAAATCCCCTTTAAATCCTACCTTTATTTATATTTAGAACAATTATTTTCGCATATTTTTTGCGATCTTTATGTTTTATGGATTTGTAATTTTTTTGTTTATCAATATAACATGGAATCTTACGTTTTCCGAGTAATTAAAGTATAAATTTTAATAAATAGCTCAAAATTGTACATAATAATAACAGAAAAAAAAATTCGGATTCGAGTTTTTTTCGTTTCTTTGCATTTTTTGAGACTATTTACCATAGTAATGTATTTTTTTTTTACACCATCTGAAAGTAGAGATTTCAACGAACAAAAAGCTCACCGACTTTTTTAAAAAAGCAGATATTTTGACGTGAGAATTTTCGATTGAAAATTAGGGTGCTTTTTCGATATTAAGTCAAAATAAGGTGAAATAAAAAATAATTTAAAATAAAAAAAATTACAGTGCATTTGGGACATAAAAAGGTAGGTTTTCACCAAATTTCGTGAAAAAAATATTTTTCTTGTAAAAGATAAAAATAAAAAACCAAAAACTTGGTTATTTGAATTTTTCACATAAATTTTGAGGTTATGTGAAAAAAGTGTAAATACAAAAGTTGTAGATCTTTTTATTACGTACAACTTTGCCATTTAAAGTTTTTCTATATGACTTGTAGTTTTGCTGGAAATCGAAATAAATCGTTTTCTGCCCTTAACAACTCAACCCCTTCCACTTCCTGAGCTCGGATCGCCCGTAATTTATTTTTTCTTTCATTTTTGTTATATTCTCTTCCTTTTCCAATGGGTTTCATCCTACTATTATTTTTTTTGGTTTCAAAAATTATCAACCTTGGTCTATTTGTGCGGATGTACCTATAGACCAGGGCTGAAAGCCTTTGCAAATGGTAAAAAGTGAAAAAAAAATAATAGTAGAATAAAATCCATTGGAAAAGGAAGAGAATATAACAGAAATAAAAGGAAAAATAAATTACGGGCGATCCGAGGTCGGGAAGTGGGGGGCGGTGAGTTTTTAAGGTTAGAAAGCGATTTATCTCGATTTCCGGCAAAACTACAAGTCCTATGGAAAAACGTTAAATGGCAAAATTGTAGGTAATAGAAAGATCTACAACTTATGTATTTAGACTTTTTTCACATAAACTCAAAATTTATGTGAAAAATTCAAATAACCAAGTTTTTGGTTTTTTATTTTTATCATTTAGAAGAAAAAATTTTTTTTCACGAAATTTGGTGAAAACTTACCTTTTTATGTCCCAAAGACACTGTAATTTTTTTGACTTAAAAATTTTTTTTTTCACCTTATTTTGACTTAATATCGAAAAAGCACCCTAATTTTCAATCGAAAATTCTCAGGTGAAAATATCTGCTTTTTTAAAAAAGTTGGTGGGCTTTTTGTTCGTTGAAATATCTACTTTCTGATGGTGTAAAAAAATATACATTACTATGGTGGTAAATGTAGTGAAATCCCCTTTAAATCCTACCTTTAATTATATTTAGAACAACTATTTTCGCATATTTTTTGCGATCTTTATGTTTTATGGATTTGTAATTTTTTTGTTTATTAATTTAACAAGGAATCTTACGTTTTTCGAGTAACTAAAGTATAAATTTTAATAAATAGCTGAAAATTGTACATAATGATTAAAAAAAAATATTTCGGATTCGATTTTTTTTCGTTTCTTTGCATTTTTTGAGAATATTCACCATAGTAATGTATATTTTTTTTACACCATCAGAAAGTAGAGATTTCAACGAATAAAATGCCCATCGACTTTTTTAAAAAAGCAGATATTTTGACGTGAGAATTTTCGATTAAAAATTAGGGTGCTTTTCCGATATTAAGTCAAAATAAGGTTAAAAAATAAATATTTTAAATCAAAAAAATTACAGTGTGTTTGAGACA
Source organism: Polydrusus pterygomalis (assembly GCA_963969555.1). Taxonomy (NCBI): domain Eukaryota; kingdom Metazoa; phylum Arthropoda; class Insecta; order Coleoptera; family Curculionidae; genus Polydrusus; species Polydrusus pterygomalis. Next base: position 31,251,861 of record OZ018380.1, read on the forward strand.
TAAAAAAGTAAGTTTTCACCAAATTTGGTGTATAAAAAATTTTTTTTGTAAAAGATAAAAATAAAAAACCAAAAACTTGGTTATTTAAATTTTTTACATACATTTTGAGGTTATGTGAAAAAAGTGCAAGTACCAAAGTTCTAGATTTTTTTATTAACTACAACTTTGCCATTTAACGTTTTTCCATAGGACGTGTAGTTTTGCCGAAAATCGAGATAAATCGTTTTCTAACCTTAAAAACTCACCGCCCCCCACTTCCCGACCTCGGATCGCCCGTAATTTATTTTTCCTTTCATTTTTGTTCTATTCTCTTCCTTTTCCGATGGGTTTCATCCTACTATTATTTTTTTTGGTTTCAAAAATTATCGACCCTGGTCTACTAAGGAAGACGTCTCCAATATTTTTTTTTCTGTGTTTCAATTTTAGACTCTTTTAATCGAATAGGGAAATTGTTAAAATTTGTAGTTGCAATTGGGAGGCATAAATAAGAATTATCTTAATAATATTGAAACTAAATACATTTTGAAAATTATTTACGAAAAAGACCACCAATATTCTTCTGATTTACTATTTAAAGATAGCAAAAAAATGGATATTAAACAAATATTTTCTTATTATCTATCTTCTTGGGTTTATTTCATTAAACTTTATGCATTCTCTAACAATTATTTTATCTCACTGTCCAAATAAAATAAATAATTTGAAAAAGTAGTCCATGCTTAAAGTGGAGTTATAGTATAGGAAAGAAAGAAAACCTAAAAGTCTTCCTCCACAAAGTTTAATTGAATGAAACAATCAAAGGTCTCTACATGTTTCGAACGTAGAAACGTTCATCATCAGGAGACAGAAAATAACATTAAAAAGTGCTGATGGTTTTAGCAAAAGAGAAAATGGTGAAGGACCTTAATGGAGCTTTCGTGAAAATAAAATTGATGTGCAAAGCCACATAATATGGAGAAAATATTAAACTTTAAACATACTAGGTATGTAAGAAGTCGGGAAAGGGGTCTAGACCAACCCTATAAACTGGGAAAGAAGAAAATAAAACCTTTCTATAAAGAAAGTATTAAAAAATTAAAATTTGTTTAATAAAACATTTTGGATAAATGTCAGAGACATAGAAAAAGTAAATTGGTAGTAATTAACATACTTAGTGCAATCTGTAAAAGATAGAAATTAAAATTAAAATCAAAGAATAAAGTAGAAAACTTTTTGAAATCTATTTTCTTGGATAAAAGTTAGTAGGTACTTACGAAAATTGCGTTTTGAATTGTCCTTTGGGGTACTGAGGTTTAAGGCTCAGTAACCCCGCAAGAGGTTAATTTAAGTTTTATTAAATAAAATCGAAAGTTGAACATATTTTGAAATAAAATTCAAAATAATTTTCAAAATATGTTCAACTTTCGATTTTATTTAATAAAACTTAAATTAACCTCTTGCGGGGTTACTAAGCCTTAAACCTCAGTACCCCAAAGGACAATTCAAAACGCAATTTTCGTAAGTACCTACTAACTTTTATCCAAGAAAATAGATTTCAAAAAGTTTTCTACTTTATTCTTTGATTTTAATTTTAACTTCTATCTTTTACAGATTGCACTAAGTATGTTAATTACTACCAATTTACTTTTTCTATGTCTCTGACATTTATCCAAAATGTTTTATTAAACAAATTTTAATTTTTTAATACTTTCTTTATAGAAAGGTTTTATTTTCTTCTTTCCCAGTTTATAGGGTTGGTCTAGACCCCTTTCCCGACTTCTTACATACCTAGTATGTTTAAAGTTTAATATTTTCTCCATATTATGTGGCTTTGCACATCAATTTTATTTTTACGAAAGCTCCATTAAGGTCCTTCACCATTTTCTCTTTTGCTAAAACCATCAGCACTTTTTAATGTTATTTTCTGTCTCCTGATAATGAACGTTTCTACGTTCGAAACATGTAGAGACCTTTGATTGTTTCATTCAATTAAACTTTGTGGAGGAAGACTTTTAGGTTTTCTTTCTTTCCAAATAAATAATTGTTTAAGAACTGCATTTAAATAGTTTTCTTCCATGATTTTTAACGCTATTCAGCGCCTGTATCGGTAATAATTATCAAAATAACACAACAATAACGAAAGTGACATCGTTTTTATGTCAAAAATAATGCCCGATTGTCATGGAATACTTACTAAAAACCAAATGGAAATTAAATTGTAAAGAAAATTTTACACATAATAGCTTATAGCCAATTTAAGTAACTTTTTAAAGGAGTTATAATAGGTATACATGTTGTTACGTGTAAAAAATATACTTATTGTCATCTTTTAAAGTAATCAAATCAACTGTATTTTTAAACTACCCTGTATATCGGATCTGAGATTTTGGCGTAGGGTTAAAAGCCACCTCGTATTATTTAACTCTCTACCAAATTTCCTGGTCTAAAATTTTAGAGTTAAAAATATCAACATTTTTTTAAGCTAAACAGTTTTCGCCAAAAAAATGATAATTTAAATACTTAAGGTTGAATTCTCAACGTCATTCAATCTATTGCCAACCTATAACCTATTTCGCGTTGATTTTTTGAGTTTATTATTTTAATAACTTACATTTAAAGAAAATCAATATCGTCGGTACATTATTTAGGTAGTATCTGATATATTACAAAAATATCAATTTATTTCATTGCTAATTTTGGGAGAATTGTATAGTGAAAGAACAATGAGTGACAATGACATAATAATGTTAAAAAAAATCTAACCCGATATTTTTCGCTATACAATTCTCCTAAAATAAGTTATGAAATTTCTTGATATTTATTAAATATGTCAATTATTACCTATAGAATATAAAGTCGATACTGATTTTCTTTAAATTTTGTATAAAAGCTAGAAAACATAAATAAATCTACGCGAAATAGGTTATAGGTTGGTAAGCATGTTGATACTCCCACCTTAATAAAAGAAAATTTTGTCAAATTTGCGCAAATTTCTTTTGCTGCTTTTATTAATTTAAAAATCCAACCATTTTTAACGTAAAATCAAGTATAGTTAATTGTTCTCCCAAAAGGGGTATTTGGCCGATTTTTGGATAAGACGAAGTAACGAATTACTGACCAAAAAACCAAAGAGCGAAGGTGTCCCTAGTGTTTGCTGTTAAAGGAAGTTGTTAAGAAATTAATAGGGGGTTCGAAAATAAAATAAAATACACATCATGTGAAATATCGATGTTGCGACTAATTTTTGGCAGAAGTAGCAACACTGTTTCGTTAAAAATATTTTAGATAAATACGGGATGTCCATTTATGTAAATGACCAAATTTTCAAAACGTTTCGATAGCTCGTCAAACTCGTCATATAGGTACGTCATATACGTACCGTCCACTGTGAATCACTATATATTTTAGGACATGCACAATGCACATTGTTACTTTTACCATAAAAATCCGGTCAAAAAGGCAACTTTTAATTATAGTAAATGGATTACTCTCTAAATTTTATAAATTTTCTAAATTATTTAATAAAAAAAATATTAAATTCATTTACTTTTGTTGCATTAACAATTATACTACTTATACTACACACGATTTCAACGACTTTATTATAGTATTCTATTTTTAAAAAGCGGATAATGCAGGCCATTAATCATCAGTGTGTTCATTATTCACGATTCAAATACATTTGACTAAGAAAACATCAATGATTGCCTTATTTTTACAATTTATATTTTAAATATCAATTTTTTTTTAAAAATTCTGAAAATCAGTAGTGTAGTTCTCAAAAATTTAAATAGCTTCTAGTGTGATATTGTTCTTGTCGTTTAATATTGCATATTATGATTATCTATTATGCAACATTGTTTACTGAGATGTTAAAATTCGTCCATAGATTATTAAGTCCAATACTAACCATGGGTTGTGCGAAAAAATAATCTTCTATTGCTTTAGCTGATATGCAAGGTTTAAAACAACTTAAATACAAAGTAAAAATAAATTAATTGAAACAAGTATTGGTACGATCAATGAAATTCTAATTCAAACAAGACAGCTAGAAGATTCCGAACAACGATGTGACCTGCGCAACAAATACGTTAAAACTAATAATAGGGCCCACCAACGTATTGTGGATTATAGGTTATAACGGATACAATTCGTTTTTGGGGACGCTGCTTTGCTTTCTTAACTGTTGAAAAAGCGCTTTACTGGAAACAAAATGCGTTGCATTGAGAAGATACAATTTATTTCTTAAGAAAATTGCTGTTAGTATGAATGATGAAAGAGTTTTGGACTTCCATTGTATTTATTTGTTTTAAGTCACAACGTTTTAACAGGTAAGTATCTCCAGTCGTCTTCAGGTGAATACTAATCAACTAAAGTAACTACAGGACTATTTATACTAGCTAGGTTCACTAAAGCATAACTGAGGTGGGTGCAGTCATGCGTTCAGTTGGCACGCGATCTTATCCTAAGATTACATCTATCTAACAAAGGTTTCCAGATATTTCTTATGTCTAAGGATGGTTAACTAAAGCAGCCTGGGTTCTGGTGAATAGCAGCCGCTTCCTTGAACTTTCTTTTCCTCCATTGTGGTTCCTTATGTAGGATTTCAGCTTCTGACCACATGATATGGTGACCATGTTTCCAGGCATGGTCAGCTGCACCTGACTTTTCGGTCTCTCCTTTTAACGTATTGTTTTTGTGTTCTTTAATCCTTGTTTCTAATGGTCTTAATGTCTCACCTATATAGGATTGGCCGCATTCGCAGGGGATCTGGTTGACGCAGTTTTTCCTATCTTTTTGACTTGTGGGCTTCGTCTTCGTCAGGTGGCTTCTTAGGATGTCCCTCGAGTTGAATACGGTGTTGATGTTATATCGTTGTCCTAGTCTTCTTATTTTCTCAGATACTCCTTTGACATACGGAATATTGAGTGTTGGCTGTGCCTCTCTGTTTGCTTCTTGCGCGTTGGGTCGATTCTTACGATTTTCCAATATTGTGTCGACTAAACTTGTGGGGTAGCCATTTTTGTTGAGATCGGTCTTGATGTGGTCAGTTTCTTTTTTAAGTGCTTCTTCCGAGTTACAGATTGTAATTGCTCTATCTACGAGGGTTTTAACTATGTCATGTTTCGTACTGTTTGAGTGATTTGATCTAAAATTGAAATACTGTCCTGTATGTGTGGGTTTTCTGTATACTGACGTTTGGATGCTGTTGCCATTTTTCTTCACGTTGCTGTTAGTTTATTATTCAACAAGACTGTGCTGCTAATGGAACTGATTACTACCAATAAAAACTTCGTAATAATCCCGGAGCTTGATTGAATTTTCTAAAGTTACAGCTGTCAAAAAAAGAAGAAAAAATGTACTTCGATTTGAATTTCTAAAGTTGTATAAACCTGTCGAACGATAATGTAGATCGAAATCGGTTATTTGGGTTCTGCACATTTTAGTTTAATCAGAAATAAGTGAAAATATAAGTTTTTCGAGTTAAGTATAGTCAATTTTGAAGATGGTCTGCAATTTTCGTACTGTTAATAATTTTGGGAAAATTTTTGAATAGCCTGCCGTGACTTTAAATAAAGCGTCATCATCAGTTATTAAAAATATAAATTTTCAAAGTAAAGCCAAAATTGGTCTATTCTATTGGTCTAGTCAGAATTTAAAGATATTTTGAGGTTTAGTGCTTTTTAAGTTGATGGTTGTAGATAAGGCAAGGTATTTGACTCGCGTATGATGAACCATAATACACTCGAATGATAATAACAGCTGTTTTTAATGGCCTACCCCCTTAAATAATATTTTATTATATACGTAAGAACTGCAAGAACTGAAGTGCATAATTTTTCATTTAATTTTTTTTTGAGCTTTGGAAATTTGGCAGAATTTGCACGGTAACATTTTACTTCAATCCAAACTCTGCCAATTTTTTTATTTCATAAATAAATTGTCTGGTGACGAACGATAAAAGCGTAAAAATATTCCTTTTTTATAAATCAAGTTTAATGACTGGTCTTTATCATCATCATTTTGATAACACACTAGCTCAGTCTTGGCTATACTGTGTAAGGTCATTGCTGTTTCAATTTGTTATCAACGACAAAAATAAATACATTTTTTATTATCAGCGGATATACAGGGTGATATATCGCAGTGGCGTTCTGTGTCCGACTTTTGTAGGGGTGTTAAATTAGTAACGCTTCCAGGAATTTGGTTGTCGGGAAGAACAAAAGATCCTTAGTCAAATATTAATGTGGGAGAAAGACATATTTTTCTTCTTGGGATAGTAGAAATGATGCTGCAGTTCTCCTATCCTAGTTGGGACATTACGGGAGATATCTTCCTGTTGATTCATTAAAGTGTCTTGCCCCCGTAAGTTTATGGACTTCAGCAGTAGAATTTGGGAATTATGTTTAACTTTGATATACTGTAAGGCATGCAACTTAAAGAATGCACCAATTTAATAAGAGATTCTGCTCTTCGAATGAACGAGTTTATTGTCAATCTCAAAAAAGCAAAAGAACATGACATTATCATCCTTTCAAAATTTTTTAAAAAAATGTGTGAAACTAGATGGGTGGAGAAACACGAAGCTCTTATTGACTTCTTGGAAATTAATCGACTTATTAGATGATACGGAACAAAATGGCAATAGTGTATCATCCTCCAAAGCTATATAGTACCCTTTTAGCAGCCATTACAATATCTGATTTCTTGGTATCTCTTTTTATTACCAGTGATTGTATTAAATTATTAATACCTCTATCTACTCAACTACAAAGTGTCCAACTCGATATTAGCAAAGCGTATGAAATTTCTAATTTAGTCTTAAAAGCATTGGAAGAAATAAGATCTGATGGCCATATGCACCGTTAGCAAAAGTCGTTCTTAATTTTAAGTTATTAAAATCCTGGACTTAAGAAATTAAGTTGTTCTTATTGTATGACTTATGTTATTACCAGGCTAGGATAACTTAAATGGTGAAGGTCGTCCCCTGTTCGTTTAATTTAGCCCCCCGGTCGCTAGTGGCGCTATTGTAGGAATTTTGTTTTATAAGGTTGTTCATCTCCTAACGTTGGTAGGAACAGAATATTTATTTAGAATGAGCATGGCCAACATTCTGTACCTCTCTCTCGCTCTGTACCTGCATAATATGTGCGAGAATGATAAAAATATGGCTTGTTGTGACAGATCCTGAAGTCTTACCTGGACTGGTGAAAGATTGTCATTGTCATTTTATGATTGATTTGTAAAATATATAAAAAATAAAGTTATTATTAAATAATTATTCATATATAATTTATAAACTTAACATGGCGCAGTCGGTAGTTTGAGAATCGTAAATAGGTATATATTTAATATGTCGCGACCAAAGAAATCGGGAAGAAAAACCAAGGCAATTAACAAGAGCGTGGAACCTCCTGAAGACTTCATTAATGTCGCCCAACGATTGGAAAGTACAGCGAAAGCTATTAAAGATATAGAAAGAAACTTTACTTCACAACTTAATGAACTACAAGGTACAATAACTAGTTTATTAAATAAAAACTTTGAAAATAACACGGAATTGTTAGAAAAATCTACAGAAAATAATAATATAATAATGTAAGCTGTTTTTTTATGTAAACCATATTTATGTACATATCTAATATTAATAAATCTTGTCGCCATATCATTGTTATAATTTCCTTTCGTTCTCCCAAATTATTTTAACTTGAATCAGATGTTTCGCGCTTCAAACTTTTCCGTTAAGTTGGAAGCGCGAAAATTTGAATTCAAAGTAATAATAAAATTTAAATATTTATGCTTGGCGCCTACCCCCACCACGACTATATTTAGTTTTTCTCCCGGTCGCATGTGGCGCTATCAGGGAACCAATTTAGTATGTTAAGTTGCCTATCTATCCTTGAGAGCGCGCAACTCGCTTGTCTATGGTTATTACCATAGACAAGCGAGTTGCGCACTCTCAAGGATAGATAGGCAACTCAACATACTAAATTGGTTCCCTGATAGCGCCACCCGCGACCGGAGGCGAAACTAAATATAGTCGTGGTGGGGGTAGGCGCGAAGCATAAAAATTTAAATTTTATTATTACTTTGAATTCAAATTTTCGCGCTTCTAACTTAACGGAAGAGTTTGAAACGCCAAACATATGATTCAAGTTAAAATAATTTGGAAGAACGAAAGGAAATTATAACAACGTTTCTGATATGGCGACAAGATTTATTAATATTAGATATTTACATAAATAGGTTTTAAATAAAAAAACAGCTTATATTATTATATTATTATTTTCTGTAGATTTTTCTAACAATTCCGTGTTATTTTCAAAGTTTTTATTTAATAAACTAGTTATTGTACCTTGTAGTTCATTAAGTTGTAAAGTAAAGTTTCTTCCTATATCTTTAATAGCTTTCTCTGTACTTTCCAATCGTTGGGCGACATTAATGAAGTCTTCAGGAGGTTCCACGCTTTTGTTAATTGCCTTGGTTTTTCTTCCCGATTTCTTTGGTCGCGACATAATAAATATATACCTATTTACGATTCTCAAACTACCGACTGCGCCATGTTAAGTTTATAAATTATATATGAATAATTATTTAATAATAACTTTATTTTTTATATATTTTACAAATCAATCATAAAATGACAATGACAATCGTTTACCAGTCCAGGTAAGACTTCAGGATCTGTCACAACAAGCCATATTTTTATCTTTCTCGCACATATGCTGGTACAGTTTAATACAGAGAGAGAGAGAGGTACAGAATGTTGACCATGCTCATTCTAAATGAATAATCTGTTCCTACCAACGTTAGGAGATGAACAACCTTATAAAACAAAATTCCTACGATAGCGCCACCAGCGACCGGAGGCTAAATTAAACGAACAGGAGACGACCTTCACCATTTAAGTTATCCTAGCCTGGTTATTACTGTCATTATCTGACAAGAAATAACATTAACATTTAAGAATTTTTGATTTCTGCAAAACATTGTGCTTGAATAAAAATACTAAACTGTTTTGCTTCAACCTTTAAAAAAAATATGGAAGTGCAAGACGCTATCTTCTTGGAAGACGATTTTGATGTTATCGATATAATTGAAATGGGTTTCCCAGGCAGACAATACGATAGAGAAAAGTATTTTGATACTCTGGACAATTTATCGTTTTTCCGTCGATTTCGCTTAGGAAAGAACACGGTTTTACAAGTGCAATGTTACAAGAAATTGAACATTTATAAGAATTTAATAATGATTTGTAAGTACAGCGATAATTCTTTAGGCATACTTTTAAATAATAATATCTTAAATAGCTAATTTCCGTTTGCGTTTTTTTTCGTCATTTTCACCCATTTTATTGAAATAAAAAGGAATAACAACAATAAACTTTTAAATTATTCGCCGGTTCAAATCGCAAGGGCGCGGTAAATGTGAGGTTAGGTGGATAAGCCACAGAAAAATAAAGGGTATGCACAGAAAAGCTTCGTGACATATCAGTGCAGAAAACAGTAAAATAAAGAAAATCACTAAATTTCTCAACCTTGCCAAATGTATTGTTTCCTTTACAAAGACAACTTAATCTAGATGCGATTCATAAAAAAGATTATCTTAACTTTAACTATGACTTTATAAAGCTGAACTTAACGTTAAAACGGAGCATACAGGCATGAGAGTGATAATTATTTTAACTTGATTTTTGAAAAAATTTGTTCCACAGACTAAATTTTAAATATTGAAATTAAGTTGCCCAGAACTACTAAGAAACAAACAAATCGTGCAAATTATAAATTCGCTAATACAAAGCAATACCTATTATAAATTGTCTATTTTTTACCATTTTTAGATTATTTAATTTCTGAATAAAATTTAGATTTTCTGAAAAACACTCCAATGTAGCGAAATTACGGAACATTGTTCCTACCTACCTTGATAAAGTCAACCAAAACAAATTTTTGGCTGCCATAAAATTTTATTAGGATGATACTTTTTGTTCTGTGGCAAAGTTAGAAGGTGAGTTAAAGTTGGGGAAGCTATATTGGGAGCAGAAAGGCGAAAAACCTATTAATATAATTGACACAATTATAATAACTGCTTCATACTTTCCGAATTTAAAAAAAATATTAGCAACAATTCCGGTAACCAGTTGTACAGGGTGGCCCTTTATTGTGGCAAAGTACAATAGCTCCGTTACTATTATAAATACATTAAAAATATTAATACAAAAGTTGAAGGGCAGTAAGTGACTTATAACGTAAAATTATTTTTAACTCTATAGGATGGCTCAAAAAAGCGGAACAATAAAAAATGTACTTTTTTCAAATGGAACACCCTGTATATTTTTACATTTTTAAATTCCACATAAAATTACAATTATTTTTTATTGAATACATTAATAGTCTATACCTTATAGTTTCCGAAATATTGACTCTTGAAAAGTGACACTTTTGAACTTTGACAGCTTCTAACTTTCTAACAGTACGTCTTAGAGCAAAACGGCTTACATGTCCCTATCTTCAAATTTCATTATCTTCCCAAAAAATCAACTTCCAGTTAAACCCGATGTTACTCGAAAGCAGGAAATATAGTTGTTCCGGTTTAACTGGAAGTTAATTTTTTAAGAAGATAATAAAAATTGAAGATAGGGACATGTAAGCCGTTTTGCTCTAAGACGTACTGTTAGAAAGTTAAAAGCTGTCAAAGTTAAAAAATGTCACTTTTCGAGAGTCAATATTTTGAACACTATAAAGTATAGACTAATAATAATGTATTTAATAAAAAATAAATATAATTTTATGTGGAATTTAAAAATGAAAAAATATACAGGGTGTTCCATTTGAAAAAAGTACATTTTTTCTTGTTCCGCTTTTTTAAGCCACCCTATAGAGTTAAAAATGATTTTACGTTATAAATCGCTTACTGCCCTTCAACTTTTGTATTAATATTTTTAATGTATTTGAAATAGTAACGGAGCTATTGTACTTTGCCACACTAAAGGGCCACCCTGTACAACAGAAAGATCATTGTCTTCCTTAAGATTGTTAAAATCTTATTTACAGTCAACAATGGTCGCAACTAGGTTGAATGGTCTTGCCTTACTTTATATCCATAGAAATCAAATTGTGTCACCAGAAGAAGTTTTAGACCAATTTTCCAAAATCACCGTAGAAGCTTCAGTTACGATACGAAATATTATGTCTTCTGATGTGTAATGCACTATTATTTTGTTCGTTCCCGTACATTGCCCGCGGCTCGCCTTCGCGCTATTACGAATTTTCTGTTAATAATGTAAAATAGGTTATTCGATTACTTTAGTTTTAGGTGTAACTAAACCTAATTTGTTTGTCCGAGTTAATTAGTTTATTTTTATTTATAGCAATATACTTTATGTTGTTAATTTTGTGTCATTGTTTCTCATATCATAAACCATATCTTTATTTGTAGGGGAGAGTGGGTAGACAATGGACACGGGAGACAATGGACATATCACATATTTCGTATCGAAATAATTCTGTGGCAAAGTTAGAAGGTGAGTTAAAGTTAGGGAAGCTATATTGGAAGTAGAAAGGCGAAAAACCTATTAATATAATTGACACAATTATAATAACTGCTTCATACTTTCCGAATTAAAAAAAAAAAATTAAAAATATTAGCAACAATTCCGGTATCCAGTTGTACAACAGAAAGATCATTGTCTTCCTTAAGATTGTTAAAATCTTATTTACAGTCAACAATGGTCGCAACTAGGTTGAATGGTCTTGCCTTACTTTATATTCATAGAAATCAAATTGTGTCACCAGAAGAAGTTTTAGACCAATTTTCCAAAAAACACCGTAGAAGCTTCAGTTACGAAATATTCTGTCTTCTGATGGGTAATACATTATTATTTTGTTCGTTCCTGTACATTGCCCGCGGACCGCCTTCGCGCTATTTACGAATTTTCTGTTAATAATGTAAAATAGGTTATTCGATTACTTTAGTTTTAGGTGTAACTAAACCTAATTTGTTTGTCCGAGTTAATTCGTTTATTTTTATTTATACACTGCGTGACATATTTAACGCATAACGAAAAAATTGCCTCAATTTTGATGTTATATATTTTCCAAATTTGTGGTTCGTTTTTAATGATTTTTTTTTCTAATTGTAGGTTTATTCCTTAAGCATATTATTGCCTTTGTTGTTTTGCTTGAAAAAGTAACTTTGGTATTATACCGGGTGTTATAAAACTGTTATGTTTTTTTTTACGGAAATTCAAAACACCCTGTGGGATTTACTAGCTATTGCAAGTTATCGCAATTCCAGCCAAATTGAAGTCACATGTTTCCTTTACATTTTCTTTTTTGATTCATTGGTTTATCTCTATTTTTTCATGAAATATTCAATTTTTAGTTCAACGTGATTTTCATAAAAAAATGTTTAGTTAAAAAATACAAAATAAATGAAATAATGCTTTGATTAATGCAACAGCAAGAAAAAACAAATTATAAAGTAAATAAAGAATCAATATCTGGTATTAATTTACTGAATCCACAAAACAGGCAAAAAAATACAGGAAAGAAAATTGCAATTTCTAAAGGTATTCAAAAAAATTAAATATAAATCATTGCTTCCTCCTCCTAGAAACTTAAATGATCTGTCATTGAGGCTTATGGAAATATGGAATCAGATTAATCAAGATGAAATCAGAAATCTGATTTTAAGTATGCCAAGAAGATGCGAAGCATTCATTAGAGCAAGGAGAGGCAATACTCGCTACTAATTATTCATATTTAATTTTTTTTAATACATTTAGAAATTACAATTTTTTTCCCTGTATTTCTTTTGCCATGTTTTGTGGATTCAGTAAATTAATACCAGATATTGATTCTTTATTTACTTTATAATTTGTTTTTTCTTGCTGTTGCATTAATCAAAGCATTTCGTTTATTTTGTATTTTTTAACTAAACATTTTTTTATGAAAATCACGTTGAACTTAAAATTGAATATTTCATAAAAAAACAGAGATAAACCAATGAATCAAAAAAGAAAATGTAAAGAAAACATGGGACTTTAATTTGGCTGGAATTGCGATAACTTGCAATGGCTAGTAAATCCCACAGGGTGTTTTGAATTTCCGTAAAAAAACATAACAGTTTTATAACACCCGGTATAATACCAAAGTTACTTTTTCAAGTAAAACAACAAAGGCAGTGATATGCTTAAGGAAAAAACCTACAATTTGAAAAAAAATCATTAAAAACGAACCACATATCTGGAAAATATATAACATCAAAATTGAGGCAATTTTTTCGTTATGCGTTAAATATGTCGCGCAGTGTAGCAATATACTTTATGTTGTTAATTTTGTGTCATTGTTTCTCATACCATACCACCATACCTTTATTTGTACCTATGGTAAACCCTCCATACCCCCCATGAATTGTCATAAAATGAAATTTTAGATACCTACAATGTGTAAAAGTAACAATTTTTGATTTCTATTATAAAATTTAAAAAATTGTTTTAAACTTATATCTAAAGTCAAATTACTGTAAGAACTCGCCGCATCACCTGTTATTAATGGCACCCTATTGAAGTCTGGTAAATTTTACGTAAAGCAGTTGGCTACAGAAACAGAACCGGACTAAGTTATTTTACCTTTGCATTGGCCATCTGTTAAATTTTGTAAGGGAGTGTTAATATTTTGTAAAGATATAGCGTAGGTAGATACAATTTTATTATTTATAAAATAAAATATTGACATGCTCGTATTTACTAAAATAAGTATGTACAAACATTATAGAACTAAAGGAAAAAAGGAAAGCAACATTTATTTATTTTAGTATTTATTTATAAAAAGCAAAAATAAATATTTCTGTATTTATTATACAAGGAAAAAGTAATGCACTTTTTGCGGGGTGTAAGCTTTCTGGTGCATATCTAATTAAAATACCATATTGGGAACCCGTTTGGTATTGTTACTTTTCTGGGAATTGTATATATGGATATATCATGGGGTGTCCCGTAACTAAGGGGCTATACCTGTCGTGTCATTTAATTTCATTTCTTATACGGTTAAAGAGATACAGGGTAATCCAAGTAAATATTTGCTTTATAAAATTTGCGATGATTTGATGTTAAGCGGATATGAGTCTTGGTTTACTGTAACCTTTCTTTCATCAATAATAATCGTAGTGATCCTGTTTATTCGTATAGAGCGCTGGGTCAAATAAATATGAATGACTTTCAGGGCGACTTGGAACGAGCTCCTTGGCATGTTATATATCAGACTGACAGTATTGATGATAAAGTCAAATTTTTAACTGACACTATTTTGAGTATTTTTGATACCCACGCGCCTATTAAAGAAAGTAAAAGCACAAAAAAACCGTACTGTCCTTGGATTACCGATAATGTTAAGCTAATGAAACGTTTGAGAAATCAGGCTCTAAAGCGCTATAGACAAACGAAGGTTGTGGAACATTGGGAGTATTACAAACAACTAAGAAATCTCACAACTTCAGCCATCCGATCGGAAAAAAAAGCGTACCTTAATCATAAATTCCAACATTGCACTACAAAAGAAAAGTGGCGTGAGCTCAAAAAATTAAATATTTTGAATTCAAAAAATAAAAAAATTCCCGAGGGATTAAAAAAACTAGACGAACTTAATAACTACTTTACGAAACTTGTAAATAATAATAGTAACCCCAAACGCGAACTTTTAAATTTCTATAAAAACAGTAGACTTTTTGACAACCAGTTTACTTTTCAGCCAGTGGCGGAGAACGAAGTCTCTAATTTAATTATTCAAATTAAATCTAGAGCCTTTGGAGCCGATAACTTAAACATAGATCTCATTTTATTATGCTGCCCGTTCATCATAACTCATGTAACCCACATAATTACCTGTTATATTGATAGGTCCTACTTTCCGAAAAGTTGGAAATTTGCACATGTTGTCCCATTACCCAAAGTAGGCAATCCCACAGAGTACGGACAGCTGCGGTCAATCTCGATATTACCGACATTTTCTTAAATCTTAGAGAAAATTATGGCGCAACAGATCAACTCTTATGTATATATATACAATATTATACCAAAAAAACAGTCGGGATTTCGGGGGGGTTACAGCTGTGCCACTGCACTTTCCGATATTCTGGATGACGTAGTGGTGGCACACGATAAAAGTGAGGCTACAATACTTATTCTTCTTGATTTTACCAAAGCCTTTGATATGCTGAACCATGAGATTTTAACTGCTATCTTAGCCTACATTGGCTTCACTCCAAACTCGATTACCTTGCTGGTTTCTTTTTTGTCCGACAGGGTTCAGA
The DNA here is from genome assembly GCA_963969555.1 of Polydrusus pterygomalis. Classification (NCBI taxonomy): domain Eukaryota; kingdom Metazoa; phylum Arthropoda; class Insecta; order Coleoptera; family Curculionidae; genus Polydrusus; species Polydrusus pterygomalis. The sequence continues at coordinate 31,267,152 of OZ018380.1, forward strand.
GAATTGTTCTTGATGGTAAAAAATCAGACCCCATAAATGTTAACACCTGGTTCCGCAGGGGAGCATACTGGGTCCTCTTCTCTTCAGCATTTTTACCTCAAACTTTATCAAATATTTAAAATACTCAAAGTATCATTTATATGCGGATGATACGCAAATTTACTTATCATTTAGGCTCAATGAGGTCCACACTGCCATCACTAAACTAAATGAGGATTTAAATGGGCTCTTGGACGTAACGTCCAATCATCTACTTAAAATTAATCCCACTAAATCCATAGCTCTACTATTTTGTAACGAAAACCATAGAAAGGCCTTGTCAAACGTGATAAACTTAAAAATCGGTTCCGAAGTTATTCCCTTTAAAGAACATACAAAAAACTTGGGTCTTATTGTCGACACCAAGTTAAAATTTAGCGAGCACGTAACACAATGTTTAAAAAGGGGATTTTCCATGTTAAAAATGATTTACTCTCACAGACATTATCTTTCTCAAAAAACGAAAATGGAACTATGCGATTCATTAGTCCTGTCCCATTGCAACTTTTCGGACAATGTTTATGGCCCCTTTTTGAACTTAGTTGACAACAGGCGGTTGCAGAAACTTCAAAATTCTTGTATAAGACTGGTGTGTGGAATAAGACGTAGGCAAAGGGTATCACATAAACTTCGCGAGCTGGGCTGGCTAAACATGTTTAATAGACGAATTCTCCACTCACTGTGCCTGTATTATAAAGTAATTAAATATAAAAGCCCTCCTTATCTTTACAACAAGCTTAAATTCCGGACGGACGTACATAATCTAAACATACGTAAGAAACATCTTTTGACCATACCAGCTCACAATAAAGAAATGTTTAAAAAATCCTTTTCCTACAATGCAGCTCATCTTATAAACAAATATAAAATAACAGATTTCTCACAAAGTATTTTAAGTTTAAAAAAAAAATGAAGGTCGTATTGCTTGACCAACAATAAGTTCGTTTTTATTCGCACAGCGACATTGATTTTCGTCTCTCTCTCTCTCTCGCTCTCTCTAGCTCTCGTTCTCTTTCCCTCTCTCTCTCTCTCTCTCTCTCTCTCCTCAACTACCCAATGTTCCTGTCTTTCGATTGTTAATGCCATTACAATAACAGTTCTATAATTACCTTTTTCTTGCTACCTACCTATATTTTAATGAGATAATATCTCATGTCTTTAGTTTTTTTTCCTATAATGGTGTATCATCTACATAGAGGAATTATTGCTGATACATTTTATCTATATGATTAGGTTTTTTTTCTTAATTTTTTATAGGGCTTCAACAGCACCTTCCATCGGGAGGAATGCTGCAAGCGGGCCTATTATTCCATGAATTGTAAATAGTACCTATACATGTATTTGTAATTAAGCTGTTTATTTTTGGAATAATAAATGTATTATTATTATTATTATTATTATTATTATTATTATTATTATTATTATTATTATTATTATTATTACATTATGAGTTTGAAAAATTCTTGCATATATTTTTTGTCTTTCACAGTTCTGACCGCTTTACCTCAAGTTATGAAAGAAGCATACATGAAAAAGTTGTACTTCACTTATCTCGATATTTCAATAATTAGTTTTTGAGATAATTGCGTTTAACCGTTAGATGGCAAAAAACATTTAAATAAACACCTTTCTTAACGAAACATTTATTGAAAATTAGCCATACGTTCTTAAGCATAAATGATCGATTTTCGAGTCTACTATCTCCTGTTGCCGTATTTGCCCCTTAGTTATGAGACATCCTGGACATAACGATAGGTAAATGGTTTAACTAAGCACTTTATTGATTTGATAATAGATGAGTTGACCAAAATGGTGTTTGTACTCACTATTAAAGTTAAATATTAAACACCAAAAAAATCTGTCTCTGAAATATATAAAATCCAAAAGTAAAATGTTTAAAACACACACTACACAAGAAACAGCCACAAAACACTTAAAAAACACCAAAATCGGAAGAAAATAATATTACGCAACCTGACAAGTTTAGTGAGCTTGCTACGGGCCACTGCTGATCCGGGAACTTTAACGACCAAACCAGATCAGCTGTTAGTTAATATCATATGTCGTTGTCTGCTGTCGAAACGCTTTGTTTTAAAAAAAAATTAACTCTACTCATGATACATAATATACTCGTATAAAAAACTATTCTAAGCTTTTGGAGCTGGTTAACTTAAATAAATTATAATAAAAAAATATATTAATTTCAGTTTTACTGTAATCGATTTATTCTCATGTAAGTTTTTAAAAATTATTGTTAATTATGCCCAATAAACTGTAACCAAAAACTGTAAATATAAGTAACTGTTTTAATTATACAGTGGTAAATGAAGTTAAGATAAATTTTTTTAAATATTATCGAAAAGTTTTTGCAAATTTTATAGTAAAATATTTATTCTACATATTATCCTCTAGAAATGTAAAAGCTGGTTAACAAAATTTTTTCTAATTTATAAGGATTCACTAAATGTATTCTACATTTTAACATCAGCGCTACTTGATATCCTGCTGCGACGCCGACGCGATGGAAAATACATTTGCTAATATCGTTTCCATTTTATCGAAAATCTAAAAATATATAATAATTCTATAATACCACAATATAATAAGTAATTTTAATATTCCAATTTGAAACAAATAATTTTTAAAAATGGTTTAAAATTAAATAAGGTTTTACATTTTTTAACAACAGTAACCTTTTTATGTGCATTTAATATAAAAATACGTATATAGGTATAGAAATTGTTTAACAAATAATAAATAATATTTTATTAATATAACAAAGCACATCACATTTTTGCCACGCCCACAACTAAATAGGTATTACTCTTTATAATAGCAACTTGATTCAGTTTGACTTCTACTACTACTTCTAAGACTAGGTCTTTGCAACTGAGTTATATTTCTCTGTGTACTTTCGTCATCTTCATCATGGACAACTTTCGAGTTTTCATCATTATCCTCAGAAGTTAACTCGGTATCATACTCAATACTGTCATTTACATCGGTTTCCATTTCTTGATCTGTTGGACTATCAATGGAATCACGTGAATCTATTGGTTCAGTGGTATCGATAACATCAAAAGTACCGTTATCGTCCGGTATATAATATGGTGAATTTAAGACAGTGTCAATGCTATCTTCCTTTAAGTCTGTGTCATCTGATGTAGATCTATCGGATGCTATTCCGTCCTCTGATCTTGAAGTACCTGCCTCCAAATTTAACTTCAAAAACTTATCTGCAGTGTTACTAGCAAGATCCGCTGTGGACGATAATTTTGTATTTTCTACTTGCTGCAAAGCTATATTATCACCAACATCTTCATCTCTTAAGGATTTAATTATCTTGTTTTCAGCCTCAGCCTTTGCCAAATTTTCCCCAAAATGTATTATAACATCTTCGTCAATTGCTGTAACTTGTTTCCTAAGAACACATCGTATTCTCGGTTTAAAGGTTGTGTTTTTTTTCATGACTTGAAACTCGTTGCTATTTTGCTCTAGTAATCTTTTATCCTCATTTTTATCTTCGTCGTTATTATGGTCATCAGAATCATCACTATTAACGTTAAAAACAAATTTTCTTCGAATATTTCGTGGCGAGTTATCCTTGTCCCTAGATTTTTGACATTTTTGTTTATTTTCTTCATCTGGACTGTTTCTATCTTCTTTGTATTTTTTACTACTTTGTTCTTTTTTTAGTATATTTTCATCGCTATTGGTTTTGCTTATAGTAATCATTGGTATTTTATCTGACCAAATAGAAGATGTCGAATCTTGTCTTATCGCAGACTTCTTTAATGTTCCTATATGTGTATCTCCACTAGATGATATTATTATTGTAGAATCCTTTACTGTTTTATAAGATGAAGATTGACCATCAAGGTGTTTGTCTTCAATGTCATCTTCATCTATTTCAATTATAGGTCGTTTTGGTTTGCCTTTTACAATCTTTGAATAATCTTTTTCTCTTGCTCTTTTATGTTTACCGTCGTGGCTAGTAGAAGCTTTTGGTTCCTTTTCTGATGCCATTTTATCATCCTGGTTAAATGCTCCGGCCTTATTTGCTTCCAAAATTCTTTTTAGAAAATCATTTCCTGGATCAGCTTTTGAGGTTCTCTGTTGTTTTTGCTTTTCAATGGAATGTTTTAAGGATCTTTTTTTTTCATAATCTTCTTTAAATGCCGTTGTTTTTTTTCGTGTATCAAGTCTTTCCTTTATAGCCGTATTGGAACTTTGTGATTCTTCATATTTTCTAGATCTTGTCGATAATTTTGAAGAGTGCACTTTACTTAGATGATTGTTATTTTCAATTTTTCGGTTGTCAGCTCCTGAAATTAAATAAATTAAGTTATGTCAAGTAAATCTTTATGTAACTGGCGTAAAAAATAGGTAATCAAAAACCTGCCTGTCCAAACGACGTTAATATTTTATGAAAAACCCCATTGAATTAAAAAAAAAACAACATGTTTAATTATGTGCCAAAAAAATAAAGATGTAAAAGTCATGGTTATTGATAAAATAATAACTTCTTAAAAGTACCGTATTTTCTATTTTATAACTATGAAGAACTAGAGGGTAGGAGGCCGATCGACAATGGCAGCATTTTCAATTTCTGTCTCGGTTTTTTGGTTAGTTCGCTATTCGCCGATAGATGGCTCTCGCGTCCGAAGTGGGCTGATGTTGTCTTCTTCTTCTTCGTTTTTAATATGGAAAACTAGATCCTCCATAGTTTTTAACTTTTACTTAAACCCTTTATTTTTCTGTGCTTTTACTTTTGACAATTGACATTTTATTTTTCGAAATAACAAATAACGTTTAAAGGCATGACAAGACAAATAACGTTGTATTGTAATTAATTTCCATATTTATAATGAATAATGGTACAATTTATAAAAGTAGAGTTTGCTTTGTGTCGGGGTGTAAGACAGAGGATCTTCTTCAAAGAGGAAACGAAGCCAAATAAGTCTCTTTCTAGCTCCAAAGGTAAGCTCACTTTAAAAAAAACCTCTGTAGCTAGAATGTTTAATACCCTGTATTTTAAAAACCAAGCATCGTTGGAACTTTATACAGGCCGAGTTTACTAATAAGTATAACAAAGTAAATGTAAATTCGTCCGTTCGTAAAAGTCCTTATTTGTTCCTTAAAGAACTAATTTAAATAAAAATAGTTATCGCGTCCATAAGAAACCATTTATTTGATAGCCCACTTCGAACACGAGCGCCATCTTATGGCAACTCGTAAAGCTGAATTACCGATTCTAATTTGGGACCGAATCCAATGCATTGCGATCGGCCTCCTACCTCAAGTCCTTCATATTTATAACCAATAGCATTGAATATCAAACTATAAGAAGGCCATATAAGCAGATTTCCTAAATCTGCTACGTTAAATTCATAGATGACACCAATAAGTCATCAAAAATAAAGCGTGTTGATGCAGCCACTAACGACAAGCCTTTTCACTGCTAAATTAAAACATTGTTGCCGCCTGTCTGACTTGCTGCATGAGTTTTTTGAATTTATTTTTATAGCTTATCGTAAAACTTTATTTTACATAAGTAGGTATCTACACCTATCCTAGATTTAAGTAGTTTACCTTTATTTTACTACCTATAGTAGGTATAGTCTAGAGTCTAGACCTAAAAATGTCCCTATTTTTAATTGCTTAGTAGAATATAATATTTTCAACTTTTTGACGTTCCAACGTTAATTTTATTACATGAAAACATATTGACGGCTATGTTTTCTATTTCTAACAGAATTAAATGACGACTCTAACTATTCAATACATACCTAGGCTACAACGTGATATATGTTGGGTAAAATATGAAGGATGTGTATAACTTGGTTTTTATTTGTAATTAGTACTACTTTTCAAAATGGTTAAAATAAGTAGGTTTTACATTCTTACTTAAGAAACATCCAGTTTGTTTGTATTAGTGTATTACGTATTTTGCTATTTTTTGACGAAATAGAACCTATTTTAGTTATTCTTGCTGTCGCTTTTTATCTACTTTTATTTGTTTGACATTTCACACCTAATGCAACGGTAAAATAATTGTGAAAATCGGTCCAATTACCCCGGAGTAATCAGCGTACATATTATTATCAAAAACATACATTCGGATGGAATTAAGAACCTCTTATTTTATTGTCTGTTAAAAATGCTTATATCATTAAAAATTCCAATAAAATAAGATATGGGGCAACACCACGACATCACATCAGTGAATTTGAGACATCTGTTGCCGAGGCGCTGCCTGATAACGACAGATTTAAGGTTAGAGTTACGATCAACTCCACAATGGCGGCCAAACCACCTCCAATACGTCTAAAACTGGGTTGTCAGCTTTTCTCTGACATCCGCCATTCTTAAAGTTTGATATTTAATACCAATAAATTGTTTTTCTAATGCATTAGGACCAATAGGTTTTTGTACAGTATAAACGTCGATTGGTAAAAATTAGGGTTTGCTCAGGTATAAGTTTTTGCATGTACCCTGTAGTGTTCCTTTGTTACAAATACTTCTTGTAAACAATAGATTCATACTTTCCAAGTATAGTAAACCTAAAGGAGCGAGACGTCAAGAAAATAATGAAATAAAGAGAAAATTGAAACAAGCTGGCACCAACATACACGACACGCCAGTAACTAGCGACATCTCTGCCCAAACTAACTAACCACAACCCGCTTGGTACCACCGAACACACTAGGGATATCTACCTAGGCGAGCCGATATCACTTCTTGTTCCATAGTTTTAGCAAGCCATAAACTATATGTCATAAGGTTATCTGTGATAATAATTTCGTTAGTATAATATGCTTTTTAACGTGAGTAATGGCTAAAAAATTATGTTTAATAATTTCATCGATAAGTTTTTCTATGATGGGTTTAAAATTTAATTGTTGTTGATTTGATTTTTGAAAATTGAATTTAATATAAATTTGGTGAATAGGTACCTAATGCAACACCTTGCTTTTCCTTTATGTATTCTATATTATCTTCCTTATTTAGCAACTTCTTTGTTCTTTCAATTTTTTTTTTTAATATATTTGCCTCATTTTCGATTTGTGGTTTTTCGCTCTCTGCTTTTTGAACCGATTCTTTACCCAATGGAGTAGCTCTTTTGGTGGAATTTTCATTTTGGTCTTCTGATACCTTTTGATGTGAATCTTTTTCTTCTGAAAAACAGGCATTGAATTATTATACTGCTTAAAAGTGAGGCTAACAATAAGTTTTGACGATAAGAATATTTTTATTAGCGATATGGCAGTGCACAGGAAGTAAAAATAACTATTTGTTATCTTTCACAAACAGGTAGCATAAAATATGTAATCCCATACCTTTGTGACTGTTTCTTCTTAACCTACTAACAATACTCTGAAGGGTATTCAGTTCAAGATTTAATCCTGAATGAGACGTTTTCAGTGACTTTTCTTCTCTTTCGCCATCTTTGTGGTTATCATATGGCAAAGAATCATGTTGTTCAGTATCGGTAGCATCATCTTCGGACGTCGATGATTTCCCTAGGGCTTTTTTAATTAACTTCGTAAAGAACACTGAAAAGCAACATATTCAGAGTTAGTTACATGAAATATACTATATACATACATACATTTCTCGTAGAATGTAAAAATAAATAAAAAGTGGGATATATAGTTAAAACACCGTCAAGAACGCCATAACTGAATAATATTTTTTTATCTACGACTATTTAGTAATAGAAGCCTAATGTGTTTGTTAGTACATATATAATGTGGTTCATATTACCATAGTTACTCATAATTTACAACCGTGGATTATGAGATTTCATAATCAGCCAGAAATTCGGGTTGCAGCGCATACAACTACCAGAAAAGTCACGCAAGAACTATACGCTAGCACGATAATTTTATAGACTGGCGACGAAAAAACAATACAAATTCTTTTTCTGAAGATACCGTGCTAGTATATTTTAAAGAATTGTCAAAAAAATACAAGTCAAGCACTTTGTGGACATATTATTCCATGATAAAAAGTACCCTTATTTTAAAACATAATGTGAATATTGAGCCTTATGGAAAAGTACGCGCTTTACTGAAAAGGCAATCTGAAGGTTACCAGCCGAAAAAAGCAGGCTTTTACTGGGGAAGAAATTAACAAATTTATGGAAGAGGCACCGGATGTTAATTATCTAGTTACAAAGGTAATAATGCATTTGATTTAACACCTATAAGTAAAATAACTAAATATAATATTTTTTATAGGTTGCATTGATAATTGGGGTAATGGGAGCTAGCCGTTCCAACGAGCTGTATAACATGAAAGTAGAATACATACAATATTATGGCGGCTGTGTGCAAGTTCTTGTTCCAACGACGAAAACAAAAATTCCCAGGAATTTTACGATTACCGAAAACTATTATAATATTGTCAGCAAAATATGCGGATCTTAGACCATCAAACGTGCCAAATTCCTTTTTTCTAAACTATCAAAACGGCAAATGCACAAAGCAAATAATTGGTATAAATAAATTTGGACAGATGGGTAAGACGATAGCGGATTACTTGCAACTAATAAACCCTGAAAAATATACCGGCCATTGTCTTCGCCGATCTTCAGCTACATTATATTATGCTGACGAAGGAGCAACTATGACAGCCCTAAAACGTCATGGAGGTTGGAAATCGGCCTTCGTAGCTGAAGGTTATATTGCTGATTCAAAAAAAAAACTAAAATAGACGCTGCTAATAAAATGTTTAAACAAATAAACTCAAATTTATGCCCATCTACATCCCACTGTAAATAATGTTAGCTCTGAAACTTTTTCCATTACTAATAAAAACAATATGAATATAAGTAATATTCCTGCTCCCATTCATTTTCATAATTGCTTTAATGTTACAATCAATTTCATGAAAAATTGGAAATAAGTAATTGTATTTTGTTTAATTATTGTTAACATTGTTGAATTGTATTTTTTAGTTAAGAAATACCATTAATAATATTACCTTGTTATGTAAAAATATCCTATTATAATAAAATTTGTTGCTATAAATGCATTTTCTAATTTTTTGAATACTGAATAGTCGTAGATAAAGAATAGTATTTGACTCGCGTATAATGGCTATATTACACTCGGATTCTTAAAACACGTATAATGTACCCAGCAAACATGCCATGCAGGCAAAACGCTTTTAAAGCATTGGCATTGCCCTCCTTGTTCATTGGCACAGTATTGGCAGCCATTACCGCAAATGTATCTTTTTGACCCGCTGGCCGTCAGTAGGCCGCCAGGCACTTTGCCTTGCTGGGCAAATCAAGGCAAATTATTATTTAGCCTTTACATGTTAAATGATAAAAATAAAGCACCAGCGTTTCTGTACATAATATGTATTCAAAAATATTTACATATGCAATACCTGTTAAATTACATCTTTTATGTGTAGGTAAAATAGTGATATTCAATGTATAAAGGAATAAAATGGCGGCTTATTATTTCTTCCCGATCAATTTATTACCAAGGCAGTCGTGTCCAATTAACTTGGTCATAACCCTCCTAGTTGTGTCTGTGGAGTCTTCGCCCCCCTGAAGTTTCAGATCATTTATCTGAAAAAAAAAATCATAGAATTATTATTTTAAGCTTCACGGCCATACAATTTTTTTGTGGATTTACTGGTAGTTTTAAACATGTTTGGTGTATTATTATAAAGGTACCTATATCATATTATAACTGTTTCCAATAAGTATAAAAAAATACTTACTTTGGCGATTTATTATTCCACTCTTACGTATCCGTCATTCTTCTGCAGAAAAAAAGGCAGTAAGCAACTAAAGCACAAAACGGGCTGAATCCCCCGTCGAGATATGGCGTCTGCGTTTTAACATGGTTTTAACCATAGGTAAAGCTTCAACTGCCTGTGTTGGTAAAAGACTTTATGATAATATTAATATTGTATCTGGTTTAAATTCAAAGTTCGCTTTTTATTTATTGTATAGGTATACTTAGGTTGCAGGAAATCGGAGAGAAAAACTTATAATAATACCTATAATGATTAGAAAATTTACCGTGAAATCGGTCGAAACTGAAAACAAGAATACTACAAACAAACTAAAGATATTTCTAACCCCATTCCCATAATCCCGCTTCGCGACCAATCATCTACCAATGCAGATTAACGTGAGACCAATGATATCATTATGTCACACAGTTAAAGCGCGGGATTTATAAATTAAGAAAAATATCAACATTCTTAGGCCATATTTAGGCTAACAAAATGCATTTAATCATTCTTTGACGCGTTATCGGAAGTGGACATTTACTGGTTGCCTGCTATTAGAAATTCATAGGCGGAAATGCACAATATAAATACATTTAAGACGTTAGAAATAATTTATCATTTAATTTTTAATCGTAGAATAGTTAAACGCATTCACACATGCACTATCAAAGAAAATGTAATGGGACATTAACGGGCTGCCTGATGTTAAATAATATTGGCATTTCTGTAAAAAAAATGTAATTTAAATTCATTGGCAAGTTAAAAAAGTTAGGATTACCTTTTTTGGAATGATGGACCAATGCATATTTTTTATTGAGGAATTATGCATGTTTGCCATTGTTGCAAATTTAAGAATAATGTATTGGCAACATTTTGCCATCATGAAGCCAGCATTGCCAATACTAAATCTTTACCTTGCCTAATAACACTGTTTGCTGGGTAGCCTACATTATACGCTCGTTAAATAATATACTTTTAATGTCAATAAATGCACAATTGGCGGTTCGATCATTATTCCTGGATTTTTGCCCTATAATTAATATGAATTTTTAGACTAGTCCTCACACAAAAAGTAATATTCTTAATTGTAGAGTATAGTAACCATAGTTTACTCGCTCTGCATGCTTCTGTTTCGAGAATACTACATGTAACATTTAATTATACCCTTATTTATTCATTTGTCCCAGACCACCTAGGGAAAAATCTGATTAAGTTATCTGACCTATGAGATCACCTTTTATTTTGTAAAGCGGAAAAAGCAAAGGCACATTCTGTTTTTAGACATAAGTAGAGTATCTTTTCAAAATAAATACCTAAATACGTATATGAAATAACACGTCATATATTATTGTCAGTTGTTTTAAAAATTAATTATTCGCCCTACTTTATTGAAGAACTGAGTAAGACTTAAATTATGTTTGTGAAATTCATCAATGTATACAGTTTGTCCGCGGATAGAGTTTGGAAGAGGAAAAACTTCTTTATTAGTAGGTATAGAAGAAAAAGTCATTCTTTATAAAAACGTCTGCTTATGCTGAAACTACAATTTCAAATATCAGATTTGCGATTACTATCAACATTTTTAGTTTAGTTAAATACATTTGCTAGTATTGAAACCACAAGTTTGACTATTAGATTTACGATTTACACAGGTTTCGTCAGAAACAACATTTTTTTGTTTTTTGGATTTTTTATTTATTTATATATTATTAAAATGTTTATAATTTATGATTGAATGAATTAAAGAAATATGACATTTAATAATAAAATTACTTCAAACGTAGGCAAATAAAAAATGGTTTTGTTACAACAAAATCGTTACGCGACCAGATATAAAATCATATTCGAAGGAAGAAAGCAACAATAGTTGTTTGTTTTTACCCAAATTTATTTTAAACGAAATCCAAAAAACTAAAAATGTTGTTTCTGACAAACCCTGTATAGGAATCGCAAATGTGATATTTGAAATTGTAGTTTCAGCACAAGCAAAATTCATTTAATAAATCAAGGAATTGAAAATTAGAATTGAAAAAAAATCCTAAAATGTAAAAAAGTTGTTTTTGGCGAACCCTGTATACTGTATAGTAATCGCAAATCTGATATCCGAAATTGTAGTTTCAGCATAGGCAAACATTTTTATAAAGAATGACTTAGGGACCTACTAATAAAAAAGTTTTTTCTTTTCCAAACTCAATCCGTGGACACACTGTATACTCAAAACGCGATAGCAGCAAATACACAGGAAAAATAACAAAACAGTAAGGGATATTCAGTTATTTTTTTAAATTTAATTTTAAACAATTCGTAAATAAGTCGTATGATTTGTACTGACATAAAGTAGTCATGTTGAATTACCTTAAATCGATACGATCATTTACACTACACAATACTTAGAATCATGTCTGATTTAAAGAATTTCAAAATGCCTGGGAAGCTGCTGACGCATGCGTAATACGCAACGAATGAATCAGTCAGTGCCATTCCATAATTTTCGTGTGGCAAGTCGGCAGGTCGCAGCTCCATTGGCTTTCAACGTTGTATTAATGAAGAAATTGTTGATTCTGCTCACTATCGCAATAGATCTCAGAACATTTTAGTTTTTATTAACTTAATAAAACAAAGGAAACCCTATTTAGTAAGTTTAAATTTGTCCAATTCTAACAAGCCAAACCCAAGTTACAAATATTTTTTCATAGCGATATTGAACCACTTCTACCCCTCTTAAACAAAAAGGGGGAGCAAAAACTTAAAAACAAAAAATAAAGTTTTACTTGGTTTTATCTACCTCTGCCCTTATTTTCAACCTTTTCCTCTACTTCCTCCTCTTCATCTTTCGGACTTTGAGCTATATCTTCCGATTCTTGACGAGGTTCGTCACAACTCCTTGTACTGGGTAAATTACCGATTAGTTTCTTCCATTTGGAAAATGGCGTTTGATCATTTGATTCACCGGACCCGCCGCGTCTTCGACGATCGGCAATTTGGAACATTTTTCTTCGTTCTTCGGTTCGTTCACGACGTAACTGAGTCTAGAAAAAAGCGTAAATAATAATAATAATAATTATCTGATATCTGTATATTTGTAGAATTATACCGTTGCTCTTTTGACGGCAATAAACCCTCATTATCCCTTTGACCATAAAATAAATAATGAAATCCCAAATTTTAAAACCTTTTCGAGCAGAGCCGGACCAGGTACAAATTAAATTTATACCTATGCCTGATTCATATGTAAATAAAAACTGATTTTTTAATAATTGTAGTCTTTAGTGGTTTTCCGGCAAGTAATTTTTAGTTAGGCTTATTATTAGTGGTAGAATGGTCGTCCTTGGAATTGTGCTGATAGGGGGGCATCTTCAAGTGTAATTTTTAAAAGAAAACATTTATCTACCGATGCCAAACTAATAATTAAAAATGTGTATCAATCTTAGTTGAGTAGAAATTTTAATTCGATGGATGCTTTAGCAGGGACGTCTACTTTGACAAAAACTCCTTTATCTTCGGTAAGAGAAATAGTACTTAAACCTGTTAATCCTAGAAAAAATCGGAGTGATTTTGGCACATTTAGAAGCATTGACGAAAATGACATGGATTTTTTAAGAAGAAAGATTTACCAAATCTATGAGGCACAAACTGTACCCACTTTGATTTCCCTCAAAGAGCGGCTGATTAAAGACGAAACAAATATCTCTTGTTGCCCTTCAAGCCTTTGGAAAATATTGCGTAAAATGGGTCTTAAATACCGAAGCATTAATAAAAGACAAACATTAATGGAATCTCAACGTTTATGGGAATGGAGACTTAAATATTTAACAGCTGTTAAACAATTTAGAGAACAAAATCGTGCAATTATTTACCTTGACGAAACATGGTTCGATACCAATGACACTCCAAGAAAAGGTTGGGATGATTCTTCCAAAAAATGTCAAACCAAGGCACCATCAAATAAAGGCAAAAGAATCACAATATTACATGGTTCAGAGAATGGGTTTGTTCTAAATTGTCTGTTGCTTTCAGCTTAAAACATAGCAGATTCTTCTTTAGATTACCATCAAGATACCGACGCACAACTTTTTGAAGATTGGTTTAAACATAAACTCCTTAAAAATATACCTGACAATAGAGTCATTGTAATGTACAATGCTAGTTATCATAGTCCGTAAGCAAAAATCATTCCCAATTCTAATAATACAAAAGCAGAAATTCAAAATTTTATGATTGAAAATGATTTATATTTTGAAGAAACTTACAAAAAACGAGAACTGCTAGAAGTATTAAAATCTTTTTAAATAAATAAGGAATACGAGTGTGATAAACTTACAGCAGAAAATGGACATACAGTGTTGTGTCTTCCCCATACTATTGTATATTCAATCCTATTGAGCTAATATGGCACCAATTAAAATCCAATATTAGGAGAAATAATATTTCTCCTACATTAAATGCACCTATAGTAGAATTAATTAAAAACGAAGTAAGAAAAATTTCTGCAGACAGCTGGAAAAACTGTGTACAGCATGTACTTAAGGTGGAAAATTCTTACAATTGTATGATTACAAATGTTCAACCCTTAATTATAAGTTTAGGCTTAGATGAAGATAGTGATAGTGATACAGAGTTAAATTTTGAATAAATTATCAATAGTTTTTAGAATTTAAAATTTTTATTGTACTTGTTATCCTAATAGTTATACTTTTAAATTATATTATTTTCAATTATCATTATTTGTTATCATTATTTTACATTTATTATTACCTACCTGAAACTAAAAATACCTATCTATTTATTTTAAATTATAAAAATAAATCATGTGGTGTAGGTAAATTTTCAAGCCGACCCTGATCCCCTTTAATCCCCTTTGAAGAGGTTAAGGCGTATACAATAGGGTTTAATCAGGTAGTTTATTTTTGGCAGTAAGAGTAAACGGTATAATTCTGCAAATACTATACTGCTGGATGATTTCGAACGTAGTTATTTAAAAATACTTTGTTTATTTCGCGACCTCTAGTTATTGAAGGAACCAATATGGTTTTAATGACAATATACAATAAATACTAGTTATTATACCTTTAAGTCGTTATTTGCTTCTCGCAGAGCACCAGTGAGAGATAACAAGTAGTAAATAATTAAAACTAGTAACAGTAGAAGTGGTATAACAATTCCAGGGGATGCAATGTAGTCCAAAGCTCTAAAAAGAATAAGAAATTTTAATTTTAAAATCGCGTTTTACCTACTATAAAAATTAGAAATTACATTGAATGTTTTATTTAAATCTTATGGTGTATTATATTTTAATAATGCCAGAACTTAATAAACTTTTATTCTAGTCTTTTACAAGAAAAACTTTTTCATATGCGACATGGGTCCATGTGCATAAGCACATTAATTTATCTCATCATGAAACGAGTTTGTAAATGCCCTATTTACTCTACTACTAATATGGATCACTATTTAAAAAACAGCAATGTAATACCTGTGCATGGACTCCGGCACGTTAGCCCTTATAGTATTCGTAAAAATATGGAAAATTTTCTGATATCCGGAAAATGGTCCGCAATGCCAAGAAGGCTCTATCCATACTATGGCATACCCAACTGGAAGCACACAAAGGAATAGCATCATAAGAAGTAGGGCATAGTAAAAGTTGTTCGACCTGAAAACAATAAATTAAGTTAATATCTGAAGGCACTGATCATACAAGTTTGCCTAGAACTTGATTGCTTTTCTTAAGGCAAAATTAATCAAGCTTAAAAAAACAGAATTATTATCAGATACGTTACCTTGAAGCCCTAAAAATAATTTCATGGGGAACGTTACAAGTAAGAACTGCCCAGGCTCTTAGATACATCATGACGTATAACTTGACGACATTCAGGACTACTAGCCCTGGAGAAAAGAACATACCCATCCAGACCATTCCTTGGTTGTTCACTAAAAAATACTTTGCTTAGTTTTTTATATTTTATTGGTAATCTACTTCGGTTATAATGAAACTTTTTTATTATCTATTTGCAGTAGTAAACCTATTATTACTGATGACCTCTTTAAACAATGGAATATTGGCCAGTGCAGCTGTCTGGTATTGCTTGATTATAGCAAGTCACTTGATACGATAGATCATGAAATACTATATATTAAACATTAAAATTGTGATTGGATTGATTGGAAGATGTAGCATTGATTTTTTCAAGGTTTAAAGTTAAAGGAAGTTAATAAACTATTCTAGATCGTCCGGCAGCTGTCTGGTATTGCTTGATTATAGCAAGTCACTTGATACGATAGATCATGAAATACTATATATTAAACATTAAAATTGTGATTGGATTGATTGGAAGATGTAGCATTGATTTTTTCAAGGTTTAAAGTTAAAGGAAGTTAATAAACTATTCTAGATCGTCTACTATTGGTAGGGGAGTTGAGCAGAGAAGTAATTGGGGGCCAATAATTTTCTCTATTTATACGTCAGCTGTTTCTTAGTTTTTTGATTACTGCGACTCTCATGAGTACGCTTATTATACTCACACATGTGCCCTTTCCTTCTGATTTAGCCCGTTCGATTCAAAAAATGAACCATGAACTTGAAATCATCTCAAACATCTCCAAGGCACATAAATTGATTTTAAACGAGAAAAATTTAGTTGCTTGTTTATGGTAGATCTTAATCCACTGCAGTTGAGGACCTACTATTTCAAATTTCTGTTGATGAAACTATTTTAATGCCTTCAAGTAAATGCGAAGATCTTGGAGTGACTATAGATTTAGAGTTATGCTTTTCAGACCATGTATCATCTTTAATTGAAAAAAACATTTTTTAAACTAAAACTCTTGTATATTATTAATCATAGGGAACCTTTTGACACAGCAAAGAGACTGCGCTTATCTTATTGTATCATCACATATATGGGTTACTGCGATGTTGTTTATTTGGTCTCCAGAACTTTTCTTTGGGGGGGGTCATCATCATATAAACGAAGTTAAAAAGCGTTTTGCGACCACGCCCAAAGTTTGACAGAGAATGCGCTTTAGGCTAGAAAATTTTCAATGATAAACTTTACATTAACAAGGATAATATATGCATGTAAATTATTGTTAAGAGTCAATTCAAAAAAATACAAAATACCTATACAGCTAAAATTAGTATCTTTTTTCTTTCCTATAATATGTTTTATTCCAATATTTTTAAAAATTGCCACGTTCGTTATCGACAATACAAAACATAATAATACAGGGTGATTCATTAAGGGTGACGAGGTACCGTATCTCAGGAACTAATAGTCGTACGAGTTGGAAAAAAATCCCTTAAATGAAATCGACCAAGAGAAATTGCTGGAAATAATTTTCAATAGGGTGGCACTTCCAGTTATACCAGAAGTAGGTGTCAACTTGCTTATTTTATAAGGAACACCCTATATATTATTACATTTTTGAATTCTACATTAAACTATAATTATTTTTTATTAAATGCATTATTACTCTATGATTAATAGTTTCCGATATATTGACTCTTGAAAAATGACATTTTTGAACTTTGAGAGCTTCTAGCTTTCGAACTATACGTCTTAGAGCAAAACGGCTTACATGTCCCTATCTTCGATTTTTGTTATCTTTCCAAAAGTATTAACTTCCGGTCAAACCGAAAGTACTTTATTTCATGCATTTAAGTTACATCCGGTTTAACCGAAAGTTGACACTTTTGGAAAGATAACAAAAATCGAAGATAGGGACATGTAAGCCGTTTTGCTCTAAAACGTATAATTCGAAAGCTAGAAGCTCTCAAAGTTCAAAAATGTAATTTTTCAAGAGTCAATATCTCGGAAACTATTAATCATAGAGTAATAATGCATTTAATAAAAAGTAATTACATTTTTATGTAGAATTCAAAAATGTAATAATATACATGGTGTTCCTTATAAAATAAGCAAGTTGACACCTACTTCCGGTATAGCCGGAAGTGTCACCCTATTGAAAATTATTTCCAGCAATTTCTCTTTGTCGATTTCATTTTAGGGATTTTTTTTTCAAACTCGTACGACTATTAGTTCCTGAGATACGGTACCTCGTCACCCTTAATGAATCACCCTGTATAAATAGTCGTGTGTTTACTTCTGCAACCAAGTAAAAATTTTGGTTAAACCCCATTTATTCCCCAAGATTAAGAACAAAAAAATTCTAAACTTGATAAAATAAAATAAAAAATATACATAATATGGCATTGATTCTTAAATTACGAATTCTAATTTTCTTTGTTTGTTATTTCCAAATCTGGTTATAACTTCATGAACGTCGATGATTATATTTTTATGAAGGTTTAACAAAGCCAAGCCAGTGACGCGTTCCTCTACCATGCTTGCTCTAAGCCACGTTTTAACGCGACGTAGAGTCGAGAAGGACCTTTCCGCTGTTGCTGCACTTACAGGTAGTGTAGCAAGTATTTGAAGAAGAATTCTATATTGGGGAATAAATCAGAATCACAATTATCAATTATATGGGAAAGTAATTAAGGTATTTTAAGCCATTTTTTACTTCACGTTTCCATTTAGCAATCCATAATTGAAATTCTGCCACTACCGCAGAAACCGGTGGATATTTTAAAAGTTGATTATACGTTTTAACAATTTCTTTTACAGACAGTATGTCTGCTTCCATATAAGATGTTTTAGGTAAAAAACAGTAAATCAATTTTTTTTTTTTCTGTTTTGGGGGGGGGGGGGTCATGACCCCCATGACCCCCCCCCTGGATTCGCGCTTGCTCTTACAAAGTAATAGAAATAGTATCCACATCATTCCATAGACGCAGTTGGTGAGAGAATTTCATAGTCTCCATGGCGCAAATGGTAGAGCGCTCTACCGGTGATCAAAAAGTTTAAATCCTTGTGGAGGAGTAAAACATTTTTAATTTAAAAAAATTCGTCTGAACGCCGCTGAACGCCGCTTAACATTTTTCTTTTAATAATATGTATGGATGTAATAGTGCTTAAAAAGTAAATTTAAATGTGTAAGTGATAACGCCTATTTAAAAATACATCCAAAAATAATATGTTAAAATACTTTTAACATAAAATTTAAATAATATATGTACTTACATACCCAAACCTGAGTAATACCTAATTTATATAAGTGAAAAGTAGAAACGTTTTGTGTTTCGTTTCATAACTGTAACAATATGAAAACGTTATTATTAGGGCTTATGTTTCTAACATTTATCATTCAAGGTAAGAAAGCTCAGCATTTACCACTTTTACTAACATAAATTAAAATATAAACAACCCAACTCATATGGTAATTGCACAGGAAGAAAAAATAATAATTACTTGTTATGTTTCACAAATTTAATCAGTTTCCTGACACGTGTTTCGGCCCTTGCGGGCCATTGTCAGAGGAGTACAAGAAGATACTAAATTCTACGTGATATTACAAAGGTATTTATTATGGTAATTATAAACATGTTATAAAATTAAAATTAGAATATCAACGGGATTTATAAAACCCAGTGCGACATCTTGCGTCCCAGTACGGTACCTTAGAAAAGGTCAGTCGTAAAGGGTTATTCTGTAAAAACAGAAAATTTTGCAAGATGCCCTCAAAACCGGTATAAGTGCCGGACCACAGATATTAATTCGAAAAGGTTTTGTCTGTTTCCTTCCGCCAAACCCATCCCCAGACGCGTTTCGCCGTTATTACGGCTCATCAGTGAGGCTCAGTTTGGCAGAAGGAAACAGGGCTTAAAGACAAATCACTTGTCAGGATCGATTATCAACGGGATTTATAAAACCCAGTGCGACAGTGCACAGACAAAACCTTTTCGAATTAATATCTGTGGTCCGGCACTTATACCGGTTTTGAGGGCATCTTGCAAAATTTTCTGTTTTTACAGAATAACCCTTTACGACTGACCTTTTCTAAGGTACCGTACTGGGACGCAAGATGTCGCACTGGGTTTTATAAATCCCGTTGATAATCGATCCTGACAAATGATTTGTTTTTAAGCCCTGTTTCCTTCTGCCAAACTGAGCCTCACTGATGAGCCGTAATAACGGCGAAACGCGTCTGGGGATGGGTTTGGCGGAAGGAAACAGACAAAACCTTTTCGAATTAATATCTGTGGTCCGGCACTTATACCGGTTTTGAGGGCATCTTGCAAAATTTTCTGTTTTTACAGAATAACCCTTTACGACTGACCTTTTCTAAGGTACCGTACTGGGACGCAAGATGTCGCACTGGGTTTTATAAATCCCGTTGATAATCGATCCTGACAAGTGATTTGTCTTTAAGCCCTGTTTCCTTCTGCCAAACTGAGCCTCACTGATGAGCCGTAATAACGGCGAAACGCGTCTGGGGATGGGTTTGGCGAAAGGAAACAGACAAAACCTTTTCGAATTAATATCTGTGGTCCGGCACTTATACCGGTTTTGAGGGCATCTTGAAAAATTTTCTGTTTTTACAGAATAACCCTTTACGACTGACCTTTTCTAAGGTACCGTACTGGGACGCAAGATGTCGCACTGGGTTTTATAAATCCCGCTGATAATCGATCCTGACAAGTGATTTGTCTTTAAGCCCTGTTTCCTTCTGCCAAACTGAGCCTCACTGATGAGCCGTAATAACGGCGAAACGCGTCTGGGGATGGGTTTGGCGGAAGGAAACAGACAAAACCTTTTCGAATTAATATCTGTGGTCCGGCACTTATACCGGTTTTGAGGGCATCTTGCAAAATTTTCTGTTTTTACAGAATAACCCTTTACGACTGACCTTTTCTAAGGTACCGTACTGGGACGCAAGATGTCGCACTGGGTTTTATAAATCCCGTTGATAATCGATCCTGACAAGTGATTTGTCTTTAAGCCCTGTTTCCTTCTGCCAAACTGAGCCTCACTGATGAGCCGTAATAACGGCGAAACGCGTCTGGGGATGGGTTTGGCGGAAGGAAACAGACAAAACCTTTTCGAATTAAAATTAGAAGATTAAATGGTCAACTGTGGGTTTTCCAATTTTTTAAAGGTACATGTACATATTTAGTCCTAAACTAGTGTGCTATTAAGAATTAGGGAAGCGCCTCAAGGTATTTCGGTTTGATTTTTAACAACATTACATTTGTTTTTTATGGCTATTGTTTCTAGTAAATTTAGTTTTCTGCTTTTATTGTGTATGCATATGGGCTTTATGTTGTTAGAGATTGAGTGATTGTGTAATATGCAGCGATCAGCTAAACCTGTTTTATTTTGTTTTTTTAACATAGATGTTTTGTCTTCTCTAAGTCTGCTGGCGTCAAAATTTCTACCTGTTTGTCCAATGTAGATAGTCTTGCAGTTGTCGCATTTTATTTGGTAGACCCCACAAAGAGGCTATCTACATTGGACAAACAGGTAGACATTTTGACACCAGACTTATTTGGAGGACGTCATCTTTGTGGAACGGCTTTTCTGAGACCGTGTTTCCAACCGAATATAACCTCCAACGATTCAAGAAAAACGTGAATCGCTTTCTTCGCACACGCACCGCTCCCAGAGCGCCTTAAAGGATTTTTCCTATAGTGCTTGTGCTCGATCATAAAAAAAAAAAAAAGACTTAAAGAACACAAAACATCTATTTCAAAGAAACAAAATAACACAGGTTTAGCTGATCACTGCATATTACACAATCACTCAATCTCTAACAACATAAAACCCATATACCTATACAATAAAAGCAGAAAACTAAATTTACTAAAAACAATGGCTATCAAAAAAGCCATAAAAAACAAATGTGTTGTTATTAATAATCAAACCGAAATAACTTTAGGCGCTTCCCTAATTCTTAATAGCAGACTAATTTAGGACTAAATATGTTCACCAAGCATGTAGCCTAATACAAATTAATTATATCATAATATGGTAATATTCGGCAAAAGAAATTAGTAGGCGAGCAACATATAGCCTAGATTTGTTTAATATTAGATTGTGCTATAGCAACCAATAAAATCGTCGAGAAAAATAATTATTTTAATTTTTTTAAATATTTAACCCTTTTAGAGACTTTTGCAGCGAAACCATTCCCAATGTGCCCTCCCCACGAAGAACCTCGCAAATGTGAAACGGGTTGTGAACAAAATTGCGATGGACTAAAATATTGTTTTATTCAATGTGACACAAATTGCTTTTGTGTGCCTGGAATGGTACGGGATTCAAACAGTGAAAAATGCGTGGAACCTTGGCAATGTTTGCAATTAAAGGAAGAAGAGCATTGATTATATTGTACGGCGTATATTACAAATATATTTTATGTAAATGTTTTAGAAGATTTATTCATATTATTCATAGGTTAAGTTTTGTCCCAACACGTGGACGTGAACAATCGTTTGACTATTACTTTAAAAAAATGTGCATCTTTTTAATTAATTTTGGTTTTAAATTAACCGCTCGAGGGGTTACTGAGGTTTAATCCTCAGTACCCTACAAAAATACCTTCTGGATTATAATTTTATTGTGATATCTTCAGTTTTATCCTTATAATGACTTACACACATATGCTTGAAATGTTTTTATAAAAAATATTAAATAATCTTCGACACCTTCATAGAAAGGTTTTTTCTTCTTCCCCAGTTTATTTGGTTGGTTTAAACCTCCATTAATAACTTTTTCACATACTCAGTATAGTTTAATCTTTATCAATTTTCTTCATATCTTGTCTCTTATATACTTTAATTTTTTAATTCCATAAAAGCTACATTCTACAGCATTTTCTCTTTTGCTTACACCATCAGGACTAAATATTTTTTTTTGTCTCCTGATGATGAACGTTTCTACGTTTGAAACATGTAGAGACCCCTAGAATTTTATTTTATTAAACTTTGTGGAGGAAGACTTTGAGTTTTTTCTTTCTTTCCCATTTTTAATCTTTGTTAAGCAGAAGTCTATGACAGTGGTTGGAAATCTATAGACAAAGAACATTTGCGCCGAAGAATCTATCAAAAAACTCGAGAAATCCATATAAACTCTATCCAGAATTAAATGCGACAATTCCGAAGGAAGTTTGACTGAAGACCACAAGTATTTGGTAGTTCATTGGAATTTTTCAGAAACTTAAGATATATAGGTACGTTACTTTTGAAAATATTCGGAAAAACCCGAAAATCCCCGTTTTGGTTTTTATTTTTTTCTAGTTTTATTTACAAAGATGCCGAACTATTTTTGCATTTTCTTTTTAGTTTTCAGTTTGTAATGTTTGTAAATGGTATTCTTTAACTTACCCAAATGTAGTATGTTTTCAGCAACCTTGAAATCTCCATACTGAGGAAACTTTTTTTCTAGATCCCAACACCAGCACCTATTCATAAACCTTACGAATATGCCCCTAAAATAACAATAAAAGTTACCTATAAACCATATTTCCAAATAAGCCTCTATTCTCAAATAAAGAAGTACATAAGAAAGACTTGTTTCAGTTACTCAAGGCACATGAACACCGTAAACCACCACACCGAGTATAATATACTGTCTTTATTTAGGACGGGAGTAACTTGATTTATTTAGCAACTATACCCATATCATTTAAAAAGTTTATCACGATATGAAATGGTGCGGGTATGTTATGGATTTTTTGGACGTGCAAAAAACTAAATCGTTAATATTTGCATTTAAGTACTACATACCTAAAAAAATCCATAAAAAGTATTGATAATCCACTCATAATTAAATCCAAAAGAGTCAGTTTAAGCAATTCTTGTCCAAACATAGTCTCCCAACACAAACTTCTTAGCTTTGCGTTCATGGTGTAGTTAAAAATAGTTCTGTATTCACCTTCTTCATAACTAACCGTAGCTATAGCCGTACTTGTTGCGTTACTAGTCAGCGTAGGTTTGGATTTCAGCACAAAGAGAGATTTGCAATAATTTAAGCAAAATGAATTTTCCGAACTATTAGTGGTCTCATCATATTCCGTACTGGTATATTTTGAAATTCCAGTGCTAAGAATATCAGGCCAGGTGGCTATGGTTGTACTGATTTCTTCGAATATGGTGGTCAGTTCAGTCTCAAACCTTTGCTCTTCTTGGGATGTGGTATTATTAAACAGTGGTAAAAAGGTCGATTTAAAATACTCATAGTCGTTACTGCTAAAGGTATTAGATATTATGGTACTGTTTTCCATTTCAAATGAGTTGTTAAGGTTATCTGATGTAGTCATGTTTTCAAAGTCAGTATTATTAACGTAGATGAATGGGGATAAAATGTATGTTAGATAGTCAACAAATATATATTTTAAAGAGTCAATGGAAAAGGTATCATTAAAATCAAATTTTGCTAAAGCATCGCTGTCATTCAGAACGCTGTAGTTAAGGTAGTCGGTAGAATTATCGTTCCAATAAATTGAAAAATTTTCATAATAATAAGTAAAGTTATCTTGGCTAGATATGGTTGTATCAGTACTAAATAGACTGGAGTTAATAAAATTTTCAGTGATATTTTGAAATGTTTCTTGAGTACTACTCAACAAATCGCTTGATAACGTACTTTTAGTTAAATTATTATCATGATACAACACATTTGCTATTTCTTTTAAAGTCGGTGACATCAATACTGATAAATTTTGTGCAATGCTAGATATCATGTCTAAGGAAATGACTGGATTTTGGTTTAAGATTAGAGAATCATTGCAACAACAATGAATGTTGGATTCTTCGTAAGATTGGGTTGTTCCAGTATCGAAAGTCAAAGGCGATGTGTAGGTAAATGTATCCGTTTGTGGAACTTTTGACAGGTTGCTTCTGAATTGTTGCAATTGATTGGTCTAAAAAGAATAATGTAATATAAAAAATGTATCTGTTTATAAATATATAGGTTGATCCACGACGGGTGGCGAGGGGTTGTAGCTCCAAAACCAAACATGCTACGACGTTGGGGTGAAAATTTCATTATGATAAGCAAAAGAAATCACTGGAAATAATTTTTAGGTTCCTAATTTTGCCGCTAGGGTGCGTAGTCGCTATGCTATGATACCGTGCGAGCAAAAATTATTTGCATCAAAGAGGGCCTTGCATCTAAGGACGTAATGCTTAGCCGTGGAGCTTAATACCTGTTGGGTGTCAATAACCACCTTAACAATCAATCAGTTATTCCGTCATCTTTGACAGTCGTTACAAGTAATTTGATTCATAGCTAATTTCTTCAATTTCTTGAACAATTTACACAATCAGAACTTATGGAACATGCAGGACTATTTTTAAGAAGCCGCTAAAGTTATTTCCTTATAAACTGCAAGTATTCCAAGAAATTTCAGCCGCAGATTTTGAAAGACGCAGGAATTATTTTCAATGGTTTACCAAAAATGTATTGGAAAGAAATGATTTATTAGACCTGACATTTTTTTCGGATAAGGCCTGGTTCCACCTCTCCGGTTATGTGAATTCTCAGAATACATGTAATTATTTTTCTTTTTCTCTCTGTATATTCTTACTTTGTTAATTTTGTAAACAACAAAAATAAATTTGTATTTGCCTACTTATTTTATTACTCATTAGTTTGGCATATCATGTCATAATACGAATTTGACAAAATTTTAACCTAGATTTGGTTAGATATATCGTCCCCATATCATTGTGATCTAAACTAAGCCCTACTTTTTTTAATCCAAGACCTCTTTGATGCAAATAATTTTTGTTCGCACGGTATACCTATTATATAATTTATAAAATATATTTTTAGCTTCTAGTTGTAGTATTTCAACGTTTTAATAAAAGGAAAATTGCAAAACTTTGCTAAAAGCCCAAATAGAATAATTACACTCTTCCGCTATTTTTGCGATAACTTATAAGAGAAGAGGAAACGACTTGCGGTTTTTGTAGTTCTCTTTACTCACTAGTTAGCTATAGAATTATATAGAATAGAATAGAATAAAAATGGTTGGATATTTGTGTGTGCCCTCTGTTATTAACCTCTCGCATTAATTTTAATAATATTTATATCAACGTTCAATCAGGATAAAACGTTCTTTAAAATAAGCTATAGTTTGTTAAATTCGGTAAACGCAGATCGAAGTTACAGCCTTTTAAGTACTTTTAGTCGTTATATACCCTTTTCCACGCTGTTACCAGGGTAACTTCAAAAAATTGTTTATACAAAATTTATAGAGGATGTTACAGAGCATATAAAAACTGAATTTCTGACTGTATTGCAGTTATTAGTAGAAATTAAGGACTTTTTATCATTGCATACCGACTAGGCACTCTAGCGATAAAATTAGGAACTTAACAATTATTTCCAGTGATTTTTTCTGCTCATATTTCATTGAAAAAATTTACCCCAAAGTCGTAGCATGTATGGTTTTGCAGATACAGCCGATCGTCACCCGTCATGGATGTACAAAATATGTAAATATAAAATAAAGAATGTATTCTTGATCAATTGTGATAGAT
Source organism: Polydrusus pterygomalis (assembly GCA_963969555.1). NCBI lineage: Eukaryota > Metazoa > Arthropoda > Insecta > Coleoptera > Curculionidae > Polydrusus > Polydrusus pterygomalis. Next base: position 31,293,337 of record OZ018380.1, read on the forward strand.
GCTACAAAAAACAATTTACACCAATTTAATTCTGATCTGATTATAATTTATTTATAATTTAGCAGATTTATTTAAATATTAACGTGTTTTTTAACATTTAATCTTATTGCGAAAAAATATATTCCAAAATACTTGTATGTATGTTTTTATATTCAAAGCAGATATTCCGGTGTGCCTCAAAACATCAAACGTAGAGTTTTTGACTAGTGTGTCCTCTCAGTACTGACATACGACTCGAAAACACTTAGGGGAGTGTGGGACAATTAGAGCATACTAAAAAGAAAATAATATTTCTAATAATTTATTATGATGACTGTAATTTAAAGTTTTTGGTAACATAAAATATTATAATATTATGCAATTCCAACTCAAAAATTTAAGTATCACAAAAAAATCCTTTAATTAAATCAGTTGAAATTAACTATATTATACACACTATAATACTAAAAAAATCGGTATTTTTGTAAGTAGGTACCCAGAATAAAACATATTTTCTCTTGTCACGCGCGTTTGGTTGTTGCTAAGCATGTTACAAGAATTGACTATAGTATACTTAATATTTGTAGTGTCTCTGTTACCCGTCGGCTCCCATTACCCCGACGCTCCCCTACAATAACACACAAACTCTCAACCAAATAATAGCAAACTAAGCCAGGAAAGGTCACTGCTAGGAGTGGGATCGAACCAAAGAAAGGGGAGATAAGTAGGAAAATAAAAATTAGAAGTTCCACGATTGTCAGATAATAAATATTTTAATACTATCTCTCCAGAAAGATAAACTTCTACTTAACATTTCCTATAACTTGGTGGACACTGAAAAAAATGTTGCTTATTTTCTTTTCATTGCTTATCGGCTACTGGATGACGTCTCCTGAGTTGTTTTTTTAAATTTCTTTATCAAAGAAGCCAGACGAAGCCAATTTCTGGAGTGCCCTTTTTAATAAAAATGTAAATATCAAAAATACTGAAGGGGTAATCTTGGCTTTAATAAAGTTCGACTCTACAGCGTGTCCCCGGATCGAAGCATGAATAGGTGAAAAAGACTGAAATTTGTTGCGTTAAAACATTTTCTTCTGGGGTTCAGCCCTGCCTTGATAGAAACTCATTTGTGTCATAATTTTAGAACTAGAAAGGAAATTATAAACGATTTATGGATTATTCATGGAGAAAAATGCGAAGACTTTTTCGGAGAATGTATTACTTGCTTATTTTGCTGGATTATCTAAAACCATGAAGAGTTATACACTTTGGTCTGTATATTCCATGTTAAAGGCAACTATGAATGTTAAAAATGGCGTAGATATAGATTTGAAGTAGCGGGTATATTTAAAACGGGCATCCGAAGGCTACCAGGCAAAGAAGTCCCGAGTTTTTGAAAAACAATATATCTATTACAAAATTTATACTGGATGCTCCAGATGACAATTATTTATTAGCAAAAGTGTGTTTTAAATAAGATATTTATACGATAAAGTGAAAATTCTTATAATCCATTCTTTTAGGTGTTATTTTTGGAATTGCGGTTGCATGTCGCTGCGACGAACTATTGAATTTAAAGTTAGAAAATATTGAAGATATGAACAATAAACTATTGGTATCCCTATTAAACACGGAGACGAATAATTCAAGGTATTTCGTAATAATGGAATATTTAGATGTTGTTAGAAAATATATATGTAGCTATTTGGCCTGCTGAATTAAAAGACACAAGATTTTTGAAGTGAAAACTTCTTTAGGCGCGTTTAGCACTTTTTGTGGGCACTGAATTAAACTGAGCCGTCACGCGTCGCCGTCAGGCGTCAGGCGTCAGACTCGGTTGTGCTACGCTCGAATTCAACTGCTATATTCAATCCGAACTGACCCTGACCCGAATGAACGTTATATGAAAGAGCTTGCCGCAATGTGCGTTGTATAGACACTTGTCTGCGTCTCTGGTATGTTCTGGCATTTTTTAAATTATATATTTACGTAGGGTGAAGTAAGGTTTACCGTAATTGCTTATTCCGTGGACCTAATTTATTATGATTTCTGACTTCTGTTGAAGATGTAAAAATTCAAGGGTTGTTCAATTTTAGGAAATATCTTTTTTCGTATGCAGTAAAATTATCCCGTATTCCAAGTTTATGTTATTTTTATGATTGCTTACGAACCTAACCTAAAAGAAACAAAATTGAAAAATTGTATTTGATATTGTTAATTTCACCTTGTTGAAGTTTTCACTTCTGTCGTGTGGTCTTAAGCACACACAATTTTTTTTAAATACGTAAAAGGTAAATCATCCGTTAAGCAATTTGTTGGTATCCATAAATTTTGTAAAATTCCTCTAGAAATATATGTCTATTTAAAGTTGCCGAATGTTAAAGAATATACGGTATACGGGACACCCTCCGCAGTTGTTCTGCCACTTTACTTGTAAATTCAGGAGGTGACATAACAATGTTGAAAATACATTGCGGGTGGAAGTCCTCAACTATAGCAGAAGGGTACATTGAGGATTCAATGGCAAGTAAAAATAGTATTTTTTGTAAAAAAATTTTGACAAACGTAGGAACTACTTATGAGGCGAATCAAATTGGTAATATAGTAAATGTAAAGAGAACGATATCTGATGAAAGAAAAAGTGGCATATTTATTCAAAATTGTAGTAATTTTACTATCAATGTTAATAACTAATAAATATGTTTTTTAAATTCTTATTAAAAGTATTATCTAATAAGATTGTTAACAAATGTTTTTTTTTTCTTTTAAAAAATGTCAAATGTTTTATTCCCATTGAGAATAATCATTTTGCTGCCTAGGCAGAAAAAGTAATACTTTGCTGATTGATATGTATCTGCAAAATTAATATTTGCCGTCAATCGGAGAAAAAATAGTTTTTTTTTTGTAAATTTCCAAGACATCCTTGATTTTTTGAAACTAACATTATAACACAAATTAATTTCTACCCAAGCAGGGAAGAAGATGAAGTTTCAACTTAAAAAATTTCAGCCTTTTTCAACTATTTAGGTGTAGATTCGGGGACACACTGTACCTATATCCCATATAAATGTCGGGTTGCAGACATATATATTAATACAGAACTGTATCTTGATAAAAATTACTTTCTCATCATGGAAGTGGTTTCTAAAATTATATATATCAGACAACTCTTACTGCGAGTAAATAAATAGTTTCTGTCAATTTCATAGAAGTCACAATCAAAATTGTTTCGTTATTTAATAATTATTGTTTAAAATCTTTTTGAAATCCAACAATATTTTAATATAGGGAAAAGGAAATGGCGTGATTTATAAAAGTATAAAAGGGATAAGTTTTTAACACACACTTACAATAATCTTAATATTAAAAAACTTACCATTTCAGCAATTTTGTCGAATAATGCAAAAATGAGAGAATACAAGTTGAGGAGATTCAATACCATTATCCTTAAAGAAAAAATATTATAATTTTAAAAAAATATTTACCTAAGATTATAAGTCACATTTTCTGTACCAGATTTTTGCTGTTGTACTGTTAGTATGAAAATTACATAAATTTATTTTTAACCAATTAGAAGGCTCCTTTTTGTTTACGTTGCTTATAGCAACGGGAGATTATCGCGATAATTTTGTTAGTTCCTATTAACATAATGAAATTAATAAGTGATAATTTTTCTGTCAGAAATGAAGTGCTTTATATCTATTGGCAAAAGTAATTTTTTTGCTAACTTATAATTTTTATTGATACTAACCAATTTGCTTTACGTATCCAACACAAAAATTTAACTTAACTCACCTGAAATATGTTTTTTTAGGTTTCATTGGAAACTATGTAGACATGACATGTAATATCAGAGGTTATGGTTGAAAACGAATTAATGTTTTTGATGTTCATGAAATTTTAGTAATAAACTTTAGTTACTAACAAGTAAAATCAACTTCTATTTTAAAAATACAGTGCGTCATATTATTAAAAAACTCATCTGATATATGTTTTTTAAAGTTTTATTTGAATTTAAAACAAAGACTTTGGATTTCAGATAACAAATCTGTTACTTAATGTTTCTCACATTTTAGTAATAAAAATGAGTTACTAACGGCTAAAATGAACTTCATTTCTAAAACTCTAATTAGTTACAATTAACTAAAGCCGCCGGAAATATGTTTTTGTAGCATTTAAGAAAAAAAATTACGATAAGAAAAACCCCAATTTATGAAATTTTCTTACCGAATCTCCCACGCAGTAGAATTAATTTCCGATCATTTTTTTCTCGGTTTCAAAAAAATTATCGAATATAAATCCTCGCCATTATGTCCAGATACAAACAATAAGCTTTAATTCAATATCTTGACAGAATAGCGACTTAATTTAGAATTTGAATTTAAATAGCAATTAGCAGCACTCAATAAAAATTAACAATACAGGAACAAATAACTTAAAAATAAGAAAATAATTTGGAAACACACTATAATCTAAAACTACCTATTATAGCTACATAGATGAATTATATATGTTTAGAAAATGTTGCCCTTATAAATTTATTGAAAAGAAGACAATTCTATAGATTCTATTGATAACACAGTTTATACATTAAATGTACACTTGACGACAGATAATTTCGTACACTAAACTCTGACACTGTAAATGCAACTTCGTTACTTTTATTACCTTTGTAACGTGTTAATTGTTATCATAATATCTGTCAAAGTATTGTCATTATCTTATTTGATTTACAAATGCCTCATTTAGGGGAGATCCGGCTATGATGGCATACTGGCCATGATGGCACACTAGCATTTTCTCTTATCCTGTAATGTTAGGAACGACACAATAGGCAACCAACAATTCATTTGGTTAGTTTTCATACAATGTTCAACGGGTTCGTGTCGTTGTCACTATTTTTTGAAAGTAAACTGAGAAATTTATTTATTAGTGATTGAAAAAAATATTTTTTGGTAAGTAAATAATCTATTATTTGATATAGCAGTGAAACAATGTAAAGTTTTTGTAATATACAGGTAAAGTGGTATCCTAACCTTAAATTTTCATGTGACAGCAAGCGATGGGAGTGTTCAATTATTTAATTCGGCGCGGTTTATTTAGGCATGTAGATTCGGATATGATGGCATAGTGTGCCAACATAGACGGAATATTATTTTGTAATTTTTTTTTCAGATAAAAGCTTTAAGCTATGGAAAGGCAAAGTCAAAGACGACAAACGTGGTCCCAATTAGATATGCAACATGCCATCGAAGCAGTGGTATCAAAACAAATGGGTTGGCTCAAAGCTGCAAAAACATTTCATGTCCCAAAAAATACGCTAAGAAGACAGGTGCAAAATAAAAATAAAATATTACAAGGAAGTAATGTTGGTTTTTTTGGGAGGTTCTGTACCGGTATTTTCAGAAGATATCGAAGCTGAGCTGGTTCGCCATGTTAAAGATCTAGAAACCCGGTATTTTGGGCTAACTACCCTTGACCTAAGAAAACTTGCTTACCAGTTGGCCACTAAACTAAATTTAAAGCACAAATTCAATCAAGAAAGCAAAATGGCCGGATGGGATTGGTTGCAGGGACTTCTAAAGCGAAATCCGTCTGTAAGTGTTAGAACGCCGGAAGCAACGTCGTTGGCAAGAGCCCAGGCTTTTAATAAGGTGCAAATAGCAGCCTACTTTAACAGACTTGAACAAGTTCTTGACGAATTTAAGTTTACTCCAGCACAGATATACAACGTTGACGAGTCTGGCCTTTCTACCGTGCAATCCAAAATGGAGAAAATTTTGGCAACAAAGGGCCGAAAACAAGTCGGCACGTTGACAGCTGCTGCAGAAAAAGGACAACATTTTACTATAGTGTGCTGCATGAACGCAATAGGAAATTTCATTCCGCCGGCTCTAATTTTTCCCCGAAAAAATATGAAGGCTGAATTACTAGATAAGGCACCAAGCAGTTCTGTGGGATTTGCCCAAGAAAAGGGCTATATGAATGGTGATACTTTTTTATTATGGCTAAAGCATTTCGTAAAGTATGCAAATCCAAGCCTTGATAACAAAATTCTGCTATTATTGGATGGTCATGGTAGCTATAAACAAATAGCAGTGTTAGAGTACGCAAAAGCTCACAATATTATTTTGTTTTGCTTTCCACCTCACTGTACTCACAGAGTACAGCCATTGGATATAGCAGTGTAGGGCCCTTTAAGAACCTATTACAACCAGGCAGTACGAAGATGGTTATCGGCTCATCCAGGACGTGGAATTACACATTACCAAGTCGGAGAATTATTTAATGAAGCTTACTCTAAGGCAGCTAGTGTTTCCAATGCTCAAAGTGGCTTTTTAAAAACAGGAATATGTTCGTTTAATAGTGACAAGAAAGTAAGCAAGAAAAGTCAAAAGAAGAGTTGAAATACCAGAGAGTGATGAAGAAGCCACTTTGGATAATATCCTAGAATCTGATGATGACGACGACCCTTCTTGCATTTATTGCAATTCCTTATATTCACTTTCACGATGTCGAGAAAGCTGGATTTGATGTCAAAGTTGTCACAAGTGGAGCCACACCGAATGTGCTGGGGCACAGAATATATAGCTATATATTCTGTGGCTGGGGTCAGCTCCAAAACCAAATCCTTTATTTGCGAAATATGTGTTTAGTTGTATATGTATATGTTTCTATGTCAATATATATTTCATTACAAGTTGTTAAAATGCTTTTCCATTTTTTAAATAAAAATATTGAAACTTTTTGAAACTATGCCATCATACCCGAGGTCTAGATATGATGGCACACTAAGGTAAAAAAAATTAATCTTATTTTTACACTTCAAGTTTAGAACTAGGGTGTTTATTTACACTCCAAATAAATGGTACAGTAGGGCTCTATATCTAATAAGAATTTCAAGTTTTTATCTTCAACGGTCTCTAATTTATCGACTATTAAAAAAATGTATGCCATCACAGCCGGATCTCCCCTAAGTATTATTGAAAAGGCAAGAATACTAAGTTTAGTAGAAATAGGGTGGTCTTATGGGAAAATAGCTGATCATTTTAGAGTATCTAGAAGTACTGTTCAAGGAATGGTAAAATAAAATGCGCTATTACCATCAAACACTTGAAAGGTCTGTTGGGTCTGGTTTAAATAACAGAAAATCATCAAATAAAGAAGACCAAAATTTGGTGGAGTATTTAAGGCAAAATCCATTTAAAACTGCAGTATCCGCTATGCACATAACAGGATTCCCTGCTCATCTAGAACTGCGCAACGCCGAGTAAGATAATGTTCCGAATTAAGAAATGGAGCAGCTGCATCCAAACCGTTGTTAAAAAATAGTGATAAGGAACAAACACTTGGGTTTGCTATGCAATTACAAAAAACCAGAAAATGTTTTTTTGGCAAAATGTTATCTTTTCCGATGAGAGAACTTTTCAGTCCATATATATATATATATATATATATATGTGTGGGCATGGATAAGTGTTTACGGGGCAGGTGTATGCTGGAATATTGGTGGAACACTAAACAGTAATATACAGCGTGACAATTTAAAAACTTGAAATTGCTATATCTTAGGAACGAAAAACTGAAGAAAAAAACGCAAAAAACAGTTTCTATAAAACGAAGGGGGAGCAAAAATAAGCGTAATATCCCACCCTTATCTGCAACCCCTTGGGCAGGGTGAGATACACCCATAAAATCTTAAATATAAAGGGGGGTCGAATGATACATCATTTTGAAGCTCTTGAAAAATGCTTTCCAATGCTACCATAGAAAGCTACATTTCAGGAAATTCTTCTCTGTTTATTGAGGAAAACAATAAATGAAAACACAATTTTGAAATTTTTTATTATTATTTCATTAAATGTTCAAAATGATTGCTACCAATATCCTGGCATATTAAGAGATATCTCTTAAGAATTCTAAACATTTTAAGCCTAGGTATTTTGTTTTGGTTTATTTACTATGGTTTTTTTGTCGAAAAAAAAATTTTTATTATCACAGAATTTACTTTAAAAGTAACTTGTACTAGTATTATTATTTTAAGAACAGTTGACTTTCGGTTCAGTTTAAATGAAAAGCAGCACTTCTTATCTTTAACAATGGTGTACAGCACAGCTGAACCTGTAGAAATTATTTTCATTTATGGTTCCCAGGATCAATGTTTCTTAAGGACAGCTCAACGTTTTAACGAAAGGCATCCAGGTTAAAATGTAAGCCCCGAGTATGTTCGCCAACTAGTAGCCAAATTTGAAGAAACTGGTTCTGTCGTGAATAAAAAGAGAAATCAACCGAGACTAGCCGACGAAGCAGCGCAAATTGAAATTCTGGGGCAGTTTGCAATGAATTCAACTTTATCAACTCGTCAAGCAGCTGTAGCAACTAGATTATCTCGTGAATCAATAAGAAAGGTACTTAAATTTCATAAGTTTTATCCCTATAAACTGCACAAACTGCAAGAACTTGGTGACGACGACCCGGACAGAAGAATTCAGTTTTGTGAAATAATGACAAATAGAATGACGGCAGAACCTCGACTAGTTAAAAATATTTGCTTCAGTGATGAGTCTACCTTTTATTTAAATAGGCGTGTTAATAAGCAAAACTGTCGTTACTGGAATGACGAAAACCCCCATGTATTTAGAGAAGGGCATACCCAGTACCCCCAGAAAATTAATGTTTGGGCTGGTATATTGGGAGATGGTATTATCGGCCTAATATTTATACAAGGAAATTTAAATGGCGACAGGTATGCTGAAATGCTACAGAGGTCTATCGAACCACTAATAGTGCGAGAATTAGAAAATCAGAGGGGCATACTCGGAAATTTATCTTTAGAAGAACGCTTACTACATTTCCAACAGGATGGAGCACCTCCGCATTATGTAGTTCCCGTTAGGCAGTGGTTGGATGATAATTATCCCAACCAGTGGATTGGAAGAAGAGGTCCTGTTGAATGGCCACCTAGATCCCCGGACCTAACACCTCTTGACTTCTTTTTGTGGGGTCACCTAAAATCTGTGGGTTTTAAAACGCAACCTGAATCACTAGAGCAACTTCAGCATATAATAGTTCAGGAATGCCGTGCTATATCCAGAGAAACATTTGCAAATGTACGTGAAGAACTTGAAAGTAGGCTTTATTATTGTCTTCAAAACAACGGAAATCATTTTGAACATTTAATTAAATAATAATAAAAAATTTCAAAATTGTGTTTTCATTTATTGTTTTCCTAAATAAACAGAGAAGAATTTCCTGAAATGTAGCTTTCTATGGTACCATTGGAAAGCATTTTTCAACAGCTTCAAAATGATGTATCACTCGACCCCCCTTTCTATTTAGGATTTTAGGGGTGTATCTCACCCTGTCCAAGAGGTTGCAGATAAGGGTGGGATAATACGCTTGTTTTTGTTCCACCTTCGTTTTATGGAAACTGTTTTTTGCGTTTTTTTCTTCAGTTTTTCTTTCCTAAGATATGGCCATTTCAAGTTTTTAAATTGTCGCCCTGTATATATGTGTGGGCATGGATAAGTGTTTTCTTCCTTCTGCTGCGATAGTTTTTGAAGGAAATAACTTTATATTTCAGCAGGATAACAACTGCCCTGTGCATACTGCAAGAAATATAGGAAACTGGTTTAGAAAATATGCATGCCTTAGTGCTGAAGAAGTCGTGATTTAAATACAGTTAAAAATGTTTGGGGATTGATGGTAGAAGAAAATGTACAAAATAAATTTTCAACCACAGAATGAATTAGAGTTATTTGATAAAATAGAAGAAATTTGGAAGGGCTAACTCAGGATTACACCAGAAGTATTATTTTGTCGCTTGTATGATAATCCAATGGCGCAGCAATTAAATATTAATATTTTGTTTGTTGTTTGTTAATAAATTTACCCTGTTTGGCTCTATATTTTTGTAGTTTTCCTGGTATTATTTTAAAATTTTCTTATTTCGCGGCTGTAATTTAAACACAAAAATATTTAGAAATAACCATTATTACTTATGGTAAAAAATTGTACATCAATAATTTACAGCTATATATATAGCTGATGTTCTATCCAGGTATAAGCAGCAAGGTGAGAAACCCGTTTTACCCAATTTTGTTGTAATTGAGTTATGTATGGGTGGAGTGTACGAATTTATATGTCGTCAACTGTACCATTAAATTAACACATATATGTTTCATCAAAAGTGCATTGATAAATCATTGAGATTTAAAACAGTTTAGTATGCCTCAAGTTGATACCTACTTAATCATTTTACGTGCATAGTTATGTTTTGTATATATTTATGCAATCTGGATTTAATGAAAGTAAAAAAAAAAGAGATCAATCAAGATTCAACATTGCAAATTGCCAACTTCTGTTGGAGGTTCGAACGCGAATCACATTCGACTCTCGCTGCGTTTCCCATCTCTAGCAGCAAATACGTTCGGACTGAATTTTTCAGGTAAGTGTAGATACGGTAAAAGATCTGCTGGTAATTTTTTTAATTCTAATTTTCAATTCCTTAATTTATTAAATGGATTTTGCTTGTGCTGCAACCACAATTTCAAATATCAGATTTGCGATTACTATACAGAGTTCGTCAGAAACAACATTTTTAGTTTTTTGGATTTCGTGTAAAATAAATTTACGTAAAAGCAAACAACTATTGTTGCTTTCTTACTTCGAATATGATTTTATATCTGACCGAGTAACGATTTTGTTGTAACAAAACCATCTTTTATGCCTACTTTTGGACCAATTTTATTATTGCATGTCATATTTCTTCAACTCGTTCGATCATATATAAAACTTTTATTCAGACGTGGTACCACCGAGTTAGCGTATAGTTCAACTCGACATCTGAATTCCCGATAACAGTTGCTAACTTGCTGTATTGGGATATTTGCAATAACTACCCTTATTTTTTCTTTCAAGAGCTCTTAGTTATTATTGAAATTGATTTGATACACATTTGGCTTCAGATATCCCCATAAATTAAAGTCGATAATTGTGAGATCGGGACGCCTACGTGCTAACTGATTTGGACCATAGCCATAGGTACCTTTCAATCCATTTGTTCCAAAGTGATGATTTAGCCAATCATCAAAAGGAATTGAAAATTAGAATTGAAAAAAATCCAAAAAACTGTTGTTTCTGACGAAACCTGTGTAATAATCGCAAATCTGATAATCGAAATTGTAGTTTTGGCATAAGCAGACGTTTTTATAAAGAATTACTTTTTCTTATATACCTACTAATAAAAAAGTTTTTTCTCTTCCAAACTCTATCCGTGGACACACTGTATGTTTCGGTATTAGGAAATATAGTATAGATCTGATTGAAATACAAAAATTGCACTATTACATAATATTCAGACCAGTATTCTTTTTGACATATTATTATACAAGGATAATCGAAAAGTTATTTTCCCTGCTTAGTGTCAAAACACCCTGAGGAATAATTAAGAAGCAAAAGTACTTCAAAATAACAGTTTTCATTAAACGGCAAATATTCTTTTCATTTTGGTTTTTCGTTTATGTCAATACGTGCATTTGTTCTCACCCAAATGCAAAATGTTCTTGAACATGTCAATAATTTAAATTTTCCATAGTTTTCTCATTGCTATTGGTTTCAAAATAAAATATACTATTAAAATGCAAGAAAACAAAAATGGTATTGTAATAATTAAGATTTAATAAATAAATAAATTTACGGAAAAAGGTGAGTATACCTAAGATTTAAAAAATAGCATTTTCGCAAAACAAGAACTGAAAATTTTATACGAACCTCTCGAAGTTTTTCTGATTGTTTCAGAAATAACCCCACTTTTGAATAATTATTATTTTTTGGAAAAAATTAAAATTTGACAGATAATGCGAATCACGTGACTACTATTTTTTTGCTTAATTTTCATCTCGATCGAAGCAGAACTTGATGCCAATGTCAAATTTCGAATAAAGCTATTAATAAAAAAAAAATCCCATATGATGCGGACTTTACTGGTGACGCTGTATAAACTCTCTAAAAAATTACTTAAATCGGAGTAAAATAAAATAATTATAAACCCCTAAACTTAATCCAAATTTGATGATGCCCGTTTTTTTTTGCACGAGAATGTAGCAGATTTCCTTCAAATATTTTAATTAGCTTTAAACATTTTAATTTACCTGGCTAACTGTAACCTCAACTGTTTTCTAGGATGATATTGTTCCACCAACCCCAACACTTCAAATAGCATAGGGAAGAATAAAGTAATTAATGTAATGACTACAGTAATCTCGTTCCGTCTCCACACTGTGCTGTTCGCTTCCGGTTCCATGGACCTTTTAACAACTATAACTACTGCAACAACGGAACAGGAAAGCAATCCTGCGACGAGGGTGTTCACAAGGACTCGGATGCAAATAACTTTCCAGCTGAAAGGTACAAGAAAATTATTATATCCTTTACAGGCATAATTGCTTATAACCGCAGAAAGCGCTTGAGTTGTGGCAAGCTCGGAAGATAAAAGTTAGGGTGCTATTAGGGGGCCATTTTGACTTTGGGGCATTTTGTACTCGCGCCTGGAACATAAAGTGTACTTTAAAAATGACCAAAGCTAGTTTTTCTACACTATTAATGTGCGAGGGAAAATTATTTGCACCAAAGAGGGCTTGGATTAAAAAACGCAGGGCTTGGTTTAGATCACAATGATACGGGGACGATATATCTAACCAAATCTAGGTTAAAATTTTGTCAAATTAATATTATGACATGATATGCCAAATTAATGAGTAATAAAATAAATATACAAATACAAATTTATTTTTGTTGTTTACAAAATTAACAAAGTACGAATATACAGAAAGAAAAAGAAAAATTATTACATAAATTGCTAAAATTGGCCACCGCCATGCTCCAAGCATAAATTCACACGTCTCTTCATATTTTCGAAAGTGATGACCAGCATCTGTGGGGAAATGTTACCACATTCTTGGATAATCCTTTCTTGTAATTGTTCTAAATTTGCAACTGATGTTTTAAAAATAGTGTTCTTTAAATGAGGAAAAACGAAGTAAACCATAATCGTTAAACAAGGTGATCTAGATGGGAATTCAATGTCTGATCGAAAACTGATCAATCTGTCGTCGAAAAAATTGCGTAAGTAGTTAATAGTTTCGGCGGCTGTATGGGCGGTTGCACCGTCCTGTTGAAAATATCCAAAACGTAGTTCGTCGTCAAGTAATTGCTCTACAAATGGATTTAAAATATTACTGTGCTGTAACTATGTCATGGAAAAAAATAGGACCAACAATTCTTCTTCGGGAAACAGCTAACCATACACCAATTTTTTGAGGGTGCAATGTGAACTCTACAAAAAAAGGGGATTTTCACTACTCCACATGCGTGTATTCTGAGAATTCACATAACCGGAGAGGTGGAACCTGGCTTAATCCGAAAAAAATATCAAGTCTAATAAATCATTTCTTTCCAATAAATTTTGGGTAAACCATTGAGAGTAATTCTTGCGTCTTTCAAAATCTGCGTCTTGTATTACTTGGAATACTTGCACTTTATAAGGAAATAAATTTAGTTGCTTCTTAAGAATAGTCCTGCATGTTCCATAAGATCTTCCCACTTCTTAGGACAGGCGACTTACACAATTTGTTGGCGTATTTTGCATTATTTCTCGAACGTTTGCAACAAGTTCTTCTGTTCTTCCTGCTCCTTTTTTGTGTTGTATAGAACCTGTTTTCCTAAACACAGCCACGGTTCTTTTCAGACAATGATAAAAATCCCTAGCAATAAAAGCAACGTTAGGAAAATGTTCGTGAAAATCGTCCATGCACAAACCCGGATTGTATTGCCACTTACCATTTACTCTAACTTCGTTTCGAAAATACGCTTCAACCATAAATATTTTGTGCTGTTCCGTAAAGCCCATTGTGTGAATTGTTCAAGAAATTGGAAAAATTAGCGATGAATCAAATTACTTGTAACGACTGTCAAAGATGACTCTACGGGCAGCCATAAAGCAATTAGTGGTTTATTTAGTTGTCTACCTTTCAATTATTACCAGTGTAACTGCCTTTTATGTTGGAGTTAATTCCGCTGGGATGGCGCTACGGTGTATTGATGGCCGCCTTGATTTTGCAAAGAGGCTTTTAGTACATTTTTCCGTCGTTCTTGGAATTGGTTATTGCTGCCCGAAGACTGCCGTAGAGTCCTAACAAGGACGAAACCGCCGTCGTGGTCTACCCTCCCCAGGGTATCCATTAAACTTGGATCCCTGTGTATTCCCATATAACAAAAAAAACACTTGTCCGATATGCCACAATATTTTCTTTTAATAAAGAAACAATGTAAGAAAATATCAAATAAATTTCTTATTTAAAATAATAGGGGTACCTATTAAAGGTTCTATTGGGTAGTTTTATAATACCCTCTGCTTTGGGGATACCTACATGTCTCAGGAGTAGTTTAAATAGGTATGATGGAACATTAGTAAACAAATGTAATTAAATCTAACTACCTACTTTTACATATATTTATGGAGAAAGACTTACACTACTTATAGCGTTTTATGTTATTTTTATTTGAATAAACGTTTGTTAACAATATTGCCAGAAAAAAAATTAGACTCTTTTTAAATATTATTACCTTAATTTATAGGTATGTGTGTCGACGACAGTAGTGGGTGTGTAAAATAAAAATAAAAATACAATAAAGACACAATAAAAACAAAGACTCGCTGTTAATTGTCATTGTGGCGCATATTTACGGCTATAATTATATACAATTGCGTAATAAAAAGACGACTCTACACCTAAATAATGAGCAGCAGAGACAAACGGTAATATCATTTCGTTTATAACCGCAGAACTTTTCTTCCTTTATTTACAAACAAATTAAAAAAGCAGCGCATAAGAAGAAGAATTTTTTTAGGTCTTTATTTAATATAATTTTTGACAAATAAAAAATATATTTACTTAGGTATATGAGGAACTTATGTAGAACAAAATAAAACTATATTAAGAAGAGCCTTAGTAGATGATAGAAGGAGGACTTCCAACATCCTGGGCCCATAAGATTAACATGGAGCCTAATATCTTGCAAAGGCACCGGCACCGGCGTTGTTAAGCTATTTATGAGCCTTTTTGCTGTTTTTGAACCTTTTTTAGCCGTTTGTTAGCCGCTTATAGCCGTTCATTAGCCGTTTATAGTCGCTTATAACCGTTCATAAGTCGTTTATAACCGTTCATTAGTCGTTTATTGCATTTCTACGTACCTACGTATTTTAAAAAAAATTAAGTTGCTATGGGTGTCTACTAAAAAGAAATAAATATCTGAAAAATAAAATTATTTCCTAAGAGAGAATACAAAAGTGGCTTCAGAAAATGCTCATGTATTTTGTCGTAAATAAATAAAAGCAAAAAATAATTTTTTAAATTTTTTTCGGATATCTCCGGAAGCCATCTAAATTTCTTTTTAATTAAGCAATAAAATATGCAACTTTGCCTCCATTAAACCAAGTCTCTATCTCTTATACCGTGCGAGCAAAAATTATTTGCATCAAAGAGGGCTTGGATTAAAAAACGCAGAGCTTGGTTTGGATCACAATGATATGGGGACGATATATCTAACCAAATCTAGGTTAAAATTTTGTCAAACTCATATTATGACATGATGTTATGCCAAACTAATGAGTAATAAAATAAGTAGATAAATACAAATTTATTTTTGTTGTTTCCAAAATTAACAAAGTAAGAATATACAGAAAGAAAAGAAAAATTATTCTATAAATTGCTAAAATTGGCCACCGCCATGCTCCAATCATAAATTCCTGCAGTAATTCCTGCGTCTTTCAAAATCTGCGGCTTGTATTTCTTAGAATACTTGCACTTTATAAGGAAATACATTTAGCTGCTTCTTAAGAATAGTCCTGCATGTTCCATAACATCTTCCCACTTCTTGGGACAGGCGTCTTATAGAATTTGTTGGCGTATTTTGCAATATTTCACGAACGTTTGCAACAAGTTCTTCTGTTCTTACAGATGGTCTTCCTGCTCCTTTTTTTGTTGTATAGAACCTGTTGCCGTAAAGACAGCCACGGTTCTTTTCAGGCAATAATAAAAATCTCCAGCAATAAAAGCAGGAAAATGTTCCATGCACAAACCCGGATTGTATTGCCACTCACCATTTACTCTAACCCTAATTCGAAAATACGCTTCAACCATGAATGTTTTGTGCTGTTCCGTAAAGCCCATTGTGTGAATTGTTCAAGAAATTGGAAAAATTAGCGATGAATCAAATTCTTTGTAACGACTGTCAAAGATGACGGAATAACTGATTGATTGTTAATTCAGGTAGATACTGACACCCAACAGGTATTAAGCTATATGGCTAAGCATTACGTCCTTAGATGCAAGGCCCTCTTTGATGCAAATAATTTTTGCTCGCACGGTATTAAGGTATAATAAATACTTATTATTTGTATGACAAGAACTTGGACGTCTGTCAAATTATACGGAATATTAGGAAGTTGTCGGTACTCACCGATATATTTTAGTCTACATTCTTCTCGGGAAACAGATTATTTTGTTTCTAGATAGTACATACCGTTTGACCAGTATATAAAGTCCGCATCATATGGGATTTTTTTTATTAATGACTTTATTCGAAATTTCACTTTAGCATTAAGTTCTGCTTCGATCGAGATGAAAATTAAGCAAAAAAATATGAGTCACTTGATTCGCATCATCTGTAAAATTTTAATTTTTTTCAAAAATAATTTAAAAGTAGGGTTATTTCTGAAAGTTTCGAAAAAAGGTATAAGAAAAGGTTTTTTTAAATGCAGTTTTTAGCCCTCATGCAAAATTTTAGCTGCACAAGATAATTTTGGTTTTTTACCCGATCTTGTAAATTGCACCACTTTTGCAAAATAAGACTCAACGCAACCTACATAAAAGTTCTTAGTTTTGACAATGCTTTATTTCAGATACATTTTCTTTAAAGGAGCGCCATTTTAAATGTGTGTTTTTCTACACAATTAAAATTGGGCTGTTAAAATTTGGTCACATGTGATGCATTTGTTTTTGACCCTGTATAAGGTAACTTCATAAAATAAGTATTTTTGAAAACGTAGTTTGTGTCTGAAAGTAATACACCTTAATATTAAGACAAAAAAGAACACAGTGTCATCAGTAAAGTGTTCATTAAGTGGAAAATAAATTTTAGTAGTGGGTAAAAAATCAAAATTATCTTATGCAGCTGAAATTTGCATGTAGGCTAGAAACTGCATTTAAAAAAAAAACCTTTTCTAATAACTTTTTTCGATATTTTCAGAAATGAATTATTTTTTGGAAAAAATTAAAATTTGACAGATAATGCGAATCACGGGACTAGGTACTCTTTTTTTGCTTAATTTTCGTCTTGATCCTTGATGCCAAAGTCAAATTTCGAATAAAGTTATTAATAAAAAAAGTCCCATATGATGCGGACTTTACTGGTCACACTGTATATTAGGAAAGGTAATTTTAGAGGTAGATTTATAAGAAAAATTACTTTATAGTAAAATGGTTAAAATAGCGGAATAATGATTTAAACTTACTTTCTAGATTCTCTCTTCTTCTCTGCTTCTTCTAATAAAGCCTCCTTAAAACCCATTACTATTGACGCTACTCTATTATGAGCTGTTTCTGCATTTCCTATCATATAATCCCATGCGGTGAAAAGTTTCCAGGAAAATATACACTCGTCGTCTTTCTCGGACAATTTTGACATTCTTGAATTTTCTGCCATCCTGGACAAAATTTTAAAACTTCTACATTGATTAAACGTAATTATGCTCTATTTAAATAATGCTTAATAAAAGGGTAATTGATCTCTAAAGCATTCTTATCACACTGTTAATAGTGGGTAATTGTAATTGATGTTTTCTTTGAAGAGTAATGAAATAATAATTGTAATTAAATTAATTTTAAGAGTAATTATGATGCTCTAATTAAAAGTGTATCTGCGTCTGCGTGTAGTACAATAATAAGTTTTTTTTATAAAATAAAAATGTCCAAGGTTTACCATTTTTTTCATTTGACAAAATTGTTTTTTTGCAAAATGGAATTCCTTTACCAATCAGCTATTACAACTGTTACTTACTTTCTTAAAGTTGCAAAAAAGCTATAGGCATAAACCACCAAACCAGTCACGAAATAGGCAAACGGTAGCCGATATCCACGCCCCGAAGTACTTTTTCTATCATAACTATTTAAAACGGCCGAGTCATTGTAATCTCTGTTTGTGTACCAACCGTAGAATAGTGGAGAATATTTAAAAACTCCCTCGAAATCCCACAATGTCAGAAAGTTTGTAGAGTTGTATTTTTCCTCAGCGAGCACAAATTTTCGATCCTTAACAGCTTCGGGATCTGCCGTAATAATCTAAAAAGATAAAAAATAAAAACAGTTATACAACGTTATGATAAATAAACGGATCAGCCTTTAATAAAATATATACAGGGTGAGTCGGGAGAAATGGGCCAAACTCTAAGGGTGTAATCTATGTATCAAAATAATAAGAAAAAACCCAAATGTTGTTACCCAATATTAATTTGTTTTCAAATTACAACGTAAAATAAAATATGCAACATTAACATTATGTTTCAAATAAA
This sequence comes from Polydrusus pterygomalis, assembly GCA_963969555.1. Lineage (NCBI taxonomy): Eukaryota > Metazoa > Arthropoda > Insecta > Coleoptera > Curculionidae > Polydrusus > Polydrusus pterygomalis. Next base: position 31,311,947 of record OZ018380.1, read on the forward strand.
TCATTGGTTTAGTAAATTTTCAAAAATACCGCCTTTCCCTAAGCATTTCCTGCTTCGTTTCCGATGGGCCCGCGTGGCTCTTCTAATTGATTCGTGCCTTTCTTTAATATTGAGTGCAGCATTTCTAATGCGTCTAATTAATGCATCCCTAGTATCTACTTTACAAAATACAGGGGGACATACAGGGTATTTGGGGAGGAAAGGGCAATATTTTGGGAATGTGTTCGGAGGGTGAAAATAAGAGAAATAAACCCATTTTTTTTAGTTCGATTCTCAACCATTTCTGAAATAATAGGTTCTCAAGATTTTGTAAGTTAATTTTTATTTTAATAGCGAATAATTGCAGGTACTGCAGTAAAAACTAACTTAAAGAATAATTTCAAAAACCCCTTCACCAACTTCAATTCCTTTTTCGATACGTTTGTTAATCGCTCGGGTAGCACGTTGGATTGAGTGGGGATTGTTTTTTATAAAAGCTGCAACATTGAAAATTCGATCGCGGAGTGCTTCTTTCGTTTTCACTCGTGTTTCATATACTAGCGATTTCATCCATCCCCAAAGGCAATAATCAAGCGGGTTTAAGTTTGGTGACCTCGGTGGCCAATTGCGGACCACCTCTGCCAATCCAGCGATTGGGAAAACGATAATTCAAGAAAATTCGCACACGGAGACTAAAATGAGGTGGGGCTCCATCATGTTGGACGTACATTCGTTGTCGAAGTTTCGTTCAAATGTAGCATGAGGGTTTTTATCTGACCACCGATGTTCATTGTGGCAATTATTAATTCCATCACGAGTGAACTGGGCTTCATCGCTAAATAAAATGTTTTTGTGCAGACTTCGATTTTGATGGATCCATTCACAAAATTGTACCCTTGAAGCAGGATCACCATCAGAAGATGTTAAACGGGATGAACGTAAAAAGGTTTTAAACCGTTTTTTTTAAGTGACTCCCATACTGCTAGATGTGATGGTATATGAAGTTTATTTGCAACCCCCCTCGTACTTATACCTGAGTTCTCTGCGACAATATCCAGAACAATTTCTTCATTTTCCACATCTAGACTCTGCACTCTTTCAGAAATAATTCTTATGCTTGGAAACATTCCAGTTTCCTGAGCACTTGCAAATATTTTTTGAAAAACTCTTCTATTACACTGTTCAACACAAAAATCCTCTTTATAAAAATATCGTGTATTTTGTAATATTTGGACCTAAACTAATATACAACTGACCACCAAATGTTTATATTGGCCTCAGATTTCTTGGAAGGGTCGAATAGGCCCACTAATAGGTAATAATCGGTCGCCCCATTGTTATTTGCAGGTAGTTGGATCTATGCTTGAAATATGCCTTTAGTCGTTACTATATCATCATTTAGTAAACATCTATTCATATTTTCGCTTAGATCTACGGGCGTGTTAAAACGGTACCAAAAATGTCGATGCGCCTTTGCGTTAATAAAGCCGATAGCTTCTGTTATATTTGTGGCGAAGTTACCGCAAAAGCGTACCAAAAACCGATATCTTCATTAGTAAAAAAGGCTTATGAACTGTACTTTGGATGCAAAGTTGGCGATCAAGATAGGTCCTGGGCCCCAAAAATGTGTTGCAGTTCGTGCTCGAGAACATTGACTGGATGGCTGAAAGGTACTCATAAATCTATGCCATTCGCAGTTCCAATGGTTTGGAGGGAACCTCGTAATCACGTAGATGATTGTTATTTTTGCATGACGAATATTAAAGGAATTACTAGCAAAACCAAGCGTAGCATTCAGTACCCCAATATTCCTTCTGCAATGCGACCAGTGCCCCATGACAACTCATTACCCATTCCCCAGCCACCTGAGAGTTACACGCTTGATTCCGAATCAGACTCCGGAAGTATTTCACCAGAAGCCGGACCAAGCTACATCCCTAGTTCTCATTATTTGCCTGATACACCTCATTTAATCACTCAAGGTGAATTAAATGACCTTGTTCGTGACTTGGACCTCCCGAAAACAAAAGCTGAACTTCTCGGATCCCGCCTGCAGCAGTGGAAGCTCTTGGAAAAAGGAGTGTCCATCTACAGGAAAAGGCAATCTACTCTCACAAATTTTTTTGCAGTGGAAGGTGATTTAGTATTTTGCCATGACATACCTGGCCTAATGACCGAACTGAACTTACCATATACTAATATGAAAGAAACATATGACAATCTTAAGATGTTACTAAGATGTGTAAAGTACGAAGATCACAAATGGAACATATGCGCAGATTTAAAAGTGGTGGCGTTACTGACAGGACTGCAATCAGGATATACAAAATACTGTTGCTTTTTGTGTGAATGGGACAGCCGTGCAAGAGACAAACATTATAAAATTAAGGTTTGGCCTCCACGTGACACAATACAAGTTGGCGTTAAAAATTTGACCCGAGAACCATTAGTTCAGAAAGAAAAAATATATTTACCTCCACTTCACATTAAGCTGGGTCTGATCAAAAATTTTGTTAAAGCACTGGATAGAGAAGGCAATGCTTTAACGTATTTAAAAGACAAATTTCCACGTATAAGTGAGGCCAAAATTAAAGAAGGAATTTTTGTTGGTCCCCAAATTAGGCAATTGTTTAAAGATGCGAACTTCAGGCAAATTTTAAGTGACAATGAAAGTCGGGCATGGAATGCATTTGAAAGTGTTTGCAACAATTTTCTTGGAAATAATAAATCAGAAAATTATCGTGAACTCGTGGAAGAACTACTCACGGCCTATAATATTTTAGAATGCAACATGTCACTAAAACTTCACTTTCTCCATTCTCATTTGGACTTTTTTCCTGAAAATTTAGGAGCAGCATCAGATGAGCATGGAGAACGATTTCACCAAGATATTGCCTCCATAGAGAAAAGGTATACAGGAAAGTGGAGCTCGAATATGTTAGCCGACTATTGCTGGACCCTAATACGAGACACATCCAGGAGTTCTTATAAAAGAAAGACGTTAGGGAAGTAAATATTAAATTTTAAATTATTTATAAATGTTTATACTGTACCTAATGTTGTTGCTGTTAATAAAATATATTTTATGTTTTTAAATGTTAAAAATTTAATAAATCGGCATTGAAAGGGGTTTTTATTGACTTTTTCTTAACATCAAAGCATATGTCCCTCCCTTAACATTGGAGGCTGATATCGAAAATCTGAGGCCAGATCCGGATTCAGCAGGCCAAAATATATAAAATCCAGCCAAAATCATTCCAGGGAGGAAAAAAAGTTTTAAAATGTTCGTCAGTGTTATAGGAACTCTTCGGTTTAAAAAACGACGTCGCTATTCATTAACTGCGCGCATCGAACTACCATTACAGTAACCATGCACGAATAATCATGTCGGCATAGTCCCTGTGACTGAATGTGTGGGGCATTGTAAGTATGCAAATCTTGGTTTAAGTCGATACGCTCAATATGAAGCTAACTGACAACTACTAGATATGCATGTCACAACTATCAATCAAAATTTATAGGATGTTTAAAACTAAAGCCCCCTTCATTATTTCAATATAAAAAAATTTCAGAACCGATTATTTCAGAAATGGTTGAGAATCGAACTAAAACTTATAGGTTTATTTCTCTTATTTTCACCCTCTGAACACATTCCCAAAATATTGCCCTTTCCTCCCCAAACACCCTGTATAAAAGGCTGGTTCATTACTTTATCATAACCCTGTACGCATTCAATTTTTTAGAATAATAATCAATAATTTGTTTATAATATTTCTATTATTATAAAACAATTACGTCCTCTAAATTTCCATTCTACACTATTCACTCGTAAGTATGATTGTATATAGGTTTCTGTTAAAACCAATTAAGTTTTGCAAATGCAGCACTTTTTTTAAACCATAGGTAACACTTAAGCAGATATTTTAAAATGTGTTTGTATATTGCAGTGATTTTGTGTTCGTGGTGTATTCTTGAATATAAATGTTTACTTTACCCTATATCGGATCCTATGAAGCTTTATAACTATACGCCACCGGAAGACCAAGTTACTTTTTATTTGTACCATTAGTAAGTACCCCGAATTTGCATTAGAATGTTTTTAAAAAGTACTAATTTATACATAATTCGGATTAATAAATTAATAATATTTAATTTTCTTTTTATTTGGTCGGAACTATCCCCGGGAGCGTTTCGGCAATTATATTAGGTGTGTTTGGCCATTTGGTTTTATTCAGCGCCATAAAACACATACACACAACACACATTAGGTGTGTGTAAAATTCCTTACGTTTATTTCAAGGGAAGATTCTATATAATATATCTATTTAAAATAACAGAAGCAAATAAAAAATATCATTCAGGTTGGATGTAGATAGGAGTTACTAAAGGGTTTGCAGGAATGAAATTATCAGGGTCACCTAAATTGGCTACATATGGGAAACTTGTTAATTTTTAATTTTACAAAAAAAAATTACACATGGTCCAAAACGTAAAATGCAAACTTTAGTTGTTAAAATTTTTCAGTCGTCTACGAGATTTGTCAAAAAATATAAATTTTGCTCAAGAATAAAGTACCTTTATTTTTGAATATCGGAAATTGTTATAAAAAAAGTTCATCAGACTTGAAAGCTATATTCAAATATGAAATCATATTTAATTGAGTTAAAAACGAGTTTTTTTTATTTTATAATGGGTCCAAATAACCTAATTTTTCATGGTAGTAGATATGATTTCATATTTGAATGTAGTATTCAATAGAATATTGTCAAAAATAAAGGTACTATGATCTAGTACCAAATTTATATTTTTTGACAAACCTCGTATACCCACATAAAACTTTTTAGTTTTGACAATGCTTTATTTCAGATACATTTTCTTTAAAGTAGCGCAATATTAAATGTGTGTTTTTTTACAAAATCAAAATTGGGCTATTAAAATTTGGTCGCATGTGATGCAACGTTTATTTGTTTTTGACCCTGTATAAGGTAACTTCATAAGTATTTTTAAAAACGTAGTTTGTGTCTGAAAGTAATACACCTTAATATTAAGACATAAAAGAACACAGTGTCATCAGTAAAGTGATTCTTAAGTGGAAAATACATTTTACTGGTGGGTAAAAAATCAAAATTATCTTATGCAGCTGAAATTTTGCATGTGGGCTAGAAACTGCATTTAAAAAAACTTTTTTTAATAACTTTTTTCGATATTTTAGAAATAACCCTACTTTTGAATAATTTTTTGGAAAATATTAAAATTTGACAGATAATGCGAATCACGTGACTACTATTTTTTTGCTTAATTTTCATCTCGATCGAAGCAGAACTTGATGCCAAAGTCAAATTTTGAGTAAAGCTGTTAATAAAAAAATCCCATATGATGCGGACTTTACTGGTCACACTGTAGGTATGCATAGTTATGCATTTTTTGCATAATAATAAAAAAAATACTCTATTTATGGAGTTTTAAACTTTACTGTTATTATGAAGATATTTAATGTCGATCTCTTTTCCACAAAAAAAACCTTACAACTATCCAAAATCATGCATTTTTAAAGATGCATTCATAAATTTCATATAGGTATAAAAATAATTTTACTGCTGAAAGGAATTGAACGGTTCTATTCAGTAAAATATTATTAAAATGTATATAAAAGAGAGTTCATTTCATTTAGAGGTGCTTTTATGGGGTTGGAAAATATTTCAGATCAGACTTTTAATATCTTCAAAGATATAATCCCGAAATACTCCTGATTAAGGCTTTCAAAAAGATTTTGTGATAAAAGATATCGTAGACATAAAAAGATTTTGTAAAAGCTTTCGTATTTCTTAAAAAAATATCCTACCCAATGAAATCACCATAAGCGGATTCTATTATTTTTTCTGCGCTCGTAGTATTTCTAATTTTAAGTTACCTATTTAGTATAAAATCAGGTACAACCTTAATTATTAGTATTTAATATTAATTTATTTAGAAAAAAGGAAAGCACAAAGTATTTCTCCACAAGTTCTAGGTGAACCTAGAATAATTCTAAATAATTCGACATGTTTCGAGTGTAGAAACACTCATCATCAGGAAAACGAAGTAATTAGTACAATGCTGATGTTGTTAGCAATAGAGAAAATAACAAGTGGGGTTGAGCCGTAATGAAGCTTTTAATGGTGTACACGAGGTGTAAAATATGAATAGTCAGAAGACCGACAAGAATTCAGCATACTGGAAAGTCAAGGGGCAGAGAAAAGGCCCTGTCTTGGGTAGAATAATGAAGCGAGCAACAGAAAATAAGACTTTGTCAAAATCATTTAGGTATAAGTAGTGAATTGAGGAAAAAAATCTTAAGTTTCAATTAACTAGGTCGGAGACATAGTAGTAGTAGAGTTAAGTAGTGAAATGAGAGAAAAAAAATGGTTTTCGTAAAAGTCAAAGCATCATTTAACTTGAAGTAAAATGCTGTCGGAGTTTTACTTCAAGCTAAATGATGCTTTCACTTTTACAAAAACCATTTTTTTTAGTTTTATTTTTTTCTTTCCCTCTTACTTCTTACAACTTCCCTCACTACTTTTACAGTTTATTGAAACTTAGGATTTTTTTTCTTTTCTTCAATTCACTACTTATACCTAAATGATTTTGACAAAGTCTGTTAAACTCTCTAATTTTCTTTTGCTCTCTTCATTGTTTTGCCCAAGACAGGGCTTTTTCACTACCCCTTGACTTTCCAGTATGCTGAATTCTTGTCGGTCTTCTGACTATTCATATTTTACACCTCGTGTACACCATTGAAAGCTCCATTACAGCTCAATCCCACTTATTATTTTCTCTATCGCTAACAACATCAACATTGTACTATATACTTTGTATTCCTGATGATAAGTGTTTCTACACTCGAAACATGTCGAATTATTAAGAATTATTCTATAGGTTCGCCTAGTTATTCTAATAAACTTGCGGAGAAAGACTTTGTGCTTTTCTTTTTTTCTATACATCTAACTCCACTTTGAGCATGGACTACTACTTCTTCAAAATTAATTTATTTGTTTGGAATATTCTTGGGCATAGGCTAATAATTTAAACGCCTCTTTAAAGCTTGGTCGCCGTTTCGCGCCCTATTTCATTGGGTATTTTTAAGACATTAACATTCTTGGAGTTGTTTATATGAAGATTCGATTAAATGAAATACAAAAAATCACTAAACTAAGATGGAAGAGGACTTCATGTTTTTATATTAAAAGTATAAAATGATCTAAATATACCAAAGGCTTATTTAGTATTGATTATAGATGCGTTTTTCAACATCTTATATGAAAAAATGCATGGAAGGCACAGGTTAAAATGAAGAAAATCCTTTTTTGTTAAACACAAAATTTAATTTTTTATAGGAAATTGTAAATTCTACACAAAATAGGTAAATTCTGTTCAATGACCGCTGATCGTTACGTCACGACTAGTGCTTATCTTTCTAACGGTCGTAAACTCGGTGAGATAGTAAGTTTGTGTCAATAATGAATGTCGTAGAATTATACCAGTCAAAAAAGTTGTATCGTCATTTTTAATAGTTACATTTTTAATCAACATTATTACAAAAATGTCACGGTATTCTGAAAAAGAACAAGCAATCATTTTAAAATTATTTATGCCAGAAAATATTTTTTTAACCACCTGAAAAATCCTAATAAAGGGTGTTTTTTTTAGAGGTTTGTTTTTCTACTTGGCAACACCGCTTCTAGTGGTTATGTTGAGCGCCAATAGTTGGTTTGTGCTCAGTATTGTCTGCCATTTTACCATGAATAGACTTACGCCGGAAGAACGCTTCCAAATTGTGCAAATTTATTTTGAAAATCGTGGTTCAGTTCGCCAAACTTACCTTAATCTACGACCGTTTTACGGTCGACATAATCGTCCTTCCGAGCAAGTTATCCGAATAACCATGCATCGTTTTCGCACCAAGTTTGGTTGATAATGTGCATCCGCAGAGACGTCGTACAGTGCGCACCGAAGAAGCTATTGCTGCTGTGGATCGTAGTGTTCAGGACGACCCGAATGAGTCGATTCGCCATCGTGTCCAACAATTAGAGCTGTGCCCGTCCACATTATGGACGATTTTGCAAAAGGATCTTGGTTTACGACCTTACAAGATCCAGCTCGTGCAAGAACTTAAGCCACGTGACCATAATCTTCGTCGTACATTCGATCAATGGGCCGAAAATAAGATTTCTGTTGACCCTGATTTCCATAAAAAAAATTTGTTTAGCGATGAAGCTCATTTTTGGCTGAAAGGCTATGTAAACAAGCAAAACTGCCGGATTTGGAGTGCAGAAAACCCAGAAGCGATTATGGAGACTCCGTTACATCCAGAGAAGCTCACTGTTTGGTGTGCTTTATGGGCTGGTGGGATCATTGAATCATATTTTTTCAAGGATGAAGCCGGCCAGAATGTTACAGTAAATGGAGAGCGCTATAGATCAATTGCTGACTTTTTCACTCCCCAGTTAAATGGCATTAATCCACAGGCGCTTTGGTTCCAACAAGATGGCACAACATGCCATACAGCGCGCGAAACCATCAATTCATTGCAGGAAACATTTGATGTCCGCGTAATATCACGTAACGGACCCGTCAATTGGCCTCCACGCTCGTGTGATCTCACACCTTTGGATTATTTTCTGTGGGGGTATGTTAAGTCAGGAGTCTACTCTGATAAACCAACGACGTTGGACCATCTGGAAGCCAACATACGACGCGTTATTGGCGATATAAGTCCACTTATGCTTGAAAAAGTGGTCGACAATTGGACTTCCAGATTACGTTTCGTTCGAGCCAGCCGTGGCGGCCATTTGCCCGAAATCATATTTAAGCACTAATGGCATACAATAAACATTCAAATAAAAATAAGTACGATGGCCTATTAGTGATATTTATGTGTTTTATTTAATTTCAAAGTTCTATACCTCTAAAAAAACACCCTTTACTTACTATAAGGTTGCATTTCATCTAACACTGTTAGATATTAACATGCAGATTCAGATTGCAAAGTACTACTATAAGAAATTGAAAGTCTTATATGTCTTTATGATTATATAAATAAGATGAAAATATCTGAAACAAAATTTATAAACTGATGCACCAGACAAAAAATATATGATTCAATTTTAAAGTTTATAAAAGAGCTTGATTTATTTTTCAGTAAATTTAAATTAATTAAAAGTTTCATACTAATTTTCTAAAACAAGATGTTTTATCCCATGAAAACTTTTACCCTAAATAAACTACTTATTTCTGACTTCATTAACTACTGATTAAAAATAATAATTAAAAATTTGAAAACGCGCTTGTATTTTACTTGTTCACATGCATCCGTCTTTATTTAGTCCAGTAAGTCAGACTGACTGAATTAAATTACGACATACCGCAAATATGGAGAATATGACGTAACGGTCAGCGGTCATTGAACATACTTTATTTCATCAAATTCTGCACAAAAAAAAGTTTTAGGGAGAAAAATGCGTTGACTTAAAAGAATCAAAAATTTTTTAATATTTATTTCTCTACACATACCCCAATTATTATCACTAAATTCAAGATATTTATCCTAAGATTTTGAACATTAGGTTCCTCAAAGCTAAGTTATAGCTTTGTTAGAGTAATGGCTTTCCATAAAAGTTTTAAATTCCATTGGTTTCGATTTTAATATTCCAAAGATATGTATCTTAAAATATTTCTTAAATAAATAAAAATTTTAATTTTTTTGTCTTGAGCGTATTATGTTATTTCAAATAATAACAATCTTAACAATGGAATATTTGAAAGTACACCAGAAACATAAAAATGGTTATTTCATGCACATTAATCCACATTTTAATTTTTTAGCAGTGATTTATCAAAAGCTGATCAACTTTTTGTAGATGATAAAGAATCTTTACATCAGTCAAGATTTGATCCACAACTGGACACAAAAATTATTATCCATGGATGGACTCACGGAAAAGACGTACCATGGGTAAAAGAAATGAGAGAAGGTAAGACCAAAGTTAATTAAAATAAGCGAATTTATTACATCGTGAATAAAATAACAAAAAGGATGTTTTTAAAGTTGAACGTGTTGCCGCTATTAGTAAAACCAAACTATTCATGAAATATTTTTTCTAGAACTGTAAAAATTGTTAATATCTACATATTATTATACTGTTATATAAAATTATAATAATAATATTAATGATTTGGCCTACAATCTAGACATTTGTAAATATCATTTTTTCGCTGATGATACAGTAATTTATATTTCAGATTGTAAAACCTCTAATAAATAATATGAACAATATACTAGAACATAATATATTATATATAAATGGGAAAGAAAGAAAAACTCAAAGTCTTCCTCCACAAAGTTTAATAGAATAAAAATATTCAACACAAGTCTCTACATGTTTCGAACGTAGAAACGTTCATCATCAGGAGACAGAAATTATATTTGGTGCTGATGGTTTTAGCAAAAGAGAAAATGGTGTCGAATTTTAATGGAGCTTTTATTTAATAAAACTTAATGTTTTAAGTAGACATGATATAAAGAAACTTGAAGAAAGTTTAACCATACTGAGTATGTGAGAAGTCAGCAAATGGGGTCTAGACCAACCAAATAAACTGGGAAAGAAAAAATCTTTTCTAAAAAGGTGTCGAAAGTTATTTTTTTAAAAATTTGTTATTTAATAAAAAAAAAGGGACATTTAAGTGGGTATGTGTCTATATGACATTGTGGGGAAAAATTTTTTGAAGAAAGTAAGGTAATAAATGGAAGAACCATAAGGTGTTGGTTAGTGGGGTCCTGAGTTTTTAGGCTCAGTAACCCCGTGTGGGTTTTAATGTAAAAACCGTAAAAATTGACAAAAATTTGTACATTTTTTGAAAAATTTAAAGGAAAAGCAGCTGTACGCGTCCACGTGCTGTGACGAAGGTTATATAAATCATGGATGTGTGAAAATAAATTAAAAATAAATATTGATAAAACAAAATGTTTGTTACTAAGGTCTGATAAACAGTATAATGAGTTTCAAAATCAAAATCTTTCTTTTAAAATAAATAACGAAGCTATTGAAATTGTTACTAAAGTTAAATATTTAGGAGTTATTATCGACACAAATTTAAAATTTCATGATCATATGGATTATATTTGTAAAAAAATATCAAAAAAAATAGGAGTACTAAATAGATTAAGCGGATACTTATAGTAAAAAAATGATTTTCAATTGTATTATTTTACCTCATTTTGTTTTTTGTAGTTCAATTTTATATACAGCGTGTGCGTGGATTTGCTTGCCAAATGGAAAACCTCTTTATTATCAATTTTTCGAAAAAAAGTTATTCTTTATAAAAAGTTTTGCTTTTAAAATTATTAAGATTTCCATAAGAATTTCTTTTTAATGTTGCTCATGGTGTCTCAAAAAACGAAAAACTTTAACTCTAAATGTGAAAAAAACTTTATATCAATATTTATTAACCGGCAAATTGGAAAGCGCGAAAAGCGCCTTAAATCATCAACTAATTTGTAGTATATAATGATGAAGTTTTTTTTTGAATAGTTACTTTTTTTGATTAACATTTTTTACATTTTTTATAAACAATATAGATAAATACCATCGCAATATTTATTATTAAGCCATAAATGTACTATTTGCAGGTTAATTTAGTATACAGAGTGATTAAAATATTTAGATAATTTACATCCTATTTGAAAATTTATTAAACAATTATATAAACATAACAAGTTTTTTAATTACTAGTAATTACACAGTAAACACAAACAAATATACATAGAAGATTAAATTTCAATAAGTTCATTATATTCCTAATAATTTTTATCAAAAATGTTAAGTAACTATTCAAAAAAAACTTTATCATTGCCTTGTATACTACAAATTAGTTGACGATTTAATGCACTTTTCGCGCTTTCCAATTTACCGGTTAATAAATATTGGTATAAAGTTTTTTCACATTTAGAATTAAAGTTTTTCGTTTTTTGAGACACCATGTACAACATTAAAAAGAAATTCTTATGCCAATCTTAATAATTTTAAAAGCAAAACGTTTTATAAAGAATAACTTTTTTCGAAAAATTGATAATAAGAAAGTTTTCCATTTGGCAAGCAAATCCACGCACACGCTGTATATGCTCACAACAAGATAAAAACAGATTACAGATTTTACAAAATACAGCAATGAGAATAATATTGGGATGTAATAAATACACTAAAATAACGGAAATGCTAAATTGTTTACAATGGATGAATATAGAACATTTTTTATTATTTCGTATTTTGATTTTTATTCATAAAATAAATTTAAATATAACAGCACCATATTATGAAAATTTCTTGACAATATTTAATGAAGTTCATATTCATGAAACAAGAGGAAAAAATAACTTTATTTTGGATCATACAAATTTGAAATCGACTCAAAAATCAATATTTTTTAGTGGTGCTATAGAATATAACAAGTTAGGAAATGAAATTAAAAGGTGTAATTTAAAACTATTTGTAAAAAAATTAAAGAATCAAATTTTATGTAAAAAAGTTTAATAAAATAGTCTTTCTAGATTGTAATTATATAGCAGGAGAGAAGAAAGAATTTGAAATGTACTTAAATAGTTCAATGAACTAATAAAAATTTGTTATTATTATTATTATTATTATTATTATTATTATTATTATTATTATTATTATTATTATTATTATTATTATTATTATTATTATTATTATTATTATTATTATTATTATTATTATTATTATTATTATTATAAAGTGACTAACTGACTGACTGATTCAGCAAATCCGTAATCCTAGAATCATGAAATTTTGAGGATCTCTTCTCCTTAAAACGAAGGCATTCACTAAAAAGGGATTTTTCCCTAAGGGGGTATAAAGGGGGGTAAAAATGTTTATATTGAAAAAAAATATTTTAGTCTGAATTTCTTAAAAGTCTCTTGAAACCGAAATACTCTATATACAATTATTATTAAAATAAATATTTTTTATTTTAAAAATATCCCTCTAAAGGGGTGAAAAAGGGGTATAAAAGTTTTTTTGAATTCCAAATGGTCGCGTAGCGTATTTTCCAGAAAACAAATAATTAAGACTGAAGATTCCTATCCTTATATTGTCTCACTGACATCAATTTAAAAAAAAAAAATTTTTATAGAAATGTTTCGAAAAAATCATCGACACCTTCTTTCTGGAAGGCCCCTTTTTTCTGCCTCTTTTAGTTTGGTTGTTAAGACTTCCTTTACTAACTTTCTTCACATGCTTACATGTTTTAACTCAATTTTCTTATATATACGTCATTTCAACCAAGAAAGCTCCATTAAGGTTTTATACCATTTTCTCTTCTGCTAATACCATCAGCACTATATAAAAATTTTTCTGTCTTCTGAAGATGAACGTTTCTGCGTCCGAAACATGTAGAGACCCTTAAAGAATCTATTTCTATTAAATTTTGTGGAGGAAGACTTTGAGTTTTTCTTCCTTTCCAAAACAATACTTAATAATCAATTAGATTTAAATAATTCACCTTTGTTAAATTTATTCTTTTGACCATATACTTAGGATTTTGTAAATTATCCTAATTATACCTAATTTAATTTTTTAAACCCTCTGTTGGATTTTCCCGCTATTGTAACCCTTCCACTGTTTTATTTACATCTTCAATAATTTTATTTTATTGCACCCCCTTTTTATTTTTGATTTTCAACTTTTATTAAATCATGGTCATCTGACGAAGCTACAGTGTTAGCGAAACATGCCATTTTCTTGTTAATATACCTAGTGGAAAATCACAAGTTCAACTTTGTTTTACTGTATCCCATAATACTATTTTCCTCTTATATAATTTTTAAAAAATCGATCCTCTAAGTTTTATCTATTTTCAAATTATTTCTACTCAGTCTACATATCCTGTTTCTCCAGGTAATACAATGAAATACCTATATTTCTTTGTCTTTGTATCAAACATTTTAACTAAAAAGTATGTTTATTCTATTAAAAGTACTGATATATATATGACATATTCTATAAACTTGGTTTCCGTTTAACAGGAACTAAATTGAATACTAATACTATTCATTAATATTGTCCATTATTTTACGTAGCTATGGCCAACACGAGACAATGGAACATAATAGTAGTCGATTGGGCACCCTTGTCACATGTTATTTACATCGAGGCCAGAATTCATTGCCCTGTAGTTTCTAAGCAAGTGGCCCAGATGCTTTTGACTTTAAAAAGGTAAAAATATAATAGTTTTGCACAAATATCTAAAATCATCCGAAAAAGCTCATGCGCGTGCAAACAGAGACAAGTCTAATAAAGTGCGTTTTGAGTTAACTTTAGAAAAGGCCTTTTTAGATACCAAACTATTGTTTGTGCCGAAGGAGATAAATCGAAACGTCTTCCTTTGCCTTAGTTTTATTAGAGTGCAAAGAGAGACAACTCGTATTTTATTGTGGAAACGAAGCTATTTTGAGTTATCTCGGTCGACGCTAAAATCTTGTTAAGAGTCAACGCGAATTGTCTCCTATTTTAACACACTAATATACGTGTAGTTTTCTTGCCGTCTTTTTATACACTTACTAGGTTGTATGAGGAGTATAAAATTTGGATATAGCCCCAAAATCCTGTCACGATTCTATTTTCCAATGAATATATCTATAAAAAAAATACAGCCAAAATACTTGCCAGCAGTGTGAGAGAAAAAATGAGTAGGATAAGAAATAAAAAAAGTGAAGTAGGAAGAGAAAGAGTGAAAGACGATTTAAAAAAGCACCAACAGGAAGGTGATGATGCTTACTCTGCAAAAAAAGACAATAAGGGAAAGGCAAAAAATGATAAATCGAGAGCTGTGTTTAAGTTTGACTTGCAGCAGTGCCTGCCGATACCAAATTTGAGGACATCGGTGGGGTGGCGTTTTATGAACGCCAACTTTGGACTTATAATTTAACAATGTATAATTGCGTCAATAATACAACTACTTGTTGTATGTGGTATGAAACACTGTCTGGCAGAGGGGCATGTCAAATCGGTTCTTGTTTATACAAAAAACTTTTGACCTTACATCAAACATGTAACACTGTACTCTGATACTTGTGATGGACAGAACAAAAACGGCCACATAGTTGCAATATTTATGGTTTTAATGCAAAATTCTTCATTTCACATAATAGATCACAAATTTCTGATACCGGGACATACCAGAATGGAATGTGACACCAGTCACTCAATAATCGAAAAAAAGAAGAAAAAACATGAGAGACTTATTGAACACCCTAGAGATTGGTACCAGTTGGTACGATTATGTGGCAAAAAACCGCCATTTAAAGTTCAAGAAATGAAACAGAACAATATTATTGATTTCCCTATATTGCTAAAAAGTTGCTTACAAGCACGAAAATTGGATATTAGTGGAAAAAATTTGTTTGGAAAAATGTAAAATGGATTCGGTATGACAAAATGTTTGGTAAATTTTTTTACAAGAGCAGTCACAACGAAAATTAACCTTTCAAAACAATGTCATTTTGCAGGAGAGGTCAAATTTCTCCCCCTGCAAATTTACCGAAATGCAAATATCCGAATTGTATTTCAGAGGAGAAGAAAAGTAATTTAATTGAACTATTACCCTAAATTTATGAAGTCTTTCACACATTTTACAAGAATCTTTCTACTGAAAAGAATATTAAAGACATTTTGCCACATTTAGATAAAACGTGTCCAGACGATGATTAGTGTAAAAGGGTTTAATAAAAAAAAATTGTGCCTTGGAGTTATGTTTGTTTTTTTTCTTAAACCATAATGTTTTTTTTTATTCAAAATTATGTTATTTTATTCTTAAGTGCCAAATAAAATATTTACTTAACAAAAAACACCTTCTTTTTTAACGCATTCTTCATAAAATAAAAAATGAAAAACCGAATTTTCGTAAACAAGTAAATCTCAATACCTACTACTATTTTCTACCTGTCTCACTTTACACGCGCATGAGCGACAATAAGAAAACCTAAATAAATATTTGATTTTTAATGCGGTTGCAGAGAAAGATCCACTGCCAAATTATTATGATCTTGTAGTATCGAGATTATTAAAAATTTTATTTATATCTAGAACCATGTACTAATAGCCGCATAATACCTGTGATAGTAAGAGCATTAGGCTATGCATAATACATGTGCAATTATAATTAATCATAAAATAAAAAGAGTGATTATAAGTTCGTAATAATCTCGATTAAAGTGAAATTTGCCAAATTTGTCAAAAAAGGCGTTTGTGCACATAACATAAGAAACAAATAGTTCTAGCATAGGACCGAGCTAAAAAAAACTCTTATAGAATAGAATAGAATATAGATATAGAATGTCTTATCTTATTTTCTTTGTATCATGGATATTACTTGGACATTCGGTTTATTAAAAACAGGCTTTATATATTTTTTCGTAGATACAGAGGACTCAATTTTTCGACTCTTCATCTAATTGGTCACAGCATGGGGGCGCAAATTTCAGCGTACAGTAGTATAAAAGTCAGAAGAATAATAAATGAAACAATTAGTCGGTAAGTTCCACAAGGATATACATTAGAAACAGTCCGTAAAAATTTTTTTTTAAAGGAAATCTAATAATCACTCATGTGTTTGGTGAAAGGCGGGGGTCGGGTAAAGGGCCCTACTTCACAAACTAACAGTCTTCCTCCACAAAATTTAATAGAATATAATTCTCAAGGGTCTCTACATGTTTCGAACGTAGAAACGTTCATCATCAGGAGACAAAAAATGTATTTAAGTAATGCTGATGGTTTTAGCATAAGAGAAAATGGTGAAGGACCTTAATAGAGCTTTCATGGAATTAAAAATTATGTGTAAAAGAGCCATAAAATTGAAAAAATTAATAAAAGTTAAAACATACGACACTCAGTATGTGAGAAGACAGTAAATGTGGTCGAAACCAACTAGAAAACAGGGGAAGAAGAAAAACCTTTCTAAAAAGAAAGTGTCAAAAATTATTTAAATTTTAGGTTTATGTCAGAAAGACATTGGTGGAATAAAATTTGTAGTATTTATCACAGAGGTGATGAAAATCACATAGAAGCGTTTGGTGGGGTACTGAGGTCTGCGCTTCTATGCGATTTTCATCCACCTCTGTGATAATTACTACAAATTTTATTCCACCAATGTCTTTCTGACATAAACCTAAAAATGTTTTTTAAAAAAAATTTAAATAATTTTTGACACTTTCTTTTTAGAAAGGTTTTTCTTCTTCCCCTGTTTTCTAGTTGGTTTAGACCACATTTACTATCTTCTCACATACCGAGTATGTTTTAGCCCATAAGTTTAGGTTTTAGGTGAGGCGTCTCCCTGATTTTTTCGTCTATAAATCCGTCACTCGGGGGAGAGGGCGGTTATTTTATAAGTGTATTTCTTGGGTATTGCCTATTTTATATCTCAATTTTTGAAACTACCTCTGCGTCTTGCACCGTATATAATATACAGGATAATGTATATGGCGAACTAGGTAACCAATGGTTCTGAAAAATCATCATTTATATAACCGGAGATGCTCTATTTAACTAACATATTTTTTACGATACAGTGTTGCCCTATCTACATAAAATTAGTTGCAAAATCGATATTTTAAATGGAACATTTCATATTTTATTTTAAAACCACTTTCAATTTCTTTCTTCTTTAATAATTTTTTTGGCGGAAAATGTTAACTTAAGAATACGTTGATTTGTTTAAGTACGAAATATTAAAACCCTGAAATTTGGTGAGCTATTAAATAATACCAGGGGGGTTTATAATCCTAAACCCAGTTAGCAAATACACGTCATTTACACGCAGAAAAGGCGTACCCATTCTCGTCGAAGTCACCAAAAAAGTGACGGGCAATCAACGTTTATATGACGGCAATATGTCACAGCGAATTGACGTCATTCCGGACACGTTAATAAGACGTATATTGTTCACCTCAAAAAGACCTATTCCCGAGTAGGGATAGCATGGTGAATTGTTGGTTTTAACCGTGTCAAAGTAATAAATGCTGACATTTTCGCTCCGATTGCAGGGTCTTCAGCGTTCTTTACTTCATTGAATTCAAAAATAATGATACCTAAATCGAAGGCAAGCTATTCAAATTTTGACATGGTTGAAACTCGAGCTTCCATTCTAGGATATTTGATAAATTAAACACATAAATAATCTGTAAAAACGACAGTTTTTTTTATTTTTACTACACTAATGACCTCAAAATCAGATTACATAACTATGCCATCATTACGGTTATGATACAAAGGAATTGAAACACTTATAAAACCGAAAACACCAATTATTAAAACACAAAAGAAACGAATAAACAAAATGTCGCGCATGCCACCAAACTAAAGCGGTAAATGAGACAAACGTCTACGTGGGTGACAAGCGTGGGTGAGGGCAATGTCAATTGTCAATTTTTAGCCGGAAATTCAAATATTTAGAAATTAGTTATTTGTCATGGTACCTACTGTTATTTGTATACCTGCATCGCTAAGTATCTGAACATTTGTGTTTCTGCATATATATGATACGTATACCTTTCTGTGATTGTCCTTTTTAGGACGACAAGTAAATTAAATTTTATAGCATTCGACTAATTACAAAAATATGTCTTAAAGTTATCTTATAAAAATATTCTAAAATACTTATGTATATTTTTGTTTGACATCTCCATATTATTTATCGTTCAATATATAGGTACCTATTTACAATATTTACGATGATCAATCTGATTTTTTTTTTCTACATACCTGTATGTATACTTATTTCAGTTAAATTTACGTACCTATATTATTAAGTCATTAAATTAAGCTTTTATAGAAATAAATTAGGGACGTTATAATGACGTGATATACACGAACTATTTCAACATCTCTAAAATAGGTATCAAATTCGACGTGTAAATGACGTAACTTAAGACCCGTGATAATTTTCGACCAAATATCACCACATATCGACGTCAAAATCAGGTGAATTCACGTGACTCTGCTACCTCGGAACCCAAAGCTTAGTTGCGATATACGGGGTGGTTTAAAAATACGGTTAACTTGCTTACTTAAAAAGGTGACCTAAGTAAGTATATTTTTTAAATGTAACACCCTGTATATTATCACCGATTTAAAGAGATACTTAAATTAGCTTTTTAATTTTGTATACTAGTCACTTTTTTTACGTTTACGTTCTCCGTAAAAAAATTCAATTCAATTATTATTTTAGAAACGGTAAGAGATAGGTATAGGATACAGTTGTTAAGAAATTAATAGGGGTTGTGAAAATCAAATCAAATACAGGGTGTTCTATTTAAAATATCGAAGTTGCTACGAATTTAAGATAGAAGTGGCCACACTGTATTGTCAAAAATATTTTAGATAAATAGAGCATGTCCGTTCATGTAAAAGACCGTATTGTCAGAACAATTCGTTAGCTAGATAGTCATATAGGTCCAATGTACCAATCACCGTGAATCACCCTGTATTACAAAATAATATTTTAAGGATAACAGGGCTAGATCCAGCAGCACCGCTCTTTGAATGGCCACACATGGAATATCTTGACGAAGTTTTGGATCCAACCGATGCCGACTTCGTTGACGTAATACATACAAATGGAAGATATCTGGGCATGATAACACCCGCAGGACATGTAGACTATTATCCTAATGGCGGAGAACAACAGCCGGGATGTGTGCTTTGTAAGTTGTTAATTATGCAATGCAATTTAAAGTTTTAAGCAGACCATAAATTATTTTCGGTAGCAGTGGCGCAGCCAGAATTTTGTATTAGGGGTGGTTTACCAAAAAAAGAACAGGATTTCAAAATTTTAAAAACTAAAATTAAACCAGGCTCGATAATTTTTAAAACCAAAAAAATATTAGTAGGATGAAACCCATTGGAAAAGGAAGAGAATATAACAAAAATGAAAGGAAAAATAATTTACGGTAAGTCCTATAGAAAAACGTTAAATGGCAAAGTTGTAGATAATAAAAAGATTTACAACTTTTGTATTCACACTTTTTTCACATAACCCTTAAAATTTATGTGAAAAATTCAAATAACCAAGTTTTTGGTTTTTTATTTTTATCTTTTACAAGAAAAATAAATTTGTTAAAAATTTACCTTTTTATGTCCCAAACACACTGTAATTTTTTTGATTTAAAATATTTATTTTTTCACCTTATTTTGACTTAATATCGAAAAAGCACCCTGATTTTCAATCGAAAATTCTCACGTCAAAATATCTGCTTTTTAAAAAAAGTCGGTGGGCTTTTTGTACGTTGAAATCTCTGCTTTCTGATGGTGTAAAAAAAATATACATTACTATGGTAAATGTTCTCAAAAAATGCAAAGAAACGAAAAAAACTCGAATCCGAATTTTTTTTTTTAATTATTATGTACAATTTTGAGCTATTTATTAAAATTTATACTTTAATTACTCGAAAAACGTAAGATTCCATATTACATTGATAAACAAAAAAATTACAAATCCATAAAACATAAAGATCGCAAAAAATATGCGAAAATAGTTGTTCTAAGGTAGGATTTAAAGGAGATTTCATCACATTTACCATAGTAATGTATATTTTTTTTACACCATCAGAAGGTAGAGATTTTTTAAAAAAGCAGATTTTGACGTGAGAATTTTCGATTGAAAATTAGGGTGCTTTTTCGATATTAAGTCAAAATAAGGTGAAAAAATAAATATTTTAAATCAAAAAAATTACAGTGTGTTTGGGACATAAAAAGGTAAGTTTTCACCAAATTTCGTAAAAAAAAATTTTTCTTGTAAAAGATAAAAATAAAAAACCAAAAACTTGGTTATTTGAATTTTTCACATAAATTTTGACTTTATGTAAAAAAAGTGTAAATATAAAAGTTCTTTCTTTCTTTTTATTACCTACAACTTTGCCTTTTAACGTTTTTCCATAGGACTTGTAGTTTTGCCGGAAATCGAGATAATCGTTTTCTACCCTTAAAAACTCACCCCCTTCCACTTCCCGACCTCGGATCGCTCGTAAATTATTTATCCTTTCATTTTTGTTATATTCTCTTTCTTTTCCAATGGGTTTTATCCTACTATTATTATTTTTCGCTTTTTACCATTACCCTGGTCTAAACCGTAAAAAAACCATCTTAGTCTGGGCGTCTGGGGGGGGGGGTTAACCCCTAACCCCCCCCTCGCTGCGCCACTGGGTAGGGGGGAATTTTATTAAAATGTATACAGTGAAACTGACCGACCCCCGGTGCGTTCATCACCTGCGGAAATCCGCTACTCTAGCTCTAGCTGTAATCGTCAAATACTGTGGTACGACCCTGTCTACGTTGTGTTTATATTTAGGTTCTTTTAAAGTTTGGTACAACGGTAAAAGTTTGTCAGGTTTAAGATTTTTTTAGCTTTAATCTTATTCTGACGGTTTCCTATGATGCGGTAAATTTCACTGCTAGTAAATGAAAACTTAAAGCGGTTTTTAAAAACAATTGATCTATTCTAAAAGCATTTTGACCATATACAATAAAATTTATAAACAATTTACTCAGATATCCCTTAAATAAAATACAGAATAAAAACCCTAATTATTACATGTTATAAAACTTAGTGTAAGATTATTATATTATTTAGCCCATTTGTACCAACATCTATCTGCAACAGAATGATGACACCTTTCTCAGATATTACATATTATGTCTGTGACAATAATAAGTAATGTTTTACCCTTTGTTACCAATTACGCCTGCGACTGTAATGGTGACACTTTACTTCCCAAAAATACCCTTATTTTTTATGATTACCTTTGGTCTGCGACCACACTCTGTTTTAATTGGTTCCTCGTTAATCTGCAATTTATTTTGTTACATATCGCCCCATTTTCGTGTACGTATTATTATTTACATTATTTGTCGTTTCAGTTACCTAGTACGTTAATCTATAGCTTGACGTACACGTTTGGTATAAAGGTACTACGTAGTTAGCGAAAAGCCGAGCGACTGAAGGCCTTCAGTAGGGGACACACAAGTCATATCCTACTGTCGGACTTTTCAAACATATAATTTATAAAAGTGTATTAAAAGTTAGGAGCACTTTCCGCATGTGTCACTTTTCTTCTCAAGTGGGCGTTGTTTTTCATATTGTCGCCTTAAGGATATCAATCCTGATCGACAATATTACCAAAAAGCCGATCGACTGAGGGTCTGTACAGCAGTGGCCACACAAGACTTTCCTGCTGCCGGACATTATTTTTAGGAAAAACCCATCACGCCGTTTTATGTACACAAATTATAAATTAACGTTCTACAGGCAACATCATACCAAATAACTATAACCCTTCTGATAACTTCACTTATATATTGTCAATAAAATCTTGCCCTTAATTAACCCTCCCCCATTTCCTTACCTATTATTGCAGATTATTATTAACTTTAGAAGGTGGCATTATTACTGCATAATAACCTTCACCCTTCTTAAAACCACAAAATAAAAACACCCGGGAGACCAAACAACATCTGTTACAAGTTACCTAAACAAAAAGGTTTGTGTCAACGACTTTGACCCATATTTTATGACCGACCCTTAGAAAGCAAAAGTGTATTGATTCTTGGTACAGTTACAAGAATATATCCAACTTGCATTCGTCCAACTTGCGTACAAGGATTATTTCTTCCAACTTGCGTACATGGGTAGGTAGGTCCCGCGAACCAGGTAAAACTGCAAGAGTACATTATTCCAACTTGCGTACATACACAAATATTAGAAGCTTATAAACAAACTAAAGACATAAAAAAATGCTCTGATAACAACGAACAAACCGGTTGCCAATACAGCAGCGGCGCACCCAGGATTTTATGTTAGGGGGGGCCCGCCAACCAGTGCTGGAAGCAAATTTTTTAATAAACTTTTAAGTTAAGCATTTTTCTAGAACTTTGGAGCTTTTTTAACAGGTACTCTTGCTTGCAGGGAAGATCGCAATAGCCTAGTCATGGGAGTCGTTAAACGGTTTCTTAGGGGGGGGGGGGGGCATTGGCGGCTTGTGACTTCTTAACTTGGGGGTGTACTAAAAGCCTGCCGTAGGCGAGATGCGCCGCAGGCGAAATTTTTTTAAGACTACGCCCAAATTTGGTCAATAATTATTATAGTAAATAAGTATTTTAAAAATTTATGATTACCTTCTTATTCTATTGAAAATGAAATAAGATAAAAAATAGAAAGGCTAATTTATTTTTCATTAGTGGGTACATTGTTTAAAAGTAAAGTTCATTCATCTGTTTTTATTTGCAGCAAACTTATCAATAACAATAAAGTTCCTAGATTTACACTTTGTGGTATGTATCAAGTTAATTTCGAGAGTTTAGGTCTTCTCTTAATTTTAGTTTCAATTTTTTGCTCAATACTTAATGAGCTAAAATTGTTTCTTAAACATTCATAGTCGTTTTGGCATTAAAACTGTTTATTTTTATTAAAATAAGTCTTTACTACCCCAAAATAATAACAAAAATATAAAGGAAAACTCGAAATAATAAATTCTTAAATTCAATCAAACCATATTAAACCTCAATAAGTCAACTTTTGTCAATAAGTCAACTTCCAGGGGGTGGGGGGGGGGGGGCAAATGCCCCACCTGGCCCCCCTCAAACGAGGCCCGTGAGGTAAATCTAAGAATATTGCCTTTTTAAAATACTTATCCACTTTCATAATTTTTATTTCATTGGGGGTTTTGGGGGGGGCCAAGGCCCCCTTGGCCCCCCCCCTGGGTGCGCCACTGCCAATACACCTTTTGGAACCGATTGAAGAGGGCGTATTATTACGATCCGTTTAAAACCCTGTGTATGTACGCAAGTTGGAATAATGTACTCTTGCAGTTTTACCTGGTTCGCGGGACCTACCTACCCATGTACGCAAGTTGGAAGAAATAATCCTTGTACGCAAATTGTTACAAATAGTACCGTTTACCGCACCCTCTTATTTTAAAACAATTAAAAACCAACTTTGTCCTGCAGACATTTTAGATAGCTTGATTTGCAATTTAAACCGCCCATTTATTTATGTTTTAAATATTTTCTAATTAGAAATTTTGAGAGAAATAATACTAAGCATGAAATTGAAGTAATAGAATATTTAGAATTTTATATGGTGCGCCCGTTAAATAATTTTGAATTTAAGATTGTTGCTGTCTTTGTTTATTAACTGCAATCGTTGGGGTTTTCTACTGCATTTTGGCGACACAAAAGCGCAACACGAGCTAGCCCGGATGCATATACAGTAACACCACGCGGGCTAGAAAATCCGACTTTCCGAAGTCCTGGCTAGTAACGACACTCGCGCTAGCAGCATTTACAGTAATAGCACGCGAGGTATAAAAAGGTATATCGGCAATCGGTTTGTTCGTTGTTAGCAGAGTATTTTTTTAAAATCCAATTCATTTCATAATATTTCATAAAATATTAATTAAATTTTAAAAAAATGCTCTGCTAACAACGAACAAACCGATTGCCGATATACCTTTTTATACCTCGCGTGCTATTACTGTAACTGCTGCTAGCGCGAGTGTCGTTACTAGCCACCACTTGAGGAAGTCAGATTTTCTAGCCCGCGTGCTGTTACGCATTCTGCTGTCTAGCACACGTGCCATTACTGATTATGATTTCGGCGATCCGAGCTGAAACGAAGTTTCTAGCCCGCGTGCTGTTACTGTATATGCAGCCCGGATTAATGAACCGTAGAGATGGGTTGCTAAATAGCAGCCTGCTTTTTTTAAACTGCTATTTGATTCGGTATAATGCTAAATGCTACGAGCTTTAAAATTAGCTGCTAATTTTTAGCACCTAATATTTACTTTACTGTGAACTGGCGCTGACAGAGCGAAATGAGCGGTTGTCAGGTTAGGTGATTTTGGTTATCACTGCTATGCTATTTCGAACTGCTATTCCGATTTACTTAACTTACTGGAAGTGCGAACGCCCGTTCGGAGTCGGGCCAATCGAACCGTAGACTATTTTGTGGCATTATTTAGATAGAAATGCTATTGTTTGGGTTTTAGTTTGAGAGTTTTTGCAGCGTGATGCGTGATTACTTCTAATTGTTATTTTTAGAACAGTACGCCATCGATCGATACCTACCGAGATAAACGAAATACTTTTAAAAGCAAAAACAAATAAATATTAATTTATTATGGTTGCTGGACGTGTCGTTTTACGAGACGAATAATGCTTAAATAGCAACTGCTAATAAAATAGCAGCTATTTCTAACTGTTATTTTTCTTTAGCGATAGCAGAAGCAGCTGCTAAACAAAAATAGCGGGTCGGACCCATCTCTAGTGAACCGTAAACGTAGCTCGGCGCCGATATTGTCTGATCAATTAGCAGTTGTACCCAAGAAATTGTTGTTAATACCCCAATTCAGCGTTTGGATTTAATTCCGTTCTCAAAGACTTTTAACGCACCAGGTGTCGACTTCGGATTGGTGAACTGTAAATCAATAAATATTTTGTATAGTACCTACAAACAAAAATTACCCTAATACAATTTTTAATCTGTATGATATCAGAACAACCTGCATATATCTGGGAGACGTAAAAACGATGCCAAATTCATCAATAATAATATAACGATCTGAAAGAGCCACAAATCTCTCATATCTTTAGCTCTGGAAACACGAAGATTATTTGTTATACGGATAAAATGGCTTAGCGTACTTTATGAATGGCAAAGCATCGTGACTTGAATGTATAATGAATTCTGCGGTCGGAGGGTTTAAAAGTAATGATATTTAAATAAACTAGGACGCCTTTTTAAAGATGGTCATTTAAATAGCGAGTGGATAACATCTGGAATTATAATTGGGTATTCAAACTGTCCGTAAAAAGTCTGCATCCAATGGGATACTCTTTATTAGTCCGTTCAAATAGAATTTGAGAATGTGTCTATTGAAAAGTTTGTGCTTGTTCAAACAAGACGTACGTTAACGTAGTTAATTAAGCGACTTTCGTTACCGATCACAATTATTGACATTATTTGACATTTACGATGTTTTTTTTTAATTTGGTTTACCTTTTTACACTTCATTATAATTTTTCATCATTAATTAACATTTTACTTTTAATTTTTTTATATAATATGATAAGAAACGTAGAATCAAATTTCCAAAGTTACCTCCCACCCCTCAAAAGAGGAAAAGGGGGTAGACGTCAAAAATATGTTTGTCCCTTTATCTCCCCATGACCTCACTAAAATTTCAAGAAAATATTTTATACCATTTTCGAGAAATCGCCTTGTAACACTTTAAAAAACTCACTCTGTATATAAGGCTGATTCGTTTTTTATCATAAAGCTGTATAAATAATAATCCTATACTGTGCGAACCAAAATAATTGCATCAAAGAGAGCTTGGATTAAAAAACGTAGCGCTTGGTTAAGATCACAATGATATGGTGACGATATGTCTATAATAATCAAATCTAGGCTAAAATTTTGTCAAATTCATATTATGACATGATATGCCAAACTAATGAGTAATAAAATAAGTAGACAAATACAAATATATTTTTGTCGTTTACATAATTAACAAAGTAAGAATATACAGAAAGAAAAAGAAAAAGCATCACATAATGTGGACTCTACAAAAACATGGGGATTTTCACTACTTCACATGCGTGTATTCTGAGAATTCACATAACCGGAGAGGTGGAACCAGGCTTCATCTGAAAAAAATGTCAGGTCTAATAAATCATTTATTTCCAATAA
Source organism: Polydrusus pterygomalis (assembly GCA_963969555.1). Classification (NCBI taxonomy): domain Eukaryota; kingdom Metazoa; phylum Arthropoda; class Insecta; order Coleoptera; family Curculionidae; genus Polydrusus; species Polydrusus pterygomalis. Next base: position 31,338,716 of record OZ018380.1, read on the forward strand.
ATTTTGGGTTAACCATTGAGAGTAATTCCTGCGTCTTTCAGAATCTGCGGCTTGTATTTCTTGGAATACTTGCAATTTATAAGGACATAAATTTAGCTGCTTCTTAAGAATAGTCCTTGCATGTTCCATAAGATCTTCCCACTTCGTGGGACAGGCGTCTTATACAATTTGTTGGCATATTTTGCATTATTTCACGAACATTGGCAACAAGTTCTTCTGTTGTTACAGATGGTCTTCGTGCTCCTTTTTTGTGTTGTATAGAACCTGTTTCCATAAACACAACCACGGTTCTATTCACGCAATGATAAGAATCCCCAGCAATAAAAGCAACGTTAGGAAAATGTTCGTGAAAATCGTCCATGCTCAAACCCGGATTGTATTGCCACTCACCATTTACTCTAACCCCGTTTCGAAAATACGCTTCAACCATAAATGTTTTGTGCTGTTCCGTTGTCCCATTGTATGAATTGTTTAAGAAATTTCAAAAATTAGCGATGAATCAAATTACTTGTAACGACTGCCAAAGATGACGAAATAACTGATTGATTGTTAATTCAGGTAGTTACTGACACCCAACAGGTATTAAGCTCTACGGCTAAGCATTACGTCCTTAGATGCAAGGCCCTCTTTGATGCAAATAATTTTTGCTCGCACTGTAGAAAGTTAGTTTTTGAGAATAACAGCACAATATTATGATGATTATAAAAAATGTAATTTTTTTTTTGTTAAAAAAATTAGCAAAATTGTCATCATTAGTATGTTTTGCGACCATTAAAACAATAATACCAACAAATCCTATATTTTTAGGGATATGTTCTCATATCAGAGCAGTAGAATTTTGGACAGTTTCCATAAAAAATCCTACCCAATATATGGCTATTCCGTATGACCAGTGGGATGACTACATGGAAGGACGTACAAATCAAACGGAAGGATATCCCATGGGAATATTGTCTAGCCAGCAGATTCCTTCAGGAACCTATTTTTTGGAAACTGGAGATGAATTTAAACAATATTTGAGAACTTCAACGACGTTAATTGACAGTTATTTGTAATATAAAACGATTTAGAAAACAAAATTATATATTTTTTTATGAGCATAATTTTAATTCCAAAAAATTTCGTCAATTTTTCCATATTTGCTCCAGTGATATAATCGAAAACTACTAATTAATAATCTTCAACGCCGAACACGCTAAACTGACTTATCAAGGTTTTAAATTACTTGACAAGGGGGTTAATCATCTCAAATTTCATGCATTATAGACAGACACTATACTTATTAATTGACCCTAAAAATCAATTGCTTACAAATTGATCCCTTCGGATTAACAAGTCAGGGTTATATTTCATTAGCTAACTGGAATGAAACTATTTTTCACGTCTCTGTAGTATACTTGTAGCTTGATGAAAAATTATTCTTGTCTGCTAAAAGCCAATTAAATATACTCCATCGGAGTGTTTGCTTTGGAATTGGATTATTTTTAGATGCTTATTCTTATAATGATACAATAATAATTAAATTGGGGAAGGTTGCTGGGATTGTACCATCTGCTCGATTAAACCAATAAATTTGCAAAAAGTTTATAACTTCTTTATTATTATTAATTAAAATTCATTTTTAAAAGTTGATTTGAAATATTGTGGACTTACGTAATGATTTTCTATATTCTTTACAATGTATTTTATTACAAGCGAAGCCCTACCAGTGGCGTAACAAATTCTGAGGGCTCTCCCCCCTCACGCGACTGGAAAACACAATTATCCCCACTCTCATTTTCATTACCTATCAACAGGGTTTCCAATTTTTAAATTAGCTTCAAAAGATACGGTAAAAAGCAAAACGTAAAATATAATAATTCAATATTGGCTAGGGAGTTGCGATTGGGACCCGGGCAAGGTGGGTCCCCAATTAAGTTTTAAAATTAAAAAAATTATTATCCTGTCTTTATCATCATCTAAAACGTTGCCAGTTTTGCAAGTATTAATCAACCAGTCTACGTCAAATACATTTCATTAAATTGTTGTTCCTGCTATTACTACAACCAATATTCGCCTTGCTTAAGATAGAAATTAATTAGTATTTAAATAAAAATTTTCGATGGATAGATATACAAGGGGATATAGAGTGGCCACCTTTATCGCCCGATCTCAACCAGCTTTACTTTTTTTTTGTGGGGCTATGTTAAGTATTTACTTTACAAATCTAAACTATAGACAATGTACCTTTAGATACGTACAGCTTATCTCCTGCGCAAACAAAAGTTACGTTTTATGGGTGAAAAATTACGTCCAAGCGCATGACTCGCCGGTCAGCTGCCTTCCCTTTGGATACCTTCGTGCATGCGCACAAACCTCGTGTTATCGGCCTGTCCTACTTTACCGACATGCTCAAAATACCCTCCCAGAACCGGCTCGGCCGCCATTTTTGTTGTTGTGTTTTGGTTTCTCTATGGATTCCTTGTAGTTTTCTTGGATATCGTGGATTGTGGGTGTTTAATATTTACGGATTTCTAGTTTTTGTGTAGTTTTAGTGAATTGTGTCTGATTGGGAGAAAATTAATTCTGTCAAATTTCCTGGTTGGTTAAAATCTGTACACTCTGACATTATAAGCTTTTAATAAAGCCAGTACCTATTCCACGGGTCAAGTTCTCGGGCAAACACTTTTCAAATTCTTGAACGAGAAATTTTGCTTGAAAATGTTTTACACGTACCCAAGTTTTTACCAAATTGTAAAAATCAAAACAAGTTTATATACCAACCAATATTTGACTTGAGGTTAGGCACGCGATAACACCGTAGATTGGTTATTTTGCTGGTTTTGTTTGTTGTTATATTCAATTTTATAAGACTAGTTTAGTTCACTTGTTCTTGTTCTCTTCCTTTTCGAACTAAAAACACGACGAATCATTTTTAAACAAATTTTAAAAACAAAATCTTAAAAACAATGTTCTATCCTTAAAATCTGATAGGTTTGCTACTACTAAAAATGTCAGAAATCACTACCTTTTTTCCCAACTTGATCAAAAATTAAGCAGAAAGTCCAATTTTTTTGCAAGAATTTAAATTTTAAAGCCCGGACCTGTCTAATTTCCCCATTCGTCAAACGATAATTTTTCAGTGCGCATGTCTAATAGTGTCTAGCTTTGTTTACATGCGCGAGGCCATAAATCTGCAGCTTTCGTGATTATTGTTTGCTCGGTAGATATGCTTAGGAAGTGTATTCGACAAGTGATACGAGAAATCTTTCCACAAGTGGTACCATATGTACCGGGTGGTCAAATAAGCGAGGACGTCGGCTTTATTTTGGAAACCATTAATCGTACGACTTTCGGAAAGATTTTTTATGAGTAAAGTGGTCAAGGGAAATTGCTGGAAATTACTTTTAAGTTCCTCATTTCGCCGCAAGGGGCACAATTAAAAATTGTTTTTTAAATTTTAAATTTCTCCGAAAATTCCCATATTACGGTATAACTCTGATTACATCATTGGAAAGCTTAGACAATTCTGCATCATTTTGATTTAAGGCTCATTGGCGTATCGACCTTAATAAGAGTGGGAAAAGCTATTGAAAGTGTAAACATTAAAATCGCTATAACTTATAAACGACTTTTCCGATTTTACTAAATTTAAGCTTTTTTGGAAGGGAAAAATAAGTATCTTCAATTGTCGTATCCAACAGTACACGATAGTGTTTAATAAAATTGCTAGAGGGCGCAATTTGTAATAATAACAGTTTTTTCGATTTTATCCCGAAAATTCAAATCATATGGTATAACTATGACATCATAATCGAAACGTAGATGAAATTTGCAAGAAAAGATGTGAAGACTGCATTTCGATATCTTTGTTCGTTTCAGAGTTATTGCCAAAACAATAATTTTTAATACAAATTGCGCCCTCTAGCAATTTTATTAGAAACTATCTTGTGCCATTGGATACGACAATTGAAGGCACTTATCTTTTTCTTCCAAACAAGCTTAAATTTAGTAAAATCGGTTAAGTCGTTTAGAAGTTACAGCGATTTTAATGTTTACACTTTCACTTGATAAGAGTGGGAGAAGCTATTGAAAGTGTAAACATTAAAATCGCTGTAACTTCTAAACGACTTATCCGATTAAATTTAGGCTTGTTTGGAAGTATGTATGTACCTTCAATAATTGTCGTATCTAATGGTACACGATAGTTTCTAATAAAATTGCTAGAGGGCGCAATTTGTATTAAAAATTATTGTTTTGGCAATAACTCTATGAAACGAACAAAGATATCGAACTGCTGTCTTTACATCTTTTCTTGCAAATTTCATCTACGTTTCGATTATCATGTCATAGTTATACCGTATGATTTGAATTTTCGGGATAAAATCGAAAAAACTGTTATTATTACAAATTGCGCCCTCTAGCAATTTTCTTAAACACTATCGTGTACTGTTGAATACGATAATTAAAGATACTTATTTTTTCCTTCCAAACAAGCTTAAATTTAGTAAAATCGGATAAGTCGTTTAGAAGTTTCAGCGATTTTAATGTTTACACTTTCAATAGCTTCTCCCACTCTTATTAAGGTCGGTACGCCAATGAGCCTTAAACCAAAATGATGCAGACTTGTCTAAGCTTTCCAATGATGTAATCAGAGTTATACCTTAATATGGGAATTTTCGGAGAAATTTAGAATTTAAAAAAACAATTTTTAATTGTGCCCCCTTGCGGCGAAATGAGGAACTTAAAAGTAACTTCCAGCAATTTCTCTTGACCACTTTACTCATAAAAAAATCTTTCCGAATGTTGTACGATTAATGGTTTCCGAGATAAAGCCGACGTCGTCGCTTATTTGACCACCCGGTACAACAGTAATTTTTAGATCTATTGATTCACTGCAGGAAGTTGGTGAAAGACATTTTCAACATATTATAAAATATTTTTTTTGCCAAACCATGCCAAAGAAACATAAGCTTTTTTATTGGAAGGAGGTGAAAAGTTTTTCTATTGGCAGAATGTTATTAAAACAGCTTTATTTTCTCGGTAATATTGCTACTTACCTCAGGTATAGTCACAAATGATATTATGACTACCGCAATTACTATGTTCACCCAAAATAACCACCGTAGAAATATAAAATAGGAAGCCACTACTGATCCAAAATGTGACTCGATTTCTTTAATCTTTAGCTCCCATGGAATAAACCACATTGACATATTTGTTAATTCGCGTTTCCATTTTTGCCATTTCTGAAAAATATAAACATTTTAATGGTCATGTCAAATATTTATTTTTGTGTTGGCTGCATTCAAAGAACAACTACGATAAGAGCATTGAAATTCCATTAATTGTTTTAAGTGTTTTTAAATTTTAGTAATAAGTGTCCAAATGGCCAACATAATAAATTCTACGGTAATTAATCAGTCCGGGGTGCCCCTTAAATAAGGAGTCCTTAAGGTCCAACGTCAACTGATGCTTAACTTGCTTACATGTATAAAAGAGTGTTAACAGTTACGATATGGAACTGAAAAGCCCTTTTCACTTCTGGATAACGGGTAAAGGTTACAACAAAAATGCAAATACCGTGCGAGCAAAAATGATTTACATCAAAGAGGGCTTGGATTAAAAAACGTAGGGCTTGGTTTAGATCACAATGATATGGGGACGATATATCTAACCAAATCTAGGTTAAAATTTTGTCAAATTCATATTATGGCATGATATGTCAAACTAATGAGTAATAAAATAAGTAGACAAATATAAATTTATTTTTGTTGTTTACAAAATTAACAAAGTAAGAATATACAGAAAGAAAAGGAAAAATAATTACATAAATTGCTGAAATTGGCCACCGCCATGCTCCAAGCATAAATTCACACGTCTCTTCATATTTTCGAAAGTGTTGACCAGCATCTGGAGAAATGTTACCACGTTCTTGGATAACCCTTTCTTGTAATTGTTCTAAATTTGCAACTGGTGTTTTAAAAATAGTGTTCTTTAAATGAGGAAAAACGAAGTTATCCATAACCGTTAAACAAGGTGATCTAAGTGGGAATTCAATGTCTGATCGAAAATTGATCAATCTGTCGTCGTAAAAATTGCGTAAGTAATTAATATTTTCGGCGGCTGTATTGGCGGTTGCACCGTCTTGTTGAAAATATCCAAAACGTAGTTCGTCGTCAATATATACGCTGTGCTGTAACTGTGTTATGGAAAAAAATAGGACTAACAATTCTTCGGGAAACAGCTAACCAGACACCAATTTTTTGAGGGTGCAATGTGGACTCTACGAAAAAATGGGAATTTTCACTACTCCACTTGCGTGTATTCTGAGAATTTACATAACCGGAGAGGTGAAACCAGGCTTCATTCGAAAAAAATGTCAGGTCTAATAAATCATTTCTTTCCAATAAATTTTGGGTAAACCTTTGAGAGTAATTCCTGCTTCTTTTAAAATCTGCGGCTTGTATATCTTCCAATACTTGCTCTTTATAAGAAAATAAATTTAGCTGCTTCTTAAGAATAGTTCTGCATGTTCCATAAGATCTTCCCACTTCCTGGGATAGGCGTCTTATACAATTTGTTGGCGTATTTTGCATTATTTTACGAACGTTTGCAACAAGTTCTTCTGTTCTTACAGATGGTCTTTCTGCTCCTTTCTTGTGTTGTATAGAATCTATTTCCCTAATCACAGCCATGGTTCTTTTCAGGCAATGATAAAAATCCCCAGCAATAAAAGCAATGTTAGAAAAATGTTTGTGAAAATTGTCCATGCACAAACCCCACAAACCCGGATTGCGTTGCCACTCACCATTTACTCTAACCCTGTTTCGAAAATACGCTTCAACCATTAATGTTTTGTGCTGTTCCGTAAAGCCCATTTTATGAATTAATCAAGAAATTCGAAAAATTTGCGATGAATCAAATTACTTGTAACGACTGTCAAAGATGACGGAATAACTGATTGATTGTTAATTCAGGTAGTTACTGACACCCAACAGGTATTAAGCTCTACGGCTAAGCATTACGTCCTTAGATGCAAGGCCCTCAGTGAAGTAAGATTCCCGTACTTCAGCAAAATGAATGGATGTTATTCAGGTGATTCAGAACATAGATATGGTACAGCTAGAAGGGAAAATATGAGCAGCTAAGGTAGAGACTTAAAGGAAACAAACCAGTATTAATATTTATTTTAGGAACATAAAAGATAAAATTTGTTAAACATCTTTGATTAGACTAGATAAAAAATATTTACCTTTGCAAGTGACTTTGACTAATAGGGAACTTTCCAATTTTTTTTTTTTCAATAATATGATTTAGTTAGGCCTAAAAAAAATATTCCCCAATTATTACTCCTTAAAAATCAGTAATAACTTGGTAAAAATTCTTTAAAGTTCCGCGCGTGTCAAAAGCATTTCAAACGACGTTTTAAGCGCGCCAAGCCCGATGACGTCACGAAGTATGACTTTTCCGTCATCCGTCATCCTGACCGATGGCCGAGCTACCGAGTTTGCATTTGAATTGCCGTGTGTTATTGTTATTGTATTGTTGTTTTAAGGTGAAATTCTCAACGTCGTTCAATTTATTGCCAACCTATAACCTATTTCGTGGATGTCATCATGACAAATGATACTTCGTGACGTCACGACCCGTTTTTAACCGCTTGGGATAATTTGAATTTTGGGGCAGTTTTAAATCTTTCTAGCGGTCTTTTGGGACGAAATATGTTGTTTTTTTTGCTGCCATATGTTTTATGACAATATATACTTATGATTTATAGAATTTTTTCACCATTTAAAATTTTTGTCAAATTCTCTATTGAATTATTTAAAAACCTTTCATATACTCATCGTCTAAAATACATAAGGCAGAAATATTTGATCCCCTTAGATTTTGAATGGAATTTGCTATGTTACCACAGTGAAGCATCATCCTGTATAAAGCGGGGTTCTTTCTCTAATAGCCCTAATCATATTTTTGATAATAGTATAGGTAAAATGGAATTTAAATATTTTAAAAGATTTTGCCGTCGCTCCATCTAACGGAACATAAATTTATTTAATTCGAACAAATAAGATGGACATCCATTAGCAGTTTTCTGGAAGAGATGAGATAGTTTGCTAGAAAAGTCAACAAAAAAAAAAGATGCGATAGGAATGCTCTATAAGAGACTGTGCCCCATTTATCTTAATAACGATGAATTTAAAGAGAAAACAAAAAGAACTTATAGCTGCGTTCCAAAATTAATGAGACAAAACGCACCATGAATTGAAAGAAAATCTTTTTGGTACAAAAATAAATTAGTGCATTTAAAAAAAATCGTTTATTCAGTATGCGATTATCAAGCAATCATATTGAAAATATAGTGGCTTGCGATCGAATTTCCAAAACATGCCCCCAAGCGATATTTTGGTTTGCCGAGAGATTATTTAATTGCGGTTGAAAGCAATTTACATAGATTACCAGAAGGTTGCTGTAGAATGGAAGTCGGTAACCGGGTGCTTCAACTTCCTTGACATTTATAGTAAGTGTATAAGTAAAACTACACATGATGACCAACTTTTAAAAATAAAAATAACGGCTTCATAATAGGCTTGCTACTAAAGGACGGATTATATGCACTTAAATTCAGCCAAACAATGCGCATGCGCATGCGCCTTGTTTGCCTGTAAAATATGCAGTTATTTGCATGTTTTTACCAATTATGGAGTATGCAATATTTCATAATTTGTTATAGTAAAATGAGGTAAAAAAACATATTGGGTTCTAAAAAATATGCTTATTTTTAAAAAAATGCAAAAAAACAAAGAAAAATAAAAGTAAACAATTTTTTAACCTCTGAAATTCTATAAAGGCATTTATTACTAAATATTTTTCAAAATTTTCAACTAAAAAGTATTGTTTTCTATTAGTAAAAATATGTTTATACAAAGAGAAGCTTCTTTCAACATCTATTGATGTAATCGGACAATATTGCAACTTAGGTAGCCAAATATAAGGCCAAGATACAAATTCGTTGGATGGTTTACCCCCATAAATGCTTTTTACTGCAGTTAAGTATTTAAATCATTCATTATTTTTTACAGTCACATCCAATTTGTTCCTTACTTGACCTCCTATTTTACCGGTAATATTGTTACATCTAGCGGAAAAAGTCTCAACAATACTATTTGAGTCTCTTAAACTTAAATGTCGACTCTTCAACGAGGATATTATGTCCGTTATAAAACTTAAATTACCTTTAATAAAAACAAGATATTTAGCTACACTTGCACTTTTTAGCAACTCTTTACTTTGCACAACACATTGCGAATCGTCATCTAAATCCAAAATTAGTTCTTAAATGCTCTGCTTAGAATATATTGTTGCCTTAATCCATGTTCCACACCGGGTAATTACAGGTATTGGAGGTAAACTAACCCCTGGTAATCTCTCCTTAGACAACTGCACTCTTAAAGGTGCTTTTAGAAACACTTTTTTTACATTTGAAATTTATTTGTTTATCAAATGATATTCAGTTCTGACGGTTTCTGCGCCTCGATTTATTCCACCTTAGACATTCTGAACACAAATTTGGAATTACTAGTTTCACACTGAAAATACTGAAATCTTTCGACAAACTAAAACACAAGTATGAATTACAAATCGATATAAATGCAGTTTGTTAAGCAGGTAATAATATTGCATTATTAAGTGACAATAAACAACCCCTAACAATATACCTGCAAAACCCGGAAACCCTCAATAAATACCTTGTTTATAACCAAAATGTAAATATAATTATTATTATAATCGTCAGATTGGAAAATCCCTGAAATAAGTACCGAACACGACATTAAATCTTTAACGTTTTAAATTTTTTAATAAAGCCGAAAACATAAAAATATGCTCTAAAAATAATAATTTATGAAAAATATGCATTTTATTATATACCAGGCATTTTGCATATACTACTCCGCTATGCACTTATTACAATAGGTATTAAAAACAATATCGAAATCGAATTCATATAAAACAAAACTAGAAAAAGTCTATTATAGCTTTTATAACTCATTACAGAACATAGCCAAAGAGTAGAAGTACAAAAACCGGAAAAATGCCACGTCTTACAGAACTAGGGTAACAATTTATGTGCTAAAGTTTTAATTTAGAAAGATTCTTGTGAAAATTTTTAACGAAACGAGGAAAAGGCGTTTGGTTCGTGGTTTACTTTTTAGTGGCCATTAGATCTGATAAACTGTCTGAAATTCTCAAAGAAAAAATTACATGAAAAGTCATTAATTTAGGAAAAGAAATGATTATATTTAGTAAAATTAAAACTATCGGTTGATTCACCATCAGACTGGCCATAGAGTGTGTAATATTGCTAACAAATGTTTACACGATAATATTATAGTGTTAGTAATATAATTAAAAGCAAATATTGTGGCATCTCGGACAAGTGTGTAACTGTTTTTTTATTGGAAATCACAGAGATCCAAGCACAATGGATACCCTGGGGCGGGTAGACCCAATAACTCCTGTTTAAAGGCGTTGCTGGTGGACCACGACGGCCGTTTCGTCCTTGTTAGGACTCTACGGGCAGCCATAACCAACGCAATCCCCACACAGCGGTAAGATGTATTAAAATCCTTTTTACAAAAGCAAAGCGGCCATCAACACACCTGTATATTCCAATATAAAAAACAATTACATACTTGTCCGATATGCTACAATATTTGCTTTAAATTATTTTTGCGGACACAATATTGTCTTCTAAACATTTTTATGGCTTTTTTTAAACAGATTGAGCGCATTCTAGTGGGTGCCAGCGTTGATCTATTTCTAGTGCGTGAAATGGCAGATGTTCCGGTGAAAACGCAAATAGCGTTCTCTATACTGAATTGTAATACACTTCGTGGTTTATTTAGTTGTCTACCTTTCGATTATTACCAGTGTGACTGCCTTTTGTATTGGAGTTAATTCCGCTGGGATGGCGCTACGGTGTATTGATGGCCGCTTTGTTTTTGTAAAAAGGGTTTTTATACATCTTACCGCTGTGTCGGGATTGCTTGGGTTATGGCTGCCCGTAGAGTCCTAACAAGGACGAAACGGCTGTCGTGGTCTACCCGCCCCAGGGTACCTATTAAACTTGGATCCCTGTGTATTCCAATATAAAAAATAGTTACACGCTTGTCCGATATGCCACAATGTTTTCTTTTAATAAAGCTATAACATTTTTCCCTTAATCAATGATTCTCTTCCATATCTCAATAATAAATTGAATGCCTGTCACTGTAGAGTACCCTTTTCAAAAAACAACTTGAAAGTAAACTAACATTTTCTTGATTGAATGAAAAATTTAAACCAATCCCCTTAAAAGATTTTTGTATAAAAATAAATGGGGTTAGTTTTTTGCGCGTCCTACATAATCTTTTATTTTAAATTACTAAACTTTTCACCATCTCACCATTCCAGGAAAAAGTATTTTTAGGCATAAAGTAAGACCTCATTGTCTAAGTGGCACTTTTACACTGAGGCGTTTGTCTTAAAGTTGAAGGTGACTCGTTTTAAAAATTACATAATTATTAAGCGCGCTGAGACAAGAAAGGCTTAGGATGTGCAACGTAAAAAACTTAATAGATTAACAGCATGGGATATGTTATTTAATTTATTTAATAATATTTTTTGATTCAAATTTTAATCAATTCGTAAATCAGTTGAATCGGTGAGAATAAGAACAGTACAAGTCCAAAGATTACAAATCAAATCAAATTAAAATAGTTACACTTTATTGTTATAAGAAGTACATTTTGTTAACAAAGATTTGGACAGTAATAAAACTATTATGGAAATTACAATGTTCACTATACAGTAGGGTCCTGCACCTCACCTCCCGTCTTCTATAGCTGACTTAGTAATTAAGTTTCAAGTTTTTATATTTTGCAGACCTTATCTGTATCTTGGGGCGCATTTCAGCAAAATATGAATAAGGCAGGCCGGTTCCAAGATAAAAATTTCAATCAATGTTAAAAAATTTCCCCTGACAAATAAAGGTTTACAGTGAGTATGACAATTAACACCACACAAGTATCTTAATGCCCTCTTTTGCAAAACCAATGTAGAGCCCAATTTGGCCCTTACTATTAAATCCCCAAAAAGCAATACCATACCTCAAGTGACTCTCAACAAGTGAAAAATAAACGATTCTACCCATACTCTTCCCCAATTCTCTTTAGACAACTCTCACTGCGTAAGAACCGGACGCTAGTCTCCCATTCAATGCAAGAATGTGGTCCTTAAACTTAAGTTTGTTGTCGATTTGAACAGCCAAGAATTTAGCAACGCCTGAGTTTTTAACAAAATTATCTGTCAAAGTTAAGTCAGAAAACGAAAACTTAAAGGTAAGAATACTAGTTTTGCTGATATTAAAACATAATACATTCCCATCACACCATTGTTTGACAAGCAATAAATCGTTCTACACAATTAGCCTTAATTAACAATTAACCGTTAAACAAGGTGATCTAAGTGGGAATTCAATGTCTGATCGAAAACTAATCAATCTGTCGTCGAAAAAATTGCGTAAGTAGTTAATAGTTTCGGCTGCTGTATGGGCGGTTGCACCGTCCTGTTGAAAATATCCAAAAAGATAGTTCGTCGTCAAGTAATTGCTCCACAAATGGATTCAAAATATTGTCTCTATTCCACTGTGCTGTAACTGTGTCATGGAAAAAAATAGGACCAACAATTCTTCCTCGGGAAACAGCTAAGCAGACACACATTTTTGGAGGGTGCAATGTGGACTCTACAAAAAAATGGGGATTTTCACTACTCCACATGCGTGTATTCTAAGAATTTACATAAACGGAGAGGTGGAACCAGGCTTCATGCGAAAAAACTGTCAGGTTTAATAAATCATTTCTTTCTAATAAATTTTGGGTAAACCATTGAGAGTAATTCCTGCGTCTTTCAAAATCTGCGGCTTGTATTTCTTGGAATACTTGCACTTTATAAGGAAGTAAATTTAGCTGCTTCTTAAGAATAGTCCTGCATGTTCCATAAGATGTTCCCACTTCTTGGGACAGGCGCCTTATACAATTTGTTGGCGTATTTTGCATTATTTCACGAACGTTTGCAACAAGTTCTTCTGTTCTTACAGATGATCTTCCTGCTCCTTTTTTGTGATGTATAGAACCTGGTTTCCTAAACACAGCCACGGTTCTTTTCAGACAATGATAATAATCCCCAGTAATAAGAGTAACGTTAGGAAAATGTTCGTGAAAATCCGTAAAGTCCATTGTGTGAATTGTTCAAGAAATTGGAAAAATTAACGATGAATCAAATTACTTGTAACGACTGTCAGAGATGACGGAATAACTAATTGATTGGTAATTCAGGTAGTTACTGTCACCCAACAGGTATTAAGCTCTACGTCTAAGCATTACGTCCTTAGATGCAAGGCCCTCTTTATTGCAAATAATTTTTGCTCGCACGGTATATGCTGTCTCACTCACTGCTTTAAAATCAGGCAGGCTGTGATATTTTCTAAGATAATATCCCTTCTTCCCCTGTACTTACCTTTATTAGAACAATATTCCACCTCGCCAACATATCCTTAGTTGAATGACTTTGTGCCAACCGTTCTTGCAACTGTCCTTCGTGTTTTTTAATATACGCCTTAGCTTGCAAAACTAATTTCAATTTTTTTCGCATGTTCCACGGTTGCATCTTGACGTTGCTTAAAACCTCCTTATGTAATTTGATGTTCTCAAAAATTTCATCCTGTGTGACGTCATTATTGGGGTTATCATCTACTGTAATAGCCGTACTAAAAAAAAATCTTCATTAAATTGAAGATTTACAGGCAGGGCCCGATTTAACTTTTTTCCCCTAATAGGCATCCGCGTATTTACATCATGTATATTTAGCGTATTTCAATAAAAGATACATTTTGCTCCTATAAATTATAAATTTTCACTTTTAACTGCTTTATATTAATACATGATCTCAATAAAATGACGTTTTTCCGAAAACGGTTAGGATTGAATGAAGAGTACTTAATTTTTATTCAATAGTTCAATAGTTAGAAATGTAAAAAACGTTGTCCAAAGTTTTTATCGTACAGGGCGTAAAAAAACGGGCACATTAGTATCACAGCTAGTCCGTCCCTGCAGCTGTGAGTAATTCGCAACACTTTCTGGGATAGTAATTTGAAGGGTCCCACCTGGTATACATCATATGAAAAAAAATTTTTAATATACCTGTTGGTTTAATAATTATGTGTCAAAAACTTAATTCCATGGGAGCTCTTTGGGAGCCCATATCTCCGAAGAGGAGGCCGATACGAAAGAAGTTTATATGAACTCGTAGTATTCTTTTCACGTGTTTTTTTTTATATCCGGGAGATTTCCCACATTTTCTTGGACATCCTGTATAGACTTTAAACTTATTTTATACTTACTCTCCTGAACTTGTTGTAAACACAGACGATCGACGTCTTTCAGGGCCGGGAGTTTCAGGGGTAAAGGGAGAGCTGGCTCGCCTACTCTGTTTTTTGGAGCGACGCGTCGAAGCCCGGCGTTGAATAATAGCATTGACACTTGCCGAGTAATCTTCTTCGTCGGATTCATTACCATCTAAAAAGGAGAAAGATTAGAAAAATAAACTGTCTATAGAAAGAATACGAAAATGTATCCCTGTTAAAGGACAAGCAATTATTTACGGATGACGGCAGTAAAAAATGTCTCATGCCAAATTATTTCTGAATTCTTAAATTTAAGGGTCTATCTATGTTTTTTAACATCAGATTTATGCATGTTGATGCTCTGATTATAAATGTTTTCGAATTTAAATAGTAAATAACTTAAAGACTATTTCACTACAATGTTTTATAATGGCAAAATATCATAGCAACGGTCTGTTTTCTAGTGAAGAAACTGTTAATTATATACACCTGGACAAAATCGACAAGATGGTTTTTCAGCGGCATAATTTTGATAGACGACAAATGTTATCCTGGTTTGAAAAAGACAAAATGAGCAATTTAAACAAAAATGCAAGATTTGGGGGCCAATCTATCCAAGAAATAAAAAAATCGATAGCTGAAAATATTCCACTGAACACACAGAAATCCAAGAACTCAATTTAGGCACAGTTCTCAGAGTTTCTAATGGTAAGAAATTATAAACTGGAAAAATGTACTACTGTGATGAAACTGGTGAAAATCCTCGAAGATTACGCCTTTAATATGAGGAAGGGTAATGGCGAAGACTATAAAGAATGGCAAGAGACGCAAAGAGAAAGCAGCTCCAAAGTTGTCAGGAAAAGAGGAAAGTAAGTTCAAACGCATTATCTACCAAAGATTTACTAATCATAATGCAAAGCTACAATAAAGAAAACCCCGATAAAGCACAAAAAATTTTTTCCATCTCTGCTCATTTGAACTAGCTTGGAGAGGCAATGAGGCCGTTAATTGAAACAATCAATATTTTCAACAGGAGTTTGATACGATGGGAGAATTTACCAAGACAGCTCAAGGTGGGTCAAAAGGATTGGCAAACAGCAAATGATTGGTAAGAAATTTATCAAACAAAGACTTATATAAGATTATTTTTAAAATTATTGGAAGAAAGAGGACCAAACGTTTCCACTGACAGACTATTTCTCTCCGTTCATCCAAACTGGCAGACGGGATGTTGGTTCAAAAATACTTCACTAGAAATAAATACAGTATCTAAGTGGACCAAAACTTCAGCGGAAAGAATTGGAATAGATACGAACAAGCATAAAATAACAAATCATTCTCATTGATCTTCCGCTGTGTCTACACTATTTAAACAAGGTGTTGGGGAACAAGAGGATTAAGTTAAAAGGCCACTCACACGCAAATTCCCTAAAACAATATCTGCAGCTAAATCCTAGTCATCATCGGAAGCTTATCGAAAATCTCAGAACAACAAATGAAGCATGTGGACCTTCGACTTCTCAAATGCAAGTCAATCATACCCAAAACCATGCTTTGATAGAAAAGAATGGACAGACTATTACTTAAGTATAACAACTGTACGTTTAATAGTAATAAATAAATAAAGTTTCTAGTTTGCTAAATAAACAGTGTGTTTTTATTGTTTTCTGGTGAAGTAGTCTTGTCGAATATTATTCGAGAGAAAATTTTCTATCGGGAAAATTTTCTTTTGGCTTTTTTCAATTTTGTTGCTTTTTGGTAATTTCTCTCATAAAATTTTTGACCAAAATGTCATTCGTAAAATTGCCAAGCAACAAACTTTCATACCAGTCGAAAATTTAACAGGCAAATTTTTCTCTCTTATGATATTATATTATTATACGATAATTCTAAACATTTATTGAAACACCGAAAAATATCATAAATATTTAGGTACCTTTAGATCAACACACAGTAATCACGAAAGTGGCAAATTTATGGCCTTGCGCATTTTTTTTTTTTTTGATCGAGCACAAGCACTATAGGAAAAATCCTTGCGCTCTGGGAGCAGTGCGTGTGCGAAGAAAGCGATTCACGTTTTTCTTGAATCGTTGGAGGTTATATTCGGTTGGAAACACGGTCTCAGAAAGGCCGTTTCACAAAGATGACGTCCTCCAAATGAAAGAGTTCTGAAACAATGATGTTCGGGGTGTACTAAGTTGAAACACATAGGGATGAGCGGCAGTGGTTCGTCGTGTGTTTCTGCTATGTATTGCTCTAGGTGGAATCGAGCGGGCAATATCTGTCGAACACTTGCCATGGAAATATCTGTAGAAGAGAGTCAAATCACCAACCTGTCTTCGATGTTCTAAGCTGTCGAGGTCAGCTCGTGGTCGCCGATTAGACGAACGGCTCTCCTTTGGATGGAATCCAACAACCGAAGGGTATGCTTCGGTGCAGAACTCCAGATGTGAGAGCAGTATTCCAGTGATGGTCGAATCTGGGCTTTATAGAGTGTCAAAAGTTGTTGAGGTGTATACAACTTTTTGGTACGAAAAAGTACACCGAGCTTCTGAGAAGCTGCCTTGGCGATTGCCACAACGTGATTATGCCAAGACATATTTCCTCCCAGGTTGACACCCAGCAAATTAATAGACGAAGTCAGTGGAATTACGTGTCCTGCCATAACGATATCGGGTTCTGCAATGTTAACCTTCTTAAAGAAAACTGCTGCCTGGGTTTTTTGAGCGTTAAATTCGACTTGGTAACTGTCACCCCAAGACAAAATTTCTTCCAGGTCTTTATTGAGGCGTGATACCTCATGTTGTCTGCGAAGATGTGCGTCAGCAGCCGATGTTTGAGATTTCAAAGTAAAAGATGAGATAAGTGTGCTGTCGTCAGCAAAGCTATATATTGGATTTTCTGTTTTCGCTAGAAGGTCGTTAATGTACAGTTAGAAGAGAGTGGGGGATAATATGGACCTTTGAGGAACACCAGCATCGATGGTGAATGTGTCTGAGAGAAACCCATCAATCGCCATTTGCAGAGAACGGTCCTAGACAACCATGAACAAAATCGACTGGGCATACCATAAGAACGCAGGTTACTTAGGAGCCCCTCGTGCTAGACACGGTCAAAGGCTTTAGAGATGTCCAGTGCAATAGCCCGGGACTCCCCATGATGTTCGATTGCGTTGCTAAAAAGATGAGTGACATAGGCTAGAAGGTCTCCTGTTGATCTGGACTTACAAAAACCATACTGATGGTCGCTGATAATTTTAAGGCCTTCTATGTAAACAAAACAGGAATAGGCATGCGCACTGCAAAATGATCGTTTAACAAATGGGAAAATATACGGGTCCGGTCTTTATCATCTTGTTTATGTGGCCTAAGCCTAGTTATATCAGTTTAAATTGATCATAATACAATCAAATAACATATCAAGAACTATCACTACTTTATATTTACTGAAAATACGAAATACCCGGTACTTTACCCCTATTTAGGTATGGGTGTTGTGTGATTCGTACCGAAGGCAATAAAAGTACTAATTGGATAATGTGTTTCGTACTGAACACATATTTTATAATTTATTCAACATTGTGATTCGTACCGGGCATCAAGCAGGTAAAATCTATGACTGATAAAGGATAGAAATAATAAATACTTGTTATAGTTGTCTAATTTATTTATTTATATTAAATACACAAAATATCATTAGTATGTAGTATCATTAGTTACAATAATTAAAAATAATATCTTATAACTATATCGTATATCTAGATGAAAAAGAAATTTACAATAAGTTTACAAAAACTATTTCAACAAATTAAAATCAGGCTGTAGTGGCATGAAAAGAAATACATTTCAATAAATGTGGTCTACTGATTTCTTTGGTTTTGTATCGGTTAATATTTTTTCAATAAATTCTTGTCGTTTCTTAACTATATTATTATGAATTGTTGCAGTAGAATTGACGCCCTGAATTTTAACTTGCGTACTTATTTAAAATTAATTTAGTTTGTGCACAAATACAAAAAAATTTGAATACGTCTTGTACATTGAAGAATTGAAATGGCTATGAAACGATTCACATGCATTAGTTGTACGTGCGAGTGTTGCTGATATTTTGGCTCAGATTGTAGGGGGAAAGCCGATTCCTCGGAAATATAATTGTCTCTTAAAATCATCATATTTACAAAGTCTTTCATCATTTGGCATTATATCAAGCAAATCAAGAGCGAACCTATCTCCTACTTCGCTAGGATCCAAATAAGGTAATGCGAAAGTCGTTCGCATCCATTGACTAACCAAGCTTGATTTGTCTTGGTACTCCTTAGTTAAATCAATACCAAGCCTGACCGAGATGAAACTTGCATCCAATCTTTTGAGCTTTGGGCCAAATGCCTTATTTTTATGATAATATAGTGGCCGTTTAAAAATTCTTGGATAGTGAATAATTGACAGAAATATTGTGTGCAATAAGCAAATGTGCCATCAAGGTACCTATATTCGATTTGTTTTAGCAGCCATGCGCACATTAGTTTCACATGAAAAAACGATATTGTTTTCATTTACACTGTTAACAAACAGGAAACCTTTACTGGTTTTAATGTCTAGTTTTGTAGCAGCTTCATGAACTTCATAAATGTATTTTGGAAGAGACGGAAAAACTTTTCTACGAGCATTGAACATGTAATTTCTTACAAGTGCAACGTCACTGTAGGCGGTAGGTTTTCTTGAAGAACTTTGCGAATAATTTTTGATGGTTTCTCAGCGATACTTCCGAAGCATTTCTTTTGCAAGCTACACTTACAATTTGTCTTGGAAGTGACACTACATCAGCTTTGTGACAATGTTCCAATTCACACTTATTCAGGACAACATTTTGATCGAATGGACCAAGAATATAAATGGTGGCTTTACATTTGCGACTTACGCACACCCAAACATGTTCCTGACTTGTTTTAAGCACTTTTTTAAAATTATATTTATAACTAATACCAACTAACATTGGTTTTCCACGGCTACTTTTAATAAACTTCATATCCATTTTGCTGGTCAATATCTAACAAATTTAATAAAACCTTCTTTAGATATATCATAATCAGGTACTAATGCATGGGGTAGTCCGGTGGGTGGATACAGGAAATCCAGTCGCGTAGCGTGGTTGAAGGAGCGGTGGGGGCGGAAACTTCAAAGGTAAGGGCGTAGTTTTTTTTGGTAAAAGAAGCCTAAAAAAACGCGCCGCAGGCGAAAATTTTTTATTTGCCACGCCTTTTTTTCAATGAAGTTGCCTGATTTTTAAGTAGGAAAAATATAAAATACACAAGATCCTCAAGAAAATCACAAAAAAATTAATCAAGTAAAAAAAAGTGCTTCGTTTTCATGGCTCATTATGGGTCCTGGGGGGGTAATTACCCCCTTATCTACGCTGTTGAAAGGGCTCCTCACTGCTAATGCATAATTTCGTTTGTTTAGTAAATTTTGGCCTGAGAAATAAAGTTTTTGTTTCGTCATGTCTAAAATGCTCACATGAAAACAGAATATGAACACGGCAAAGGGAATTTTGTTAAAACTCTATAAAATATTTTATGCATACTTATTACATAATAATATGAGCATATTCTCATTGGCGACAATAACACACTTTTAAAAAAAGTAAATTAGAGATTTTAAGAAATTTTTAATTGTTACAGCAAAATAACTGGAAGAATACAAATTATTGGTCGTGGCAAAATATTTTTATTACAAATTAAATCAAGTAGTAAAAATAAAATAGAATGTCGAAATAGGTAATAACCTAATTAAAACCTGGAACTGGGAACTACTGGGAAAGTAGGAAGGGGGCGCTGTTTGGGAAAGGGCTCAAAGGGCGGAGGAAATCCCAAAAATTACATGCCGGTACGAATCGCAATATGAAGAAATTAGTAAAAATTGTCATATGGGTTCATTTTACCTGAGCGGTACGAATCGCTATGTGCCCTTAGGTATAATAAAATCATACAATGGTCTTTACTAGTCATTGTATCCGAGTCACTAAATGCATAAACGCAATTCACTAAACTACACATAAACTAAATAAAAAATAAATTTAATGTTAGAGAAACTTCAGTGGTTAAATAAATGTTCAAAAATTCAATAATATTTCTTCTTTTGATTTGTAGTCTTATTTTTAAAATAAAACATAATTTTGAAAATCATAATAATTCAACCAGGTATAATAAAGATTTTTGTTAGGGTATCAAAACTTTTGACATATAAATCGGTTTTTCATAATAGTAGGGGAGCCCAACAGGGGATTTCGGGATTTACTCAAGCGCGGCAGATTAACATATGGGGGATACCTTGCACCCTGTTGAGTACCTCTGCCATGTCTAAGCCCTCTATATAGTGCCGCGCGTGTACGGCAGCTGATCAGAATAGTAAAAAAAATCGATAGCTGGATTTACTCGAGCGCGTCAGTGTGGGTTAATTACATGCTAAAGAGTCTGCATTTCAATAATCTGACGATTTGAGCGTGACGTAAGGGAGTGGGAGGGTCGCAAACTTGCAAAAAAAAAGTCACATGGACATTCTCGAGCGCGGTCAATTTTTTTTTATTTTGAAGGAAATAATTCAAGGATAACGGGAAAAATATAATCTGCCGATTACCACTAGCCGATATAACAAAAATCGTCAATAAAGTTCATTAGCGCGTGCAGCTGCAGTGAAGCACGCCGCGCCTCAATGTCTCTTTCTTTATCACTCACTCTCTCGCACCGTCCCCACACTACTTTCCGTCAGCCATCACGCCATCACAGGCTGATCACAGCATTCTTGGGATTATATGTACAGGGTTACTATTTTACATTTCAGTTTGTCCCACTTTTAAAAGTCTGTAACTTTTTTGTTTTTTAAGTTAGCGCGTTCAATCAAAAAGTAGGATGTAGAACTTTTGGCCAAGTATTTAAGGGTTTTGTCAAAAATGACAGTAGGTGTCACATGTCACATTTAAAACCAAACATTTATTTTTTTTAAATGAGACACTCTGTATATTAGAAGCCCATTAGATGGTTCCTTTTCTTCCGATTTCAAAAATATAACACACCTATGCGTTCTTCTCTTAATTCCATCAAAAATATGTAATAATAATATTATTAAAAAACATCAAGATAGTTATGAAACCATTTTGTTGCTATGGATTTTGTCTTTATTTATATCGCAGTCTGTCACTTTTATTGTTATTACTATTACTCGTTCCGAATTTCGGAATTTTTTTAATTTTTCGGAAAATTTTTAGGATTTAAGAAAAAAAATCATGAAATTTTTTTTTCAAACGGTCAGATTAACCAAATCCCTCAAAATAATCGTCAGATTATGAATCAGCACGACCAGGACACCAAGCTGAACCGTCTGTATGAAAATCTGACGCGCTCGAGTATGTCAAAATAGCGTGTTTTTTTTTGCATTTTCGAAAAGTCGCCACGAGCTTGCGTCACATCCGAATCGTCAGTCTATTAATTAAATTAATGTACCTCCGTCATGAGAGTCACGTGGGGGCATATACACTATTAATATCTGGCGCGCTCGAGTATATCCATGTGACTGTTTTTTTTGACATTTTTGAAAGTCCCCCCCCCCACCGGTGAAAGGGTACACATGATATGACATTTTTTCCTTTCTACCATCCAATCTTCAAGATCCAATAGGTCCCCACGACGCTCGAGTAAATCCCCATTTAGCATCGTGGGCTCCCCTACTATAAAGGATTAAGTGAATATAACAACTTAAATATTTTAATTAAATCACAGAGCTCTTTGAAAATTAAAAAAAAAATCATTTTCATCAAATTATTTATTTAAAAAACAAAATAGTGACTGACAAATTTTTTTTTAATACTTCAAAGATGATAATAATATGTTAAATTAGTTTAAATATTTTATAAAACTTGTTAAATTGTAGCACATCGATAAATAAATCTTGTTACTACTGCGACTACTAACTATTATAGAAGAAGTCCATAAATATTAAACACCCACAATCCATAATACCAAAGCAAACAAGAAATCATGTGTGTGAAGCAACGGACTTATCCTCTTTAGTAAAACTAAAAAATATCAGTTTTGCACCAGTGGTTTTAAAAAATAATAAAAAATAAAAATAATGCCTCGTTAATAAAATTATACAAAAATCCTTATTAAATAAAGTCTAACACTCTCGTTAATCAAGTTTGCCTAATACGAATTGTACAGGGTGTCCAAAGTTTAGTGTCAAACTTTGAAATTTCTAACGCATCAAGACTTATTTCCAGAAAACTCATTTTATCAAATATTCCATGCAACAGTCATTATTATGAATAAATATCGAAGGTGGCATTAAAAAACAATTTATTGGTATTAAAGTTTATTAAAGTAATAAGAGACTATTTTGACTTTAAGTTTTAAATATTTTTAAATTGTTAGTAACTATTAACTGGAAATGATAATCGTGGATATGGTTATCTTTTAAAATTCGTTGAACCGTTCTTTCGTTTACATCTACGGCATCAGCGACTCTGCTGGTTAACTAACTGAAGGATTTTCTATAACAGATAATAGCACAGCCAATTAATTTTCTTTAGTTCGGACCGGTTTATTTCTCATTGGTTTTGGGTAGTTTACATTTCCCGTTTGTACAAACCTCTCTAATATATTTTGCAGGCTCCTTTTGTCTGGATGTCGTTGTTCCGGATAACGCTGTGCGTAAACTCGGCTTGCCAAAAAATAGTGCTTTTCGCATGCTTCTAATATAAAAATCATATCTACGAGCTCTTTTTGGTTTTAGTCCATCACAAAAAACAATATTAATATTAAATTACTTATAACAGCTTAAATAATTTCTTACAATTTAACAATATTTGAAACTTTTAGATTACTAGTCAAAATGGTCTCTTGTTACTTTAATACCAATAAATTGTTTTTCGAAGCCACCTTCGATATATTCATAATAATGACTGTTGGAATAGTTGATAAAATGAGTTTTCTGCAAATAAGTCTTGATGCGTTAGAAATTGGGATAGGGTTGTAATTAGGAAAAATGTTTGATTTTTAATTCTGCATCGAATGACATAAAAAGATACAGCGGTTCCTATTTGAAATAAGAAAAATAAATTGCTTTAAAGTTTCAAAGTTTGACACCAAACTTTGGATACCCTGTACAATTCGTATTAGTCAAACTTAGTTAACGAGACTATTAGACTTTATTTAATAAGTATCTTTGTATAATTTTATTAACGAGGCATTATTTTATTTTTTTTATTAATTTTTAAAACCAGTGCTGCAAAACTGATATTTTTTAGTGTTTATTTTTTTGCATATAATACTGAATCGATTTTAATAAAATTTTAGGGGTATGTAGGTAATTATAGGAGGCACCCAAATAAGTAAGAAAATATATGGCGTGTAATCTAATAAAATACATCCTTATGACGTCACAGTTTTTTGGCACATCCTGTATGAAAAAAAAATATTTTCCTGAAATACGCACCAAGACACAGTAAGGTCTGCAAAATATCAAAATTCTAACTTAATTAATAAGTGAGCTATAAAATACGGGAGGTGAGGTGCAGGACCCTGTATATTATGGTTATGGTAATTTTACTTGTTAATTTTTTACTGTGTGGATATTCATATTCATGTTTCAGTTTTAACGTTCCACTAATTGCAATTTAGAACTTTCAATTACAGAAAAAGTAAAGCCGCTTTACCTAATGACTCCTCGGGAAACTGAACTTTATCCTGCTGATATTGCAGAGATTGTTGTTGCTGTAATTGGTGCATCCTGCTGGGCCCCAGGTTTAAATTGGCTTTTGAACTGTCGGATTTTAATGAATCCTCCGCAAAAGTTACCGAAGGTTGAGGGGATACAGTTTCTTTCTAAAATCAAAAAGTATTTAACACTAAAGGATTTATTCCATTAAACTTTTTGTAAAAAATTAGCAATGACAAATTTTTTTGTGTAATTTTTTTAAAATATCTCTTTTTTAGATAGTAAATAAAATAACACCTATGCTTTGGTAAGAGTAAAAATCTTATGGACGAGGAAATGAAAGTCCTATGTTTCTTTTACATTTTCTTTTTTGATTCAATGGTTTATCTCTGTTTTTTCATGAAATATTCAATTTTTAGTTCAACGTGATTTTCATAAAAAAACGTTTAGTTAAAAAATACAAAATAAACGAAATGCTTTGATTAATGCAACAGTAAGAAAAAAAAATTATAAAGTAAATAAAGAATCAATATCTGGTATTAATTAATTTTATTGAATCCACAAAACAGGGCAAAAAAATACAGGGAAAAAAACGTAATTTCTAAAGGTAGTATTCAAAAAAATTAAATATGAATAATTAGTAGCGAGTATTGCCTCCCCTTGCTTTAATGACTGCTTCGCATCTTCTTGGCATACTTAAAATCAGATTTCTGATTTCATCTTGTCATCTTGATTAATCTGATTCCATATTTCCATAAGCCTCAATGACAGATCTTTTAAGTTTCTGGGAGGAGAAAGCAAGGCAATAAGATGTCGTCCCATGTTATCCCATAAATGCTCAATAGGATTAATATCAGGGCTTCTTGCTGGCCAAGGCAAAGTTAAAATTTCTGTTTCTTGGAGATAATTTTGTACCACTCTTGCTACGTGTGGGCGTGCATTATCTTGCGTAAATAAAAAATGATCCCCAATAAATGGGGCAAATGGTACCATATGGGGTTTTAAAATGTAAACCATAGGAGATACAGAGATGGGTAAATCAGATAAAAAATGCGCATTACTGAATCCTGTAACGTCATGTTTTCAAATTTAAAAAATTCCAAATGCTTCCGAAGATATTTGGATAAAACCGAATTTTCGCGATTTCGTTTTAATTGATTTATGATTTTATTTGAGGAGACATGTCAAAATAAATTTGACATTCTGATTACCACTTTTTCTCCCCTACAAGATGGTTTAATTACATTTTTGATCCGACGTTTCGTTTAGTCACAACCATCATCAACTTTGTTATTTTAAATAGTAGGAAAATTTTATTTTATGCTTAATAAATTCTACGCTTTATTTTTAATCTAACGGTATATCACACTTATTATTTATTAGACGTTTTGATATTTAAAAACACATCATCAATGAAAATAGGCACATTATCGAAAATATTTTTGTTTTTATTGTTGTATTTAAACACTAGTTGGATTTTAAAACATTTTTTTAAAAGAAACTTATAACAAAACATAATATCCAATAAAACTTATCTGAAAAATGCAACAAGTAATAATTAATTTTAATTATTAAATACAATTACATATTTTTTATTTTTTAAAAATGCATGATAATATTCAAACATAACGTACCATTTAAATTTGGCATCATATTATGAGTGGCTATGAAATTGATTGACGACATTGACGTTCGCAATTGTTTAAATTGTTTCTTTAGATCTGTCACTTAGTTACAGATCTAAAGAAACAATTTAAAATTTGGTAATAATTATTATGTTTTTTAAAAAAAAAATAAGTCCAGAAATGTAATGTTAAATAACGTTATGGAAGAAATTGTTTACCGGTATTATTTATGTTTGGAGAATGAGGGTGGAATTTTTGATAATAAAAAATAATTTATTATAAAAATAATTGTATTTAATAATTAAAATTAATTAGTACTTACTTGTTGCATTTTTCACATAAGTTTTATTAGATATTATGTTTTGGTATAAGTTTCTTTAAAAAAAATATTTTAAAATCAAACTAGTGTTTAAATACAACAATAAAAACAAAAATATTTTCGATAATGTGCCTATTTTCATTGATGATGTGTTTTTATATATCAAAACGTCTAATAAATAATAAGTGTAATACACCGTTAGATTAAGAATAAAGCGTAGAATTTATTAAGCATAAAATAAAATTTTCCTACTATTTAAAATAACAAAGTTGATGATGGTTGTGACTAAACGAAACGTCGGATCAAAAATGTAAATAAACCATCTTGTAGGGGAGAAAAAGTGGCAATGAGAATGTCAAATTTATTTTGAGATGTTTCCTCAAATAAAATCATAAATCAATTAAAACGAAATCGCGAAAATTCGGTTTTATCCAAATATCTTCGGAAGCATTCGGAATTTTTTAAATTTGAAAACATGACGTTACAGGATTTAGTAATGCGCAACTTTTCTCTAATTTAACCACCTCTGTATCTCCTATGGTTTACGAGATCCCTGTAGAGTGCATTCGTATCTGGGACACCCTGTATATCCGTTTATAAATATTTTTCTAGCATCCAAACTAATGCCCCCGTTAATTTACATTGCATTAATCAAAGCATTTCGTTTATTTTGTATTTTTTAACTAAACATTTTTTTATGAAAATCACGTTGAACTAAAAATTGAATATTTCATGAAAAAACAGAGATAGACCAATGAATCAAAAAAGAAAATATAAAGAAAACATGGAACTTTCATTTTGCTGTAATTGCGATAACTTGCAGTGGCTAGTAAATCCCACAGGGTGTTTTGAATTTCCGTAAAAAAACATAACAGTTTTATAACACCCGGTATAATACCAAAGTTACTTTTTTAAGCAAAACAACAAAGGCAGTGATATGCTTAAGAAAAAAACCTACAATTAAAAAAAAATCATTAAAAACGAACCACAAATTTGGAAAATATATAACATCAAAATTGAGGCAATTTTTTCGTTATTCGTTAAATATGCCGCGCAGTGTATAATTACACACATTTTAGTGCAATAAAAAAATTATTACAATATTGATGAACATTTTTGAAGCTTACCTGCTTTATAAAAAGCAATTTTTAAAACTTACTCTTACTAAAAAAAATAAATGATTCGACACGACGAATTAGAAAAACACCCATTCATGATCACGAATAGAAAAATAACTAAGCAAAAACTAACCATCTACACATATTTCTTGTATCACGGCAGGGGCCATTTAAAGGGTGTAAATACTAAATGAAGGGTTATAATTTAATCAGAAAGCTGGAAAAGACTTCAAGCACGCATCTTAATGCCGCGCCTTCGCTATTCTTTATAATCTCTTTGTTTGCAAGACCGGTAAAGGTGTAAAGAAAATGTAATGTTTTAAAAAAATATATTTCATAATGATTAGATCGTTTTGAAGGTTTATAACATTTCGACCAATTTAGGCCAATTAAAAATAAGTTTTTTTCCAGGCGTTTCTATTGCCAGCATGTCACCACCTGTTTACCGGTTTCGAACTGTATTGTTCTCATCAGTACAGGATAGGTTTTCATAAGTACCTTTAAAAATAAATATCCTGAGTTCGTTGTTCAAGAATTTAAAGGGGTTTCAGGGGGATTAAACTCGTATACCTACATCATTTTTGACAAATCTCCATAAATAAAAGGGTAATGGAGTAAGGTCTGGGGCCTAATCCAGCCAGCGCACAGTGCGATAGATATTACCTTTTCGCCGAAAGTCTTCGCTAAAAATGTTTGTATTTGTCTGGAATTATGCAACAATCCGTTATTAAATTGATTATATTATTGGAAACAACTTCTCGAAGTGTAGGAATAATAATTTGAATTTGCAAAATAAAAAAAAAATTTTATGAGAAAGATACATCATAGTAATTATTATAATATCCATAAGTAAATTGTGAACATAAATGACTGAAGCATTTTTTATATTTCAACCAAAATAAGATATTGTACCGTGCGAGCAAAAATTATTTGCATCCAAGAGGGCTAGGATTAGGTTTAGATCACAATGATATGGGGACGATATACCTAACCGAATCTAGGTTAAAATTTTGTCAAATTCACATTATGACATGGATATGCCAAACTAATGAGTAATAAAATAAATAGACAAATACAAATTTATTTTTGTTGTTTACAAAATTAACAAAGTAAGAATATACAGAAAGAAAAATAATTACATAAATTTGCTGAAATTGGCCACCGCCATGCTCCAAGCATAAATTCACACGTCTCTTCATATTTTCGAAGGTGTTGAGCAGCATCTCTGAAGAAATGTTAACACATTTTTATTTTATTTAAAAAGGGCTTTTATTATTAAACATATTTTCACAAGTCAATAATTAACTTAACATAGTAATGTCTAAAGTAAGAGTCAGTTTTTTATAACCATCTCTACCCAGAACAGGCACTGGCAACGCCGGCGGGGTTGATGTTAACCCTTTTGGTTAATTTGATTGACGTAATATTATAGTTGGTTTGGTCAGTTCCGTGGTTCTTTACTGCCATGAGAGTATATTTTGTTCAAGAGAAACTTAAAATAATTATATTGCTGTTTACATGTGAAAATTTCTAAATTACTGTTAACTGGAAAAATATTCAAAAAACCATCTTGATTTAAATGTTAACACATTCTTGGATAATCCTTTCTTGTAATTGTTCTAAATTTGCAACTGGTGTTTTAAAAATAGTGTCCTTTAAATGAGGAAAACCGAAGTAATCCATAACCGTTAAACAAGGTGATCTAGGTGAGAATTCAATGTCTGATCGAAAACTGATCAATCTGTCGTCGAAAATTGCGTAAGTACCGTAAAACGGGGTGAATAGGATCAATTTTCAACTTTGAAAGCTTGTAACTTGAAAACTATCTGCCTGAATACATTTCTCAATAGCTTAAAACATGAGTTAAGGTTGGCACTTTTAAATGGTGGTATAAGTTTTTATACAGGGTGTACCCTGTTGTATATATATTTTTTTTGTGCAAAAATCCTATTCACCCCGCAGGCGGTGTCAATAGGATCATTGATTGATTTATTGACTGTATCGCATTTAAACAACCGCGGGGTGTATAGAATTTTGCACACAAATTTATCTTAAGTAATATAAAAGAGTACTAAAAATAATATTACCTAAATTTTATAAGTGCTGCATAGTTGTAGAGATATGAAGTTTGTAAGATAAAAGCAAAGATAAAATGACAACAGTTTAACCGCTAAATTTGACGTTTTAAGTTATGGTATTCAGCCTGCGACGTGGCCAATTTTTTTTTAAGTTTAATGTCATAAAAATTACTTTTAACAACCGTTACTTAAAATCTGTACATAGAAAAGGCGTACCCTTTAAAATTAAAATTATTACAGATTTTAGAAATTTGAAGGTAACTTCAATCCTATTCACCCCGCTGATCCTATCCACCCCGTTTTACGGTAGTTAATAGTTTCGGCGCCTGTATGGGCGGTTGCACCGTCCTGTTGAAAATATCAAAAACGTAGTTCGTCGTTAAGTAATTGCTCCACAAATGGATTCAAAATATTGTCTCTATACCGCTGTGCTGTAACTGTGTCATAGAAAAAAATAAGACCAACAATTCTTCTTCGGGAAACAGCTAACCAGACACCATATTTTTGTGGGTGCAATGTGTTCTCTACAAAAAAATGGTGATTTTCACTACTCCACATGCGTGTATTCTGAGAATTCACATAACCGGAGAGGTGGAACCAGGCTTCATTCGAAAAAAATGTCAGGTCTAGTAAATCATTTATTTCCAATAAATTTTGAGTAAACCATTGAGAGTAATTCCTGCGTCTTTTAAAATCTGCGGCTTGTATTTCTTGGAATACTTGCCTTAATAAGGAAATAAATTTAGCTGCTTCTTAAGAATAGTCCTGCATGTTCCATAAGATCTTCCCACTTCTTGGGACAGGCGTCTTATACAATTTGTTAGCATATTTTGCATTATTTCTCGAACATTTGCAACAAGTTCTTCTGTTCTTACAGATGGTCCTCCTGCTCCTTTTTTGTGTTGTATACAACCTGTTTTCCTAAACACAGCCACGGTTCTTTTCAGGCAATGATAAAAATCCCCAGCAATAAAAGCAACGTTAGGAAAATGTTTGGGAAAATCGTCCATGCATAAACCCGTATTGCTCTAACCCCGTTTCGAAAATACGCTTCAACCATGAATGTTTTGTGCTGTTCCGTAAAGCCCATTGTGTGAATTGTTCAAGAAATTGGAAAAATTAGCGATGAATCAAATTACTTGTAACGACTGTCAAAGATGACGGAATAACTGATTGATTGTTAATTCAGGTGGTTACTGACACCCAACAGGTATTAAGCTCTACAGCTAAGCATTACGTCCTTAGATGCAAGGCCCTCTTTGATGCAAATAACTTTTGCTCACACGGTTCTAATTATTCCACAACTCACAATAAATCCAAATCGCACTTGCAATCTTCGTGGATATTTTTAGTCATATTAACCATCATGTATAGCCAGACATTTTAAAAAAAATGTCAGCGATGTATTGAAAAAGTTTTATATTGTCTCTACATTTGGAAAAATTTAGTGACATAAAAACGAGTTTATTTTACATGCGTTGCTCTTAAAAATTATATAAAAAAATACATTTCAAAGATCCTTAATATGCATGAAGTCCCTAATTCATTTTTATCTCTAAAATAAAATTGCCGCATTACCCCGACAACAAAAAAATTGTTTGTTTCGTCAAATGGGACAAAAATTTTCCACCAAAACCTACGTTAAGCTGGAACATCCATCAAAACTGTCAGAATGGCTTTTTTCTCATAGTAATTTTATAGCAGATTACACAGTTTTTGTTCCGAAGCTTTTAATTTAACTTACGCATGTTTCTGTTTATCCTCGAGCATTAATTAGATTCTTAACTCAAATAATTAGTTGTGCAAATTAAAGGCCATCAGGAGATTTCAATTAGTTCTACAATACGTAATTAATTGAATTTCTTTGTTAGTTGTTTTAATGGCCCTTAATATTATCCCTGATTAGTCGTAATGGTGTATACAGGCCAGCGTTGCCATATTTTTTTTTGGCCAAGTCGGGATCTTTTTAAGTCGAAAAAGCGGGATTCTTTCGTCGAAAGCGGGACATAGTAAAAAACGTATTTAATCAGAAGTTTTTAAATATTTATCTTTTTATTTGAGTTCAAATTACGTTTACGTGACAATAGATAGCAAAAATAGCCATAGAAAATGTATTTTAATAAAAATATGATATTTTAAATCAGATTTACCCTATCGTTAAATAGCTGAGACTTTTATTCGTCTTCTGAATAATAAAAAAAAAAAAACATAAATCAAAATCAAAAAAGTTTTATCCATTAGAAAATTATGGTGCTTACAATACAGAATAATAATTATTATTTATAAGAATTTACTTATTCATGATATTTCTGTAAAGATTTAACTTCTTTTAAAGTTTCTTTTCTTAATAAAGATGAAGAACTGTTCACAGGATAGCTGTAGATTAAACTGGATGAGTAATTCTGCTTTCATTAAATTTTTAAAATATTTTTTATTATTTCTGGCATCCGACCATTTTAAATTCATCTGGGAAAAAAAGCATTCAGGAAAGCAGTTTGATGTTGGGATACTTAATATGAAATACACTAGTTTAAACATATTCCTGGTATCTTTTTTTGGAAACTGTTGAAAGAGCTGGTGTCATTATCCCCGAAAAGCGGGACTGAGCCTGTCCCGCGCGGAACATTTAATTTTGATATAAAAAGCGGGACGTATGGCAACGCTGATACAGCTGAAGTAGCATTTTTAGACACATTACGGTAAATATGTCTAAACTATTGTTTCTGTTTCCGACACAAATTGGAAATTGTTGGCAACATGTATGGAAATATTTTCGAAACGTATACATTTTAAATGGCGCATTAGCACGTGTTTCCAAGTGCTTGGTACGGGCTGTGACTTTCGCTGTTTCGACGCAAAATCGAAACTTTTATCGAAAATGTTTCGAAAATTTTTCAGAAATGTTTGGAACATGTTTCTATAAATGTGTCAATTGAGAGTTCATTTTACAAAGCTGAGTGTTGGAATTGTAAATTGTCAAAATGGAAACATTATTGAAACAAATAATTAGATATATAATATCTATCTCTCTGCAGGTTGTAAAATAAAAGAAAGTAAACAATATCATGACAGCATAATTTCGCCATAATGAATTTGTCACCAGAGTATTTTCTATAAGTGATACATTTTTTTCGTATGGTTTATTGCAGAGGAGATCCAAAAATCGTTGACGAAATAAATTTTATCGTGCAATTTAGTAATTTAGCTTTATATTCTTAAGACGCTCCCGGTATATTGACATTTACACACAAAATAAATACTTTTTCAAAAAATAAAATCTTAAATATTTTTAAAATTTTACTTAATTCTTCTTTCAATTGATTAAGCTAGCAAAATGGAACTAATGTAACCACTTGTTTACATTTCAAATGACGCAGGAAGTTAATTAAAGTCCATTTTAATAATATAAAAATGAATTTGTCAAAATGGCCGCCAGAAAGCGAGAATTATTCTGGTCTAAAATGGAGTCGACACACAATTTCTAGTATTTGGTTTCTATAATGTTTCGATAATCATGTAGCTATAATTCATAGAAAATGTGTCGAAACATGAAGAATGTTTCGATATTGTACCGAAACCATGCGAAACAAACGTCGCTAAAGTAAAAAATGCACAGTCCCGTCAAGAGGAAGGTTAAGCTTAGAAGCATAAAACTTTTGTATACCGTCACGGTATACACTACCACTTTACACTTTCTGTGACATATAACCTATAAAATTGGTTTGTACTTTGTTGAACGTTTAATAAAACTTACTTATAACTTATTCCTAAGTAATAATCTAAAACATGTACTCAATTGTCGAGACAAAGGAAAAGAGTAGGTTGGTAACAAAACAAAAATGTACAATTTATAGGTTATAAATAAATGTCCGGGTGCGGTAGTGTAAAGGTTTCTGGCAGTTTCGAAAATTATTTTCTGCGCAAGTTTCGTAATTAAATGGATATCACTGTTTGGTTAATATTTCAAAGCAGAAGAATACCAATTTGTTTTGAATCACTTAATTCGAAAATGTGTCGCTACAATTTGGGAGCACATGTGTCTAAACACAATTTCATAATATTATATAAAAATGTTTCGAAAAATGTTCTTTTGTGCGTTTCCTAAATGTATCGACACTGTAGTTTGGAAAGTATTTCGAAACTAACAGTTCTTAATCGTTTCTAGTAACTAAATTCAAAAATGTGTCGCAAAAGTTTCGACACATGTCTCTCCACACAATCTAAATAATTTTAATCGAAAATGTTTCGAAACGTTTCTCAGCAAAGAATTTGTGTCCAATTTGTGTCTATAATTGCTACTTGGGAGGCATTAGTATTTCAAACTTTTTTTATATGACTTGCCGAGTGTCATATCTGTTGGTATGTTATGTTATGCCACATCTTAGTATATTATATTTATTTGAGTAATTATTATTCGGTAGTTTTGGTTAGATAAAGGTGGTTATACAGTCCAATATATCCATTCTTCTTAGAAATATCGAAATTTATTTAATACAAAGCTTCTAGGATAATCAAAAGCGCACATTTTAGAAATATTTTTGGATATACAGGATGCGCCAAAAAAGCGAGGCATCATGAATGTTTTTTTTTTAATGGTACAACTCAGTTCTTTTTATCTCATTGAATTCGGCATAAAATTGAACATAAGATGAGCTATTTTATTTTGATGATTTATACAACGTAGCCAGATTATTCAATTTTTCCTAAAATTTTCGCAGAAAATATATAAAAAAAAATTATTTAAAAATATTATTAATCTAAACTGAAAAAGAAAATTTTATATTTTTATAAACCTTAGAGGTGTCCGAATAATTCTACCAAAACAAAGCATTTATATCGTATACAGACAGGGTGTTTTTTACATCGTAGTAATCTTTAAATAACTATTACTCGTTTTTTTCAAATGGATCCCCCTGTATATTATTATATTAGTTTACAGATAATTTTAACCTCTTTAAATATGCCACAACAATAAATGCTCTAAAACGCAACGTTCTTTTAATATTTTATGTTTTATTTAAAAAATGCAAAATATCGGCACTTTCATTAAGATGGCCATAACAAAAAAATAATAAATTATAACAACTCAATAAAAAAAACTATAACAAATATTCAATATGACCTCCGTTAACATCCAAACAGATCTCTACGCATTCTTGAAATGACCTACTAACCAGTGGCGCAGCCAGAATTTTGTATTAGGGGGGTTTTCAAAAAAAAGAACAGGATTTCAAAATTTTAAAAACTACCCAGCAAACAGTGTTATTAGGCAAGGTAAAGATTTGGTATTGGCAATGCTGGCTTCATGATGGCAAAATGTTGCCAATACATTATTCTTAAATTTGCAACAATGGCAAACATGCATAATTCCTCAATAAAAAATATGCATTGGTCCATCATTCCAAAAAAGGTAATCCTAACTTTTTTAACTTGCCAATGAATTTAAATTACATTTTTTTTACAGAAATGCCAATATTATTTAACATCAGGCAGCCCGTTAATGTCCCATTACATTTTCTTTGATAATGCATGTGTGAATGCGTTTAACTATTCTACGATTAAAAATTAAATGATAAATTATTTCTAACGTCTTAAATGTATTTATATTGTGCATTTCCGCCTATGAATTTCTAATAGCAGGCAACCAGTAAATGTCCACTTCCGATAACGCGTCAAAGAATGATTAAATGCATTTTGTTAGCCTAAATATGGCCTAAAAATGTTGATCTTTTTCTTAATTTATAAATCCCGCGCTTTAACTGTGTGACATAATGATATCATTGGTCTCACGTTAATCTGCATTGGTAGATGATTGGTCGCGAAGCGGGATTATGGGAATGGGGTTAGAAATATCTTTAGTTTGTTTGTAGTATTCTTGTTTTCAGTTTCGACCGATTTCACGGTAAATTTTCTAATCATTATAGGTATTATTATAAGTTTTTCTCTTCGATTTCCTGCAACCTAAGTATACCTATACAATAAATAAAAAGCGAACTTTGAATTTAAACCAGATACAATATTAATATTATCATAAAGTCTTTTACCAACACAGGCAGTTGAAGCTTTCCTATGGTTAAAACCATGTTAAAACGCAGACGCCATATCTCGACGGGGGATTCAGCCCGTTTTGTGCTTTAGTTGTTTACTGCCTTTTTTTCTGCAGAAGAATGACGGATACGTAAGAGTGGAATAATAAATCGCCAAAG
This sequence comes from Polydrusus pterygomalis, assembly GCA_963969555.1. NCBI lineage: Eukaryota > Metazoa > Arthropoda > Insecta > Coleoptera > Curculionidae > Polydrusus > Polydrusus pterygomalis. Next base: position 31,374,194 of record OZ018380.1, read on the forward strand.
TAAGTATTTTTTTATACTTATTGGAAACAGTTATAATATGATATAGGTACCTTTATAATAATACACCAAACATGTTTAAAACTACCAGTAAATCCACAAAAAAATTGTATGGCCGTGAAGCTTAAAATAATAATTCTATGATTTTTTTTCAGATAAATGATCTGAAACTTCAGGGGGGCGAAGACTCCACAGACACAACTAGGAGGGTTATGACCAAGTTAATTGGACACGACTTTGCCTTGGTAATAAATTGATCGGGAAGAAATTATAAGCCGCCATTTTATTCCTTTATACATTGAATATCACTATTTTACCTACACATAAAAGATGTAATTTAACAGGTATTGCATATGTAAATATTTTTGAATACATATTATGTACAGAAACGCTGGTGCTTTATTTTTATCATTTAACATGTAAAGGCTAAATAATAATTTGCCTTGATTTGCCCAGCAAGGCAAAGTGCCTGGCGGCCTACTGACGGCCAGCGGGTCAAAAAGATACATTTGCGGTAATGGCTGCCAATACTGTGCCAATGAACAAGGAGGGCAATGCCAATGCTTTAAAAGCGTTTTGCCTGCATGGCATGTTTGCTGGGTAAAATTAAACCAGGCTCGATAATTTTTGAAACCAAAAAAAATAATAGTAGGATGAAACCTATTGGAAAAGGAAGAGAATATAACAAAAATGAAAGGAAAAATAATTTACGGGCGATCCGAGGTCGGGAAGTGGAAAGGGGTGAGTTTTTAAGGGTAGAAAACGATTTATCTCGATTTCCGGCAAAACTACAAGTTCTATGGAAAAACGTTAAATGGCAAAGTTGTAGGTAATAAAAAGATTTACAACTTTTGTATTTACACTTTTTTCACATAACCTCAAAATTTATGTGAAAAATTCAAATAACCAAGTTTTTGGTTTTTTATTTTTATCTTTTACAAGAAAAATAAATTTGTTGAAAATTTACCTTTTTATGTCCCAAACACACTGTAATTTTTTTGATTTAAAATATTTATTTTTTCACCTTATTTTGACTTAATATCGAAAAAGCACCCTGATTTTCAATCAAAAATTCTCACGTCAAAATATCTGCTTTTTTAAAAAAGTCGGTGGGCTTTTAGTTCGTTGAAATCTCTGCTTTCTGATGGTGTAAAAAGATATACATTACTATGGTAAATGTTCTCAAAAAATGCAAAGAAACGAAAAAAACTCGAATCCGAATTTTTTTTAAAAATTATTATGTACAATTTTGAGCTATTTATTAAAATTTATACTTTAATTACTCGAAAAACGAAAGATTCCATGTTACATTGATAAGCAAAAAAATAACAAATCCATAAAACATAAAGATCGCAAAAAATATGCGAAAATAGTTGATCTAAATATGATTATTAAAGGTAGGATTTAAAGGAGATTTCATCACATTTACCATAGTAATGTATATTTTTTTACACCATCAGAAAGTAGATATTTCAACTAACAAAAAGCCCACCGACTTTTTTAAAAAAGCAGATATTTTGACGTGAGAATTTTCGATTGAAAATTTGGGTGCTTTTTCGATATTAAGTCAAAATAAGGTGAAAAAATAAAGATTTTAAATCAAAAAAATTACAGTGTGTTTGGGACATAAAAAGGTAAGTTTTCACCAAATTTCGTAAAAAAAAATTATTCTTGTAAAAAATGAAAATAAAATACCAAAAACTTGGTTATTTGAATTTTTCACATAAATTTTGAGTTTATGTGAAAAAAGTGTAAATACAAAAGTTCTTTCTTTCTTTTTATTACTTACAACTTTGCAATTTAACGTTTTTCCATAGGACTTGTATTTTTGCCGGAAATCGAGATAAATCGTTTTCTACCCTTAAAAACTCACCTCCTTCCACTTCCCGACCTCGGATCGCCCGGAAATTATTTTTCCTTTCATTTTTGTTATTATATCTTTCTTTTTCAATGGGTTTCATCTTACTATTATTTTTTTTTCACTTTTTACCATTTTCAAAGGCTTCAGCCCTGGTCTAAACCGTAAAAAAACATCTTAGTCTGGGCGTCTGGGGGGGGGTTAACCCCTAAAACCCCCCCTCGCTGCGCCACTGCTACTAACTTCATCTAATAGATTGTTGTTGATATTCCAAAAAAACTTGTATGATGCGGTCCTTCATATTCTCTTTGTGGTTGGAGGAACTTTATGTATATGTCGTAGGCTAATTACAAATTCAGTCGTTTTATAAAACGCCTAGTCGTTTTATAAATGACTAGGCATATTGTAAAATGAAGAATATATGCTGAATTTTTACAATTCGACTGAACTTTTTAGGCGTTTCATAGAACGCCGATTTGCTCTCAGGCTTATTGTAAACGGTTCTTCAATCTCGTTTGTTTTAGGATATGACTGATTATAACTAGTCGTTTTGTAAAAGACTGGAAAGTAATTAGGCATTTAAGTAAGACTTCAGGATCTGTCACAATAAGCCATATTTTTATCTTTCTCGCACATATGCTGGTACCGTTTAATACAGAGAGAGAGAGGTACAGAATGTTGGCCATGCTCATTCTAAATGAATATTCTGTTCCTACCAATGTTTAGGAGATGAACAACCTTATAAAACAAAATTCCTACAATAGCGCCACTAGCGACCGGGGGCTAAATTAAACTAACAGGGGACGACCTTCACCATTTAAGTTATCCTAGCCTGTTTAGAACCAAACTACATATTATAACAAATTTTTGAATTTCAAACTTATTGACATCGACAGAAACTATGGCAACGCCATTATGTACGCGAGTTACATTCTCTATATTATAGTTATAATGCTTATCTAAGCAGATAAGACCACTCCTAGTAATTCAGATAAGAAATGTTATAAATAGAGATAAGATTCTTTTGTTCACCACTTCTATTGTTACTGTCGTTTGTAAAACTTGTGCTTCTCCAAATCTCTCAAATAAATTTGTTTTATGTGTGAGGGTTAAAAGTTGTGTTTTTGTGAAAAGCAGTGTTTTTTAAAAACCCAAAACCCTCGGCCCGACATATAACTGGCGCAGTCGGTAGGATTTTGAGACGTTCCAAAAAGGCATATTTTGGCAGCGGTTTCTTTCAAGAATTTACTCGAAAAAACCTACAGAGAAACGGAGAAAAAATCCAAAAGTGTTCCGGAAGCAGATAGTACCGATCTAAGGTGGCAACTGGACATCACTTGGACAAAGCAAGAACATCGCAGAACTTTAGAAGTCCGGGAAAAATCAATTGAAGGCATATCAACGGATTTTCCTGTGGTTCACCGACGGACAAACATCGCTGGACGTGACCAACCTGGGGAGGACAAAAATCGCCAAACCAGCTTAGCTTAAGGACCTGGAAAGGACAAACATCGCCAATCCAGTTAGAATAAGGACCAATGACGATTTTCATCATTTTACTTTTGTAAGTGAAAATTGAATTTTTGAACCATTTTTTTTTGAACTTTTGAAACGTATATTTTTATTTTTAATTTTTGCACAGACAATACTTTTGTATTCTATCTTACATTCATATTATAAACATTATTGTCCTTGCAAAGATTGCATTTCATTTTGTAGTGTTAAGCATTTTTAGTTTTAAAGCGTTATTACTTTTGTGTGTATAGAGTGTCTCAAAACGATTTTTCAAAATTGAGTCTGAAATAGATCACATTACAGGTATTTTAAATTCTTTGATATTAAACTCAACAACTGACGAAAATACAATGCCTGAAATAAATTACCAACTTTTAAAATATCAATCTGATAACGTTCCACATTTCGATGGAAACCCAAAATTACTCAGCAGATTTATCAGCGCAGTTGAAAATCTGTTAAAAGCTTTCCAAAATAAAACTGACCGTAATGCAACAATTAATATTTGTCTTTTCGATACTATATTAAGTAAACTTACTGGTAGAGCAGCAGAATTAGTTGTTTCTCGAATCGAATTAAATTCGTGGGATTTAATTAAAGACGTTTTAACAACGAGTTTTTCCGATCAAAGATCAATCGATTGTTTAATACAGGATTTATTAAATTTAAAACCATATAAAAACGAAAACCCAATAATTTTCGGTATGAGAATACAAGATTCTCGTAGCTTACTATTTTCAAAATTAAACGCTGGAGCTGATAACGCAGCAACAAAATTAATTAAAATTCAACATTATGACGAATTTGCTTTAAAAACATTTTTAAACGGATTACCTTATAATTTACAACTTGTGACTAGACTAAAGAAACCAACTTCTTTAGAAGGCGCAATGGCTTGCGTTAGAGAAGAAGAAAATTTTATTTATTACAAAAATTCGCAAATGTCTAATTTTAAACAACCCCAATTATTTAATAAAAATCAAAAACCGAATAATTCCCCTATGTTGCATAATACAACCTATAAACAACCACAAACGTATATTCCAGTACAAAATTATACACCCTATAGACCAACTTTCCCCATGTCAAATTTTTCTCAAAATAATAATTTTACAAGACCATTTAACAGTTTTCCACAAAATAATAATTTTCCAAGACCATTCAACAGTTTTCCACAAAATAATAATTTTCCGAGGTTTTCACAGCAAAGACCATCATTTAATAATCAACCATTTAACCCAATGTCGCGAAGAACGAGAGTCGAACCGATGGAAGTTAGTTCTGGAAATACTATTGTTAATAATAATAATAATCAAAATAAAAAATTTACTGTTCAAGAACTTTACAATCAGGAAGTCTTGCAGAGATCACCTGATCAACCGAGTCAATCAAAAAATAACGAACCTGGAAACTACGAAAGTTATGATTATAATAATGAGTATTTTGACTATACCGAATATGACACTAATCAATTACAAGAACAAAACGAATACGATATTAATTTGGATTATTCAGCTAATCCTGAAATTTCGCAAAATAACGAACTAGAAAATCAAAATTTTACCCCAACGAGCCAGGAAACCGATATGACGTAGTCTATCTTAATAATTATAATATCCAATTACCATTTATTTTAATACCCGAACTTAACGCAAAATTTTTATTAGATACAGGTAGTACAAGAAGTTTTATAAGTCCAAAAATTGCTTACGAAAATTTCCCAAATTATATTCAAGAAGAAATTTTTCAAGTGCAAACTGCACACGCTACATCTTTCCATAATGAAGTCGCTACATTACCAATTTTTCCTACTTTTAATACACCCGGTATACATAAATTTTATCTTTTTAATTTTTCAGATAAATTTGATGGATTAATAGGCTTAGACCTTATAAAACAATTAAATGCCAATTTAGACTTTAATACTTTCACATTAAATTTAACAAATACGAAAATACCTATTCGGCAAGAAAATAATAATTTCGAATCGAATCAAAAAAATATCAAAACGAATTTAACCTATATTATTGACCCTAGAACAATCCAAAAAATACAAATTCCAGTTAATTTGAGAAATGGATACGGTATATTGCCTTACCAACAATTAGGAACCCTTGAAATACCAGAATGTCTTATAAAAATCGAAAACAATTTCGCCTTTACTAAAATTTTAAACCCTAAAGAAAATCCAGTAGAAATAAAATTTTTCGAAACTTTTGAAGTAGAACCTGTAAACTTAAATGAAATGAATTTTATTGATCACCCTGTACATCATGAAAAACCAGAAAAAGAAATTGACAATAAGCTGAAGGCTAATTTAAAAAATATAAGACTCGATCACTGTAATTACGAAGAAAAACAAGAAATACGTAACCTTTGTTTTGAATATCGTGATATTTTTCATTGTGAAGACATACCACTAAGCTTTACTAACGCTATAAAACACGAGATAAGATTAACGGACGAAACCCCTATCTATACAAAAAGTTACAGATACCCTGAAATACACCGTGAGGAAGTAAAAAGTCAAATTTCAAAATTATTAGCTCAAAATATAATAAGAGAATCAAATTCACCGTGGTCATCTCCAATATGGATAGTACCAAAAAAATTAGACCAATCAGGTAAACAAAAATGGCGCATGTGCGTAGATTTTAGAAATATTAATAGAAAAACGATCGATGACAAAATACCATTACCGAATATAACTGACATTTTAGACAAGCTAGGTAATGCACAATACTTTACGACTTTAGATTTGGCAAACGGATTTTATCAAATTCAAATGCAAGAAAAAGATATACCAAAAACAGCTTTTAGTACGGATACAGGACATTTCGAATATTTAAGAATGCCCTTCGGACTTAAGACGGCACCCGCAACATTTACTCGTGTAGTTTCAAACATTTTACGCGGATTACAAGATGAAACATGTCTCGCTTATCTTGACGACATAATTATTTTCAGTACAAGTCTCCAAGAACATATTGTAAAATTAAGAAAGGTATTTGACAGATTACGCCAATCAAAATTTAAAATACAACTCGATAAATCAGAATTTTTAAGAAAAGAAGTACAATATTTAGGACACATAATAACTGCAGATGGTATAAAACCAAACCCTGAAAAAATAAGCTCAGTAAAAAATTTTCCAATTCCAAAAACAACTAAAGATATAAAATCATTTATAGGCTTAGTAGGCTACTATAGACGTTTTATAAAAGATTTTGCAAAAATCACAAAGCCTATGACTCGATGTTTAAAGAAAGACGTAAAAATAATTCATACCCCCGATTTTGTAAACGCCTTTGAACATTGTAAACAACTTTTAATTAACGCCCCAATTTTGCAATACCCAGACTTTTCAAAACAATTTATATTAACCACAGATGCAAGTAACTTTGCTTTAGGCGCAATTTTATCCCAAGGAACTATTCCTAATGACAGACCTGTAGCATACGCCTCTCGTACCCTTAACGAAACTGAAACAAAATATTCAACCATTGAAAAAGAACTATTGGCCATAGTATGGGCATGTAAATATTTTCGACCCTACTTATACGGACGTAAATTTCAAATCTATACTGATCATAGACCCCTCGTATGGCTTTTCAATTTAAAAGAACCCAATTCAAAATTAGTCAGATGGAGGTTACGCTTAGAAGAATATGATTATGAAATAATCTATAAAAAAGGTTCCCTAAATACTAATGCGGACGCACTTTCACGCATTCAATTAAATATTTATGAAAATGAATCCATAAATAACAACCCTGGTGATTCTAACGAAAATATTGTTGAATTTCTAAGAAACCTTGCTGAGAATCCCATTCAAGACAATGAAAACGCTGAAACAGAAAATCCTTTGTTTAATAAACCTGATACTAGCAAGCAAAAAATAAATGTTATCTCTAATGTACAACTCGTGCAGCCTAGACCTAAAAACCTTGACTCAACCGTGCACAGCAATCGAGCTGATAACGATAATAATAACCTGACTATCTTGGACGAAACAATAAACAATAAAATGTTACAATTTTTAATTAAGAAGGCTCCACATCCTGAAATAAAAATACGAACTGAAAATTTTGATAAATATAAAATTAACCACGTGGAATTACAAAAAAACCCTGACGTCATTAAAACATTTATTAAAGAATATATGAACCCTGAAAAAACGTGTTACGTATATTTTCATGATAAAGATTTAATTCCAATTTTTAACGATGTCTATATTAAAAATTTTCGAAATCCAAAAATTATTCGCTGTACAAAATTAGTCACTAATATTACTGATATGGAAGAAAAAATTATGCTTATAACTCATCAGCATCAAGGAAAAACTAATCATAGAGGTATTCTAGAAACATACGAACGCCTTAAAGAACTTTATTTTTGGCCTAAAATGAAAAACGATATAAATCAATTCATAAATGATTGTAATATTTGTCAAACAGCAAAGTATAGCAGATTAAAATCCTATGTACCGATGGTGAAAACGGATACACCCTGTAAACCTTTTCAAATTTTACATGTAGATACGTTTACTTTTGAAACACAGAACTTTCTAACAATTTTTGATAAATTTTCAAAATTCGGACAAGCTTATCCCTATGATAAGAATGCGAAATCTGTGTGCGATAAATTAATAAACTTTTTCTCATTTTACGGATGCCCCGAATCTATTACATGCGATAATGGCGGAGAATTTAGCAACGACCTTTTAAAAGAATTGCTTAAAGCCCAAAAAATTACTGTTCATTTTACAACCCCAAAACACCACGAATCAAATTCGCCAGTCGAACGTTTTCATTCAACGATTATTGAACACTTAAGAATATTAAAAGAAAGAGATAAAAATAAATCTGTTATCGAACTAATGCCATATGCAATAATTGCGTATAATAGTACTGTTCATAGTGTTACAAAATACACACCCCATGAACTTGTCCTAGGTCATACAAATTCTAGAGATCCCCTAGATCTTATCCCTACAACATTTTATTCCGATTATGTATCATCGCATAAAGAAAAAATCGACGCAGTGTATGAAAATGTTACAACTAAAACTGATAATAGTAAAGAAAGAGTTTTAGCAAAGAAAAACGTTAAAGGAAACGAAGCTTCAGATTTTAAGTTAAACCAAACGGTATATAAAAAACTCTCACAGAGAAATAAAAATAAACCCAAATTTGGCGGACCTTACTTAATAACCGAAATACTAGAACACAATCGCGTTAAAATAAAAAACGTTAAATACCCGGATAAACAAGAAATAATTCATATTAAAGAATTAAAAAAGCCACTTGTTACAGATGGCCCTTCGTCCAAGGAACCGAACCAAAGTACCACAACTTAAATGACAACCCAGGAATATTACCGTATAAAATAGGTAATGCCCAAAAGGCAACTAATCATTGGACCTTTATACAAATTTTTGATATGAAAAACTTAATTACCGAATTTTCCGAAATTAACAACAAATACGATATACTTAAAGAAAATATTAATAACTTTCCTAACTATAAAAAGGAATTTCACAACTCGTATGTTATTATTGATAACCTTAAACAAAAAATTAATAATCAGTTGAATCAAATCCTTCCAAGTAAAAATCGCAAAAGACGAGCTCTAATAAATGCTCTAGGTAGTATAATAAAAAGCATCACAGGAAACTTAGATCAAGACGATGCGGAACGTATTGACAATAACATAAACATACTAAGACAAAACCAAAACAATGTAAAAATTGCTCTAGACAAACAATTGACTCTTTTCGATAATTCGATAAATAATTTCCAAGAGACGATTAAAAATGTTTCTCATAATCAAGAAACACTAAAATTACGAGTTAACCAAATAATTGAAATAATTAATAAAGTCGAAATCGACGAAACAAATCTTTTTGAGTTTTTTCGTATTCATATGGTCTTTTCGCAAATAACAACCTTTTATCAAAACATTTACGATATATTAGAAAATATTGAAACTGCAATAACATTTGCAAAATTAAATACTTTTCATAATACTATTATTAACATAAATGAGTTTTTAAATGAATTAAAATTACTGAATACAAAATTAAATTTTGAAAAATTGCCGTTTGAACCAACAACAGAAAATGTATTAAAATTAGAAAATACCTTAGAACTTAAGAGTTATATTAAAAATGAAAAGGTAAACTTTGTAATTGAGATTCCGTTGGTAGAAAAAGAAAATTATGATTTGTTTCAATTATTTCCTTTACCCACTGTGTATGAAAACCATTTTAAAATAATTGTACCTAACTTCGAATATTTGTTAATAAATGATAAGAATTTTGGATATTCTAATCAACCATGTAAACGCATTTCTATTAATGAGCATTTATGTACTCATATACATTCTGAAAACTTTTATAAAAACACCCCTTGTGAGGTACAGTTATTACGATATGAATATAATATTTCTAACTGTAACACCCTGTATATTGATATCGATAATATGCAACTGCAAAACATTGACACAAATAAATGGATTTTAGTAACCCACAAAGATATTGTAGGTATTGAGACATGCGAAAATTCGCAAAAGAATGTATTATTTAATGGAACATATTTATTAGAATTAAGTTTTCCTTGTAACCTAAAATTAGGAGACATTGTTATTCAAGCGTATAAAAATATTAAACATACTTTTCAAAATATACCCTTACCAAATATTAATACTAATTTAACGCATAAAATATTATACAAAAAGGTAAAACTGCTCAATTTAAATAATATCAATTTTAATAAATTAAATAAATTACAAGAAGAGATTAACTTACAAAAATATGAGAATTCAAAATTATTGCATACACCTATATATTATGATAAAACAAGTATTTGGACAGTTTTACTATATATTGTTCTTTGTACTTTGATACTATTTTTTATTTGGAAGTATCTATGGCCCATTTATGTAAAAACTAAAAATGTTAAAGATGATTCAATTATTATTTAGGTCATAGAAACTTTAAAAAGTTTATATTTCCCTCTAAGGGTGGAGGAGTTACATTCTCTATATTATAGTTATAATGCTTATCTAAGCAGATAAGACCACTCCTAGTAATTCAGATAAGAAATGTTATAAATAGAGATAAGATTCTTTTGTTCACCACTTCTATTGTTACTGTCGTTTGTAAAACTTGTGCTTCTCCAAATCTCTCAAATAAATTTGTTTTATGTGTGAGGGTTAAAAGTTGTGTTTTTGTGAAAAGCAGTGTTTTTTAAAAACCCAAAACCCTCGGCCCGACATATAACTCGCGACAGTGCGTGCTTTGTAGTATGTTTGGTTGCCTAAAATCGTTTATTATTAAAAAAAAATCATGCATTAATAGGGGCCATTAATGTATGATTTTTTATACATTAATTAAGGTTGTAAATACACGGTCGACGGAAATAGTATTTTTCTAAATTAAACCGAATCAAAGCAATATATAATGGATTCATCCGACGAAGAACTTCCCGAAGCCATTTTGAAGGCTGCAGATAAAGTAAATTCCGAGCTATTACCTGCCAAATCCAGACTAAGGTATGAAAAGCAATACCTACGAACATTTTGTTACATGGTGTAAGGAGAAAGGGGCGAAAACCTATAAGGAGAGAATATTAACATGCATAATAATTATAAGCTTTTTAGTTAAAATTTTATATACCTAATATTATAATATGTTGAAATAAAATAATTTTTGGAAAATAATACCTATGTATACATTTTTGTATATCTATACGGTCGTAGAAAAAATATTGTTCCTAACTCATGGGTAAAGTGTCTTCCCGCCCTTGACCGCTTGCCCGAACTCCGCTCCGCGTTGTTCTGGTCAACTGCAGTCGCGTGCGGGAAAGTATCACTTTTCGCACTTGTTAGGAAAATAACTATTTCCATATCTAAACCCTGCTCATCACTGTACAAAAATAATATAAAATGATACTTACTGAATAAAAATCTAGTAGAATCTTACGCTTTAAAATTCCCGTCTTATCATTATAAAAAATGTTGAGTTTTCGGGTTGACATTTGAGGTGGACTATAATAGCCAATTACGATCCTTTTCGCTTACTAGAGACGCATTTTAGTAGCCTTTTTAAATTTTACCTATACCTAGTATTTAAAAGAATATAGACCGGTTAACAACTAACAGTAATATATCATTGCTTATTTTGACCTTTTTGTCGCCCTAAACTCGATCTATCTATACTTTTGCCGTTGTCTATGTCTAATTCGGTTGTGTTCCAGATAAACCCAATTTTCCAAAACCTGAGAGATTCATTTAAAAACGTATCCAAATTTCTCATAGGAGTCATACATACTGGGAAAACCTTAATAAATAAAAAACAAATGAAAAAGCTGAACTAATTAGGTCACACCCCGGAAACCTCACATCCAGAAATGATTGTTATTAATGCGAGCAATGGCGTGTCGGCTATGAATCTAAATGAAAGAAAATTTATATTTATTAGGATTGAAATAATGGTATTTTAATAAAGAAGTAGCTTGGAGAGTAAGTACTTTATCCAGTTAATTGACTGATGGACGGTTAATTTTAGGATTACATAGAAATCAAAGTTCGTACAGTCGGGTCACTAAAACGCTAGTATTTTATTTATAGATAAAAGTACAAGATAAAATATAAAAGAATATAATTAATGTACAGTTGACAACAGATAATTTCGTACACTAAACTGTGACACTGTAAATGCAACTATTTTACCTTAGCTGCTTTTTATTTGCATCTTGGATCAGGTCAATTTGACCCAGATCACTAAAATTTGACAATTAGGATGTTTTATTTACAAACTGATCTGATTTGTAAGTGACCCAGTCACTTCCCCCTTTGCCCCTAACTGCACCACCCGCAAATTTCGATCACTTAAAGTGAACTGGTCAGAAGTACAAGGTGGGAGTTGTTTTGACAGATTCTTGGCGTAGCCTAACCTCAAACCACGGATAAAAATATAAAATATTTGCCCGTAATCTAAAATTTAAAATCAGACGATTCGGAGGAGAAATAAGCTATAATAGTAAGTACATGAAAGTGTTTATTTCTTGTAAAATATAATCAAATCGAGAATAACCATAACCTCAACAAAATTTACGTGACAAATGACACTGACGTAGTCCGAAACAGAATAAAAGCCAGTTTTATTTGATGCATTTTGGATCAGATCATTTTAGGTCAGTTCATTTAAAAGTGAACTGATCGAGAATGCAAATAAAAAGCAGCTCTTTATTACCTTTGTAACATGTTAATTGTTATCATGATATCTGTCAAAGTATTGTCATTATCTTATTTGATTTAAAAATGCCTCATTTAAGTATTATTGAAAAAGCAAGAATAATATGTTTAGTAGAAATAGGGTGGTCTTATGGAAAAATAGCTGATCATTTTTTAGAGTACCTAGAAGTATTCTTCAAGGAATTGTAAAAGAATTGCGCTATCGTCAAACATTTGAAAGGTCTGTTGGGTCTGGTTTAAATAATAGAAAATCATCAAATGAAGAAGACCGAAATTTGGTGGAGTATTTAAGGCAAAATCCATTTGAAACTGCAGTATCCGCTATGCACATAACAGCCTGCTTCATCTAGAACTGCGCAACGCCGAGTAAGACAATGGCCGAATTAAGAAATCGAGCAGCTGCATCCAAACCGTTTTTAAAAATAGTGATTAGGAACAAATAATTGGGTTTGCTATGCAATATTTACCAGAAAATTATTTGTTTAGCAAAATGTTATCTTTTCCGATGAGAAAACTTTTCAGTCTACATAATGGAAGGATTCGAGTATATAGACCACCAAATTCCCTATATGAATGAGAAGTACCTATACTCAAAAAAAGCAAACCAGTAAACGTTTCTCCGTTACTGTGTGGGCATGGATAAGTGTTTATGCTGCAGGTGTTTGCTGGAATATTGATGGAACACTATTAATAATTTTGTTGCCATCATGTATTAATATTAAGCAGTTAAAAGTGAGGAACAAAGATGTATCTTTTATTGAAATACGCTAAATATACATGATATAAATATGTTAAAAATAACATAGCGATATGAATGAAGAGTACTTAATTTTTAGTCAATAGTTAAAGGTATGTAAAAAACGTTGTCCAAAGTTTTTATCATACAGGGCGTAAAAAAAATGGGCACATTAGTGTCACAGCTAGTCCGTCCCTGCAGCTGTGAGTAATTCGCAACACTTTCTGGGATAGTAATTTGAAGAAAAAAATGAAAATATACCTGTTGGTTCAATAATTATGTGTCAAAAACTTAATTCCATGGGAGCTCTTTGGGAGCCCATATCTCCGAAGAAGAGGCCGATACGAAAGAAGTTTATATGAACTTGTAGTATTCTTTTCACGTGTTTTTTTCGTATCCGGGAGATATCCAACATTTTCCCGGACACCCTGTATATCGCTATTTTATTATATTACAATTATTAATACTTTATCGGAAACTGAAATCTACACGGCAACTTGCTGAATATAACTCGCGAATAGCTACTTTTCAAGACATGCAAGTTGGCCACAAAACTAGCCGACCCCTTAACTTTACTTGCTGCTGGCCGGCAAGTATAGCAAGTACAACAATCCTTTGGGTTACACATGGGAAGTTTACTGGCGGCAAGTACTTTCCGCCAGTAAACTTGCCATGTGTAAATGGGCCTTAAGTTAAAATGGGCATTGTTTTTTTTTTAATTTTAATATAGACGCTTCCGAAATCCGTCATTTCATGAAAAACCTAGTCACTTCATGAAGCGTCGGCAGATTGTGTAAAAACATGAAATTACACGATCTGCCGCGTCACTTCATGAAGAGACCTTGACGTTTCTGCGTATTATGTATAACACAATCTGCCTAATGTTAAATATCGTCACTTCATGAAATGCCACAAAAACAAGGCATATTGTGTAATTTCGTCTAAAAGGTATATTGGCAACTGGTTTGTTCGGGTTTGTCAGAGATTTTTTTTTATTTTTATAAAATAATATTAGTTGAAAAAATTTAATTAAAAAAAAATGCTCTGGGGAACAACGAACAAACCAGTTGCCAATATACCTTTTAGACGGAATTACACAATCTGCCGACTGACATGACATCGTTAGGTACTACATGAAGTGACGATATTTAAAATTAGGCAGATTGTGTTATACATAATACGCCGAAACGTCAAGGTCTCTTCATGAAGTGATGCGGCAGATCGTGTAATTTCATGTTTTTACACAATCCGCCGACGCTTCATGAAGTGACTAGGCTTTTCATGAAATGGCGGATTTCACTATCAGCCTACGATATGTACATTACTCGTGTGAAAGTGATTTTCTCAAACTCGGAGAATTTCCGCACTCGGCTTATATCTCGTGCTTAATGCCTCCTCGTACCACTTTCAACACTTGTTATGTAATATACTATTTCGGTCTTTAGATTATAACAGAAATAGTAGAAAATTAATAAATGGGTCACTGCAAAAAATAATCCTTAATATTATTCTTTTATTTTAGAATACATACATACTTTTGTAACGACAACAGAAGACGTTACAAGCCGTCTCGGCTTGCTGAGATCCAGTCGAAGTATTCCCATGGGATTTTCTTTAACTGGCCTATTTACGCTGCTTTCTGCAATTTCTCCCGAAGTAGTTGTTGTATTTTTTTCTTTTTCCATTGTTTTAGGTTTTATTTTCCTTCAGAGCTTTTATTTTTTATGGTTATTGATGTCCTTTAGAGATACCTGAAACTGGGAGAAGGTTTTTTTGTTGTTTATTTAGCCAGTGTTCAACAAGAATTATTATCTTTTTTTTAAATTTGCTACTACTTAAAGGGTTTACTTGTTGAAGGTCTTGCTGTACCTAGATATAAAAAATGTTCTCATACTTCTTTAAATCAACAACAAAAATCACTGGCTGTAACATAATGCTAATTAATATTAAGTTGGTCTTTAAACTCGTCATGGGGTAAAAGAAATAATAATTAGAGTAAGTATATAAGCAAATTTCTGAAAATTATTTTTCCTTAAGTTTAAATTTTTTTAAGACACGCAGTGTCTGACAAAAAGTTCTCAACATGTAGGACAAAAAGTTATTAGCAGAGAACCGAAAAAAACTTTTCCGGGGGAACAGTTCTGCAAATTCGATTACTTAATGATCGATTTTGAGATATTATGTCACGTGACTACTGGTTTAAAGCGGCAAATAAAAAAAAATGTGAATTTATAAAGAGTGAGGTTAGGTGATGATACAAAAAAAATTGAGTAAGTTGTTTATGTATGCAAAGATTTTATTTAAAAAAGTTGGAAAACTGAATTTTTTCAAATATTTTTTTCTCAATTTACAAATTTTCAGTTATTCCTCTTAGGAAGTTTAGTTAATGTGAAATTTATGTATTTGGATGAAGATAAATGAAAGTAGTAGTTTTTTCTACAATTGACAGAACAAAATCGTTGCTAGAGTTTTAATCTAATGACTAGCAATTTCTCTCAGAGATGTTTATGCTAATAAGTACCTAGAACGGGACTGTTTCTTTTTAAAAATATTTTTTTCTAAAATTATAAACTTAGTTTATTTAAAAGCAAAGAAATAGGACGCTTTGGGTCTTCCTCCTCTGGTGTATTATGGTAAAAAGTTGTAACAAAGGGTTAATAAAGGGTATATACAGGGTGTTCCGATGATCATGTTACAAAATTCTAGGGTAGATAAAACACACGAAAATAAGAAAAAAAGTTCATGTGAACATGGGTCCGGAAACGCTTCTTCAGGGAGCTAGGGCCCTTCGAAGATGACCTTCAAAAACTACTTTTCGTTTTATAGCTTCGGTACTACTGCAGCTATCGCAACCAATTTTGGGACATGAAATCTAGTTCGTAGGTTCATCAATTTGAGCCTTCCGGATTTTGTCACCTTTAACCAGGGGCGTACAAACCAAGGGGGTATTTGAGTAAATTTGACCCTACTCCTCTTAGGCTTTAATTTCTTACCATTTTTATATCTGATTATGATTCTCCAATGCCTTTTACATAAAAAAGGTACTCTTAGTAAAAATCGCTATCTGTCACAGTAAAGTAGTTTTTGAAGGTCATCTTCGAAG
Organism: Polydrusus pterygomalis; assembly: GCA_963969555.1. Taxonomy (NCBI): domain Eukaryota; kingdom Metazoa; phylum Arthropoda; class Insecta; order Coleoptera; family Curculionidae; genus Polydrusus; species Polydrusus pterygomalis. The sequence continues at coordinate 31,390,661 of OZ018380.1, forward strand.
GGCCCTAGCTCCCTGAAGAAGCGTTTCCGGACCCATGTTCACATGAACTTTTTTTCTTATTTTCGTGTGTTTTATCTACCCTAGAATTTTGTAACATGATCATCGGAACACCCTGTATTTAGCTTCAGGAGAATAAAAAAAAGGAAAAAAAAATACAAAAGGTGCAAACAGTCCTAACGGAGCTCCAAGATGATAAAATGATCTAAATATCTTTCAAATCTATACTACTCCACTTAATGTAGGGACTATTTTTTTAGGTTAGTTTATTTGGTTTTACAAAATTTGATAGAGCCGACAGGCCAACCCTTTTTTTTTCGATTTTGTCCTGCAAATAGTGCCTTGAGTGTTGTAGGTGTGAATGCGTGAATGCTTAGTGAGTTTATCTTAGCGGGAGTGTAGCTCCAGTACAGTTTGAAAATACAAACACAGGGAGCGGCATTGTGACAATTTTTTTGAATATAAGCTGATCCCTGTACCCTGCGTTAGCCATAAAGAGTAATAATGGCATGTTTTATTTAGCAAAAAGCTACAATTAAATATTTTTTAATACATTTTTTTAACAAATTTTTATAGATTTATCTTTAAGTTTTAAAACGCAACCTTCTTTTAACAAAAACGGACAGAGAAGTTGAACAATTTACACATTGTATCAAATATTACGTATCATTTTGTTATTTAATTAAATCTGATTTTAAAGTTTTTTAAATAGTTTGAGATTTTGATAATGAGAACATTTTTCAAATTATAATAATCCATTAAACCTTTATGAAAAATAGACTTATAGGATAATGTTTTAGATACTCTATGCACATACAAATTTTGATTGGTACTGGTTTTATAATAATGACGGTCTTAATTAAAAGAGCAACATTTTGTAAACAATCAGACAATAAATTATTTTTAATTTTATGTATAAAGATATGTACTAAATAAACAATTAAATTTCTGGTATTAAACAAATCTACATTTTTTAACATAAAATTATTTATTGTATATTTGTCACAATTTAAAATAATTTGCATTGCCTTCTTCTGTAAAATTTGTAATTTATCAAATATTTTCTTACTAGCACAATATAAAATTTAAGAACAATAAAGAAAATGTGGTAATACAGTTTTTTAGAAAATAAACTTAAATTAAAACTGGTTCTTTACTTTTCGGATAATCTGGGTTATGATACTTTCAAAATAATTGAAAATTCTTAATTTTGAATAAATAATTATCCCTAAATATGTAAAGTCTCACAGCTCATTTTTGTAGTCGAAAGATATGTTGTGCGTTTGCACAGTTTCGGCACAATACAGCTCCATACGCAAGATGGAAATAAAAAAAGCCAAAGTAAAGCGGTTTCAAAACGTTAAAAGTCACACACGCAAATTTCTCAGAAGAAATATCGTACTTGACATTTTTTGTCCCAACTCAGTTATGTGGGCTTTCCTGGATAAACTTACGTTTATTGTTTTTATTTATTAATCCATTATTCGAGAAAACCAGATCTTAAAAGTCTTACTTTCACTTACTGGTCTTTGGGTAACAATTTTTTTTCATATTTTGTCAATTTTATAATAAAATGCCTATTTTTCATAAATTATTATTTTAAGAGCGTATTTTCATGTTTTTGGCTTTATCAAAAAATTTAAAACGTTAAAGGTTTAATGTCCAGTTCGGTACTTATTTTAGGGATTTTCCAATCTGAATATTATATTAATTATATTTACATTGTGGTTATACACAAGGTATTTATTAGGGGTTTCAGGGGTACATCGTTAGGGGTTGTTTATTGTCACTTAATAATGCGTTATTATTGCCTGCCTAAAAAACTTTATTTAAATTAAGATAAATTAATTTCAAATGTAAATAAGTTTTTCTAAAAGCACCTCTAAGAGTGCAGTTGTTTAAGGAAAGATTACCAGGAGTTGGTTAACCTCCAGAACCTTTAATAATTGCAGGGTGGGGAACATGAATTAAAGCCGCAATATTCTACGCAGAGCATTTCGAAGCCATTAAAGAACGAATTTTGGATTTAGATGACGATTCGCAGTGTAATGTGCAAAGTAAAGAGTTGTTAAAAAGTGCCAGTGTAGCTAAAGATCTTGTTTTTATTAAGGTTAATTTCAGTTTTATACCGGATATAATATCCTCGTTGGAGAGTAGAAATTTAAGTTTAAGAGACTCGATTAGTATTGTTGAAACGTTTTCCGCTAAATGTGACAACATTCCCGGTAAAGAAGGATTTAAATACTTAACTGCAGTAAAAAGCATTTATGAGGGTAAACCATCCAACTAAGTTGTATCTTGGCCCTAATTTTGCTACCTAAGTTGCAATATTGTCCGATTACATCAGTAGATGTTTAACGAAGCTTCTCTTTGTATAAACATATTTTTATTAATAGAAGACAATACTTTTTACTTGAAAATTTTGAAAAATATCTCGTAATAAATGCGTTTTATATAATTTTAGGTTAAAAAATTGTTTACTTTTAAAATTTTTTTAAAAATAAACATATTTTTTAGAACCCACTGTGATTATTTACCTCATTTTACTATAATAAATTTAGAAATATTGCATGCCAGTATGCATAGTTGGTAAAAAAAAATGCAAATAACTGCATTTTTTAAGGGGAAACAAGGCATATATATGCGCATATTTTGGCTGAATTTAAGTACAGGGTCTTCCAACGAGGACCGAACAGGGGCTCATTTTTGAGCTTCCTTGTATTTAAAGAAAAATCCAAAATAGCCAATCGATGTACTTTTTCCTGCAGAATTCAAAAATGAAACCAAAAATTTATTTAAACCAGAAACAAAAGAGTTACGATATGGATAAGGTGTTTTTTAAATGGAACATAGCTTTTTTTATAAGATTTTTGGAACGAGTGATTTTTTTTTGTCCGTCCTGATTAAAATATTTAATATTGTGACAGCTATTTGTATTAAATTTTAATAAAAATAGCTGTCACAATATTAAATATTTTAATCAGGACAGCTATTTTTATTAAATTTTAATAAAAATAGCTGTCACAATATTAAATATTTTAATCAGGACGGACAATATTAAAATTTAATAAAAATAGCTGTCACAATATTAAATATTTTAATCAGGACGGACAAAAAAAAATCACTCGTTCCAAAAATCGTATAAAAAAAGCTATGTTCCATTTAAAAAACACCTTATCCATATCGTAACTCTTTTGTTTCTGGTTTAAATAAATTTTTGGTTTCATTTTTGAATTCTGCAGGAAAAAGTACATCGATTGGCTATTTTGGATTTTTCTTTAAATACAAGGAAGCTCAAAAATGAGCCCCTGTTCAGTCCTCGTTGGAAGGCCCTGTACATATAACCTTTAGTAATAATAAATAAATAAAAGCGAAAAGCAATATTTTGTCTTTATTAATTTATAAATCCAACCTTTTTTCACGTAAACTGTATAGGTAACTGATACTCCAAAACTGGATATTTAACCGATTTTTCGATAAAATGAAGAAATAACGAAATATTGATCAAAAAACGAAATAGCGAATGCGTCACTAGCGTTTTTAATATACAAAGTAAACTGTTTCTTACCTATAATAACCAAAACAAAAAAGAACACAGTATGGAGAGTATTGAAAAATGTGTAGGTACTTACCATTATCGTCTTCAATAATATATGTATTACGTTAACAAACCCAACTAAAGCATCTAAACAATCTTGTACTTAACCAAGCGTTGACTAATTACAAATTATTTTTCCCGGGAAAGCAACAGAAAAAACACAAATTATCCACGACAAAAACCATATGAGTCGTTAGCAAGATTAACACAGTATACGGTAACGAGCCACACCTCTCATTCGTATATTGTGCATTCTGCTTTTTTATATTAATGACCTACCTATAGTTTTCACATTATATTGGCACATAGGAGAGGAATAAACATTAGAAAAAATTGCAGCAGCCTAAATTAAACATATATAGGGTGACAAAGTAATAAAATATATTATAATACCTAATATAATTAAATATACAGGGTGTTCATTTGAAAACTTCCCACCTCGATTTTCCTGCTTTAAAATGAAAATGTGGAAAATCGCTCGGACTCGTCGATTTTTAATTCGAGGGGGACATCTTTTGCGTATATTGTCAATCTTGTTACTTTAAGCCCCTAGGAGGGGGGGGGGGGGGGGGTAAGATCTAAATCTTAAATAGATACCCCTATTTTATATATTTTTTTTGGATTCTGCATAAAATTCTGAATATTTTTTAATAAAAGCATTATTAATTTATACTTAACAGTTTCCGAAATATTGACTCTTGAAAAATTACATTTTTGAACTTTGACAGCGTCTAGCTTTCTAACTGTACGTCTTAGAGCAAAACGGCTTACATGTCCCTATATCTTCGATTTTCATTATCTTTCCAATAGTGTCAACTTCCCGTCAAACCGGAAGTACTATATTTCTTACATCCGGTTTAACCGAAAGTTTACACTATTGGAAAGATAATAAAAATTGAAGGTAGGGACATGTAAGCCGTTTTGCTCCAAGACGTACAGTTAGAAAGCTAGACGCTGTCAAAGTTCAGAAATGTCATTTTTAACAGTTTCCGAGATATTGACTCTTGAAAAATTACATTTTTGAACTTTGACAGCGTCTAGCTTTCTAACTGTACGTCTTAGAGCAAAACGGCTTACATGTCCCTATATCTTTGATTTTTATTATCTTTCCAATAGTGTCAACTTCCGGTCAAACCGGAAGTACTATATTTCTTACATCCGGTTTAACCGAAAGTTCACACCATTGGAAAGATAATAAAAATCGAAGATAGGGACATGTAAGCCGTTTTGCTTCAAGACGTACAGTTAGAAAGCTAGACGCTGTCAAAGTTCAAAAATGTCATTTTTCATGAGTCAATATCTCGGAAACTGTTAAGTATAGACTAATAATGCTTTTATTAAAAAATGTTAAGAATTTTATGCAGAATCCAAAAAAATTATATAAAATAGGGGTATCCATTTAAGATTTAGATCTTACCCCCCATCCCTCCTAAGGGCTTGAAGTAACAAGATTGACAATATACGCAAAAGATGTCCCCCTCGAAATAAAAATCGACGGGTCCAAGCGATTTTCCACATTTTTATTTTAAAGCAGGATAATCGAGGTGGGAAGTTTTCAAATGAACACCCTGTATAATTCACCAGCTATAATTATTATTCCTCTAGTGTTTCCAAAAATTCACTCATATATTTTTGATAAATTTTTTTTGAACGGCTTTTTTTTATTTGGTTAACAAAAATTTTTCATGGTCGATTAACTTTCTATTAATCCCAGAGGAACTATACGTTTTTTATAATACCTGGGAAAGTAAATATAACAACAAAGTAACGAGTCTTTTTTACAAAGGGTATTAGTTGCTTTGAGTTCTGGAAAGTAACGCTTGCTTGGTAACTGTTACTCAAATATTTTCATTGTGGGTGTTTAATATTTCTCATTTTAGTTTTTTTATACGTGCACTGAGAAAAAACCTTCTACTCCTTAAAATAATTCACACATTCTTTATAAAACTGTTTAATACTATATGTGACAGCAACGCGCTTTCCTAATGTAAGACAACGAAAATTGCTAGACCGTGACTTACAGTAATTATCAAGTTCTATTGGGGGTGTAATCTGGTTTTATATATTGTATTAGTTAAGACTGGCAGTTGTAATAAAACTTGACATTAATCATAATAATATTTGCTTGCTACGGTTAATAAAGCATATACTTACCACATCAGTACGTTTTTATAGATATAATACTTTCTGAGAGATACTTTTAAAATGAGGAGCATGTAAAAATATACAATATTATGAATGATGAAAGAGTTTTGGACTTCCATTGTCGGTATTTGTATTAAATCACAACGTTTCAACTGGTAAGTATCCCTAGTCGTCTTCAGGTGTGTAGTGTAGGTGAGTATTCACCTGAAGACGACTGGAGATACCTACCAGTTGAAACGTTGTGATTTAAAACAAATAAAGGCAATGGCAGTCCAAAACTCTTTCATCATTGTCTCCAACCTTCATACAATATTATGTTTCATTAAAAAATTTAACTTGATACACGTAGCATTTTTATAATCAACCCTGCATTTTATATTTTTTCTAAAAAAAATTCTTAATTAAGTGGGCTGTATTTTATATTTATTTATTTTATTTTTATTTATTTATTTTATTTTTTAATTTCATACATTACATTCAATTTCAATAATAATTAATTAACTAGCATAATAATATGATAAATATGGTCATTAGCACCTAGATGACTAAACATCTGTATGTGCTATTTAACTAATACCCAATATAGGTAATCTTATAGCAATAATTATTTATTTCTATGATTTTAAAACTGAAATAAACTAAATGAAATAAAGTATTTTGTTTTTACTCACTAATATCAGAATAACAACTTAATTTTTTTCAGATTGTTAAATATACCGGGCGTCCACGGAAGGTGGCTCGCCCCTCTAACTTTTTTGTTTTTCAAGATAATGAAATAAAATTCGGGGGATTTGTATACGACATAAAACTGCATTTTTTGGCAGGTGACTCAACATTATGGAACTTCCGGTTTAACCGGAAATTACATAAACTTTCTATTTTTAAATGGGACACCTGGTATATTTTTACTTTTTTTTGACTCCATATAATATTCTAAATACAACGATGTGTTACTTGTCACTTTTTGTCACCAAGAAATTTTTTTTTCCAAATGTATTGTTTTTTCTAGAGGGCTATGAATACCCTAAAATCACTTATTTCAGTTCTTTAATCTTGGAAAAAATACAATTTTACTATTTTTGGTGCAATGCTATGTGCTATGTAAAATTTAATCTTTAAAGTTGTATAACTCATTTTTTTTAAATGGCAACATGGTGGCTCGTCGGGTTAAGAAAAAAGAGGATTTTATTACGATTATTTTGATACCATACACTATTAGGTTTTAGAAAAGCTGCCATTAAAAAACTTTAAAAGTTAACTTAGGACTTCCTAAAATGAAGCATCTTCTGAGAATAAATTTAGATTTAAATGCATCAAGTAGCCTGTGACCAGCAAAACTGATAAAACAAAATCATGCCTTGAAGAAAATTGAAATGCCAATAGCTTCTGCCAAAGTAAATTAGTTTGTTGTTTAAAAAACATGGAAAACAATAGTTTTACAAGGAGTGAAAAAGTTGATATGTTATTAGTGTTTGGAGAATGTAGAAATAATTCAACCGATGCTGCACGACTTTACGCACAAAGATATTTTAATCGGCGTCATCCAACCCAGCACTATTAGGTACCCAAAACAGGTTCCGAAAATGCGAAATGAGCCTGACAATAATATCTAACATATCAACTTTTCCACTCTTTGCAAAACTAGTATTTTCCATGTTTTTTAAACAACAAACTAATTTACCTACTTTAACAGAAGCTGTTGGCCTTTCAATATTCTTCAAGGCATGATTTTGTTTTATCAGTTTTGCTGGTCACAGGCTACTTGATGCATTTAAATCTAAATTTCTTATTCCCAAAAGATGCTTAATTTTAGGAAAGTTTTTTAATGGCAGCTTTTCTAAAACCTAATAGTGTATGGTATCAAAATAATCGTAATAAAATCCTCTTTTTTCTTAACCCGACGAGCCACCATGTTGCCATTTAAAAAAAATAAGTTATTCAACATTAAAGATTAAATTTTACATAGCACATAGCATTGGACCAAAAATAGTAAAATTTTATTTTTCCCAAGATTAAAGATCTGAAATAGATGATTTTAAGGCATTCATAGCCCTCTAAATAAAACAATAAATTTTGGAAAAAAATATTTTTTTGGTGACAAAAAGTGACAAGTGACACATCGTTGTATTTAGAATATTATATGGAGTCAAAAAAAGTAAAAATACACCAGGTGTAGCTGTAGAAGTTGCAGTTTTGGGTCATATTGCCATCGATCCCACACTTAGCACGAGGAAAGTGTATCGGGTGTTTCGCATAGAACGGTTCAGCGTACTTTAAAATCGCATAAGTTTCATCCCTATAAAATAAAACTGAACTGAACTGAAATAAGTTTCATCCCTATAAACAAACCCGAACAAACCCGAACTTAATGAATATGATGACGATCGCCGTTTGCAATTTTGCGAATTAATTAGTAAAATGATCATTCGCAATCCACAATTTATTTTCAACATTTGTTTCTCCGATGAATGCACTTTTTTTCTTCACGGTACTGTCAATCGACAAAATTGCAGATATTGGTCGGATTCTAACCCTAGAATTTTTAGAGAAGTGCATACTCAACATCCCGAAAAATTAAATGTGTGGGCTGTAATTTTTGGGGCCGTATTATTGGGCCGTATTTTATACCTGGAAATTTAACAGGTGAAATTTACCCGAACCTGTTAGAAACCACTATTAACCCTGCTTTAACGAATGCCATAGAAGAAAATGACCGTTATCGGCCCGAAAATATTTACTTTCAGCAAGACGGAGCACCCCCGCATTATGCGTTCGATGTTCGACAGTTTCTGGATGAAAATTTTCCTGGAAAATGGATTGGAAGAAGAGGTCCTATTGAATGGCCTGCAAGATCGCCTGATTTGACTCCACTGGACTTTTTTTTGTGGGGACATTTAAAGTCTTAAATTTAAGCAACCCAACCGAATTCTTTGGAAGACTTGCGACAACGAATAGTGTACGAGTGCCGACAAATAACTCCCGCAATGCTCCATAATGTTCGCGAACATTTTGAACAGTGCCTTTACAATTGCATGGAGGTTGGAGGTGGACATTTTCAACATTTACTTGATTGATACAAGCGGTAACAAATTTTATTACTTTTCTTTTTTTTTCTTTTTAGCCCTATTTCTCAGTAACTATTCACTCGATTTAAACGAGCAAGGTCGCGTTTGAAAGGCAATTCAATTTCCTTTAAAATAAGGTGTCACTCGACCCCCCTTTCCATTTAAGATTTTAAGGGTGGAAGCCACCCCGTCGTGGGAGTTCCAGCAGGGGGGATAAAAATAGCAAAAAAATATGTCCCCCTGAGAACTAAGGTTCCCGTATTCGAGCGAATTTTGATTTATTTATTAACAAGAAAATAAACCTGGGTGGAAAGTTTTCGGTGCGCCACCCTGTATATCATAAAAATATAAATTATAAAAAGAAAGAAACTTGCTGGGAACAAATAAACATGCGTTGAGGTACACCTATTTACAAAATTTTGCCCCTAGCGGGTGGAGAAAGGGGTATGATAGTGGGTGGAGAAAATATTTTTAATGAACTCCTGCCGGGGTAACTGGGCCGTAACAAGCCTGGTACCCCAACAGTACTTTATTTCAAGCTAAATGAAAGCATCTGCATGACTTTTACGAAAAACAATTTTTTCGTTTTTTTTTCCCTCTTATTTTACCACTTTCACATGTCTCCGACATAGTTGAATTAAACTAAAGATTTTCATCACTTACACTTAAAAATTATTTTTACAAAGTATTTTTAAAAGTCCCTAATTTTTCTTTTTCCTCTTCATTTCCCACCCAAGACAGTGGCTCTGCACTAGTCCTTGACCCTTCAGTATGCTGAAATATTTTCTTTTGACTATTCAATTTTTTTCACTCCTCGTATGTACCCTTGAAAGCTCTATTACGGCTTAGTCTCACTTGTTATTGTCTCTACTGCTAACAACATCAGCATTGTACTAATTACTTCGTTTTCCTGATGATGAGTGTTTCTACACTCGAAACATGCCGATTTAATTTATTATGAATCATTCTAGGTTCGCCTAGTTATTCGAATAAAAAATTGTGAAGAAAGACTTTGTGCTTTCCTTTTTTTAATTTCTTTATAGCCAAACAGTCCTCTTCTTTTGTCCTTTAAGACTCCTCATGATGTTTAAGAAAAATATTTTACTGACCCCTTATTTTTTTTAACAGGGTGTATTATCTTAAATTAATTTGAAATTGTAATTTTATAAGTATTGATATATTATATATCTATCTATATACTACCACTACATTTAATAGCGTCTGACATGACATGTTCTGATTTACAAAAACTCTTGCCTCCTGCGCTTTGATAAAAATGAAAACAACATAATATTTTCATATTTTTCTAAAATTGTGGGTATGGTTTTCTATAAACTTTATAGCCCATAACAGGCCCGACATAAGCCCACAAAGGTTAAATACAGGTAAAAACTTCTCTTTACTATCACGAATAAGACTACTTGGCCTTGTCTATGAAGCCCAATTCTCCTAATGACAGGTGTTTTTACCAGTTTTATGGTTTTATTCCCCACTAGATGATTAAGTGGTTTATATTTAAAGTAAAAACCTTAGGTGAAAGTAACCTTTCTTAGACTATGATTGGTTGTTGGGAAGCTAAAGGAGATAAATGACGTTTTTATTGAAGGACAAAGAAATTAATTTTTTTAAATAGTAAGGATACCTATTAAAGGTTCTATTGGATGGTATGTAGGGTACGTTTCCTAAAATCTTACCTTTTGTTAGTTGGGGTTGTTCTTATGAAAAACCATTAAAAATAACAGGGAATATAAATAACACTCTATCGTTGGATTAAACAAATATTTTAAACAGAAAAATTGCCGCTATTGTTATTTTTTTTGTACTCAAAACATTTTAGAAAGAATAGTACCTACTATAGTTATAAAAAGTTACTTGTTTTCGCATTTAATTGAAAATTATTTTATTTCAAGGTGGTGAAATAGTAACTCCAGAAAACGATTGTGTTATAAATGGAATTCCACATGAAGAACTTAGCCATGAAAGATCATCCTGCTTTGATATTTGTAAATGTGTGCTTTGTATTATTTTAGCGATACTATTATTCATATGTACGATAACACTTAAGATATACCGTAGGAATCGTAATCGTTATAGAGTGCAATAACGCATTTCTTATGCGAATAAAGATATATTTATTTAGTTATTTATGTAGAATCTGAAAAAAAGTATTAAATAACAATCCCTTATCAATCCGCGTGAATCCCTTAATTTTGTGAAAGCATTTAGCCCATAAAGTTTTTTTAAAGTACCTTGATGTCAAGAAAATTCTGGGACAAGCATTATTCTAGCTTCCAGACTATAAGAAAAAAATTTAGAAAGGTTAACGTTGTTATCACAAAAGTAGAATGTTTTAACGCACTTCAAAAAATAATGACTCGTAAATTTGTACAACTTATCAAAATATAAAAGAAGATACCTAATACCTATATCACGTACATGTTCGCAATATGCTGTTAAAATTTGAAATAATAAGCCTAACGAATAAAAATGTAGCGATCGCTTTTTCTTATAAAATTATGGTTTGCTTAAAATATGACGAATAAATTAAGGAATAATGGCTTTTTCTAGTATAGCGATTGCTTTTAACTTTTTAAGGTAGGTCGACCCCTGCATCATTTGTTTGGTAGCAGTCAACTTTAGTTCTCTGCGGCATACACGTGCATTGCTCTTAATTTGTGTCTTCAATTATGGCTGAATATGTGAACGTCCATAAAAGAAAAATCTACAGTGTACGTAAAAATTGCAGACATGATGATTTCAGCAAGTTATATCGATTTGACTGCGAAAATGTTGAGCGGTTGGCAATTTATTTTTGACTGATACTGGTAAAAGGCGAGGGGGTGCACTGATGTCGCCTTTAAATAAGATTAGAGTCTTTCTGCGAAAATTATCGTATCCGGGCTTTCAAAATTCTGTAGGTGAAGAACTCGGTGTACACCAAACTACTGTCTGTAAGACATACACTTCTGTAATGGATGCAGTTTTGGAGAACGCCAATATTTTGTTGTGGAAGCTAAACGGATGAGGTCAGAGAGATTTATTTATGTTCCTTCAATTTGTGATCGAATATCTATTGCTTATCTTTAATTTCTTCATCACTAGTATCAGTTTCCTCATTTTCACTGAATTCTGTCATATCACAAATATAAGTTTCCTATTTTCCACAAAAACGTAACAGATTACTATTGTACTAAATAAATAGATCAACGTTGTTTTATTTACGTCAACTCTTTTGCAAATTAGGCACCAAACTGAACATAAAATCTATAATCTGGACAAGTGGATAAGCCACCTCTGAACTTGTGTTGAATAAGCATTTGCTACAGAGGTATAAGAAAAACAGCAATTTCTTCAAAATTTTATTCATATCCAGATCTAGCAATTGCTTTTACTTATAGCATTTACTAGTCTAGGGCTTTTACTAAAAAGTAAATGCTTCAAGTTCTTGCTTAATTTTTATTCATTAGGCTCATTGTGATGCTGTAAAACTGCCACAATTTAAACCTTTTTAAAAATTGATTGTTTTTGATGTAAAATCCAAGGGTACAGTCAGGCCAAAAATATTTTCTAATTAGTCGATAAAATTGTTATAATTTGAAGAGGGAGGTCGATAAATACTCATAAATAGTATATTCTTATTATTATCAGCAAACCTCACACTTATATACAATTTTTTTAATTGCCACTACACATAGAGCTTTGATGGCTAACTACCCGAACATCACCACGGTTATCCGCCATTCCCCGACCCGCTGAAATGCCCAATCCCCCCGCACCCGTATCGGTCTATATCCCGCCATAATCAAAGACGACTTAACATATTATATTCTAATATTATATTAAGAATACCTAACTAAAAAGGTACTGACAATAGTAAAAATAATAAGAAACAGTTAAATCACCAAATTAAAATATCCAAAAAGAAAAATTGATATATAAATTTAACAAATATTCAAAAATAAGTGAAATTGCAAAACAACCCTTAATCTAAGTTGCTCTGAATTCAGGAAAACCTAATCCTATACCTGTGCTGCAAAACGGCCTACAAAAATAACCATGATGCATGATATAACCTGTTAACCATAATACAATTATTAAAAAAAAAGGAAATAACGCAAACCCTAAATTCTAAAAAAAAAATATTGCAATTTGTAATTCAAGGTTTTATCAGGGAATCTGAAATGGGGTTCGTAGCAATCGGTGATCGCCGCGCGCTGAGTATTACTTTTAACGTATTTGTTGCGCAAGTCACATCGTTGTTCGGAGTCTTCTAGCTGTCCTGTCTGAACATAAATTCTATTGATGATGAGAATTAGGAGTTATTGCTACCATAGAATGGCTTATAGTCATTATTGCTTTGAATACTCACAGTAATTATCAAGTTCTGTTGGTGGTGTAATCTGGTTTTATATACTGTATTAGTTCCGACTGGCAGTTGTAATAAAATTTGACATTACTCATAATAATATTGCTTGCTACGGTTAATAAAGCATATACTTATTATACCACTTAAAATCAGTACTGTAGTCCTCAAAAATTTAAATAGCTACTAGTATGAAATTGTTCTTGTCGATTAACATTGCATATTATTATGCTTATCTATTATGAAACATTTTTTACTGAGATCGTAAAATTCGTCCATATACTATAAAGTGCAATACTAATGATGAGTTGTGTGAAATCTGACATGCAAGGTTTAAAACAACTTAAATACAAAGTAATAATAAATTAATTGAAACAGGTATTGGTACGATCAATAGAATTCTAATTCAGACAGGACAGCTAAAAGACTCCGGACAACGATGTGAGCTGCGCAGCAAATACAATGAAACTACTACGCGCGGCGATTGCCAATCGCTACGGACCCCCGCCAACGTCTTGGCGGATTATAGGTTCTAACGGATACAATTCGCTTTTGGGGACCCTGTTTTGCTTTCTTAATTGTAGAGAAAGCGCTTTACTGGGAACAAAATGCATCGCATTGAGAAGATACAATTTATTTCTTAACTTAATTGCTGAATTAAAAGTAGGTCATTATTCAACAAGACTGTGCTGCTAATGGAACTGATTACTACCAATAAAAACACTGTTCCAGCAAATCTGGAATCGATACAACACTAAAGCGTGTTTGATATACTAGCAATATATTTAATATGGGTTAATAAAAAATAAGCTATCAATACAAACTATGTCTTAGCAAACCTGTTATATTAGATCTGTTTCCGCAGTGTGTGTATTGTGTAGTTAAGGGAATAGGGAAGTTTCCCATTTTTTTTTTTTCAATAATATGATTTAGTTAGGCCTAAAAAAAATATTCCCCAATTATTACTCCTTAAAAATCAGTAATAACTTGGTAAAAATTCTTTAAATTTTCGCGCGTGTCAAAAGAATTTCAAACGACCTTTTAAGCGCGCCAAGCCCGATGACGTCAGGAGGTATGACTTTTCCGTCATCCGTCATCCTGACCGATGGCCGAGCTACCGAGTTTGCATTTGGATTGCCGTGTGTTATTGTTATTGTATTGTTGTTTTAGGTGGAATTCTCAACGTCGTTCAATTTATTGCCAACCATAACCTATTTCGTGGATGTCACACACGAATTATACTTCTTGACCCGTTTTTACCCGCTTGGGATAATTTGAATTTTGGGGCATTTTTAAATCTTGCTAGTTGTCTTTTGGGACGAAATATGTATTTTTTTCTGCTGCCATATGTTTTATGACAATATATATACTTATGATTTATAGAATTTTTTCCCCATTTAAAATTTTTGTCAAGTTCCCTATTGTGTTTGTGCTATAAACAATGACTGGTACCAAAAAAATTTTCAAATTCTTGTTCTAGAAATTGTGCTTGAAAATTTTGTTTTACGCGTAGTATCTACTGAAATTTTTGGTAAATTGTTAAATGTTACTAATTAATATTTGGGTTAGGGCCTTTTACAATTAAAATTACACTAAATAGAAGGGAGAAAAAGAAAAAAACAATAAAAAAAAAGAAAGAACATACAGCCATTCAAAGTGAGATTACAATAATAATTTAAGTTTATTCTTAAATGTCGTTGTAGTACAGTTAAAATTAAAGTTTATCGGAATATAGGTGTTAAAAAGATGCATTATGCGATTGGTAATGTTATTTCTGCCGACGTCGGTTCGACTTCTGTTGGTTAAGAACATGTCGTGTGAACGTGTATCACGTGATGGTACTCGAAAGTTTATAAGAGCGAGTAGCTCAGAGCAATTTATGAGATTAGTAATTATTTTGAACATGAATACAAGTGTAAGAAAGATTCTGCGTCTTTCCAAGCTATCGATGTTGATGAGTTGTAAACGCTCGTGATGGGAAAAGTGGCTTTTGATTATTCTCATTTTGTATAGTTGGCAAATTTTATTTGGACTCGTTCAATACGCTTAATATGAGTTTGGTAATATGGCGACCAGATTACGCAGCAATATTCAAGATGACTACGCGCCAGTGAGAAGTATAGAGATTTCAGAACCTCAGAGTTGGAAAATTCCCAGCACCGGCGCATTATGAAGCCTGAGATTTTGAAAGCCTTAGCCAAAATATAGTTTATGTGTTCATTGAATCGTAGTTCGGAGTCGAATATTACACCCAGGTCATTGATTAAGTTAACTCTGGGTAGGAGGGTGCCTGAGATCAGGTAGGAATGTAGAATTGGAGATTTTTTACGTGAGAAAGTTATTATTTTGCATTTAGAGATGTTTAGTTCCATCCTGTTCAGCAGGCACCATTCTAGTAGTTTGTTAATCACTAGCTGCATAAGTGTACACTCGTGGGGGTTAGTAATTTTTCTAAAAATCTTTAGATCGTCCGCGTAAAAAAGGAATTCGCAATTTACAAAAACGTCGGCAAGATTATTAACGAACAGAAGGAATAAGATCGGACCTAAGTGTGAACCTTGGGGTACACCGGATGTCACTGTTATTTCCTACATCAAATCATTTGGGGCAAATTTTAGCTATTTACACGTAAAAATAAATTGCAGGTCAACTTTTACCATTATTTACCAACAACTTAAATTCTAAAGCCCGGATCTGTCTAACTTTCCATTCGTTAAATGAGAATTTTGCAGTGCTCATGACTCTTCCTGTATGGCTTTGTTTACATGCGCAAGGATATAAATTTGCCACTTCCACGTGTACGCTAACAGTAACTTCATTCATTTGCCAAGCTAGTTTCCAGTGTGGAAAACAATATTTTTTCCGAGTATCATAAACTAACTTTCGCCGCTAATATTCGTTCTGTGAAGTTCACTGAAAAAGGACAAGTCGATAAAGTCAAATTAATCTAAGAACGCGTCGCATCACCTGTCATTAATGGCACCCTGTTGAAGTCTAGTATACGTTAAGCGGTTGGCTACAGAAACAGAACCGGATTAGGTTGTTTTACCCTTGCCTTCGGCATCCGTTAAATTTTGTAAGAGAGTCTTAATATTTTGTAGAGATATAGCGTACATACTAATTTTATTATTTATAAAATAAAATATTGACAGACCCGAACCTACCAAAATAAGAATATGATAACATTAAAAACATTAAAAAACTAAAGGAAAAGAAGAAAACCACATTTATTTCTTTTAGTATTTATTTATAAAAGGCAAAATATGTATTTAAGCATTTATTATACCAGGAAAGAAGTAATACATGTTTTGCGAGGTGTAAGCTTTGTGGTGCACATCAAATTAAAATACCATATTGGGAACCCTTCTGGTATTGTTACTTTTTTAGGAATTTTAAATACAGCAACAGGAGATAGCGGACTTGAAAATATGACCTTAAATTTTTTTTCGTATACGGTTAAAGATATACAGGGTGATCCAGGTAAATATTTACTATCTAAAATTTGCGATGATTTGATGTTAAGCGAATATGAATCAAATTGGGTGTAGTTATGTTTTGAGGGCAACATAATGAGTTTCAAGATATCTCCTAGAGAACGCTAGCTACACAATATGAGTTTTATAAATTCTCGCATAAATTTTTTTTTCTCTACATTTCTGACCGCTTAAGCATAAATGACATATTTTCGAGTCTATTATCTCCTTTTGCTGTATTTTCCCATTAGTTATGAGACATCCTGGATATAACGATAAGTAAATGGTTTAACTAGGCACTTTATTGATTTCGTAATAGATCAGTTAACCAAAACGGTGTGTGTACTCACTACACTGAGAAAATCTCTTTTCATTCCTAGCGAAAATTTTAGCAACCATAGCTAAAATATTTTGCTAAATGGGGGACAGCCAAGCACATTACTGTACCAGGAGAATGCACTCTGCTGGAAATACTTTGCTGTGGTAATAAAGCTACTTTGCAAGAATAATTCTGTTATAGCTATAAAGTAATTCTGCTATATCTTAAAAGTAACGTTGCTGTACTTATAAAACTATATAATGTAACTATAAAATTCTTTGCTACTGAAACAACAAATTTCTGCTACAGTGGTGACATTTTTTTATATAGTAAAAAACGTCTCTCTTGCAGTAGAAAGGATCTTTCTTGTACCTTAAAAATCTTTTGCTGTTGGTATAAATACTTTTTCTAATAACAAAAAATGTCTCTCCTTCTACAATAAAATTATATAGCTAGCACAAGAGGGTGCTTTCTTACCCTTAAAAAGTTTTTTTTTATTGCAGCAATTTTTTTTTTGTTTTTACCATGGATTAAAGTGCGCCTGTGTCACAAATTCGAGTGCTAGTATGGGAATCTTAAAAACTGTAAGAAATACATAATGTAAAATTTAAAGCAGTTGCACTTTTTGATTTCGACTTTGATGTATTTCTTACAATGTTCAAGGTTCCCGTACATGTACTCGAATTTGTGACACAGGCGCACTTTCATCCAGGGTAAAAACAAAATAAAATTTGCTGCAATAAAAAAGACAATTTAGGGGCTAATAAAATAGAGTACATTAAGCATGTAGTTGCTGTGAGGATAAGGTTTAAATATAGGGTATAGGAATAAAAGGAAAAAGCTGAATGAAATAAACATTTCTTTATATAAAAAAAAATACGACAAGAACCAAATATTAATACAGGTTATGCAAAAAACGATTTATATGAACGTTATAAGTTATAACATTCAACAACAGGAACATAAAGCACCTAATAATTAACAATAATAAAAGTTTCATTTTACAAACCTTTTTTTATAAAAAATGAGGAAAAAATAATTATACTCTACCAGGCTATAAAAGAAAAAGAATTTATAGAAACTTATTTATAACATAAAATAACAAAAACAGGACTATATGCACCTAATAATAATAATAATAATAATAATAATAATAATAATAATAATAATAATAATAACAATAATAATAATGATACAGCACTGATACAACTATAATATGTCTTGGAGAGGCAAGGTTTTCCACTGTGACTCCGAACGGCTGAACAGTTAGGTTAAACAGTTGTAGCTTCTCACATTTTGCGTTTATTTTTTCTGTGAGATGATCATTCTGGAACGGAGAATGTTGATTAAATATTTATAGAAGGGGTAATCAAAAATTCTGGAAATGAAGGACCAGGGAGAAACCAAGCGAAGTCAAGAATAAGACAACTTATCGGTGTTTGTCATTGTAACACCAATGTATGCACGACTGCAATTATTAAATTTTACTAAAAAGTTCCGACTTCAAAATGTCAAAAAAAAGTTGACACTACTACCAATTAAGCCTCCCATTAAGCATTCAGGTCAATGATCTGCTATCTAGATCATTGATTCAGGTTACTACTGTGCGAGTAAAAATTATTTGCATCAAAGAGGGCTTGGATTAAAAAACGTAGGGCTTGGTTTAGATAAAATTACGCGTAACGGCTGTCAATGATGATGGAATAACTGAATAATTGATACCGCTAAGCATTACGTCCTTAGATGCAAGGCCCTCTTTGATGCAAATAATTTTTGCTCGCACGGTATAAGGTTATGTATGTATGATTCTTAGTTCAAGCATAGCGAATAGTAGTTAATATTTACCTCTGCGTTAAAGAACAAGCTTTCTTGCACCTCACTCCTGCTTGGTCTCCATAGAACCTTTTCTGGCACTTTTAATGGTTATGGGGCTCAATAAATATAGTAACATCAGTAGTCCCTTAGCAGTAATGTCTAAAAATAATTATTTCATTAGTTTTCAATTACAATTATTATTATAAGACCTGTTTAATAGGCAAACATTTTATATACAAAATGAAACGTTTTAACTTACCAATATTTTCTTCAAGGCCGTATCCGTTGATTTTTCGTTCTTTCAACTTTGCTATTATTCCTGCACAAACTTTCTACTAGTATATTATATGACGTCAATACAATCAGGAAACCTTTTGTTAAAAACTGCCTCTCTCTAAAAATACACAAATAAATGATTTACCGAAATATGCATAAAAATAAACAAAAACAAGTATATTATGTGTAAGATTATACAAACAAAACTTACCAATTCAATGCCTGTGTTTAACTACAATAAGGACATGGAAATGGAAAATCATCAAAAAATGTTCCCAAATTTGCATTAACGTATAGTCTTCTTCTTAATTTAAAGGTGGCCTCTAAACTTTCAATTTTTCTTGTACTCCATCAAAATAATACAGCTAGCCGCAGGTCACAAACAAAAAAAAACAAATAATTTTGTAAGGCTATGAGCCCCACCCTCTCCCTCAACTCTAAACTTAGCGAAATGATGCGCGAACGGCGCGACAACAGGCTCGGACGGGCTGAAATACTCGAAACTGGCTCTTAACGACACCGAATGGCGACACGGAAACACCCGAATACCGGATCTAATAAATTTTCTTTGCTGGGGCAGCAACATTTTTTCTCAGGATAAATAAAAATTCTTTTGAAAAAGTTTTTTGCTCTTACAATTACGTATTTTGCTATTGCGAAATATTTAAGAAAATATTTATTACCAACAGCAAAGTACTTATTAAAATCAATAGAAAGACATCAGTAAACCTTATTTTACTGCTACAAGAAAGTCAATTTGCAACTTTGGCAAATATTTTAGCTGGGATAGCCAAAAATACATCAGTAAAGTTGTTTTTGCTGGAGATTTTCTCAGTGTATTAAACTTAAATAATAATCACCAAGAATATCTGTCCTTTAAATATATAACATTCAAAAGTAAAATGTTTAAAACACACATTACACAAAAAACAGCCACAGAAACACTTAAAAAACACCAAAATCGGAAGAAAATAATATGACGCAATCTGACGCGTGAGCTTGCTATGGCCCACTGCTGATCCGGGAACTTTAACGACGAAACCAGATCAGCTGTTAATTGTCTTCTGTCGAAACGCTTTGTTTTAAGAAAGATTTTACACTATCAAAGGGTCCGACAGGTACTGTCGCTTCTCGTTGGTAGGAGCACAGCATAATAATATATAGGTACAAAATGCATGTATAGCTATATATTCTGTGGTAGGAGTTCTCGGGCTATAGCCTGGATACTTTCCAAATTATATGTTAATATGGCAATTCCGATAGCACAAATAACTGCTTTAACCCTCCACCGCTGACGTATGAAAAAGTTACATTATCGGTGACACCGGTCCGACAGACCGACAGACCGACTTAGGGCTATATTTATGCTTAAAACTGCATGAAGTACAAATAACGCAACGCCCAGAACGTGGTAGTTCATTCGGATTGGCAACGTCCGGATTAGATGGAAGGTTCCATATCTCTCCAATTCTTATAGGGATGGGTCTTGGTAGGTGCTGATCAGCTTGTCGTTCGGTATACGACTTCGGTGACGTACGGTGTATTAGACCGAAATACTTATACTAGTCAAAGGGCGTATCGCACAAAACTGGCTTGAGACGGCAAAGTAATTGTTCATACGCTGATAACATTCCTAAGCGCACGGCCTGCTAACCTTTTTTTAGGTAAAATTAGAGGCGTTTCTTTTCTTCTTCGGTCTGTAGGACCGTACGTCACCGGTGGAGGGTTAATAAGAATGTCAAAGAAGTGCGTGAGACAGCATTAGCCTCTTCTTAAAGACTGACGGATCAAGGTGAGGGGGGGGCGTCTCTGACGGGTGAGAATCACCCAGGCGGCGCCTTAAAGTCAGTAGCATGGAGTTCAACTAAAAAATTAAGGATTTGTTTGACTTGTAAAATTCTGATAAGAGAGCAAGACTTTGATATTAGCTTGTTTATTCATTTAATATTTTTAGGTTAGTTTTTAGTTTTATGACAGAATGTTGACATCGGTTTATTTTCAGGTTAGTTTTGTTTGTCAAATCATGACAAGACGTCATAATATTAAAAAATTAACTGCCAAGAGTTATACGTCAAAACTTCACCTGCTGCTGCGCTGTAAATTAAAGTTTTATTTTTAAATGATTTAATTAAATTTTGATATTTAATTAACATGAAGAATATAAATTAGGCATTTCTCTTTTCAACGTGGTACTACGTATAATGTGTAAACGTTTTTATAAATCTGGAATTCTTTGAATGTTACTTTTAAAATGAGGGCTCCTCCTACTCCAAGAAGAGACGAGCGTTCAACTCCAACTACCCAAGGTACGTAAGTACGTGCTCTGGTGTCATATAAGGTCGGTCGAATTTCTTCCTGTTTTTGGGTTTATTAGAAAGATAACATTAAATGAAACAATTTAGTGCAAGAAAAGTTGCGGATAAAGACATTTTTTTCAAATTAAAGCAATTTTTAATATTTAAACCTAAGGTATCGTATCTTATCTAATGAATACAATATCCACAATAATTATTTTATCAACTTACGGTCATAAAAGATCAATATATAATATAGGAGAATCTATATTACCAAAAAAAATTAAAATTAAGCTATTTTTCACTTCAGCATATAATGATTATAAAGGGTTTATAATATTCCAGAGCAAAAGTCAGCATAAAACATAATCATAATAGCTTAGGGACTTGTGGCTCAAAAATAGCTCGATACTTCGGTTTTTGAGTAAAAGCAAATCCTTTCTGCAGTGGATAGAGCATGTCAATATTAGTAGATTTTTGAACAGACCCACCTCGAAAAGTTATGCTGGCTCCCCCCACGCCCCCCTCAGATTGGGGAGTGGACTGTTATAGTATTTATTTATTTTCTCGAGAACCATAAAAGATAGAAAAGTGAGGTTAGTGCCATTCGATAAAGCATAAAATTCTGCAAGTAAGCTGATATTTTTGTTTGTTTTTGTGTGCTATCTAAGTTACTACAAGAAAAAGAAGTGGAGGGGGGATATTTATATTGGCACATTTTTAGCTATATCATAATAACCGTTAATTTAACAAAAAATTTACAAGAGACAAAAAATGAAGGCTTTAGCTTTGCCTATCGATTGGTATATTAATAAGTTATGCTTTATTTTGCAATATGGATCTAGCGGCGTACATTGTAATCGTAAATGCATTATAATAGAAAGTTTTTAGTATGTTTCTCCATAATTTAAGAAAACACTTATGACGATGATTGACGATATTGATTTTACGATATAAGTGTTCACCATACCTCCTCCTCCTTATTTGGGTAGGGGTAAACATCGTTTAATAACAATAAAAAATACTCAGCAGCGTAGATATTTAGAGTAATAAAAGGATATTAATTCAACGATTTTTATATTTTAAATTTACAAAAAAATGTTAACAGTTAGGTAGGGATCTAATTACAACATTCCACACACAAACACAGCCTAGTGCATTTTAAATTTTTTGAAAATCACTTGCATTTTGGGCCACAAATTTTACATTTGCATAATAATAAAATATCAGATGATATTTTGTCATTTTCCTTAGTTGTCCACAGTGGCGTCAATTTATTGTTTGGTAAAGTCCATCCCCATTTCGATGGGCATGGAAGTTCTACCACTGGTTAGCACAGATTACCCCAAACAAATCCAGCTTGATAAATACACCGATTAATGTGAAGTGTCAAAGCATTCATTGTTGGAGGTAAATTCTCGACAGTTCGATTTTTTTAGCAATGAGTTGCATTCGACAAACGTCAATATCATTAGTTTCAGTATGTTTGTCGTAAATTATTATAACAAATTTTGAAATGGTACATAGTTGTTCAGGTGTGGGTTCTTTTGCTGTATAACCATAACACATAAAAACAGTTCCAATTTGCAATCATGAGGAGGCAGACACGCGAATTTTCGTACACGCGTACAATTGCATTCAAAACGAACATAAAAAAATTATAATAAAATCTGTAGATACTGATGTATTAGAACTTGCAATTTATTACCAGTATCAAAATCAAAATCTAGATGTGTGGATTGAGTTTGGCACTGGTAAAAACTTAAGATATATTTCTTGTTGCACAAAAAATGAGAGAGAAATGTCTGGCTCTCCTTTTTTTTACTCATTAACCGGCTGTGACACTACTTCTTCCTTTTTTGAAAAAGGAAAGAAAAAGTGCTGGGAAGCTTGGGAATGTTTTTCGAAGGTTACAGCTACTTTTATTGATTTGGTGCAGCATCCAAAAGAACCCACACCTGAACAACTATGTACCATTTCAAAATTTGTTATAATTTACGACAAACATACTAAAACTAATGATATTGACGTTTGTCGAAAGTAACTCTTTGCTAAAATAAATCGAACTGTCGAGAATTTACCTCCAACAATGAATGCTTTGACACTTCACATTAATCGGTGTAGGTATTTATCAAGCTGGATTTGTTTGGGGTAATCTGTGCCAACCAGTGGTAGAACTTCCATGCCCATCGAAATGGGGATGGACTTTACAAAACAATAAATGGACGCCACTGTGGACCACTAAGGAAAATGATAAAATATCTGATATTTTATTATTATGCAAATGTAAAATTTGTGGCCCAAAATGCAAGTGCTTTTCAAAAAAATTAGAATGCACTAGGCTGTGTTTGTGTGTGGAATGTTGTAATTAGATCCCTACCTAACTGTTAACATTTTTTGTAAATTTAAAATATAAAAATCGTTGAATTAATATCCTTTTATTACTCTAAATATCTACGCTACTGAGTATTTTTTATTGTTACTAAACGATGTTTACCCCTACCCAAGTAAGGATGGTGAACACTTATATCGTAAAATCAATATCGTCAATCATCGTCAAGTGTTTTCTCAAATTATGGAGAAACATACTAAAAACTTTCTATTATAATGCATTTACGATTACTATGTACGCCTCTGGATCCATATTGCAAAAGAAAACATAACTTAATGATATACCAATCGATAGGAAAAGCTAAAGCCTTCATTTTTTGTCTCTTGTAAATTTTTTGTTAAATTAACGGTTATTATGATATAGCTAAAAATGTGCCAATATAAATATCCCCCCTCCACTTCTTTTTGTTGTGGTAACTTAGGGAGCACACAAAAACAAACAAAAATTACAGCTTACTTGTAGAATTTTATGCTTAATCGAATGGCACTAACCTCACTTTTCTATCTTTTATGGTTCTCGAGAAAATAAATAAATACTATAACAGTCCAATCCCCAAACTGAGGGGGGCGTGGGGGGAGCCAGCATAACTTTTCGAGGTGGGTCTGTTCAAAAATCTACTAATATTGACATGCTCTATCCACTGCAGAAAGGATTTGCTTTTACTCAAAAACCGAAGTATCGAACCCTCAAGTCACTATACTATAACCCCATTTGTCTGGTTTTCGGCGTATTTTTAGTGGATTTATGAAGACCCGAAGCTGTGTTGCCAAGTGTAATTTTTAATTTGTTTGGGTTTGTAAATAAATGTACTAATAAACTTTATGCCATTACCGACCGCATAAAGGTGTAACATAAGGCCGCGTAGCCGGCGTTCTATTGCGTAGCCCAAGGATGTTTAGAATAGTTGCGGGGCGGGCAAAGCCCCCGCAACGCTAATGTATGATGCCATTACCGCATAAAGGTGTTACTATTAAAGGTGTAACTTAGGCCGCGTAGCCGGCGTTCTATTGCGTAGCCCAAGGATGTTTATAAATAAAATAATAAATAGTATCCTTATTTTCAAATCATGAAAATTGGTCCAACGGGGCAACACAGTAAGTATTACGTCAAATAATGGAGACTTCTCGCATTGACATTTTCGGCACAGAAAAATAAAGGGTTTATATTTTCGGTAAAAAGTCAATTTATAAATAGTTTATTGTTCATTTTTCGCGTCAATAGTGTATAATCCGCAATTTTTTTGCTTTTAACCTGTTCTATACAGCTTAGGCTATATGATAAAATTTTAAAACTATCAAAATTCGACCGACCTTATATGACACCAGACCCCTAAAATTTACAACAATATAGGGTTTAGTAAACACACTTGTGAATGGATTGCCAATTATTTATCAAATATGTCTCAAATTACAAGAATTTCAAACGAATTTCTTTATGATGTTTCAAATTCATTGATATCTAGTATTAAAAGGAGTTCCTTTTATTATTTATAATTTATACATAATACTAGCGTGTACCCGGCATGCGTTGCTGCAATGCCCGGCATTCGCCCTCGCCCCGGTATACCTACCGGTATATTCCCCGGTATACCTATCGGTATACGCCCTGGTATACGTCTTGGTCGAACAAACCCGACCAAACCCAAAAAAACCCGAATTATTCTAAGTAACCGGCATGCGTTGTTAAAATGCCACTTTTTTTTATGCCGAAATCTTCCTCGGGCTGCACACAGCAACTCACCAAATTTTTATCGCACTCGGACATATATTATAGATTAGTATCAGCATGGCACCCGTGCGAAGCCGGGGCGTGTCGCTAATTATATATAAAAACCTTCCTCTTGAATCACTCCATCTTTAAAAAAAAACGCTTTAAAATCCGTTTCATAGTTTTAAAGATTTAAGTACACAGACAGCGACAGCGACAGCGACAGCGACAGCGACAGCGACAGCGACAGCGACAGCGACAGCGACAGCGACAGCGACAGCGACAGCGACAGCGACAGCGACAGCGACAGCGACAGCGACAGCGACAGCGACAGCGACAGCGACAGCGACAGCGACAGCGACAGCGACAGCGACAGCGACAGCGACAGCGACAGCGACAGCGACAGCGACAGCGACAGCGACAGCGACAGCGACAGCGACAGCGACAGCGACAGCGACAGCGACAGCGACAGCGACAGCGACAGCGACAGCGACAGCGACAGCGACAGCGACAGCGACAGCGACAGCGACAGCGACAGCGACAGCGACAGCGACAGCGACAGCGACAGCGACAGCGACAGCGACAGCGACAGCGACAGCGACAGCGACAGCGACAGCGACAGCGACAGCGACAGCGACAGCGACAGCGACAGCGACAGCGACAGCGACAGCGACAGCGACAGCGACAGCGACAGCGACAGCGACAGCGACAGCGACAGCGACAGCGACAGCGACAGCGACAGTGACAGCGATTTGGTTTTATATTTATATACAGGGTGTCCCACTTATAATGGAAACAAGCTTATATTTTCGGTATTTCTGAATCGATTGGTTTGAATTTTGGTCTGGTTACGTATAATCCTAGGGCGCACTTTTCTATTGCTTGCAATTTTAGGTTACCCATTGGCGTACGGATTTATAGAGGTTTCAAAAATATTGACATCTAAAATACTCGCGATAAGAAACAAAGTAATTATCAAAAAATGTTGACCGTTTAACGGCTTCATCTAAAAAAATTACATACAGTAAAAGCAGTGGCGTACTGTATTTTCTGCTATAAAATTAAATTTGTAATGTGACCAATTAGAAGGTAATCGAATACCAATAACTTCATTAAAACGCAAGTGACAAAAAAATATAAAAACTTAGTTGGCTATGTAAATAAAACAAAATAATTATGTGAAAACAACAATAACAATCTAATAATTACCAAAATAAAATTAATATGACTTAAACTAAACATGATTGAGTGTACAACTCTGAACTAATATCTAAATACAGTAAAAGTCAATATCTTCGCCCAAACCACCATAATTTCTAATGCATTTTTCATAGATTTTTCTAACCTTAAACAAACTTTTTGAACTTCTTGACGGGAAATTTCTGCACACTTGTCTTATAGGGTTTTTTAAAGCTTGTAACGTCGCTGGACGAGTTTTATAAACTTTCTTTTTTATAGTAGGTACCCCATAGATAAAAATCCAGCTGGGTCAAGTCTGGAACCCCAGGCGGCCAAGCTACAAAGGGACTATTGCGACCAAACCATTTATTTTCAAAATTTTCATTAAGCTATCCTCTTACAGGTCCAATATTATGAATTGGATCGCCATCTAACTAAACATACAAATTCTCCCTATATTCTATCGGCACACCGTGAATAGCATCCCAAAAATCATGTTGCATGAACTCCAGAAATCTTACACCATTTAAAGTTGTGAAAAAAAAGGTCCAATAATACGATCTTTTAATACGTCACACCACACATTTATACGGGCAGAGTATTGACTTTTACAATTAATAACCCAATTTGAATTTTCCTCACTCCAAAATCTAATATTTTAAGATGACACGGTCCCGTTTGTGGAAAATGTTGCCTCGTCGGTGAACAAAATTTTTCCAAAAATACCATTGTCTTCATAAAATTTTGCCTGCCATGTTAGGCAGTACTTCATTCTTCTTTCGTTATCACCTGGTTGCAACGTGTCCAAAAATCTGACGCACAACTTTTTCGCCTAACATCAAAGCTTTTTAAGCTTGATTTTGGATTTACTCGGAAATGATTTAAAATTCTTTCATCCTGTGGATGTTTTTTTCCACGTTTTACTTTTTCTTGCACTACCTAATCAATTCAAAAATACCGAAATTATAAGCTTGTTTTCATTATAAGTGGGACACCCTGTATATAGCTATACCCTGCGCGCGTTGCTACGCTACTTACTAAAATAAATTTAAAGGAAAGACATTACACAAATATCCGGCATCCGTTGCGCCACTTTTTCTTATACCGAAACCTTCCTCAGCCTGCACACAACAACTCACCAAATTTTCATCGTAACATCCCGGCATTCCGGCATCCCGGCCTCCGTTGCGGCACTTTTTTTTATGCCGAAACCTTCCTTGGCCTGCACACAACAATTCACCAAATTTTTATCGTAACATCCCGGCATCCCGGCATCCGTTGCGCCACTTTTTTTTATACCGAAACCTTCCTCGGCCTGCACACAACAACTCACCAAATTTTCATTGTAACATCCCGGCATCCGTTGCGCCACTTTCCTTCCTCGGCCTGCACACAACAACTCACCAAATTTTTATCGTAACATCCCGGCATCCCGGCATCCGTTGCGCCACTTTTTTTTATACCGAAACCTTCCCCGGCCTGCACACAACAACTCACCAAATTTTCATTGTAACATCCCGGCATCCGTTGCGCCACTTTCCTTCCTCGGCCTGCACACAACAACTCACCAAATTTTTATCGTAACATCCCGGCATTCCGGCATCCCGGCCTCCGTTGCGGCACTTTTTTTTATGCCGAAACCTTCCTCGGCCTGCACACAACAACTCACCAAATTTTCATTGTAACATCCCGGCATCCGTTGCGCCACTTTCCTTCCTCGGCCTGCACACAACAACTCACCAAATTTTTATCGTAACATCCCGGCATTCCGGCATCCCGGCCTCCGTTGCGGCACTTTTTTTTATGCCGAAACCTTCCTTGGCCTGCACACAACAATTCACCAAATTTTTATCGTAACATCCCGGCATCCCGGCATCCCGGCATCCGTTGCGCCACTTTTTTTTATACCGAAACCTTCCTCGGCCTGCACACAACAACTCACCAAATTTTCATTGTAACATCCCGGCATCCGTTGCGCCACTTTCCTTCCTCGGCCTGCACACAACAACTCACCAAATTTTTATCGTAACATCCCGGCATCCCGGCATCCGTTGCGCCACTTTTTTTTATACCGAAACCTTCCCCGGCCTGCACACAACAACTCACCAAATTTTCATTGTAACATCCCGGCATCCGTTGCGCCACTTTCCTTCCTCGGCCTGCACACAACAACTCACCAAATTTTTATCGTAACATCCCGGCATTCCGGCATCCCGGCCTCCGTTGCGGCACTTTTTTTTATGCCGAAACCTTCCTCGGCCTGCACACAACAACTCACCAAATTTTCATTGTAACATCCCGGCATCCGTTGCGCCACTTTCCTTCCTCGGCCTGCACACAACAACTCACCAAATTTTTATCGTAACATCCCGGCATTCCGGCATCCCGGCCTCCGTTGCGGCACTTTTTTTTATGCCGAAACCTTCCTTGGCCTGCACACAACAATTCACCAAATTTTTATCGTAACATCCCGGCATCCCGGCATCCGTTGCGCCACTTTTTTTTATACCGAAACCTTCCTCGGCCTGCACACAACAACTCACCAAATTTTCATTGTAACATCCCGGCATCCGTTGCGCCACTTTCCTTCCTCGGCCTGCACACAACAACTCACCAAATTTTCATCGTAACATCCCGGCATTCCGGCATCCCGGCCTCCGTTGCGGCACTTTTTTTTATGCCGAAACCTTCCTTGGCCTGCACACAACAATTCACCAAATTTTTATCGTAACATCCCGGCATCCCGGCATCCGTTGCGCCACTTTTTTTTATACCGAAACCTTCCTCGGCCTGCACACAACAACTCACCAAATTTTCATTGTAACATCCCGGCATCCGTTGCGCCACTTTCCTTCCTCGGCCTGCACACAACAACTCACCAAATTTTCATCGTAACATCCCGGCATTCCGGCATCCCGGCCTCCGTTGCGGCACTTTTTTTTATGCCGAAACCTTCCTTGGCCTGCACACAACAATTCACCAAATTTTTATCGTAACATCCCGGCATCCCGGCATCCGTTGCGCCACTTTTTTTTATACCGAAACCTTCCTCGGCCTGCACACAACAACTCACCAAATTTTCATTGTAACATCCCGGCATCCGTTGCGCCACTTTCCTTCCTCGGCCTGCACACAACAACTCACCAAATTTTTATCGTAACATCCCGGCATTCCGGCATCCCGGCCTCCGTTGCGGCACTTTTTTTTATGCCGAAACCTTCCTTGGCCTGCACACAACAATTCACCAAATTTTTATCGTAACATCCCGGCATCCCGGCATCCGTTGCGCCACTTTTTTTTATACCGAAACCTTCCTCGGCCTGCACACAACAACTCACCAAATTTTCATTGTAACATCCCGGCATCCGTTGCGCCACTTTCCTTCCTCGGCCTGCACACAACAACTCACCAAATTTTTATCGTAACATCCCGGCATCCCGGCATCCGTTGCGCCACTTTTTTTTATACCGAAACCTTCCCCGGCCTGCACACAACAACTCACCAAATTTTTATTGTAACATCCCGGCATCCGTTGCGCCACTTTCCTTCCTCGGCCTGCACACAACAACTCACCAAATTTTTATCGTAACATCCCGGCATTCCGGCATCCCGGCCTCCGTTGCGGCACTTTTTTTTATGCCGAAACCTTCCTTGGCCTGCACACAACAATTCACCAAATTTTTATCGTAACATCCCGGCATCCCGGCATCCGTTGCGCCACTTTTTTTTATACCGAAACCTTCCTCGGCCTGCACACAACAACTCACCAAATTTTCATTGTAACATCCCGGCATCCGTTGCGCCACTTTCCTTCCTCGGCCTGCACACAACAACTCACCAAATTTTTATCGTAACATCCCGGCATCCCGGCATCCGTTGCGCCACTTTTTTTTATACCGAAACCTTCCCCGGCCTGCACACAACAACTCACCAAATTTTCATTGTAACATCCCGGCATCCGTTGCGCCACTTTCCTTCCTCGGCCTGCACACAACAACTCACCAAATTTTTATCGTAACATCCCGGCATTCCGGCATCCCGGCCTCCGTTGCGGCACTTTTTTTTATGCCGAAACCTTCCTCGGCCTGCACACAACAACTCACCAAATTTTCATTGTAACATCCCGGCATCCGTTGCGCCACTTTCCTTCCTCGGCCTGCACACAACAACTCACCAAATTTTTATCGTAACATCCCGGCATCCCGGCATCCGTTGCGCCACTTTTTTTTATAGCTAAAATTTTCCTCGGCCTGCACACAACAACTCACCAAATTTTCATCGTAATCGGATAATTAGTATAGGAACGCATACGGGACATACAGACAGACAGACAAACATTGAGGATGTAAGCTATCCTATCTTTGAAGTTGGATCAAACTGCACACGGTGTGCAAATTTGATTAAAATCGGTTAAGTAGTTTAGGAGTCCATCGCGAACAAACATGTGACACGTAATTTATATATATTAAGAAAATATGATTTTTATTTATCCATGAAATATGGTAATCTATTAGCTTTTGCTGATGATAAACTAATATATATGTATTATCACAAAATAAAAGATCATACATTTCTGCGTTGGGTTCCATTGATAAATGAGGATATTTCTAATGTTTCTAAATTAACAAAGGATCATGGCTTGAAACTTAATGAAAACAAAACAAGTTTACTTTTCATCGGTTCAAAATGTATTCAACACTGATTTTGAAATTATTATTAATACTTATGGGATAACGTTGGTAACATCTGCTAGAAATTTTGGTATCATTTTTGATCAATATTTGACCTTTGAAGCTCATATTATTATAAAAAACATTTAAAACAATGCTTATTATAAACTTAAAATTTTATATGATTTTAAAATGTACTTAAACATTGATACAAAATTAAGGCTTGTAAATTCTATTTTATTTTAAGTGATTTAGACTATGGTGATGCTATATATCATAAAAACATGCGTTATGGTGTACCTGCCTATTTACAAAATTTTGCCCTTAGGGTGTGAAAAAAGGGATATGAAACAGTCCTCTTCTTTTATGCTCAACGACTCCTCATGACGTTTAGGAAAAATATTTTACTAATGCCATTTTTTTTAACATAGTGTATCATCTTAAATTAATTTTGTTAAATTACTTGTGACATTAAAACAAAATCAAATGTATTACAAAAATCAAGCACATAAACGAGCTAACTTATTCGTCAAAGCACAAAATATTGGCTATAATTTCAATTTTTTTTATTTTCAAATTTAATTTGTTTTGTTTTTCAATTAAATGCCTTTTTTTCTGGGCGCGGTTAGTTTTTCAAGATAAAATTAAAGCATATACAAAAATTTTTTTGGGGCATCTAATTTTTCACTTCACATCAATGTAAATTAATAGTAATTTTATATTATCGATATATTTTATATCTACCTAGGTATATCATACCACTCCATTTAATAGCGTCTGACATGACATGTTCTGATTTAAGAAACCTCTTACCTCCTGCGCTTTAATAAAAATAAAAACAACATAATATTCTTATCTTCTTCTAGAATGGTGGTTATGGTTTTCTATAAACTTTATAGCCCATAACAGGCCCAACATAGGCCAACAAAGATTAAATACAGGTAAAAAACACCTCTTTACTATCACGAAGAATACTACCTGGCCGCGTCTATGAAGCTCAATTCTCCTAAGGACAGGTGTTTTTTACCACTATATTGCCTTGGTTTTATTCCCCACAAGTGGTTCATATTTATAGTCAAAACCTTAGAAACCTAGAAATGTCTTTTTTAAAATAATATGGGTAGGAACCTATCTATTAAGAGGTTCTAATGGACAATATGTATGGTTCCCGCTGCTTTATTTCGATAGCAAATATTTATAACAATTCAATTGCGCGAGCAAAGCTGGTACCTGCTGGTACGTTATATAATAATAATAATAATAATAATAATAATAATAATATTAATAATAATAATAATAATAATAATAATAATAATAATAATAATAATAATAATAATAATAATAATAATAATAATAATAATAATAATAATAATAATAATAAAATAACTAATAACGCTTAACATTTTTTGGAAAAACAATAAATGCTATTTGTACAGGAAGTTTTTATAATATCCTGTGTTAACTAACAGAAGTCTACATTTCCTTTGTTCCTCCTGCAATTTAACCTTTTGTTATTTGGGGTTGTTCGTATGGGAAACCGTTACAAATAACAGGGAATATAAATAACACTCTATCGTTGGATTAAACAAGTAGGTATTTTAAACAGAAAAATTGACGCTCTTGTTAATTTTTCTTGTAGGGGAGCGTGGGGTAATAAAAACTTGGGGTAATAGGAACGGTCAAACATTTCAGCTAAAAAAAACTCCTATAGATGGTTTTAAAAATATATAAAATACAACGAAAGGTATCGTCAAAATAATTTATACGGCTTTATTGTATCATTTTATATTTTTTTTTGATAATGTAATTTAGGTTGGTGTACCTATTCAGCTCTTGAGATTTCAGTAGCGGCTAATATAAAAATTTTAAGTTGTAACAGTTTGTGCCTTTTATTATGAACCTATCTCGAAGTTAAAGGTCTCAACTAAAGAGTTTTGGTAACAAACTATTACAGCTTGTTTTATTTTATTTTTTTAGGTGAGTTCTAATTACCCGAAAAAAAAACGTTTTGGGGTAATAAGAACTTGGGTACATGGGTAATAAGAACTCAATAAAATAATATTTTCCTTGCTAAGAAGCCACAGGAAAAAATATGCAAGGACAAAATGTTACAAACTGACCGGTATTATGCCGTATATTTGCAATGTCCGGATAACTATTATATAGGACGTATTACTAAAATTAATGACCATGAGACATGTGTTATGAAGTTTCTACACGAGGGACTCAATTATATGTTTACATGGAACTAAGTACCATGCTACTGAAGAAAGTGTGCGCCAGAACTTTATTTTTTATGGATCAATATCATTGGGAACTTACCCATTTCATATTACTGAACTGGAATTAATTCGTACTCGTCATAAAAATTTTAAGGATATTACAAATGCTTAAAACTTGTTACCTATTTTTAGTTTTTTAATAAATTAAGGATGTTCTATGAACCAATTTTATTTAACAACGGGAATGCTAGGTAGGAATCAACTAAAAATCCTTTGTGGGATTTAATTTTGCATATATAACTAATGTAAAACGTGAACATTATACCTGTATTCTCTCTAACACTAGTTTTGGTCTATTGTTGCTACGTTTTGTTCAACGAATTGGTAAATTATTACTAACAAATACTACCGTATAATTTTTAAAAACTGCCGCATTTTAAGTTGGTTTGTTCCACAGCAGTTATTTTTTCAGGATAAAAAGAACAAACATGGATGAGTTCTTATTACCCAACGCACCTTCAAACAAGAGCCATTACACTCCATACACTACCAAGTTCTTATTACCCCAAACTGGGTAATTAGAACTTGGTAGTGAGGTAATAAGAACCCTAATTTTTTCGTACAAAAAATAGGATTTAATATTCTTCAATTTTTCTTCTTAGCCACAAAGGGTCCACCATTAGGAATATTTAAAAAAAAAGCGATATCATGTACGATTTTTTTATAATTTAGTTTCTAAGTCAAACCATTGATTTTTTTAACCTTATTACCCCACGCTCCCCTACTCAAGACATTTTAAAAATACTAGTACCTATTAGGTATTAAAACTTACTTATTTATTTTAAGATGGTGCAATCGCCGTAACTCCAGAAATGGCTTATGTTTTAATGGGAATTCCTCCAGAACCTAGACGTGAAACAGAAGAACATAAAATTATTATAGTTATGTGCATTGTTCTTGTATCGATAGAGATAATAGCACTTATGGTATACCTATGTGTGCTAATATTAACGATATTAAGTGGGAAAAGCCCGACTATAATAATATAAATACTAACGCATTTCTTATGCTAATAAAGATATATTTATCTATATTTATTTATGTACAATCTGAAAAAACAAGTATTACACTTTACACATACCCTTAAAGCATTTAGCCAATAAAAGTTTTTTAAAGTACCTTGATGCCAAGAATATTCTGGGACAAGCATTATTCTAGCTTCCAGACTAATAGGAAAAAATTTAGAAAGGTCCACGCTGTTATTACGAAAGTAGAAGGTTTTAACGCACTTTAAAAAATAATGACTCGTAAATTTGTACAACTTATCAAAAGATAAAATATACCGTGAGTTTGATGCAAAAACTCATTAAGTCAAAATAGACCACTTCAAGAAAATTGCGGTTAAAAAAAATGTCATGTCTTATGTTATCTAATTCATAAAGAACGTTATATTTTTCTTAACTTCTATTTATACTAATAGACAAAAATATATATAGAGTATTTTTGAATACTTATTCTTACAGTTGTATATTATTTTTCGTAAAATAAAAATAAAAACGAAAAAAAATCGACAATGAATTTTAAATTTTTTCGTGATTGAAAATTGTTGGACTTAATGAGGTTTTCGGTAATGGATTAGTATAAAAAACACTTTTAAAAAGTTAGGAAGCATTAAAATTATAGAATAAAATGCAGATTATCACGATTATCAGACTATTAACCACTTTTAACGATATTGTTTGTTTAAACTTCAAATAAACAATATTTTAAGGTTATAAAACTAACCTGTTTTGCTACATAAAACTCACTAAAGTCATATTTGTCACGACAATAATGCTAACGCACAAAAGTCACTATGATACTTAATGAGTTTTTGCGTTTCTATGAACTGATGAAATAAAGTGTACTTATTTTGTATGCTCGTTTTCTATGAGTTAGTGAGTTTTTAAAATCAAAAATATTCTAAAATGGTAGAATTGATCCTTACTTAGTGAAATGTACAAAGGTCTCAAAATTCACCAATTTTGACTTAGTGAGTATTTGCATCAAGCCCACGAACCTACTATTATCACGTATATGTTTGCAATATGTTTGTTAAAATTTAAAATAATTTGATGCTGTAAAACTGCCACAATTTAAACCTTTTTAAAAATTGATTGTTTTTGATGTAAAATCCAAGGGTACAGTCAGACCAAAAATATTTTCAAACTAATCGATAAAATTGTTATAATTTAAAGAGGGAGGTCGATAAATACTCATAAATAGTGTATTCTTATTATTAACAGCAAACCTCACACTTATATGCAATTTTTTGAATTGCCACTACACACAGAGCTTTGATGGTTAACTACCCGAACATCACCACGGTTATCCGCCATTGCCCAACCCCCTGAAACGCCCAAACCCCCCGCACCCATATCGGTCTACACCCCGCCATAATCTAAGACCACGTAACATATATTCTAATATTATAATAAGAATAACTAAAAAGGTACTGAAAATAGTAAAAATAATAAGAAACAGTTAAAAACCATATTAAAATATACAAAAAGAAAAATTGATATATAAATTTAACAAATATTTAAAAATAAGTGAAATTACAAAACAACCATTAATCTAAGTTGCTCTGAATTCGGGAAAACCTAATCCTATACCTGTGCTGCAAAACGACCTACAAAAATAACCATGATGCATGATATAAACTCTTAACCATTATACAGGGAAACTGAACTTGGGTTCGTAGCAATCGGCAATCGGCAATCGGCAATCGCCGCACCCTTAGTATTAGTTTTAACGTATTTGTTGCGCAGGTCACATCGTTGTTCGGAGTCTTCTAGCTGTCCTGTCTGAACATAAATTCTATTGATGATGAGAATTAGGAGTTAATGCTACCATTAATGCTTTTAGTCATTATTGCTCTGAATACTCACAGTAATTATCAAGTTCTGTTGGGGGTATAATCTGGTTTTATATACTGTATTAGTTCCGACTGGCAGTTGTAATGAAACTTGACCTTAATCATAATAATATTGCTTGCTACGGTTAATTAAGCATATACTTATTATACCACTTAAAATCAGTACTGTAGTCCTCAAAAATTTAAATACCTACTAGTATGATATTGTTCTTGTCGTTTAACATTGCATATGCTTATCTATTATGCAACATGGTTTACTGAGATCGTAAAATTCGTCCATAGATTATAAAGTCCAATACTAATGATGAGTTGTAAGAAAACTGACATGCAAGGCTTAAAACAACTTAAATACAAAGTAATAATAAATTAATTAAAACAGGTATTAGTACGATCAATAGAATTCTAATTTAGACAGGACAGCTAAAAGACTCCGGACAACGATGTGAGCTGCGCAGCAAATACGTTGAAACTACTACGCGCGGCGATTGTCAATCGCTACGAACCCCCACCAATGTCTTGGCGGATTATAGGTTCTAACGGATACAATTCGTTTTTGGGGACGCTGGTCTGCGTTCTTAATTGTAGAGAAAGCGCTTTACTGGGAACAAAATGCGTTGCATTGAGAAGATACAATTTATTTCTTAACTTAATTGTTGAATTAAAAGTAGTTCATTATTCAACAAGACTGTGCTGCTAATGGAACTGATTGCTACCAATAAAATCACTGTTCTAGCCAATCTGTAATTGAGCGGGTTTGATACACTAGCAATTTATTTAGTATGTGTTAATAAAAAATAAGCTATCAATACAAACTATGTCTTAGCAAACCTGTTATATTAGATATGTTTCCTCAGTGTGTGTATTGTGTTGTTAAGGGAATAGGGAAGTTTCCAATTTTTTTTTTCAATAATATGATTTAGTTAGGCCTAAAAAAAATATTCCCCAATTATTACTCCATAAAAATCAGTAATAACTTGGTAAAAATTCTTTAAAGTTTCGCGCGTGTCAAAAGAATTTTAAACGACCTTTTAAGCGCGCCAGGCCCGATGACGTCAGGAGGTATGACTTTTCCGTCATCCGTCATCCTGACCGGTGACCGAGCTACCGAGTTTGCATTTGGATTGCCGTGTGTTATTGTTATTGTATTGTTGTTTTAAGGTGGAATTCTCAACGTCGTTCAATTTATTGCCAACCATAACCTATTTCGTGGATGTCACACACGAATTATACTTCTTGACCCGTTTTTACCCGCTTGGGATAATTTGAATTTTGGGGCATTTTTAAATCTTGCTAGCTGTCTTTTGGGACGAAATATGTTTTTTTTTTGCTGCCATATGTTTTATGACAATATAATATATACTTATGATTTATAGAATTTTTTCCCCATTTAAAATTTTTGTCAAGTTCCCTATTGTGTTTGTGCTATAAACAATGACTGGTACCGAAAAATTTTTCAAATTCTTGTTCTAGAAATTGTGCTTGCAAATTTTGTTTTACACGTAGTATCTACTCAAATTTTTGGTAAATTGTTAAATGTTACTAATTAATATTTGGGTTAGGTACGCGATAACATCAAATCATTTGGGGCAAATTTTAGCTATTTACACGTAAAAATAAATTGAAAGTAAACTTTTACCATTATTTACCAACAACTTAAATTCTAAAGCCCGGATCTGTCTAACTTTCCATTCGTTAAATGAGAATTTTGCAGTGCTCATGCCTCTTCCTGTATGGCTTTGTTTAAATGCGCAAGGATATAAATTTGCCACTTGCACGTGTACTATGAGAGTAACTTAATTTATTTGCCAAGCTAGTTTCCAGTGTAGAAAACAATAATGTTTTGTCCGCGTATCATAAACTGGCTTTCGCTAATATTCCTTCTGTGAAGTTCACTGAAAAGGGGCAAGTCGATAAAGTCAAATTAATCTAAGAACGCGTCGCATCACCTGTCATTAAGTGGATCCGACCGCGCTTAAATTTGCCATGTTAAATTGCTGTTCTTTTTGACCCGAATTACAAAAAAACTAAGAAAATTATCAGAAAAAAAAAAGTTACCAATGGAAAGGTAGGATCTATGTGGGTGTGCGAAAGTTATTTTCATGCAGAAAAAAAATTCGAAGAAAAAGATATTAGCCAATGAAAACCCGGAAAATAAATACTTAAGTTCATTGGTTTGTTAAAAATATTGAAAAATTTTTTTTTAATGAAAATAACTTTCGCACATTCTCCAATATCTGTAGAGTCCAAATTTAAAAAGTTTTTAAAAATCCAATAATAAACATGGCCAGGATTCAGGTCAAGAGAACGCAATGTTTTTGGTCTCCGAAATCAAATGAAAAGAATTTGTCTTTGTTGAAAATCGACATTTGGTTTTTGCTACACGTTGTGTACATGGGGTGGTACGTCTAAAGATAAAAACATTATTTTCTAAGCACTAGTAGACTATATCCTACGCTTAGCTTGCGTTGATTATGAAAAATTCAGCAAGTAGGGTGGTTGACGTTTCGAATATATTTAACTTATCACAGTTTTCAGCACGCATCAGTGTTATGCTAACGTGTTAAAAGTTTACTCATATATTATTATGATGATTTTAAATTTGTGGACATTTCTATGGGGTGTTCAAAAAAATATTTTGTAAGTTTTAATTTGCATTTATTTTATAAATAATTAATTTTAGATTTAGAAATAATATAACATAATTCCTCACAGTTAATTAATAATAATCTCTTATTGGAAACAAAATCTTATAATAAAAAGTTGATATAATTAAATCATTATATGACCTTTCACATTGGCGTTCTCAGTTATTAACTTGAATTTTAGTTTTTTGAAGGCTTTGTAATCTTAAAAAATATATATAGTGTATCTACCCAAATTAGGTAAATCAACAACTAAAATGGGTTTATTTCTTTCTAAAATGACCAACTAAATTTAATTTTGGTATTTAGTTAAATCTAAATAAAGTTCTTAGGGTTCTACCAATACCCTCAGAGGGTATTGGTCCTTTCTCTACCATTAAAAGAATGCATCCTTAAAGAATGTGGGCAGGTATTTACACTGTTGCGCAATATATTACCCCTCTGCAATAACTTTTTTATCAATGGCGTATTTGTTCAGGAATTTTTGCTGCAATAAATCTGGAATTATTTTTAGGCATTACCGATCTAAACCGATCTTATTACGATATTAATTTATTAATCCCTTTCAATTTAAAACAATAAAACATGTCTCACAAGTCAGATCGCTTGACGATCGCGCAACAACGCGTAATCTGCCGAGCCGAACAGTGGACCAGCGCAAATGATCGGTGTAAATCAATATATTATCATTGTTAAAAACATCGGCGACTCGCTGCATTTTGTCCAATTCTCGGGGACAACGCAACATCAGTAGTGGTACACGATAGCAAGTAAA
The DNA here is from genome assembly GCA_963969555.1 of Polydrusus pterygomalis. Classification (NCBI taxonomy): domain Eukaryota; kingdom Metazoa; phylum Arthropoda; class Insecta; order Coleoptera; family Curculionidae; genus Polydrusus; species Polydrusus pterygomalis. Next base: position 31,430,510 of record OZ018380.1, read on the forward strand.
GGCAAAAAAACAATAATTATATGTAAAGCAAGCGAATAGTGGCAAGTGTTTTAAGTGTTTGCGATAAGGAGGTTAAAAATAAATGTTTTAAATTGCCAGTTACATCAAGTACTGCTAGGTTTGCTTTGTATACTTGGGTTAGCCAAAAAACAGTGTGAAAAATAAGAAAGAAGAACGAAGAACGACAAGGAAATAGCCTGGGAACAGCCCTATCTTCGCCTGGCACAAAACGTCTCCGCCCCTCTATAATTCAAAAAATCGAGTCGAGCAGATTTTTCAATTATCGGGCGATTTATAGAAAAATTTTACTGTGAATATAATGGACCCAGCTAAACATATTTTAAAGTATTTATTAAAATGTAACCAACATAGTCGTGTACATAAGTACGGGTACGCGATCGTTTTTGACAGACTGTCGTTTTTTTTTTAGAAGTCTCAGGAACAAGTCGAGTTTTATAATAAATGTCTAAACGGAATAGTTTTTAAGAAATTAGCATTTAAAAAGTTAATTTTTTCCTTAAAAAAATAATTATAATAATTTTTCTAAAAAAGGTGACTTTTACCTATAGGTACTATAAAGCCCGACAGGCCGCTTTACATAGTCAAAGGTTAGTAATTTATACCACTTTATCACCTAGTGGGGAATAAAACCAAGGTAATAAACTGGTAAAAAACACCTGTCATTAGGATAATTGCGCTTCATAGACAAGGCCAAGTAGTCTTCTTCGTGGTAGTAAAGAGGTGTTTTTTACCTGTATTTAACCTTTGTGGGCTCATGTTGGGCCTGTTATGGGCTATGAAGTTTATAGAAAAAACTATAACCACAATTTTAGAAAAAGATGAAAATAGTATGTTGTTTTTATTTTTATCAAAGCGCAGAAGGCAGGAGTTTACTTAAATCAGAACATGTAATGTCAGCCGCTATTGATTTTTAAAATGGAATGGTAGTATATAATATACAGGTACTTATAAAAATAATTATTTCATCGATGTGAGGTGAAAAATTAGGTGCGCGTAAAAATTTTTCCCATAGACTTCAATTTTACCTTGAAAAACTAACCGCGCCCCAAAAAGAAGGCATTCAATTAAAAAAAAACAAGGTAAATTAAAATTGAATATACAAGAAATTTAAAATATGGACAATATTTTGTGCTTGGACGAATAAGTTAGCTCGGTTATGTGCTGGGTTTTTCTAATATATTTGTTATTGTTTTAGTGTTACAAGTAATTTAACAAAATTAATTGAAAATAATACACCATGTTAAAAAAATATGGCGTCAGTAAAATATTTTTTCTAAAGGTGATGATTTCCTGTGTTTGGGCCATAAAAAAAATGGACCTATAAGTCAGTCCCGTATTAGGTTATGTTAGAAGAAAATTTCCTATTTTGGACTTTCTGTCTAGATAAGTCTAAATTAGGAGAAATATTCGTTTATACGGCATAAATTTATAATAAGTGTATACGAAGCATAGTTTGAGGTTTTAAAGAATACTGCAGGGCTTATGTATGTTACTCCATAAAATGTTTCTATCGGGGTCGCTGAAATGTCTCGCACTATCATTATAATCTAACTAACCTAACTTTTTGGCCGAGTTTGAATATAAACGTATAACGCTATTTCGTTGTTCCGCCGTTTTGTATAGCTGCTACGCGACTCCTTTTATTTCGCCGAAAAAATGGAAACTGATTATTTTAAAATAGTGGCAGTTTTAAAAAGGAGAGGGTCAAGCTCCTCATTGGATTATTTTTATGTTCCCCACAAGCGGGAAGATTACCACAGTGCAATGAACGTTACAATCATCATTAAAGATTTCTAAGGCAGAATCTCTTTAAAATCTAATTTTTGGAAGATACGGCTTTATATCTGGTTAAAGTCACTTTGAGGACAAGATAAGAGGACTATTTGGCTATAAAAAATTATTTTAGTAGTAACTGTAACCTATTTTATACTTTAAAACCTTCTGGGCTTTAACTACAAAATGTAAGACTAATATAGGGTATACTTCACCTCAGAAAATGTTCACATTATAACCTGGCCATGAAGATATATTAAAGACAAAACGAAGTAATTTGTTCTTCATTTATGGGCCTAAAAGATTTTTGGGCTTGAAGGCCCAATCTAAGGCCAAAAATAACCTGGTTGGGCGTTTTTACTGACTTTCCTTAGACCTAACTATCAAGTCAATTTACAACTACTCTCTTGGACCATCTCTTGGGCCTCTTATCTTTTCCTACTTTGAAGACGTATTAATAAGTTCGAATCACTTTGTTTTGACCAAACAGTTAGTCTGTTTGATCGTTTCGTCCAAAAAGCCGATTTGGAGGTAAAAAATAGACTATTTTTTACTTAAATAGGTTATTTTCTCCAAATTAGAGGTCGCCAAGGCCCTAAATATTTGTTGGGTAATAATATCATTATATAATATCCTATTATATAAAATAAATATCTTCTCCGGTATAACCGGAAGTAATAGAAACAAAGTTTTAGGTAAAGAGGGCACATCAAAAAATATGAATTTGCAATGTTTGAAGAAAATATTTTTAGTAGTTTTCTCATTCTAATTTAATCTATTTATGCAGTCTAATATAACAAAAACAATATAAAAACATCTATTTTCAATTTTATGTTTATTTTTTTGATTTATTTTAAATCAATAATTAGGAATCCATAACACATTCCGTGCGGGTATAATACATAGTAGGCAAATATAATAGACGACCTTTGTATTGTCTCGTTTGAATAGGCCTACTATGGTAATGAACTGTCGTATTTCTAAATTTTATTATGTAGAGGATGTCCGCGAATTGATGGTAACAAGCGAAAAAGCTTTTAATTTTTCACTTTTCGCAAAATATATTAATAAGCTATAAAGAAATAAAATTTGCATCTAGTAATTTTCTCTCAGATGACCAAAAAATATGAAAATACGTATAAAAATATATGAAAAATAAAAAAACCTAAGATAGTATCTATTTAATTTTTTTTTAAATTCAGTCAAAATCTTAAATTTGAAATTCTGTACTAAAACCTGTGCAACGTGTCCACAGGAACTTGTTTTTAATGCTTTTTAAGTACTATATTAGTACCTACCTTAAATCTTTCTTTAAAAACCTTTTGCGGTAAAAAGCTAGTAAGTACCTAACATTTTTTTTTTGGTTTTAAAGAAAACAAAAACATAAAATATAGCTGGTGTTGCCAACTTTTTTTTGCGCCGTAATCGAAAATTTTTTGGGTGCCACGCCCTTTTTTCAATGTTTGTGCTTAATTTTTATTTAGGAAAATAAAATACACAATACAGAATCCTCAAGAAAACCACAAAAACAGTATAAAAATGTCCGAGCGGCCTAAAATGGGGTATTTTCGGTACCCCTTTTAGGTTTTTCAAAAAGGGGTACTTTAAAAAATATAATTACAAAAAGGGGTATTGTATCCCCAAAAGGGGTAAGTACTTCTGGCAAGCCTACTTATTTTACTCCCCAGTCTTGCTAGAAAAGGTTTATTCCTTCTAAGAGGTCCAATAGTTTCCTACCAAGTTTGTCATGCGGGAGGTTATCCCCGCGTTGAATATTCCTGAAGATTTTAAATCTTCGTTGGGTAAGTGCTTCGCAGCTGTAAATTATGTGAGAGGCGTTCTTATCCTCCTCGCCGCAAAGTCTACATTCTATGGGTCCGTTGTAGACTCTCATTTTCTGAAGATGTTTTCTCAAGTGACAGTGGCCTGTTAGCAAGCCAGTCACCTGTCTTTACCGTATGGTACTAAATATCCTATAGTAAAATTTAACATGCACAACTTGAAAATTTGACATATATTTAATTTTAATACGAAAAAAAGGCTTTCGGGTGGGGGTTCAGATCCCTTTAAATATGCAACTGATGACATGCATTATGATTGTACTTTTTCATTAAATGGGCATTTTCAAATAATAAACTTCTTCGGTCTAAAATTTCTGTCAAACATTTTAATTTATTACCTGCATAAATTGAAATCTACCCAGAATTTCAAAATATTTTTGTTAAGAATGTTAGTGCAGATTTTACCATTTAACAAAATTTATAACATTTTTGTAATTTACAAAAAAAATAATTTTACATTCCTTTTTTAGGCCAATTTTCGATTTTTTTTTTTAATTATTTTTCACTCTTCGCGTATTAGAACCCATTGTCAGAAAATCGTTAGTTAGCTCAAACTGACAAATACACTGATGTTAATTGACTGATGCACTAACCCACTAACGAATGAACGAATATTTTTTACACAAATGATTTGCTACCTGCAAATGTCGGCGTCTTTGATTTCTGTGAAACCCAGAATACCGCGCCGCCGCACATAGGGGTATTTACCCTATCTAGGCGGCCAAAATTATTTTACCAGTTTACTTAATTCCAAAGGTGCCTATTAGACTGTTTATAGGTTTATAATGAATACAAAATACCTTGTATTGAAAAAACTTAATTTTATTTATCAAAAAAATGGGAAATGAACAATAAGTCTTATTAATATATTTTTAAATTTATAATAAGGATGTTTGGATGTAAGGATGATTCTTCATCCGAAGTTGAGGCACTAACTTCCTCGTCCGATGATTCTTCATAATCTGTTGTATCTAGATAAGGTTCATCTGGAAGCAACATGGCTATCGTTTCTTTTAAGAATGGTTTGCTAGTCTTTTTAGGTATCGGTCTTATTCCTGTTATAAATGGATCCGAACTGAGTAGTAGCCTGTTCAGAACATTCATATTACAAGATTGCCTCGATACCTTTCGGGCAAAGTTTTGACGATAGTGTCGAAAATGTTTATTGCGAGCTTCAGCAGCCTCTTCTGATAATTGGCCTATCGGAATCAGCGCGTGATCTCGGACCCATGACTAGTATTTTATGCATAGTAGGAGTCATCGGATGCCACGGGTAGAGCTGAATATAGAGCTCAGCAGTTTCCTTCGCATAGGCAGCAAAAAATGCCCTATCTTGCAATATCGCAGCATTCCGCAAAATTTTTAGCAAATATAAAAAAGAAATAGCCCTGGGTATCCTATTTTATCAAAAAAATTTGCCGGGAAATTTTGGGAAATACAACTTAAACGCTAACAAGTAAAAAATAAAAAAAAAATAAAAAAAAAATTACACATATTCAAATCAAATATCACAGCAAATAATATAGCATTTGAAACAAACAGCTTTGAAAAGTAGACACACTTATCTGTACGATCACAATCCATGGCTTTTAATTAGGTATCCGCGGCTGCTTCTTTAAAATAATAAATTCACTATGAAACGTTCGCTTACCCAAGAGACACCGAGAAACGATACTCTTCTTATAAACGACCAAGTTCAGACTAGTCGTAAGAGCGCTTGGGTTGTGTGGGAAGCGGGGGAAGTGTGACATCATAAGCGTACAACCCTTGGCCCTATTTATCGGTCATTAGTTTCTACCTGCGTTAAAATTTTAATATTAGACTTTTGGCCGCCTAGATCGGCTAAATACCCGTATGTGCGCCGACTGGTTTCTTGCGATCTTCAGTAATCGGTCATCGTTTGCGTGCACTTGTTTGGTAAAACCACGATATGTAGTAAGCGGAGGAATATTATTTCGCACATTTTCTTATAGCTTTGCGGCTCGAGTTGGTATCTACGAAGGCGTTGAAGGGCCACATAAGTTTTTTTAAATATAGGATAACATTTACGACAAAATTTAAGAACGAATTTTATAACTAAGCCCTCGATTTAAAGAAAATACCAATATAAGCTTGAACTAAGTAAATATTTTTATTCGCATTTTTTTATTTCAAATATTAGTTACATAATGGCCATACTTTTCGGTCTCAGAATAATCTTTATATCGATATATTAAGGAATACTCTTTTGTTTGCAAACATATTTAAAGTAATATTAAAAACATTAACGATCAAGAGGGTAATTTGCTTTGAAAATACTAATCGTAATATATCATGTTATGTAGTACCGCTCCGACAGTGAAGAGAAAGATCGCTGTTTAATACCTAAATGCGCTAAAAGAGTTAACGACGATAACCAGCAGGCTGACGAAGAAAATTTCGGATATTTTCTCGCCCCGTCGCGGCTCGCATGGCGACCTTGGAATAAGATTTCAGAAATATCGGTCGGATAGTCTTAATGGCACCCTGTTGAAGTCTAGTATATTTTACGTTAAGCGGCTGGCTACAAAAACAGAACCGGACTAAGTTCTTTTACCCTTGCCTTCGGCATCCGTTAAATTTTGTAAAGGAGTCTTAATATTTTGTAGAGATACTACATACTACTACATACTTCTTTTTTTGTAGAGATACTACATACTACTACATACTAATTTTATTATTTATAAAATATTGACTGACCCGAATCTACCAAAATAAGAATATGAAAACATTATAAAACTAAAGGAAAAGAAGAGAACCACATTTATTTCTTTTAGTATTTATTTATAAAAGGCAAAATAGGAATTTACGTATTTATTATACAAGGAAAGAAGTAATTAGTAGAGTAAAGAGTAATAAAACATTTTTTGCGAGGTGTAAGCTTTGTGGTGCACATCTAATTAAAACACCATATTGGGAACCCTTCTGGTATTGTTAGGTTAGGTTAGGTTAGAGTGGCAGACCTCTGGCATTGACCAAACAGGCACACATAGTCCTGTAGGACCGTTGTGGTACCACACGTGTTCCGCGGAACCTATCCGCATCAGCCTCCTGATGGTTAACGCGACGTGACGTAGATCGTAGAAGAATCTTGACAGCTCATTCAAACCAGCCACTGCTGTTAATAAACTTCGTAAGTCGACCCAGTTGCAGGCTGCTCACTTCCTCCAAATCATTAAAGAATGGTTCGTCCAGGGCATTAAACCTTCTTCTAGCTAGACCGGAGCATTCACACAAGAAATGCTAAATACTTTCCTCCTCTTCTTCATCTCTGCAACTTCTACAGAAATCGTTAGTTGGTATTTGCATACGTTCAGCGTGTCTACGGAACAGGCAATGTCCGGTGACTACGGCAGTAATGTTTCTTAGGTCCTTCCGACCGTGTTGTAATAGCACTGCGGTTTTCCTGTCAAGTAGGGGCCACAGTTGCCTAGAGATGCTACAAGTTGCCAGCCCTGTCCATCTGCTTTGTGCAAATGTTTAGCTATTTGATCTATATCCTCTTTGACTGATCCCAGTGAGAACGCTAGCTACACAATATGAGTTTCATAAAGTCTCGCATATATTTTTTCTCTCTCACATTTCTGACCGCTTAAGCATAAGTGACATATTTTCGAGTCTATTATCTCCTTTTGCTGTATTTGCCCATTAGTTATGAGACATCCTGGATATAACGATAACTAAATAGTTTAACTAGGCACTTTATTGATTTCATAATAGATCAGTTAACCAAAATGGTGTTTGTACTCACTATTAGGTAAACTTAAATAAAAAAACACCAAGTAACCTTAAATATATAAAATCCAAAAGTAAAATGTTTAAAATACACATTACACAAAAACAGCCACAGAAACACTTAAAAAACATCAAAATCGAAAGAAAATAATATGACGCAATCTGACGCGTGAGCTTGCTACGACCCACTACCGATCTGGGAACTTTAACGACGAAACCAGATCAGCTGTTAATTGTCTTCTGTCGAAACGCTTTGTTTTAAGAAAGATTTTACACTATCAAAGGGTCCGACAGGTACTGTCGCTTCTCGTTGGTAGGAGCACAGCATAATATAGGTACAAAATGCATGCGTAGCTATATATTCTGTGGTAAGAGTTCTCGAGCTATAGCCTGGATTACATAGAGTACCTTTCCAAATCGTATGTTAATATAGCAATTCCGATAGCACAAATAACTGCTTTATGTCAAAGAAGTGCGTGAGACAGCATATACTAGCCTCTTCATAAATACTGACGGATCAAGGTGGGGGGGTGCTCTGACGGGTGAGAATCACCCAGGCGGCGCCTTAAAGACAGCAGCATGGAGTTAAACTAAAAAATGAAGGATTTGTTTGACTTGTAAAATTCTGATAAGAGAGCAATACGTTGATATCAGCTTGTTTATTCATTTAATATTTTTATGTTAGTTTTTACTTTTATGACAGAATGTTGACATCGGTATATTTTCAGGTTAGTTTTGTTTGCCAAATCATAACAAGACGTCATAATATAAAAAAATTAACTGCCAATTTGGTCTTATTAATAATTTTAAATATGTGGTAGTATATAATGTGCCTAAATTATATCGTATAGCAGAATTTAGTACCTACTAAACGTTTTTATAAATCTGGAATTCTTTGAGTGTTACTTTTTAAATGGGGACTCCACAAAGATACGACCAGTCAAATCAAACTACCCAAGGTACGTAACTAAAATTGACAACAATATAGGATTTACTAAACACACTTGTGAATGGTTTGCCAATTATTTATGTACCCAATAGATCTCAAATTACAAGAATTTCAATCGAATTTCTTTATGATGTTCATTGATGGTATTAAAAGAAGTTTCGCAAGAATCTGTATTGGGTCCTTTATTATTTATAATTTGAACATATGATTTTTGTTTATCTATGAAGTATGGCAATCTATTAGGTTTTGCTGATGATAAACAAATATATATTATCATAAAATAAAAAATGATACATTTCTGCGATGGATTTCATTGATAAATAAGGATCTTTCTAATGTTTCCAAATTAATAAAGGATCATGGCTTGAAACTTAATGAAAACAAAACAAGTTTACTTTTAATCGGTTCAAAATGTATTCACTCAAAAATAATAATCAACACTGATTTTGAAATTAATATTAATACTTATGCGATACCGTTGGTTCAATTCAATTCAATTTCAAAGGTTTTTATTATTCTACTATTTTTACATGTTATTTATTTTACAATATATACGTATATGGTTCCTCTGGGTCTTGCCAGGTTGTGATTCTGCCAACTGCCCAGGGCACGCACTAGCAACGCCGGTAGGTTTGTTGTTAGCCCTTTGGTAAAATATAATAACGTCTGGCTATTACTAGGATTGGCTGGTTCAGTAACCCTCTATCGCCATGAAAGAGTTCAATTTTTATTTAATGAAAAATTTGAATGGATTTATTAGAAAGTTTGATTGTGAAATTTTTGGTTATACGTTTACTGGCAAAGTTTATTGAAAAACCAGCTTAATCTTGTCAGGTACAAGGCAGCATTTTGCCTTTCGGCTTAAATATTTTTGTGGCCGTGCTCTAATATTTGGGCCGGAGTTTGTTTTCAGCTTTGCAATTTTTGATTTTAGAATTTATTTATTTTGAATTGTGAAAATGGAATTTTACTGGAAATAAATCGGAAGTCTATGGTATAGTGGTTTGTGTATTGGGTTGTCGTTATGTCGTATTTGTGTTATATTTTCTGTTAGTATTGCATGTTGTGGTTGTTTTTGGTAAAATCGTGTAGCTGTGTCTTGTACGTATTGAAAGATTGTCGGAGTCTGTGTAGCCTGGTGCAGATGGCGGATTGGGGTGAAATAATTTGCATTTAAGACTTGTCTTAGTATTTTATTTTGTTGTAGTTGAATTTTACGAAAATGTATATCTGCCATGCTACACCATACTGGGCATGCGTGAGTCATGGTCGGTTTAATTATTTGATTGTATATTATTAATTTATTGTTTGGTGATAGAGGAGAATTATTTTTAAGTAGTTTATTTAAGGTGTGAGAAGTTGCTAAAAATTTTCGTATTATATTGTCTGTATGTTGTCTAAATATTAGTTTTTTGTCCAGTATTACTCCTAGGTATTTTAGTGTGTCAGTTGGTTGTATTTGTTGTCCTTTTATTTGTATTTTTTGATTTATTTGTATATTTGTTATTTTCCTGCTTAAAACCATGCATTCGAATTTGTTTTGGTTTATGTCCAGCTTCCACTTGTCACACCATGGTAAGAGTATGTTTAGGTGACTTGTTATAATTTGTCTTGCAACATTTGCATAGTATGAATGTGCGTATATCAGAACATCGTCCACAAAAATTGCTAATTTAGAATTTGGATAGTGTGGAATATCCGCTGTATACAAATTGAACAGGGGGGCAGCTAAATTTGTGCCCTGTTGTAGACCTGCGTGTAAGGTCACCGGTTCAGAGAGACTGCTGTCTATTCTTACTTTTAAAGTTCTATCTTTAATGTATGAATATAGTAATGCTATTAAATGCAGGGGAAATTCATAAATTGTTATTAATTTGAAAATCAGTCCATTATACCAGACGCTGTCAAACGCTTGTTTAATGTCTAGTGACAGGAGTACTGTGTTTTGCTGCTGGTTAAACTTTTTTATAGCCTCTTGCGCAACATGCGCTACCAGCAGTACAGCACCCCTGCCAGTTCTAAAGCCAAATTGTTCTTCTGGTATTTTCTGGTTTAATGGACTGATTTTCATTCTTTTGTGAATTAGTTTTTCTGCCACTTTTCCGAGTACGCTTAAGAGAGCAACAGGCCTGTTTTTTGGTTTACCAGGTTTTAATATAGGCACTATTATTGCTCTCTTCCATGCACTCGGAAAATGTTGCAACAGGAAGATTAAATTTATAAGATATGTAAACTGAACTATTGTTTTTCTAGAAAGGTTTTTAATAAGAATAGGTGCAATCTCGTCTTCGCCGGGTGCCTTTTTATTTTTAAGTTCCTTGATTATATTGATTACTTCTGAAGGCCTGGAGAAAAGTTTTTGTAGTACAGGTGGAGGGATAGGATATTTGTTTTTAGTAAATTTATTTGCAATTTCCGTAATTTGATTTTGTTCGATACTTATATTGGGTTTCCCCGCGCATGTTTGTCCGTAGTAGTCCGCAATTGTCTGGGCTTTTTCTTTATTGTTTTGTGGAATTTGTGTGAAAGAGGGAATTTTTGTTTCTGTCTTTTTTGTGCGTCTAATTAGTTTCCATAGTGAATTGTCGGTAATGTTTAAGTTTGTTAAAATGTTTGTCCATATTTGGTTTTTATGTTGTCTTATTCTAGTTTTAATTTCGTTTGTTAATTATCTTATTGTAATTTGGACTTGTAATGTTCTTTGTCTCTGCCATCTTTTTCGTACAGCGTTTTTGTACCTTATTAAATTTAGAATGCTTTCAGGTAGTTTGTCTTCTTTGGGTTCTACTTGTACTTTTTTGGCGACTTTGTTTCTGGCTTGTTTTATGTTGTCTGTTAGTTTGTCTATTTCGTTTTCTAGTTGTTCAGTTGTTGTTATGTTGTTATTTATCTGTGTGCTATTATTAAGCATTTCTCGGTACTGGTTCCAATTCACATTATTGTATAGCCATGTTGTTGGTTTTGTTTCTTTTTGTATGTCCGCCACCCAGTTTATTAAAACTGGTAAAGGGTCTGATGAAAGTTCATTTATTACTGTCGAGTTTGGTAAGTTTGTTAGGTTTTTGAATAAAAATAAGTCTATGTAAGAAGGTGTTCTATGTGTTTTTGGGTAGTGTGTTGGTGATGGTGGCAGTATTATTTGTACGTCATAATTGTTCAGGTATTGCATTAGTGTTCGTCCGCGTGGGTTTGTCTGGTTTGCTTTCATTGTTGTGTGTTTTGCATTTAGGTCACCCAATATTAGTACCTTGTTTGATTGGTTAAATATTACATTTAAATCGTTATCAACAAAATTTAGGTTTGGATGAGCATAGCAACTAGTGATTACAATACCATTTTTAAGCTTTATTGATACATGCTCAATATTAGAAATAGTGTTATTTAGTTTTACGTGTGGTATATTATCCTTAACCACTTGTGCTACACCTCCTCCCCGTTGATTTCGGTCTACCCTGTATATTTTGTAATTTCGTAATTTAATTTTTATTTGCGGAGTAAGTTTTGTTTCATTAATTGACATGATACTAACCCAGTGCCCTGACAAAAAATGTTTGAGTTCCTCAATTTTGCTGCGCAAACCATTTGCATTCCAAGTTACTATATTTAGGGAACCAAAGAAAGCTAAATATTGAAATTATTTAAGTTATTAGGGACATCATTACAGATACTCGTTCTTCTTTTGATTTAGATTTCTTTAGTTCTCTTGTACAATCATTTAAAAACCTGATGAATTCATTTATGTTGATTAAATTATTAAACTCTTTCATGACAGCGAAAATGTTACTTGCCTGTCCCAGTCCTAGTTGCTCGTTAGTGTTGGCGTTGCCTTGTGGGCGTATCCTAGGCAGGTTGGGGAAAACATCGTCATAATTTTGATTTTCATTCTGTGGGGGTTGTTTTCTCTGTTGGAGATGATTCTCGTCGGTGCCATTTGCCCTGGCACTTGTTGGGCCACTTGCCCTGGCCTGCTGCGTCCAAGGGTTCTCTTGTGGGATTGGCGCTGGTTTGAATTTTATGTTCTGTTTTTGCTTATTTGCTTGGATTTGTTGAGCTTTGTAAATGTATATTTCACAAGTGGGTGAAGTGGCACGATGATCCTTTTTGCAGTTTACACATTTTATGACGTTTTTCCGGGTGACATTGTGCAGTTGGATGTGCACCTGCACATAGTAAGCATTTTTGTTGTCGGTAACAGTTCATTGTCGCGTGTCCCCATTGTCTACACTTTTTGCACTAAATAATGAATGTGCTCTGTCTCCGTCTTTCCCAGGTAATTCTTACGTAATTTAGGAATTTAATTTTCTCTAGATGCTGGAGTTTTATAGTGGTGTCGGTGGTTATCATATATAAGGGACGAAATTGGTTCTTCATAATGTAGATGTTTTTTATTGTTATTTTGTGGTGTTGTCGCAGTTCTGTTTTTATGTCATTTATGTCCGGTGTGTGGTCGAGTCCTTTGATTATAAATGCGTGGGTTCTATCCTCTCCAATACCGTTGGTAATATCTGCTAGACTTGGTATAATTTTTGATCAATATTTGACCTTTAAAGCTCATATAAAAAAAATTAAAAAAAATTATTATTATAAACCTAAAATTTTTATATGATTTTAGAATGTACTTAAACATTAATACAAAATTAAGGCTTGTAAATTCTATTTTATTTTAAGTGATTTAGACTATGGTGATGTTATATATCATAAAAACATGCGTTAAGGTGTACCTATTTACAAAATTTTGCCATTAGGGGGTGGAAAAAGGGATATGAAACAGTCCCCTTCTTTTGTGCTCAACGAATCCTCATGACGTTTAGGAAAAATATTTTACTATACTTCAAACCCAAAAATATAGTCAGTGACGTAGCTATCATAACCATGGAAACCAATGCAAACCACCAATGACAATACAGTATTTTGGCCGTTTCCACGGTTATGACAGCTACGTCACTGCCTATTATTTTGTGTTTGGGGTATAATGCCATTTTTTTTAGCATGGTGTATTATCTTAAATTAATTTTGTTAAATTACTTGTGACATTAAAACAAAATCAAATGTAGTAGAAAAATCAAGCACATAAACGAGCTAACTTATTCGTCAAAGCACAAAATATTGTCTATAATTTCAATTTTTTGTATTTTCAAATTTAATTTATTTTGTTTTTCAATTAAATGCCTTTTTTTCTGGGCGCGGTTAGTTTTTCAAGATAAAATTAAAGCCTATACCAAATTTTTTTAGGGCACCTAATTTTTCACTTCATGTCAATGTAAATAGTAATTTTATAATATCGATATATTTTATATCTACCTATATCCTACCACTCCATTTAATAGCGTCTGACATGACATGTTCTGATTTAAGAACCCTCTTGCCTCCTACGCTTTAAGGTGGGAGTATCAACATGCTTGCCAACCTATAACCTATTTTACGCAGATTTTATTTATTTTTCTAGCTTTTACACAAAATTCAAATAAAGTCAATATCGACTGCATATTCTATAGGTAATAATTGACATATATTAAATAAATATCAAGGAATTTCATAAATAATTTTAGAAAAATTGTGTAACGAAAAATATTGAGTAAGATTTTTTTAAATATTATTATGTCATTGTCATGTCATATTCTTTCACTATACAATTCTCCCAAAATTAGCAATGAAATAAAATGATACTTTTGTAATATATCAGATATTACCAAAATAATAGGCCGACGATATTGATTTTATTTAAAAGTTAGTAAATAAAATAATAAACTAAAAAAAACAACGCGAGATAGGTTATAGGTTGGCAATAGATTGAATGACATTGAAAATTCCACCTTAATAAAAATAAAAACAACATAATATTTTCATCTTTTTCTAAAATGGTGGTTATGGTTTTCTATAAACTTTATAGCCCATAACAGGCCCAACATAGGACAAAAAAAATTAAATACAGCTAAAAAACACCTCTTTACTACCACGAAGAATACTACCTGGCCTTGTCTATATGAAGCTCAATTCTCCTAAGGACAGGTGTTTTTTACCAGTGTATTGCCTTGGTTTTATCCCCCACTAGATTCCCCACAAGTGGTTTATATTTATAGTCAAAACCTTAGAAACCTAGAAATTTCTTTTTTAAAATAATATGGGTAGGAACCTATCTATTAAGAGGTTCTAATGGACAATATGTATGGTTCCCGCTGCTTTATTTCGATAGCAAATATTTATAACAATTCAATTGCGCGAGCAAAGCTGGTACCTGCTGGTACGTTATATAATAATAATAATAATAATAATAATAATAATAATAATAATAATAATAATAATAATAATAATAATAATAATAATAATAATAATAATAATAATAATAATAATAATAATAATAATAATAATAATAATAATAATAATAATAATAATATTAATAATAATAAGAATAATAATAATAATAATAATAATAATAATAATAATAATAATAATAATAATATTAATAATAACTAATAAAAGTTTAACATTTTTTGGAAAAACAATAAATGCTATTTATACAGGCAGTTTTTATAATATCCTGTGTTAAATACCAGAAGTCTGTTCGCAGTCGTTCCTGCAATTTAACCTTTTGTTGTTTGGGGTTGTTCTTATGGGAAACCACTACAAATAACAGGGAATATAAATAACACTCTATCGTTGGATTAAACAAGTAGGTTGGTATTTTAAACAGAAAAATTGCCGCTCTTGTTAAGTTTTCTTGTAGGAGAGCGTGGGGTAATAAGAACTTGTGGTAATAGGAACGTTTAAACATTTTAGCTAAAAAACTCCTATAGATGGTTTTAAAAACATATAAAATAATGTATACAGCGAAAGGTATCGTCAAAATAATTGATACGGCTTTATTGTATCATTTTTTTTTTTGAAAATGTATTTTAGGTTGGTGTATTCGGCTCTTGAGATTTCAGTAGCGGCTAATATAAAAATTTTAAGTTGTAACGGTTTGTGCCTTTTATTATGAACCTATCTCGAAGTTAAAGGTCTCAACTAAAGGGTTTTGGTAACAAACTATTACAGCTTGTTTTATTTTATTTTTTTTAGGTGAGTTCTTATTACCCGAAAATAAAACGTTTTGGGGTAATAAGAACTTGGGTACATGGGTAATATAAGAACTCAATAATATAATATTTTCCTTGCTAAGAAACCACAGGAAAAAATATGCAAGGACATAATGTTACAAACTGACCGGTATTATGCGGTATATTTCCAACTCGTTACAAAAATTTTAAGGATATTACAAATGCTTAAAACATGTTACCTATTTTCAGTTTTTTAACAAATCAAGGATGTTCTATGAACCATTTTTATTTAATAACATGAATGCTAGGTAGGAATCAACTAAAAATCCTTGGTGGGATTTAATTTTGCATATACAGGGTGATTCTTGGTGGATGGAACGTTAGACGTTTCTGACGAACCAGTAAAGGAATCGTTCTGAAAATTTGGCCACTTACATAAACGGACATGCTCTACCTACCTAAAATATTTTTAACAATACAGTGATGCCGCTTCCCCACAAAAATAATAGTAACTTTGATTTTTTAAATGGAACACTATATATTTTATTTTATTTTCGACCAGTTTAACCATTTTTTTTGACGTATTAAGCATTATTTGTAAAAATTTTTATACAATTCAATTTTCATTCGGTTATTAGTAAGTTAGCCATGACAAAAAATGATGTTTACGTATGTTACTATGGTTATCGTTTTGACATTTCATTAAGTTTAGATACAAGATAGAAATATCAAAAAAATGACCTTGTCGGACTTCCATTGTCTTTATTTTGTTACTTAACACAACGTTTCGGTTAGTTAGTATCTCTAACCGTTTTCAAGTGTACACTAAATTATAATCCTAAGGCTACTGTCTTAAATACTATCCATGTGCAATGAAGGTTGAGGACTCGTGCTTATTGGGGTGTGAAGTTTGAGCTATTGGTTTTGGACAAGAAGAGGCTTCCAGATATTGGGGATATCTATACTTGGTTTACTGAATATATGTGTATTTAATTCATGAAAGCTACTTCCTTGAATTTTCGTTATTTCCAGTGCTGTTCCGTGTCCAAAACCTTGGCTTCTGACCACTGTATATTATGTTGGTTAGTCCAGACATGTTCCGCTATACCTCATCTCGAAGTTTCACCTCTTTGAGTATGTTTCAGATGTTCTTTAACTCGTACGGGAAGAGGTATTTTTGTTTCTTCACACTCGCAAGGGATTTGATAGATACAATTTTTTGTGTTTTCATTACTGGGGGGTTTTACTTTTGTAAGAAAGCTTCTAAGCGTATTTCCGGATTTAAAGGCTGTTTTGATATTATAGTTTTTGGTTATTCTTCTAATCTTTTTAGAAATCCCTTTGACATAAGGTATTGTTAGAAATGTTTGCTCCTCTCTAGCTTCTGTATTAGTTTTTACTTCGCGATTTTTAAGTTTTAGAGATGGTATTAGTTACAAAAGTTTCAGGGTAACCATTTTGTTTTAAATCTCTTTTGATGTTTGAAATTTCAATATTTAGGTCTTCCGGATTGTTGCAAACGTTAGATGCTCTGTGGTAAAGAGTTTGAATTATGCCCTGTTTTATGGAGTTTGAATGATTCGATCCGTGATTCAGGTATTGCCCGGTGTGCGTGGGTTTCCTGTATACTGAAATTTTTATGTTATTAGCACTTCGTTTGACGAGAACATCGAGAAAAGGTAGAGTGGAATGTTTTTCTGTTTCCATGGTAAATTTAATGGATTGTCTTATACTATTAATAGACAATTTAAGCACGTCCTAAATTTCAAACGTATCCGTATCCGCATCGATCTGCGCATGCCCAGAATAGATGCGGGGGTTTCGATGCGTTCCGTTGCACGTATCGTTACGGACCTCCTACGTATCCGTATACGAAAACGCATCTCAACTGATCGACTGTCAGGTGTCATTGTTGTCAATAAAATAATAAATATAACCTAACTTTTGACAACTTTGACGTTTCACCGAGAGGATAAATTTCGGTTCCGTATACGTCGAAATGGTCGGTGCTTAAAGGAGTTTTTGTACGGTCGGCGTAAGTCGATATGCTTACGGATCCGGATACGGATACGTTTGAAATTTAGGACGTGCTTAAATTGTCTAATATGTTCCAAAAACCGTATCAGCTCTTCGTTGCTATATGTCCAGATAATAAAGGTATCAACATATCTAAGCCAAAGTTTAGGTTTATTATTGGCAGTGTTAATAGCGTGTGACTCGAACCATTCCATGTACAGGTTAGCCACCACCGGAGAGAGAGATGAACCCATTGGAAAACCGTCATCCTGGGCATAGTACCTATCTTTTACTTGAAAGTTGGAACTACGTAGACAGCACTCCAATAGTTCCATCACTCCATCCAGCGGCAAACTAGTGCGTTCTGAAAGGGTTGGGTCGTCTTGTAACTTTTGTTTGATGATATGCAGTGATTCCCCTATTGGGACGTTGGTGAAATAAAATGTCAAAACGATAACCATAGTAACATACGTAAACATCAGTTTTTTTGTCATGGCTAACTTACTAAGAACCGAATGAAAATTGAATTGTATAAAAAATTTTACAAATCATGCTAGGTAGAGCATACCCGTTTATGTAAGCGACCAAATTTTCAGAACGATTCCTTTACTGGTTCGTCAGAAACGTCTAACGTTCCATCCACCGTGAATCACCCTGTATAACTAATGTTAAAAGTGAACATTACCTGGATTTTCTCTAACACTAGTTTTGATCTATTGTTGCTACTTTTTGTTTAACAAATTGGTAAATTATTACTAACAAATACTACCGTATATTTTTTAAAAACTGTCGCATTTTAAGTTGGTTTGTTCCACAGCAGTTATTTTTTCAGGATAAAAAGAACAAGCATGGATGAGTTCTCATTACCCAACGCACCTTCTTCAAACAAGAACCATTACGCTCCATACACTACCAAGTTCTTATTACCCCAAACTGGGTTATTAGAACTTGGTAGTGGGGTAATAAGAACTCTAATTTTTTTCGTATCAAAAATAGGATTCAATATTCGTCAATTTTTCTTCTTAGCCACAAAAGGTCCACCACTAGGAATATTTAAAAAAAAGCGATATCATAGACGATTTTTTTATAATTTAGTTTCCAAATCAAACCATTGATTTTTTTAACCTTATTACCCCACGCTCCCCTACTCAAGACATTTTAAAAAGACTAGTACCTACTAGGTATAAAAACTTACTTATTTTCGCATTTAATTGAAAATTATTTTATTTCAAGATGGTGCAATCGTCGTAACTCCAGAAATGGCTTATGGTTTAATGGGAATTCCACCAGAACGTAGACGTAGACGCGCATGCTGCAAAAAAATTTTTATAGCTGTGTTGATTATTATTGTATCGATAGAGGTAATAGCACTTATGTTGTTCCTATGTACGTTTATATTAAGGATATTAATTTTGAAAAGATCCCGGAGGGGAACGACTATAATCAGTGGCGGCTGGACAGATGACTATTATGGGGGAATTAGTGAGCCTTACTAGGTTTTTGATAAAAACTCATTAATAAAAAAATTAATTGTATTATTTTTTACGAATTTTCTTTACGAAATAAAAATAAACATTAACATTGGCCAAAGCAAAATCAGTATTACGTATGCATATAGTTTTTGATTATTAACGAAAACGTTATTTTTGCGTATAACGTATTAAGTGCAATGACACACTACGGCGAAATAATAATCGCCTCGAAATCGTTGTGCCCATACTGC
Organism: Polydrusus pterygomalis; assembly: GCA_963969555.1. Classification (NCBI taxonomy): domain Eukaryota; kingdom Metazoa; phylum Arthropoda; class Insecta; order Coleoptera; family Curculionidae; genus Polydrusus; species Polydrusus pterygomalis. The sequence continues at coordinate 31,449,623 of OZ018380.1, forward strand.
CCATGCATTTAAAAACCAAAGACGTCGAATCGTTCCGACTTACGCTATATCTTTATCTCATTTCTTCATACACGTTTGTTTATTGCTTTCAGTTCAGAGGCGACCATAAGTTCGCCGCTGTTTGTATTGCGCATATTATCCGTTTATTGTACCACGTGCCATGGGTCGTAGGTCGTAGCGTAGATCAGATCAGGGGGTCAGGTTACTTATTCGGTGGTTCCCACTGTTCCCAGAGCTTTCAGTTCATCGATTTTATTCAATAGTTTTTTTTATATTTTAGTCGTGAATTGATTTTGATTAGTGTTTCGCCGCAGTTTCGCGTGTTTTTTTCGGCGTGAACATGAATCCGTGTCATGATTTTATGATGTGCCTCGTGGAAACGTCTGTTTCAAGACGTAACGAACAAGAAAAACGAGAAATCATTTGCTGGGAGAGGCATACCCCTCAGATAAGTACTCTTAAAAAAGACAAAAAAGGCGGAAAACAATATACCCGCAGTTTTCAAAGTTCTTGGTACGGAACTCATACCTGGATTTCTGGTAGCGTTTGTAAACAGCGCTTATATTGTTGGCCGTACTTATTATTGGGTAAAACTAAAAACGTGTGTACTTCTGATGGCTATGTAGATTTTAAAAAATTTTCCAGGTCAGTTAAAATACACGACGCGTCTAAAGAGCATATTCAGAATTCCTTAGGTTTTGTACGTTTATCCCAAAATCGATACACAATTAAAGACGTTTTACAAGAAAATGCCAGCCATTACAAATTGTTGTATAACGAGGATGTTAGGAAAAACAGTTTATTATTGACATACCTTATTGACACAACCATAATACTGGGAAATCAAGAACATGCATTTAGGGGACATAACGAAGCAGAAAGTTCGCTTAATAGAGGAAATTTTAAAGAAATCTTTAACTGTTTAATTAAGAGAAATAATGAGCTGGTCAATCATTTAAAAGATAAACATGTTTTTACTGGACAGTCGAAAACTATTCAAAACGAACTAATTTTTTGTATTACCGAGTATATGAAAGATGTAATAACAAAAGAAATATCGGACGCAATTTTTTTTCTGTAGTAGTGAATGATACAACCGACATTGTAGCGATAGCTCAGTGTTCTATTACACTACGGTACGTAAATAAATCAGCAGAAATAAAGGAACGTTTTTTAGGATTTTTCGATGTAAGTTTAGATACGAGGGTTTCTGCGTTATATGATTTACTAACTACTGTCCCGCAGCATTTTAATTTTAAAGAAAAATTGGTAGCCCAATGTTACGATGGAGTAGCTGTTATGGCCGGAGGACTGACAGAACTACAAGCGCGAATTAAATATGATGCCCCTCAGGCACTTTATACACAGTGCTCAGCACACAGACTTAATTTAATAATACAACAAGATACACAAAATATTAGAGAAACCAGAATCTTTTTTGCAACGTTAAAAGGTTTGCCGTCATTTTTTCATAAATCTTATAAGCGAACTTCTATTCTAGATAAAATAATAAAAAAAAGAGTGCCTCAAGCCAATGACACTAGATGGTATTCTAGGTCAAAAATATTATTTTTTGTTGCAAATAACTGGCAAGGTCTAGTTTTGGTATTTAAAGATATGGTAGAAAACAGAGAATTAGACTCGGAAACAATTCATATGGCCAAGGGTTATTTAAAAGACTTATTTGATTTTGAATTTGCCTTTTTAACATTTACTTTTAAAAACATTTTTTTAATTACTTACTGATATTCTCTTTCAAATTTTTCAACTAAGTAGTCTGGATTTTCATTATTGTAAATCACAAATTAACATTGCTGTTACTCGATTACAAGAACTCCGCTGCGAAAGTATAGTACAGTCCATTATTGACGAAGTAAAAATACATACCTGTGTTGTTTCTAACCGACAAAAGTCCAGAATGAGTGAAAGAGAATTATTTCAAAAATATAAAACTTTGTATTACGAGATTTTGGATTGTATAATGTTTCAAATTAATGTACGGTTTGAAGATCTAAACAAAGTTGAATTTGTAAAACTTCTTAATAGTACAATTTATAAAAAGTTTTCCACTAATCTTCCTAACGACTTATTAAACTCATTAGAAAATACATACCCTAAAATTTTTGACAAAGAGCGTCTAAAAAATAAATTAAGCATAATTTATCGAGATGAACAGTTTTTAAATATTTCCATACTTGACACACTTAAGGTTGAATTCTCAACGTCATTCAATCTATTGCCAACCTATAGCCTATTTCGCGTTGATTTTTTGAGTTTATTATTTTAATAACTAACATTTGAAGAAAATCAATATCGTCGGTACATTATTAAGGTAGTATCTGATATATTACAAAAATATCAATTCATTTCATTGCTAATTTTGGGAGAATTGTATAGTGAAAGAACAATGAGTGACAATGACATAATAATGTTAAAAAAAATCTTACCCGATATTTTTCGCTACACAATTCTCCTAAAATAAGTTATGAAATTCCTTGATATTTATTAAATATGTCAATTATTACCTATAGAACATCAAGTCGATACTAATTTTCTTTAAATTTTGTATAAAAGCTAGAAAACATAAATAAATCTATGCGAAATAGGTTATTGGTTGGCAAGCATGTTGATACTCCCACCTTAAACTAATAATGGCCGTTTGCACCGACTAGGTCGTTAAGGTAACTTACTTAAGGATAACTTATATTTTAAACTCAACTTAAAATCAAGCCCTTTGCACGGAGGTCTACTTTAATAAGTGTTACTTAAATTTGGCAACATTGCATAATCCAGTCATTCTGTCAAAATAAAGTGGCTTCCTAACCTAAATTTTGTCAAATTATTTTAAATTTTCTGTTTCCGAGTGCTTCCTCGTCGAAGGTTTTCTGTTTTCTTAGTTTCCTGTGATCTTGGAAAATGGAAAATAAAAGTAAAAGGGTCAGGTCGGCAAACTATTCAGAAAGAGAAAAGCAGCTATTATTCAGTTTGGTTTTTAAATACAGAAGTATAGCAGAAAACAAGAAGACCGACGCTGTAGCAATTGAAGAAAAAAGAACTATTTGGGCCAAAATAGCCTTGCAATTTAATGCATGTTCACCAGGATTAATTCATCGATCACCCGAATCTTTGAAAAAGTTTTACGAGAATAAGAAAAAAGAGATTCGAAAAGACATGGCTAAAGAGCGTTGTGAGCTATATAAAACGGGAGGAGGTCCTCCTCCAACCCCCAAAAAACATGAGGATGATATATTACTGTCGATTGTTAATACAAAAACCATTTTTGGATTAGAAAATCCTGTATGTGATGGAGACACATTGCCTAAGTATTCCAAAGTGAGTGTGAGCCAAGTATATTCTATTAAAGGTTTATTTGTTAATATGTTTGGGTGATATATAATGTCATAACAAAGCCCTTATTGGTATAAAGACACTATATTTTCTATTTTTACTTTACAGGATGCTGAAAAGCAAGAGAGAAGCACAGAAAGGCAAGAATGTGGTATTTCTAATACCAAAAAGCCATTGGAAGAAAATTACTCTGAAAATAATTCCTCAAAAAGTCTAAAAGATTATCATAATGATGAAATGGTATTGGAACTCCAAAGAGAAGTAGGTATTTCAAAGTGTTTGTAGCTGCGTGTAGAAAAATACTTAGATCAATCGGTAACTGTAATATGCATGATATCTATTCTTTTTAGGAGACTAATAGTGAGAAGGATGAGACAGAAGAGGAAAATACAGGACACATTGCTAGGGAAAAAGCAACTCAAGGCATAAACCAAGAGAAAATTGGTCATAGTAAACGACGAAGGCCAGCTACAGTAGTAAAAGCTCTTACCTCTTCAAACATTGCTGAAAAATATGATCAATTACTTGATAAAAGATTGTTGGTGTGTAACTATGAAATGGCAAAATTAAGAAGCACTGTAGAAAATGATAACAAGGAGCATAAATTGAGAGCTGAATCACTACGTTTAGACATTCAAATAAAAAGAAAACAGTTGCTAGCTTTTCAAGAAATTGAATAAAGATAGACTTGACGAAGCAGAGGATTTTAATTTTTTATTTTATTAACCTAAAGCTAACCTATCACTGACGCTTTTTGAACATAAAGAGAAACCATTTAAAAAAATGTGACATTAAATTTAAAAGGCTGCAGCGAAGTGCTAGCTTAGCTAAGTGTTATTATTGAAAATATGTTTATGTTCCGATTTGTGTTAACTTATTGTTAAAAATAACCTGAGAGAGGGTCTTGTTAATTGTATAGTATTTTCTGTGGAGTGATATCAGAGATTTGAAAGTAATATTTTTATTTGGGTTTAGTTTATGATATTTGTTAATGTCTCTATTAAGAACAAAAAATTTTTATTTTCCTTGTTATTAAATAAAAAGCATATTTAATAAAAACATTTATTTTATTTATCTTAACTAAAGTAATTGATAAATTCTTGACGGGTAAAATTAATTGGAACTTCTTCATTTATAGGTGGCATATTAATGTTTTGTGTTTCTATGAGATAATTAAGCTGTTCGATAGTTATATGTTCTGGGGCTGGTGGTTCTGGCTCATTCATATCTCTAGCCACGTTATGTAGAATAGCCTAAAATATAAAACAAATAAATTAAAACGGTGCTTTTTATCAACAATTCATTAAGCTATCAGAAATATGTTGGTAGTTATTTATGTACCTACAATGTATGTTTAGGTGGGATCTTTGTAGATTGTAACAAAAAACTCGCCCCTAAAAATTGATGTGCCTACTTTACAATTTCGCGAGTCTGACTTGGCATAGGTACTGTTAATACGTGACCCATTTTACCACATTTAATTTACCGTTGCAATGCAGATAGTCATTGATGTATTTATTTTTAGCCTCATGCCATAAGCCATAATTGGAAATCTTCTTTTCCAAATCCCAATTACTCTTTCGACACTATTTCTGGCTCGGATTAAATGCCTATTAAATAATTTTTCTCCTCTGGTCTCTGGATTTTCTAGAGGAGTTAGAAAGAAATCTCTAAGTGGATATCCGCTGTCACCTAAAACATTTTAGGCATTGTATTAGGAAATAAGTTTTTGTATTTATAGCATGTATAAGTTTGTATCAGTGGCTTTGTAAAACCCATTATGTTTTATAAAGCCACTATTTATAGATCTAACTTTATTTGCATAGAAATGTACTAGAGGAAAACTAAATTAAAAAGAGTTTGCAAACAATAATACTTTGATAAAAATTACATAACTTAAAAATTACTTACCTAAAAGCACACAGTTGGGACATTCCCCCGCTTCCATTCTGGCTTTTATTCTAGAGTTAGCAAATATAGTGGCATCATGGGCTGACCCTGGCCAACGTGCCACTACATCTATAAATTTTAAACTGGCATCTGTTGCAACTTGTACATTTAAGGAGAAAAACCCCTTTCGGTTCCTAAAAACTTCTCCATCTTCGCTACCTACAAATATTCAACAAACTTTAAATTTCACTCTCATTCTCTCGGAATATTATACTTGCCTGGAGATTGCACTTTTATATGGGTCCCATCAACTATTCCTATAGTTCGGGGAAAACCAAACATTTCAAAAAACTTTTGTTGTTCTGCAACTAGGACTATTTGTTTTGGCATTTGTATAAATTGTGGATAAAGTCTTGCAAGTTCTTCAGAAACTTTAGCAATTATGCGTGAAGCAGTTGATGTATGCATACCCATAAAATTGGCAACTGAAATAAGATGACCAGCAGAAGCATAAAATCGCAAAGTGCACAGTAGTTGATTTATAGGGGTAATGCTGTTGTTTCTAAAATATAAACAATTGAAAAATAATAGCCAAAAAAACCGACATGAAAGAATATACAAAAACTCTATTTTTTTTTTGGAAATACAAAGGTATAGTTGAATGGTGCTTAATTTTTATTTTAAAACTATGAACATCTGCAAGTTAAAGTTCTAAAGGTAAATTCCTAATATTAAGTAGGTATTTATAGTTTTTAGAAGTATGAACCAAGAAATAATAATATAATACCAACCTATCATCTGGATATTCTAAGTTGTCTTCAATAAGGCTCAAAACATATATAACAGTGTCTTTGTAGAGACGAAATGTTTTAAAAAATGTCAAGTTATCCATTTCCTCAAAATAATTTCGCCGTTGGTTCATTCGTCGCGGAAATCCGTACTGAATGATTTCCAAAATGTCCATATCATCTTCAAAAATATCCATTAGAACGGAAAACCGAAAATTATGAAAAATATAAATGGTATAAAAAAACATAAAACAAGCAAACTGAGGTTAGAAAACTTAAGTGTCCGTTAAGCCTAGAAATTCCACGGCTTAAGTTAAATGAAGTTTAAGGAAAGCTTAGCATACGGTGCAAAGATTTAAACCTTACTTAGCGCTAAGCTACACTTAACAACGACGATGCAAACGGCCATAAATGAATTAAAATTGATCTCTATATTTTCGGAAGTTAGCGGTATTAATTTTAACAATTCCAGTTACAAGCGTACAAGCTGAACGAGATTTTTCTTGTTTGAAACGCCTTAAGACTTACTTACGTAATACCCAATAACATTGAATATCAAACTATATAAGAATGACGGATATCCGAGAAAAGTTGACAACCCATTTTTTGACGTGTTGGAGCTGGTTTGGCCGCCATTGTGGAGTTGATCGTAACTCTAACCTATGGAGGACTTGAGGTAGGAGGCCGATCGCAATGCATTGGATTCGGTCCCAAATTAGCATCGGTAATTCAGCTTTACGAGTCGCCGTAAGATGGCGCTCGTGTTCGTAGTGGGCTATCAAATAAATGGTTTCTTATGGACGCGATAACTATTTTTATTTAAATTACTTCTTTAAGGAACAAATAAGGAATTTTATATGAATTTACACTTACTTTGTTATACTTATTAATAAACTCGGCCTGTATAAAGTTCCAACGATGCTTCGTTTTTAAAATACAGGAACATTCTAGCTAGAGGGTTTTACCTTTGGAGCTAGAAAGAGACTTATTTGGCTGCGTTTCATATCTGAAGAATATCCTGTCTTACACCCGACACAAAGCAAACTCTACTTTTATAAATTGTACCATTATATATTATAAATATGGAAATTAATTACAATACAACGTTATTTGTCTTGTCTTGCCTTCAAACGTTATTTGTTATTTCGAAAAATAAAATGTCAATTGTCAAAAGTAAAATTTAAAAACTATGGAGGACCTAGTTTTCCATATTAAAAACGAAGAAGAAGAAGACAACATCAGCCCACTTCGGACGCGAGAGCCTTTTATCGGCCAATAGCGAACTAACCAAAAAACCGGGACAGAATTTGAAAATGCTGCCATCGTCGATCGGCCTCCTACCCTTTAGTTCTCCATACTCTAACCTTAAATCTGTCGCCTCTCTGTCGTTATAATGCAGCGCCTTGGCAATAGATGTCTCAAATTGACTGATGTGATGTCGTGGTGTTGCCGCATATCGTATTTTATTGGAATTTTTAAGAATTCAAGCATTTTTAACAGACAATAAAATAGGAGGTTCTCAATTCCAGCCGAATGTATGTTTTTGATAATATGATAATAATATTTACGCTGATTACTCCGGGGTAATTGGACCGATTTTCACAATGATTTTACCGTTGCATTGGGTGTTAAATGTTAAACAAATAAAAGTAGATAAAAAGCGACAGCAAGTATAACTAAAATAGATTTTATTTCGTCGAAAAATAGCAAAATACGTAATACGCTAATACAAACAAACTGGATGTTTCTTAAGTGAGAAAGTAAAACATACTTATTTTAACCATTTTGAAAAGTAGTAATAATTGCAAATTAAAACCAAGTTATACAAACAAACCGCACATCATTCATATTTTACCCAACATATACGTTGTAGCCTAGGTAGGTATTGAATAGTGAGAGTCGTCATTTAATTCTGTTAGAAATAGAATACATGGCGGTCAATATGTTTTCATGTAATTAACGTTGAGACGTCAAAAGGTTAAAAATATTATAAGCTACAGAGCAATTAAAAATACGGACATTTTTAAGTCTAGACTCAGCTATACTCTAAGTGTGTTCCGCGGAACCCTAGGGTTCCGCGATACCTCTGTAGGGGTTCCTCAAGAATTTAGAAAAAAAATCAAAACACCTCTCTCTGGTCGAACGTTTTGACTCCGCGGCCGCGCGTAGGTATATTTATTTATTTATTTGTATTTGTATAAACATGTGTTACAATAGCTGGCACAATATCTCATAAGTTTGGTATCAACATGTATACTTGTATACTTGTGAGCGCGCAGTCCCTTTGATAAAAGCCGCCTCTGAATTCTTTACAACGCAATTTTTATATTTCTCTTTTTATTTTTGCTTTTTGTTTATCAAAGGCGCCGACTCGAGTATTTTCGAGAATATTCGAGATCGAGTCTAGGACTAAGTATAAAAGCGGCGATCGCGCGTCGCGCCTCGTCAGTCAGTTGACGATTAGCATTCGGAGCGATAAGTTCCTACCTACCTACTTATAAGCTCGCTAGCGAGAAACTAGTGTTCATTGTTCTACTGCCTGCTGTATTCTGTTGTCTCAGTTTTATACATTTCTTCATTGTACTAAACTTAGTCTCTTATACGCAGTAACGATTGTGCATTATTTAGACCCCGCCATCCTGACGTGTAACATTATAAATAAAGAAGAATGGAACGTTGGCTTAAAGGTGTTAAACGTGTTGCAACAACATCTTCTAATGACGCTGAATGTTCAAAAGCCAGTACGCGCGGAGAATATAGCAATCACCGATCCAGACGATGATGCCACGACGTCAAGCTCGACGGTTTCAAAGACGAAAAAAAGGAAGTATGATGAATCATATATCAGTTTCGGATTTGTTGATTCCAACGGCTCACCTCTCTGCATGCTATGTAGTAAACTGCTTCCTAATAGTTCCATGGCACCTGCCAAGTTGCGCCGACATTTACAAACTGTACACCCCGAGTCTAAAGACAAGAATAAAGAATTTTTTGTTCGTAAAAAAGATCAGTTATTGGAAAGTCAAAAAAATATGATGCATGTAACAAAAACTATCAACGAAAAGGCCACGGAGGCATCATATTTAGTTAGCTATCGCATTGCACAAGCAGGTGAAGCGCACACTATCGCTGAGAATTTAATAAAGCCATGTGTCTTAGACATAACAAAATGTATGCTCGATGAAAAATCTGCAAAGCATCTTTCTACTGTGCCGCTATCAAACGATACTGTTTCACGGCGAATCCATGATATGGCAAGCTACGTCAAACAAGAACTAGTTACACGTCTACAAAAAACACGATTCGCCTTGCAAATGGATGAGTCAACTGAGATATCCATATGAAAGTTCATTTGAAGAAGACATGCTTATGTGTTTACCGCTGCTCACAAACACTACCGGGGAAGAAATTTTTAATAAAATAAATATATTTTTTGATGAAAATAATCTCAGTTGGAACAATTGCATTGACATTTGTACAGATGGGGCCAAGGCGATGACAGGTAAAACAGCAGGAGCAGTGTCACGAATAAAAAATTAAGCGCCTAATTGTAGTTCCAGCCATTGTATTCTGCATAGACAAGCACTTGCGATGAAGCAAATGCCGTCAAATCTAAAATTAGTTATGGATGAAGCGGTAAAAATAATTAATTTTTATCAAATCACGACCACTACAATCCCGATTGTTCTCATTATTGTGTGAATATTATGGCAGCAAACATAAAACACTGCTGCTCCATACAGAAGTGCGATGGCTGTCTCGGGGTAAAACTTTAACAAGGCTATTTGAACTTAGAGCCGAGTTACAAATGTTTCTTTCAGCAGATACTTCTTTTAATTTGAAGGACCGTTTGTATGATAAAATTTGGTTGTTCCGATTGTCTTTTATGGCGGATATATTTCAAAAACTGAACGAATTGAATTTATCATTGCAAGGTAAACAGACAACAGTGTTTCAGGCCTATAACAAAATAACTGCCTTCAAAAGAAAATTAGATTTTTGGATTATTTGCGTTGGTAAGAAAGAAATAGAAAGCTTTACGTCACTCAGTGAGTTTGTTAGCGATAACGACTCAGAAATGTTTCAAGATGATGTGTTTGAAGAATTGGTCCAATATCTCAGTTCGATGCGCGCATCTTTTGAAAAGTATTTTCCCGAAGAACAGAATACAAAAATGAAACTGAATTCATGGATTCATAACCCTTTTTTACCCAACTTGGAAAAGCCCGAAAGTATGTCAAACGAGATATATGAATCTCTTTTAGAAATGTCATCAGACACAAGTATGGAGTCACTGTTCAAAACGACGCCTCTCAACGATTTTTGGTGCAGAATCCGTGATGAATATCCAATGCTTGGCAAAATGGCTCTGAATATTCTTCTCCCGTTCCCAACAACATATTTGTGCGAAACAGGATTCTCAACCTATGCAGCCACGAAAACAAAATATCGCAATAGACTGGACGCCGAACCTGATATGAGACTTCAACTGTCTTCTATCAAACCTGATATCAACCAATTGATGAAAAATAAAAAACAGTTTCATACCACCCATTAGTTAGATTTTTTCTTTTTTAATATCTTCTATTATTGTACTTGCCATGTGGTAAAGTAAGTAATAATTAGTAACTGTTACATTGTACTTTTATTATGCTTATTAATAAAGAATACACTTTTAAAAACTATTGTTTTATTGTAGGGTTCCATCAAGTATTTTGCTTCCCAAAAGGGTTCCGTCACCAAAAAAGTTTGAGAACCGCTCTAGACTATACTATATGTAGGAAAATAAATGTAAGCTACTTAAATCTAGGAAATAGGTATAGGTACTTATGTGAAATCAAGTTTAACGATAAGCTATAAAAATAAATTTAAAAAAATTAATAACTAAATTACTTTACATATTATGACATTATGAGAGTAACAGAGGTATAAAAAAATTTACAATAAAATTATATAGGTATGAAACTTAAACTCACTTATAGTTTTGTTCTCTGGTACTGAATCATCTGTCTGAGGGGTGTCTTTTTATCTTGGAAATCAGTAAGTTAGTCTAATGATAAATCCTGTATTCTGCCTACAGGCACTGAATCTTCTTGAGAAATGTAGCTTTTATAATAATAAAGGAACACCTCGTGCTCGTGGAAAAATAATTTTAAAGTTCCGTCTACCGTCATTCACCTGTCAAGTGTCAGTTTGTTCGCAGAAGCACAACGGCGCGAATTTTAAAAATACGCGGCAGACTTGCTATTAGCCGTGGCCAAACAAAAGTAAAACGAGGAACGTAGTAGTCAGCTACCCGCGCGCGGGTGGTACACGGCACGTCGACTCTTTTGTCACAACCGGCGAGATATCTTCCAACCGTGTCCGATTCGAAAGATAAGGTCCGTTTCTCATGTGCTGCGCTACTACCACCATCGGGTGGCAGACTATTAGCCGTGGTAGTTCGACTCATGGAAGGTAACGCGATAGCCAGAAGCGGATAGTAATCGGCAACAAGAGCCGTCGATTTTCCGTCAGTGCCGGAAGGCGGCCGAACTTTTACCGCCAGCTTTGGTTTACTGGGACTGTATTAGTTCCGATTGGCAGTTGTAATAAAACTTGACATTACTTATAATAATATTGCTTGCTACGGTTAATAAAGCATATACTTAGTACACCACTTAAAATCAGTACTGTAGTCCTCAAAAATTTAAATAGCTACTAGTATGATATTGTTCTTGTCGTTTAACATTGCATTTGCTTATCTATTATGCATCATGGTTTACTGAAATCATAAAATTCGTCCATAGATTATTAAGTCCATGCAATACCAATGATGAGTTGTGTGAAAGCTGACATGCAAAGTTTAAAACAACTTAAATACAAAGTAATAATAAACTAATTGAAACAGGTGTTGGTACGATCAATAGAATTCTAATTCAGACAGGACAGCTAAAAGACTCCGGACAACGATGTGATCTGCGCAGCGAATACGTTGAAACTACTACGCGCGGCGATTGCCGATCGCTACGAACCCCCACCAACGTCTTGGCGGATTATAGGTTCTAACGGATACAATTCGTTTTTGGGGACGCTGTTCTGCTTTCTTAATTGTAGAGAAGGCGCTTTACTGGAAACAAAATGCATAGCATTGAGAAGATACAATTTATTTCTTAACTTAATTGCTGAATTAAAAGTAGTTCTTTATTCAACAAGAATGTGCTGCTAATGGAACTGATGACTACCAATAAAAACACTGTTCTAGCAAATCTGGAATCGATACAATAGTAAAGCGTGTTTGACACACTAGCAATATATTTAATACCTATGGGTTAATAAAAAAAAGCTATCAATACAAACTATGTCTTAGCCAACATGTTATATTAGATCGGTTTCCTTAGTATGTGTAGTGTGTAGTTAAGGGAATTGTGTTTGTGCTATAAACAATGACTGGTACCAAAAAAAATTTCAAATTCTTGATCAAGAAATTGTGCTTGAAAATGTTGTTTTATACGTACTCAAATTTTTGGCAAATTGTTAAATGTTACTAACTAATATTTGGCTTGAGAGGTTAGGTACGCGATAACATCAAATCACTTGGGGCAAATTTTAGCTGTTTACACGTGAAAATAAATTGAAGGTCAACTTTTACCATTATTTACCAACAACATAAATTCTAAAGCCCGGATCTGTCTAACTTCCCATTCGTTAAATGAGAATTTTGCAGTGCTCCTGCCTATTCCTGTATGGCTTTGTTTACATACGCAAGGATATAAATTTGCCACTTGCACATGTAAAGTATGTAGTAATTTAATTCATTTGCCAAGATAGTTTCCAGTATAGAAAACAATAATGTTTTTTCCGCGTATCATAAATTGGCTTTCGCTAATATTCGTTCTGTAAAGGTCACTGAAAACCGGCCATATTATCAGAGGAAACCACTGTAAGTAAAGTCAAACTAATCTAAGAACTCGCCGCATCACCTGTCATTAATGGCACCCTGTTGAAGTCTGATATATTTTACAAATATGAAAACATTATAAAAGTAAAGGAAAAGAAGAAAACCACATTTATTTCTTTTAGTATTTATTTATAAAAGGCAATATAGGTATTTAAGTATTTATTCTATCGGGAAAGAAGTAATAGGTACATTTTTTGCGAGAGGCAAGCTTTGTGGTGCACATCTAATTAAAACACCATATTGGGAACCCTTCTGGTATTGTTACTTTTGTGTGAATTGTATATACAGCAACAGGAGATAGTGGACTTGAAAATATATCCTAAAATTTTTTTTTTATTATACGGTTAAAGATATACAGGGTCCAGGGTGATCCAGTTAAATATTTATTATCTAAAATTTGCGATGATTTGATGTTAAGCGAATATGAATCAAATTGGGTGTAGTTATGTTTTTGAGGGCAACAAGGAGGATTCCATAATTAGTTTTACGATATCCTAGAGAACGCTAGCTACACAATATGAGTTTCATAAGTTCTCGCATACAGTTTTTTTCTCTCACATTTCTGACCGCTTAAGCGTTGCCTACGTTAGATTCGTAGGCAACGGCTTAAGCATAAATGACATATTTTCGAGTCTATTATCTCCTTTTGCTGTATTTGCCCATTATTTATCAGACATCCTGGATATAACGATAAGTAAATGGTTTAACTAGATACTTTATTGATTTCATAATAGATTAGTTGACAAAAATGGTGTTTGTACTCACTATTAAACTTAAATAATAAACACCAAAAATATCTGTCCCTTAAATATATAAAATCCAAAAGTAAAATGTTTGGAACACACATTACACAAAAAATAGCCACAGAAACACTTAAAAAACACCAAAATCGGAAGAAAATCATATGACGCAATCTGACGCGTGAGCTTGCTATGGCCCACTGCTGATCCGGGAACTTTAACGACGAAACCAGATCAGCTGTTAATTGTCTTCTGTCGAAACGCTTCGTTTTAAGAAAGATTTTACACTATCAAAGGGTCCGACAGGTACTGTCGCTTCTCGTTGGTAGGAGCACAGCATAATAATATATAGGTACAAAATGCATGTGTAGCTATATATTATGTGGTAGGAGTTCTCGGGCTATAACCTGGATTACATAGAGTACCTTTCCAAATCATATGTTATTATGGCAATTCCGATAGCACTTATAACTGCTTTAACCCTTTCCCTGCGTAAAGCTTTTTTTTCGTGGCTCTCCCCCTACGGGGTTTTTTTGGCGTTTGCGAGTAGACTACTCAACAGGTCTTAACGTACTGCTGTAGTGCTGTACTGCTGCTTCGTAAACACCTGATTACGATTAACGATACAGCTGTGCAGCAATGTTGCCACGAAGCAAATTTTTTCCGCCAATTGACATGTGCGAACTACGTTTCCGAGTATATTTGGCTAGAGCAGTCAGATCCTATTTAATTTTGAAATGCGAGTTATCTCGTCTCGAGCAGTTTACCCGTAACCGAGTTATCTCGTCTTGAGCAGTGAAAGAGTTAATAAGAATGTCAAAGAAGTGCGTAACATAGACAAGCGAGTTGCGCACTCTCAAGGATAGATAGGCAACTTAACATACTAAATTGGTTGGTTGGAGGCGAAACTAAATATAGTCGTGGTGGGGGTAGGCGCCAAGCATAAAAATTTTAATTTTATTATTACTTTGAATTCAAATTTTCGCGCTTCTAACTTAACGGAAAAGTTTGAAGCGCGAAACATCTGATTCAAGTTAAAATAATTTGGGAGAACGAAAGAAAATTATAACAACGTTTCTGATATGGCGACAAGATTTGTTAATATTAGATATTTACATAAATAGGTTTTAAATAAAAAACCAGCTTATATTATTATATTATTATTTTCTGTAGATTTTTCTAACAATTCAGTGTTATTTTCATAAAGCTTTTATTTAATAAACTAGTTATTCTTGTAGTTCATTAAGTTGTGAAGTAAAGTTTCTTTCTATATCTTTAATAATTAATGTAATTATTCATTCAATATCCACTCAAAATCAAAAATCACATTCCAAAAATTAAATACAGTACATAATCATGACACAAGGCAAAATGAAAGTATTTTAGTAGTAAATATTAAAAGCAATATTGGTAAAAGATCATTATTATACAATGGGGTTATAATTTATAATACCCTACCAAATATACAGTATGTCTCTGTAAGTTTGCATCATATGGAAAACTTTTTTATTATTCATTTTACGAAAAAAAGTTATTCCTCATAAAAAGCTCTGCATGGTCTAAAACCTAAAATGCAACCATCAAATATCGAAATTTTCCAGTCATATACGAGGTTTGTCAAAAAATGTGAATTTTTCCTAAGAATGTAAATTTTTTCCAAGAGTAAAGTACCTTTATTTTTGACATTATCAAAAATTGTTATTAAAAAAAGTTGATCAGAACTAAAAACCACGTCTAATTATGCAATTATACGCATTTATGTTAAAAAATTATTTTATTAATTTATTATTAATTATTTAATTTTTTATTTATTTAATTAATTTAATGCGTGTTATTGCATATTTAGACGTGGTTTTTAGTTCTGATCAACTTTTTTTAATAACAATTTTTGATAATGTCAAAAATAAAGGTACTTTACTCTTGGGACAAATTTACATTCTTGGGAAAAATTCACATTTTTTGACAAACCTCGTATATGACTGGAAATTTCGATATTTGATGGTTGCATTTTAGGTTTTAGACCATGCAGAGCTTTTTATGAAGAATAATTTTTTTTCGTCAAATGAATATTAAAAAAGTTTTCCATATGATGCAAACTTACGGAGACATACTGTATATAAAAATATAAAAAAATTGACAATCTTTAAAAAGAAAACTAAATTGTATTTTTTAAAGAAATAAAAGCACTCTAATTTTATTCGGAAATTAGTTTTAAAATTGATTTAGATTTGACTATTTTATTAATTTTATTTGTATTGTATTCTGTATTGTAATTCTATATTTTTGTAAAAAAATTTTGTTTATATTTGTTTATTTTTAAGTTAGTGTAATATTTTCCCTGTAATGGACTTATAAAGTTCGTTGGGAATTATTTAATAAATAAAAAAAAATAGCTTTCTCTGTACTTTTCAATCGTTGGGCGACGTTAATGAAGTCTTCAGGAGGTTCCACGCTTTTGTTAATTGCCTCGGTTTATCTTCCCGATTTCTTTGGTCGTGACATATTAAATATATACCTATTTACGATTCTCCAAACTACCGACTGCGCCATGTTAAGTTTATAAATTATATATAAATAATTATTTAATAATAACTTTATTTTTTATATATTTTACAAATCAATCATAAAATGACAATGACAATCTTTCACCAGTCCAGGTAAGGGTGAATCCACATGGATACGTGATGCCGGATATACGTGTTCAGTCAAACGCTTGCGTGAATTTATGCCATCCGAATGAAAACGGGTCGTTACATCTCCGTTTCCTTGTTGTTGTTTGGTTATGTTGACCTATCAACTGCATTTTTTCTGATTATTGGTAAACTATATAAATCTAAGCTATCAAAAATGAAACCAAAAAGCTATATTCTACTCGTTTGCGCCATGTGCAAGAAGTTAAAAATGAAAAACGTATGGCAAAACAAACAGTTGATGTAAACAAACGGACACGAACATGCATGAAGTTCAAATTAACCAACTTCTCTCCGTGATAACCTTGACGGGCGTACGTTAAGATCTTCTGCGACCTCATTGGTTGTTGTCAGTCACGTGGTAACAACGCATCCATAATTACGTATCCATGTGGATTCACCCTCAGACTTCAGGATCTGTCGCAACAAGCCATATTTTTATCTTTCTCGCACATATGCTGGTACAGTTTAATACAGAGAGAGAGAGGTACAGAATGTTGGCCATGCTCATTCTAAATGAATATTCTATTCCTACCAACGTTAGGAGATGAACAATAACCTTATAAAACAAAATTCCTACAATAGCGCCACCAGCGACCGGAGGCTTAAACTAAACGAACAGGGGATGACCTTCACCATTTAAGTTATAGTAAAAATCAAGTAAAGTTTTAACGCGATTAGGTTAGGTTCTGCCATATTTGACATATATTGCACACACTTTATGTCAAATATGACAGAACCTAACCTAAACGCGTTGAAACTTTACTTGATTTTTACTATATCCTAGCCTGGTGCGGTGCAGCATATTTATACTAGCCTCTTCATAAAGACTGATGGAGCAAGGGGGGGGGGGGAGCATCTCTGACGGGTGAGAATTACCCATGCGGCGCCTTTAAGTCAGCAGCCTGGAGTTCAACTAAAAAATGAAGGATTTGTTTGACTTGTAAAATTCTGATAATTTATTATTTTTATTATTATTAATATTTTTAGGTTAGTTTTTAGTTTTATGACAGAATGTTAACATCGGTATATTTTCAGGTTAGTTTTGTTTGTCAAATCATGACAAGACGTCATTATATCAAAAAATTAACTGCCAAGAGTTATACGTCAAAATTTCACCTGCTGCTGCGCTGTAAATTAAAGTTTTATTTTTAAATGATTTAATTAAATTTTTATATTTAATTAACATGAAGAATATAAATTGGGCATTTCTCTTTTCAACGTGGTACTACGTATAATGTGTAAAGGTTTTTATAAATCTGGAATTCTTTGAGTGTTACTTTTGAAATGAGGACTCCTCCGACTCCAAGAAGAGACGAGCGTTCAACTCCAACTACCCAAGGTACGTAAGTACGTAACTAAAGGGTCTGGTGTCATATAAGGTCGAATTTTGATAGTTTTAAAATTTTATCATATAGCCTAAGCTGTATAGAACAGGTTAAAAGCAAAAAAAATGCGGATTATACACTTTTAACGCGAAAAATTAATAATAAACTATTTATAAATTGACATTTTTACCGAAAATATAAAGCCTTTATTTTTCTGTGCCGAAAATGTCAATGTGAGAAGTCTCCATTATTTGACGTAATACTTACTGTGTTGCCACGTTGGACCAATTTTCATGATTTGAAAATAAGGATACTATTTATTATTTTATTTTATTTATAAACATTCTT
This sequence comes from Polydrusus pterygomalis, assembly GCA_963969555.1. Taxonomy (NCBI): domain Eukaryota; kingdom Metazoa; phylum Arthropoda; class Insecta; order Coleoptera; family Curculionidae; genus Polydrusus; species Polydrusus pterygomalis. The sequence goes on from OZ018380.1 coordinate 31,467,695, forward strand.
GGGCTTCGCAATAGAACGCCGGCTACACGTTAATGGTAACACCTTTATGCGGTAATGGATCATACATTAGCGTTGCGGGCTTTGGCCGCCCCGCAATTATTATGAACATCCTTGGGCTACGCAATAGAACGCCGGCTACGCGACGGCCGCTGCCGCGGCCTAAGTTACACCTTTAATAGTAATACCTTTATGCGGTAATGGCATCATACATTAGCTTTGCGCGGGCTTCGCCCGCCCCGCAACTATTATAAACATCCTTGGGCTACGCAATAGAACACCGGCTGCGCGACGGCCGCTGCCGCGGCCTAAGTTACACCTTTAATAGTAATACCTTTATGCGGTAATGGCATCATACATTAGCTTTGCGCGGGCTTCGCCCGCCCCGCAACTATTATAAACATCCTTGGGCTACGCAATAGAACACCGGCTGCGCGACGGCCGCTGCCGCGGCCTAAGTTACACCTAATAGTAACACCTTTATGCGGTAATGGCATCATACATTAGCGTTGCGCGGGCTTCGCCCGCCCCGCAACTATTCTAAGCTCCTTGGGCTACGCAATAGAACGCCGGCTACGCGGCCTAAGTTACACCTTTATGCGGTAATGGCATAAAGTTTATTTATTACATTTATTTACAAACCCAAACAAATTTAAAATTACACTTGGCAACACAGCTTCGTGTCTTCATGAATCCACTAAAAATACGCCGAAAACCAGACAAATGGGGTTATGTTTATGTTTTATGCTGACGTTTGCTCTGGAATATTATAATAACATGTCGTACTCGTAATCATTATGCTGAAGTGAAAAATAGCTTAATTTTAATTTTTTTTTTGGTAATATAGATTCTCCTATATTATATATTGATCTTTTATGACCGTAAGTTGATAAAATTATTGTGGATATTGTATTAATTAGATAAGATACGATACCTTAGGTTTAAATATTAAAAATTGCTTTAATTTGAAAAAAATGGCTTTATCCGCAATTTTTCTTGCACTAAATTGTTTCATTTAATGTTTTCTTTCTAATAAACCCAAAAACAAGAAGAAATTCGACCGATCTTATATGACACCAGAGCCGGTCTCAAATTACAAGAATTTCAAACGAATTTCTTTATGATGTTTCAAATTCACTGATAGTATTAAAAGGAGTTCCTTTTATTATTTATAATTTATACATATGATTGGTTCTGGTGTCATATAGGTCAGCTCGAATTTCATAACATTTTTGGATTTTTTTAAAAGCTTACCTCAAATGGAACAAATTAAAGTTAAAAAAATGTTGGATTAAGCAATTTTTCGAAAAAAGTATTTTTTAAATATTTTCGTTTCACACCATAGATCAACGAATACTTACACAAGAAAGAAGACAAACAAGCATGTTAATTGGTCGAAGCAAAAATGTAATTAAGGAAATGTCAAAACTGCCAAAAAGAGCGCCATTATCGGATCTGGTTGGAACGTCGAGGCTAGAGGCGGGACGATTAAACGCCCATAGTTTTGTTATTTTTTTCTGGCGAAATATTTTAAAGTAATATTTAAGCCAACAAAACTATTTAAAATCCCGTTAGTTGATTTTATATGTAGTAAAAAACAAATAGCAGCATTCTGAATAACCTTTTCGACTAAATATCACTTTAAAATAAAATACTCTATATTGTTGTTGGTCTAGCCTCGAAGAAAATAAAAAATAAAACTCAAAAATGCACATGACATAATTTTATTAAAATATTAAATGGAAATCACAATAATTACCATTTGAGTCTGTCTTATAATTTCTCGTAATCTGCTGATCGAGTTCCTCGTTAACTAGTTTTTCATTCATTCTCTACTTGAAGCTTTCTAAGCAATGTGTATTTTGAATAAGAATACATATTTCCATTGTCAGCCTGGAAAAGCGGAAAGGCCTGGGTAAAAACTTTTTATAGCTAACCTTAAGGTGAAGACAAAATCTTGTCTCCAAAATTCATTCTTTCACATAACGAACAGCTAATCTAAAACAAAAATACCACAATGTAAAAAAACCAATGATCAGATCATGGAAAAAACACTTCCGAGTGGGTTAAAATAAAATTATTTCCACTTGAGTTTTGTAGGCAGAGAATCTACAAAAGGTTTAAAAAAGATCAAAAAAATAGATCGTATAATATACATACATAGTAAGCAAGAATCAGCAAGATTTAAATTAGTATCGTAGGGTTTAGTAATTAAAATATGCGTATTTATAGATTTACCAAAATTTAGGAGAAAATAATTAAACAAGTGTTTGCACATTTTGTTCAGTTATAATAATAAAAAATGTATGTTACGATTTGGATTTGTACCTATAAATCATAAAAATAATTAATCAAAGTTAGCAAACTTACCTTTAGCAAAATGAAATGTAAACAGGCTCGTGTTCATGAACAATATTAATAGAAAAGATCAAGTTAATACAAACTCTTTCATAAACTTTGTCAGCCATTATCATTTTATTTTATTTTATAAAGGCGAGGTTGGGCTGGGCGATTCCATTATTTGTGGCCGAGTCCAAGAAGATACTGAACGTTTAAAAATAATTTAATGGCTCGGGTAATTTGTAGCATAGATCTGTCTCTGTCTGCGTCAAGTTACCTTCGCTATATATAAAAACAGACAAGTATAGCTCGAACGAAGAAAGGTCGCTTTTCTTAGTAAACACATTCAGTTTAAACAAATAACGACGTAGGAGTTATATTAACTCATAAATGATGAGGACCTTAGACAAGGATAGACGACAAGGATGGGGACCTTTGAATATAGACTTTATTCAAAGATGGGGACGGTAAACGTAGGGCGGTTCTATAGACAATTGTCTGGCATATGTGACGTCACACTCTGACGTCACATGCTTCCATTCCGCCAATCTTTGTCTCACCGGGCTGCCATAGATATTTACCTAAATTTAAATGTCTATGTGACATGTGACTGTGACACACGAACCATTTTACTCGTAATTTACACAGAAAAAAAAATGGACTCTTAGGTCGCACAGACTTGTTTTGATTTCATTGGTTAGCAGTTGACAAGGAAAAGCGTTGTTGCCAATTCAAGTAGGTTTGGTTTCGGTCGACTATTCGAAAAAAAAAATAAGGGTGTAACTTAGGCCGCGTAGCCGGCGTTCTATTGCGTAGCCCAAGGATGTTTATAATAGTTGCGGGGCGGGCAAAGCCTGCCACGCTTATGTACGATGCCATTACCGCATAAAGGTTTTACTAGACTTTTTTTGACTTCATTAGTTAGCAGTTGACAAGGAAAATCCATAGCCGTCTTTAGTTTTTCTATTTTATTAGAGAGGGATGTGGAAAAGCGTTGTTATCAATTTTTTTTTAATTTAAGATGTGCGAACAATGTGTATTGACATTAACAAAGCATTAAGAAAAATGGCCATGTTTGACAACACTGTAAGTATTTTTTCATTTTATTATAGTAATAAACCCTTTATTTTTCTGTGATTATAGTTTTAAGAGAGTTTTCGCGTGAAAATAATTCGAAAACTACTGTAAATTATGAAACTTTTATTTGAATTTTTGGCGAAAAAAGTGGTTCGTCCAACGATTTTATTCTTTTAATCTATTCTATATACTCCCAGCTCTTAATTAAAATTTCAAAAATTGTTAAAATCGAGCTGACCTATACTGCACCAGACCCCATATGATTTTTATTTATCCATGAAATATGGTACTCTATTAGCTTTTGCTGATGATAAACAAATATATATGTATTATCACGAAATAAAAGATGATACATTTCTGCGTTGGGTTTCATTGAGAAATGTGGATATTTCTAATGTTTCTAAATTAACAAAGGATCATGGCTTGAAACTTAATGAAAACAAATGTAACTAACCCCTTAATGTGCGGAGTGAAGTGACCCGCTTAATGCTGAGTCAGGTATCACCCGCTTCTCGATCGGACGATGGCTGACGCATATATTATGAAACCTAATATTGTGGTGAATAGGACTTTTTGTGGATAAGAAAGGGAGTTGATAATCTAGTTAGTCAGATTGATATTGTTATGGAGTCGGCAGCTTATTATTATTAAAAGTGGTTGTTCTTAAAATTTGTGCTTTCTTTATCGAGATAATTAATTAAAAACTATAGTGGATTACAGTTCAGGTGTGCGGTGCAATTCACGTTTTAATTATTTAGCTAAAAATTAATCGTAGTTTGATTGTGACATTGTTTAAAATTGGTGTTGTGTGTAAAAAAAAAATAAAATAAGTTAGAATGGGTCGTTCAAGATCGCGTCGTAAGCGGTGCAGTTCGTCAAGCTCATCGAGTAGTGAAAATTCTGTGGAGAGATATCGGAAAAGAGATACCGGCAAAAATGTAAGTGAGAAAGGGCAGGATGAAAGATCTTATACGCCTAGAAGAATACGTTCTACTAGTAGACCTGGCCGCTCACGTTCTCGTTCAAGATCGTTACGTAAGAGCAATGATGAGATTGATGCAAATCAACGCATTAAACATCTAGAAGCATTGGTTGAAAAGCTCGTGAGAAAAAGCGACGACTCCGATAAATTTTCCCATCCTCGAGTAAGTGTAAGAAGCGATTGTATACCCGAATTTTCACCAGACAATTTAAATTTAACGGCGTCAAAATGGCTTGAAAAAGTTGATCAACTCAGAGCAATAAATGGCTGGGATGACATAGCCACCATTTACCATATGCAGTCGAGGTTAATAGGCAATGCAAAAACTTGGTACCATAGTCTTACGGACTACAACTATACATGGGCTGAGTGGAAACGTCTTATTGTTAAATCGTTTCCGGATCACACGGATTATGCGGCTTTGTTACAGAGAATGCTTGACAGAAAAAAAGAAGTTGGTGAGACAATGACAACCTATTATTTCGAAAAAATGGAACTGTTAAGAGGTTGCCGAATAGCAGGCAAAAATGCTGTTTCTTGCTTGATAGCCGGAGTGCCTGAGAAAAATATACAGAACGCTGCTCGTGCAGGACGATACAGTGACCCCGAATCGCTATATGAAGAGTTTTTGTCAGCTATACATGATGAGTCTCCTAGTACAAGTAAACAAGAACGTGTTTATGCAAGACCGTCTACATCATCAAAAGTTGTTGATGTGAGAGGTCTCCCAAAAGAGAATCCATCGACAAGTCGATCTTCGAAGAACGTCAAATGCTTCAACTGTGGTACAAGGGGCCACGTTGCTGCTGTGCAGTGTTTTAAGGTGAAAGTGGAATGTAAGCACTGCCATATGCTGGGACATGATGCATCAAGATGCTGGAAGAAAAACAAGGAGAATCTCACCAAAAGTACTGAGAGTAATTGTATACTTAATTATGACTTATATAAAAACAGTAATAAAATCACTGCTAATGACGATAGTATTAATAAGTTAAATACATGCTATTTTATTGATTGCACGGTAAATGGGCATTTGTTACGTGGTTATGTAGATTCCGGTAGTAGCGCTGTGACAATACGTGACACAGAGGTTACTAGGTTAGGTTTACAAAGGAAACCAAAACAAGTAATGCTACGTGGCTATGGTGGTGGTTCTGTTTTTGCCAATTCATTTGTTGAAATAAATTTGTTCGTTGACTTAGCTTGTGCCAATGTAACGGCATTGGTAGTACCTGATGACACGCAGCAGGTACCGGTTATAGTTGGTCAGCCATTTATAAATAACGAAAACGTCGTTATGACCGTGCATGGCAACCAAGTGCGATTATTTCCTAAAAATGAAATGGATCTTAGTGCTGTTAATAATCTTCCGCCTCGTAAAGTTACTTTATGTGCTAAAGAAACTACAATCATTCCACCACACCACATTGGGCATATATTAGTATGTAGCGACATACAGTCGGGAGATGTTTTCGTTGATCTTCAACACAGGCCTTGGCCATCAAGATTCCACGTAATACCACGCTGTATTATACATATTAGTGAGGAAAGCGTCCTGCCTATATTTAATAATTCAGATGAGCCAGTAAAATATTTAAAAGACACTGTCATTGCTAGGGGTTACACATGTTCTTCCCAGCAGGGCATCCAATCTTATGATGTTATGTCCAGTTCCGCTGAACAGATGCCACTGCTTACCTTGGAGGATATTAATATTAATAAAGACATTAGCCAGACTGAAAAAGAGAAGTTGTTAGAGATGATCAATTTACATCGAGACTGTTTTGCAACAGACATTCGCCAGCTTGGTAAAAGTACCAGCACCAAGATGTCTATAAAGTTGACAGATGATATTCCCATCACATACAGGCCATATCGATTGCCATATTCTGAACGCGAAAAAGTTCGTGGTATAGTGCAAACCTTGCTGGACAACGATGTGATTAGAGAATCAAATTCTCCATATGCAAGTCCAATTTTATTGGTTCGGAAGAAAAATGGGGAAGAAAGGCTATGTGTAGATTATCGTGCGCTTAACCGTAAAATTATCAAGGACAAATATCCATTACCGCGCATAGATGACCTTCTAGACCGACTGAAAGGATGCCAGTATTTTACAAGCTTGGATCTAGCCTCAGGCTATCACCAGATTGCATTGGAAGAAGAATCGATTGCAAAAACGGCTTTTATTACTCCGGATGGACATTATGAATACATGAGAATGCCATTTGGCCTTGTAAACGCACCTGCTGTCTTTCAACGGACAATGAATGAAATCCTGGGATCATTTCGTTTTACTACTGCGCTTGCCTATTTGGATGATATCCTAATTCCTACCAGAGACATAGAGAACGCTCTAAGCAATTTAGATTTGGTACTGGGTCTAATTAAGCAGTCTGGTATGACATTACGACTTAATAAATGTTTCTTTTTACAAACCACGATTTCTTATCTGGGTCATGAAATTAGCAATGATGGCATCAAACCTGGAAATGAGAAGATAATAGCAGTTTCAAACTTTCCCACTCCAACCAATGTCCACGAAGTTCGCCAATTCCTTGGATTAAGTAGCTATTTTCGAAAATTTATTTATAATTTTGCTGTTATAGCTAAACCTTTATCTAATCTGACAAAGAAGAATGTTGCTTTTGTTTGGGCTGAGGAACAGATAAGTGCATTTAATGACCTCAAACATAAGCTAACTACTCGTCCTTTACTAGCCATATATGATCACGAAGCAGTAACCGAACTCCATACTGACGCTAGTAAACTGGGGGTAGGTGGTATATTGCTTCAAGTACAGAAAAATGGAGATCTAAAGCCTGTACAATACTTTAGTAGGGCAACTACAAATGAGGAACAAAAATATCATTCTTACGAGTTGGAGACGCTTGCAGTGGTTAGCTCCTTGAAAAAGTTCAGGATCTATCTTGTAGGAATTAATTTTAAGATTGTGACAGATTGTAATGCTCTGCGCTCTACCCTTACGAAGCGTGACTTAATCCCACGAATAGGTCGTTGGTGGTTAGCAACGCAGGAATATGATTTTTCGATTGAGTATAGGGCTGGATCGAAAATGAATCATGTCGATGCGCTTAGCAGAAATCCAATCATAACTGGTGGTGAATATGAGGAAATGCCCATATTACATGTTAATGTTAGTGAAGAAGATTGGGTATTGTCTGCTCAGCTTACCGACAAACGCTGCCGTGAGATACACGAAATTCTGACGAGTGGGCCAAAATCAGCCAAGGATAAGGAAGTTACGAAGGAATACGTCCTTAAAGATAACCGAATTTATCGCATTACAAAAAATGGCAAACGTTGGGTGGTGCCAAAGGCGGCCAGACGTAATATTTTGATGTACTATCATGATGGAGCAGGCCATTTTGGAGTTAATAAGACACTAGAGGCTATTCAGAAACGATACTGGTTTCCGGCAATGCGTGGCTACGTTCGAAACTATATTTCTTGCTGCTTGGGTTGCCTATATAATAAGAGACCTACAGAAAAGTCACCTGGAAGCCTTTACAGTATAGAAAAGAAAAATATTCCAATGGACACTTTACATCTCGACCATCTTGGACCATTCGTTAAAAGCCGTAAAAAGAACAGTTACCTAATTGTTGCTGTAGATGGCTTTACCAAGTTTGTTTTCATGAGAGCTGTCCCAAATACAAAAACAAATCCAGTCCTGAAATTTCTTAATGAAATAATTGAGATGTTTGGTGTTCCACGGCGCCTAATATCTGACAGAGGGACTGCTTTTACAAGTACAGCCTTTAAAAATTACTGCGAGCCTATGAATATCAAGCATACTTTATGTGCTACGGCGACACCCCGGGCTAACGGCCAGGTGGAAAGGATGAATCGTGTTATTCTAGACGCTCTTATGGCCCTTTTGGAGGACGAAGAGCACTGGGATGACATGATTCCGAAAGTGCGGTGGGGCATAAACTCCACGATCAGTACAGTAACTGGAAAGTCACCGTACGAGGTGTTTTTAGGGTATCGTCCACGAGGAGTGTCCGATGCATATCTTAGCGCTGAGATTTGCGAAGATATTCCTGTGGAATTAGGAGGTTTAAGAGAGGAGGTTTCCGAGCGGATTGCCGAACAGCAGCTGCATCAGAAACGGGCCTACGATAAAAGACACGCTTCTCCTCCTGTGTATGAAGTCGGGCAACAAGTGCTTGTTAAAAGACCGAAGAGCTCAAACACTGGTACCAGTAGAAAGCTTGAGCCGCGTTTTAAAGGGCCTTATGTGATCACGAAGGTACTAGATAAAGATCGGTACATAGTAGAGGATATGCCAGGAGCAAAACGTGCACGCGTGGCATATAAAGGGATATGTCCCTCTGATAAGTTAAAGGCTTATCAAACGACTGTAAGCTCAGGATCGTCAGAAGAGGACGAACAGAGCTCGCAGGAAAACTTATAGTAAGAATAATACTTATTCATTTTTTTTGTTTTTATGTTTCAGATAACCAGTCACGTTAGTGGGCTTTGCGAGGGCACAAAGCATATCAGGTTTGGCCGACTGTAACTAACCCCTTAATGTGCGGAGCGAAGTGACCCGCTTAATGCTGAGTCAGGTATCACCCGCTTCTCGATCGGACGATGGCTGACGCATATATTTTGAAACCTAATATTGTGGTGAATAAGACTTTTTGTGGATAAGAAAGGGAGTTGATAATCTAGTTAGTCAGATTGATATTGTTATGGAGTCGGCAGCTTATTATTATTAAAAGTGGTTGTTCTTAAAATTTGTGCTTTCTTTATCGAGATAATTAATTAAAAACTATAGTGGATTACACAAAACAAGTTTACTTTTCATCGGTTCAAAATGTATTCAACACTGATTTTAAAATTATTATTAATACTTATGCGATACCGTTGGTAACATCAGCTAGAAATCTTGGTATCATTTTTGATCAATATTTGACCTTTGAAGCTCATATAAAAAACATTTAAAACAATGCTTATTATAAACTTAAAATTTTATATGATTTTAAAATGTACTTAAACATTGGTACAAAATTAAGGCTTGTAAATTATATTTTATTTTAAGTGATTTAGACTATCGTGATGTTATATATCATAAAAACATGCGTTAAGGTGTACCTATTTACAAAATTTTGCCCCTAGGGGTGGAAAAACGGATATGAATGAAACAGTCCTCTTCTTTTGTGCTCAACGACTCCTCATGACGTTTAGGAAAAATATTTTACAAATGCCATTTTTTTTAACATGGTGTATCATCTTAAATTAATTTTGTTAAATTACTTGTGACATTAAAACAAAATCAAATGTATTACAAAAATCCAGCACATAAACGAGCTAATTTATTCGTCAAAGCACAAAATATTGGCTATAATTTCAATTTTTTGTATTTTCAAATTTAATTTATTTTGTTTTTTAATTAAATGCCTTTTTTCTGTGCGCGGTTAGTTTTTCAAGATAAAATTAAAGCCTATACAAAAATTTTTTTGGGGAACCTAATTTTTCACTTCACATCAATGTAAATTAATAGTAATTTTATAATATCGATATACTTTATATCTACCTATATCCTACCACTCCATTTAATAGCGTCTGATATGACATGTTCTGATTTAAGAAACCTCTTGCCTCCTGCGCTTTAATAAAAATAAAAACAACATAATATTCTCATCTTTTTCTAAAATGTTGGTTATGGTTTTCTATAAACTTTATAGCCCATAACAGGCCCAACATAGGCCAACAAAGATTAAATACAGATAAAAAACACCTCTTTACTACCACGAAGAATACTATCTGGCCTTGTCTATGAAGCTCAATTCTCCAGGACAGGTGTTTTTACCAGTACATTGCCTTAATTTTATTCCCCACTAGGTTCCCCACAAGTGGTTTATATTTATAGTCAAAACCTTAGAAACCTAGAAATTTCTTTTTTAAATTAATATGGGTACTTATCTATTAAGAGGTTCTAATGGACAATATGTACCTATGGTTCCCGCTTCTTTATTTCGATAGCAAATATTTATAACAATTGAATTGTCCGAGCGAAGCTGCGGGTACCTGATGGTATAATAATAATAATAATAATAATAATAATAATAATAATAATAATAATAATAATAATAATAATAATAATAATAATAATAATAATAATAATAATAATAATAATAATATAATAACCAATAACAGTTTAACATTTTTTGAAAAAACAATAAATGCTATTTATACAGGCAGTTTTTATAATATCCTGTGTTAAATAACAGAAGTCTACGTTTCCTTCGTTCCTGCAATTTTATTTAACCTTTTGTTATTTGGGGTTGTTCTTATGGGAAACCATTACAAATAACAGGGAATACAAATAACACTATATCGTTGGATTAAACAAGTAGGTATTTTAAACAGAAAAATTGCCGCTCTTGTTAATTTTTCTTGTAGTGGAGCGTCGGGTAATAAGAACTTGGGGTAATAGGAACGGTCAAACATTTCAGCTAAAAAAAACTCCTATAATTGGTTTTAAAAATACATAAAATAATGTATACAACGATAGGTATCGTCAAAATAATTCACACGGCTTTATTGTATCATTTTGTATTTTTATTTTTTTGAAAAAGTATTTTAGGTTGGTGTATTCGGCTCTTGAGATTTCAGTAGCGGCTAATATAAAAATTTTAAGTTGTAACGATTTGTCCCTTTTATTATGAACCTATCTCGAAGTTAAAGGTCTCAACTAAAGGGTTTTGGTAACAAACTATTACAGCTTGTTTTATTTTATTTTTTTTAGGTGAGTTCTTATTACCCGAAAAAAAAAACGTTTTGGGGTAATAAGAACTTGGGTACATGGGTAATAAGAACTCAATAAAATAATATTTTTTTTGCTAAGAAACCACAGGAAAAAATATGCAAGGACATAATGTTACAAACTGACTGGTATTATGCAGTATATTTCCAAAGTCCGAATAACTATTATATAGGACATAATACTAAAATTAATGACCATGAGACATGTGTTATGAAGTTTCTACATGAGGGACTCAATTATATGTTCACATGGAACTAAGTACCATGGTACTGAGGAAATTGTGCGCCAGAACTTTATTTTTAATGGATCAATATCATTGGGAACTTACCCATTCCATATTACTGAACTGGATTTAATTCGTACTCGTTACAAAAAATTTAAGGACATTACAAATGCTTAAAACATGTTACCTATTTTTAGTTTTTTAATAAATTAAGGATGTTCTATGAACCATTTTTATTTATTAACATGAATGCTAGGTAGGAATCAACTAAAAATCCTTTGTGGGGTTTAATTTTGCATATATAACTAATGTAAAAAGTGAACATTACCTGTATTCTCTCTAACACTAGTTTTGGTCTATTGTTGCTACTTTTTGTTCAACAAATTGGTAAATTATTACTAACAAATACTACCGTATATTTTTTAAAAACTGCCGCATTTCAAGTTGGTTTGTTCCACAGCAGATATTTTTTCAGGATAAAAAGAACAAACATGGATGAGTTCTTATTACCCAACGCACCTTCAAACAAGAGCCATTACAGTCCATACACTACCAAGTTCTTATTACCCCAAACTGGGTAATTAGAACTTGGTAGTGAGGTAATAAGAACTTTCATTTTTTTCGTACAAAAAATAGGATTTAATATTCGTCAATTTTTCTTCTTAGCCACAAAAGGTCCACCACTAGAAATATTAAAAAAAAAGCGATATCATGGACGATTTTTTATAACTTAAGGCACCCATTCACGTTCAGTCGGCCGGCCGTATTTTGCCGGAGAGATAATGGCCGGGCTGCCGGTACTCACTACACACACGCAGTTAAATGACGAGTCGCGTTCTGCCGGCGGCCTGTCGTTTGTTAAAACTTAACGTGTGTAGTAGTTTACCGGCCGGCATTGGACTGCAGGCCATGTCATGTCATGTAGACATCCATTTAACCTTGTCTTTTCAGAACTGTCAGCTCCAGTTCACATTTAAAACTTTTTAAACTTTAATTTCTAATTAAGTAATGTCGAGAGCCAAGATTTACAAATGTATATACATTCGAAACATGTAGATAATTTACCATTCATTAAAACTTTATTTTAATATACCAGTAGAGGAAAACTTTAAGTGTCTTATTTCTCTCTTTTCTAAAATTTTATAGTTTTTATTCAGTAACGCCGAACAAAATCGCAAACCAACCCACCTTCATTAAGAATTTTATTGAGTTGTACCGCAAACATAAATATTTGTGGAAAATAAAAGACTCTTCATATATGCTAATAGGGCTTTGCAAATTAAAGCATAATATGAAGAATTACTTTTACAATATAAAACAGTAGATGTCCAAGCAACTTTAGACTCGCTGAAACATAAGATAAATAATATGAAAAGTGCTTTCAGAAAATAACTGAAAAATGCATTACGGTGTCCTTTCTTGTGATATACGGTTTCAATAAATACTCGAAACAATGATCATTCATCCTAATAAAGTTTTTAAATCACTTGCACTCGATTGCCTCAGTTCTCGTACAAGCATCATGTGGGAGAAAGTGCTACGTCTTTGTAGCCAGTCTTTCATCCAAATTGTTTTTCTTTTTCTTTGTTCGTGTGAAATAACAACAATTGCCGCTGCGCACCGTTTTTGCGACATGTTTGACCTGTCGAAATAACTGCGCGTGTATGGTGAAATAACAAAAACTTTATTAGGAAAGGAGGTGGATCGTCCATATTGTATTTACCATTTCAATTTGGAACGAGAGGCCAGTAAAAGGTTTGCAAACTTCAACAACAAAATTCGAATGTACGACAGGAAGTTTTTTGGATATTACCGAATGTCCAAAAGCTCATTCGATGAACTACTTGCGATATTGAGACCCCATATCAGCAGCGAACTCAAAATTTTTGGAAGAACCGCAGCGTCCGAACCGTCAGGTGTGACTACAAACATACAACTGCAAGTGTTTTCGTTCTATTGCAGTCGTCCGGTCATGCGGTGCCGCCGCAGCATGATACAGTTGCATCCGGTTTGGGTGCGGTACAACGCTGTATGTGACAGCTCTCATTTAATACAATGGGTTTACACCAACAAAATAAGAATATAAAGGAAGTAGGATTTTGCATAAACCGCCTAACAAACCGACCGACGGAAGTCGGCCATTTTGAGACACCACAATATGACTCCATGTTTGTTTTGGTGTTTGACCGTGGTTGACAGGTCGAGCTGTGATTTCTGCTTTCTTGGCCGTTTTTGAGTTATTTTGCATTTTAATTAGTTAACAACCATATTTAACGAATACTAGTAAACTTATAATTACTTTAGTGTGACAGTGGAGTATACTTTTAGCGCTGGACAGCGATTAAAACATTTTAATTAGTTGTTATTCTGGGTTAATTAATAAGCTTTAAATATGGTTCGTTGTGCTGCTTGTGGGTGCTCCCAAACGCTATGAAGTAAAAAACTGGGCATTACATTTCATCGGTAAGTTTATGTTTAGATATATAAACTTTTTTAATCTGTATAGAAAAAAAAATATTTTAATTTAATATCAAAATACACATAACCTCCGAACCTCGCATGTCATTCATGGGCGTTCGTCTTATAAAACCAGAAAAATATTATTTATTTATTAATCGACTGGGTTACCCCATTTCTACAAAAAAGCAAATTAAAAATACTTATTGGTTTTTAGTTTTCCAAATAATTACCTAAGAAAAAAGGCGTGGTTGAAAATTGTAAACCGAAGTGATTGGGATCCTACACGAAATACAGTTCTTTGCTAGAAGCATTTTCCTGAAGATTGCTTTGACAGAACCTCAAGATTGAAAGTTAGATTGGTCCCAACTGCAGTAGTGCCTACTTTTGAAGTAGCCAGGTTAAAAAATGTAAGTTTTGAAACTATTGTATCGGGTCATTACATAATATATTGGAAAATATGTAGGTAGGTACTTAAGAATATGAATACAAATAATTCTGCCTTATTTATGCTTCTGAGGAAGCTGCTTTGTCACTTTTTCATAAATTATGTATCGATAAAAGTTTTTAGATGTTTTATTGGTTTAATCTACTTTTAAAATTTTAAACCCATGGATAAAGAATGTAATAAAATATGGAAGTGTAGGTACGATAAACAAAGAAATTCATATTTAAAGACTGAATACAATGATGTTTCTAGAATGATAGAAACGTTTTCTCAATATTCACCTGAGGACGACTGGAGATACCATTGATTAAAAAAATAAATTTAAAGCAAGTCCCAAACCTTCTATCATTTAAAGAAATTCATATCAAAATATAAAAAAAAATTGTACAAAGAGAGTTAGTATCACGTTATAGTTACTTTTGTGTCATTTCGTAAAGGTACCAAACAAATAATTAAAAAACTTATATTTTTTTGGCAGGTACGTTCCTATGCAATATCTTATAAGACACCCTGTCAAAACCTGCCTGAAGATAATTATCCTACTGGGAATCTAACTGGAACACCTTCTGGTTACAACATATATTGGACATGGCTCTTCCAGGATATGCCTCTTCCAGGACATGGTTCTTCCAGGACATTTTACTATCCAACAACACACCTAAGATTTTAGTATATTCCTTTAATCTTATATGACAATCATTAATGGTTACTGTTTCCGGATTCTCCAAAGTGTATGGGTTAGTCTTAAACAAGGTGATAACGGTCTTTGATTTATTTAATATCAGTTTATCTTTAGAAAACCAATAATTATTTACTTCAATCATAAATTGTTAAATATGTTGCTCGAGAAGCTCATGGTCTTTATATGCTAGGATTTATAATAAGAACTTGTAAATACTTTAAAAATGTTAACGCCATAATAACTTTATATAAATCCCTGGTAGCTACAAAACTTAAGTATGCATGCACTATTTGGGATCCTCAGTATGCCAATAAGATTGCTCTTTCAAAATCTATTCAGCGTAAATTTAAAAAAATTTTATACTCTAAGTCATTTTCAGTTTATCCGCCAAGAGGTACAGATCAAGGGCTTTTGTGTAATTTGTTTAATATCCCTTCTTTAAGACTATTGTGTATAGAAGCAAGAATTATTTTCTTATATAAAATATTTAGAGACAAAATAGATAATAAAGAGTTCTTAGGACTGCTTCCGTTTAGAATAGGCTTAGTCAATACTAGATCCGCACATGTATTTTATATTCCTACACCGAGGACAAATCTATACAAAAACTCACCACTGTGACTGTGCTCTATTTTAATAAATATTGTGGAGACATTGAAATATATAATTTAAACTATCAAAAATTAAAATTAAGGAATGAACTGCTTGGGCAAATGCTAATTGAATATTTATTATAGCTTAGGATAGCTTTTAGAAATGGGGTTTATGTATCTATAATTAACTTGTTAAGTTGTTGATACTACAAATAAATAAAATGTTTGTATTATCTGCATAGTTTGTCATTTGACAATTTTCTTGTATACTAGAAATCTCATTAATATTATTTAGGTACATATTATAATAAACAGGACTATATTATATTAAATTTTATTATTTTCTTGTGATTTGGTTCATGAAGAAAGAGTAAGGTTTTTTTAAAATTTTATTTTTTAACGTAGACGTTTTGGCAATAATTTTGCCGATTATCTGAAACAATTTGTCTTCTGCAATTTTTTTTTAATGTATAATAACAGGTGTTTTTTAGTTATTTAACCAGATATTTACATTACCCTTTCACCTCCGTTACCTTATTTAAATAAATAATTAAAAGAAATAGTTGTATTGTTTTATTACACCAACCTTACCGTATCTTATAGCTATATATGAATCTAAATATATTTTTTATTTTTTTCGTCCAAATAAAATTTCATTAATCATTTTGTTATAACCCTTTTAATGATACGCCACAGGTAAACCGGAAACGCGCGTGCGTTAAATGTTGCCGCCATCAGACCCCATCCCGGACAACTGTCAATCTACCATACCCTACTTCCTTTGTATTCTTATTTCGTTGGTTTACACCATCCCGGCAAACCGGAGCGTTCATGCCGCAGCGGTGAAAACGCTATGTGTGTCACCACACTAAGAATATTTGGATTTGCTGTTAAAGTTGTAGAAAATGGAGCCACTGTGATGAGTGTGCAGGACCAAAAACGAAAATGTTTATTTGTGAACTTTGCCAACCATTAACCTTATTTGACCTTAAAAATATTTTTATTTCAACATACATTATACGAGCAGATATGTATGCCATTTTACCCAACTGGTTGGATAAAACGGTACACCGAACACCTGTGCATGAAGAACGTATATTCAAGGTTTTTGTTCCTGATACGCAGTACCTATTTATATTGGTTTACCGAAATATAAAGCCAAAACAAATGTTATGTTTTCTTTGCAGTTTTGTACCTTTATATTTAATATATATATTTTCAGTTTTGTAAAAAGTATGCCGTATTATACCAATTTCCCCTAACTGGTCTTGGTTTTTTTTGCATCGGGTTTTTTTTGGGCCCCAATCGATAGCAGATATTTAAATCGTTTTTCCGACTTTCAATATTGATTTTTGTTTTTATTAAATTAACAACATTTTCATATAATATGTCGCTTTGATTTTTTACCACGCCGTGGACCAAGATCGTGTTTTGATGTCATTGCTTCTCCTGAAATGTCAGTTTTCAGCTGCGCTAAATCTCCCTTAATAGCCTATAAACCAACCCGGTGAAACTGTAAATTAGCAATCTTGCATCACAAGGTCATATTTATCTCAAGCCGCGCTGGCCACCAGAGTCAAATTGGCGCTGTTGTCGCTTGATGATTGTCCAGCTGTCCGAGTAACCGGGTTTTGTCGCATATTTTTGATGTATAGAAGAGAAGGACACTTATATTCTGACCTACTATAACGCTTCCCAAACTGCGCCAGGTGCTAATTGGAACAAACCAGCCAGCCCGCCATGTCAAAACTGTAAATTTTTCATGACCACGTTTTTTTCTCAGGAAATTAAATTAATTTTTTTATTATCATTTTAATATTTGATACAATTCTATTAGTTTCTACTCTGGAAAACTTCACCGATGTGTGTAATTTTTCAGTACTTATTCCAGCCTACCATGCAGGTAATTATTTTTTTTTGTTTATCAAATTGATTTTACACTTACACCAATTTTTTATATTGGAAATATAAGTTTACAATAAATAAAATAACATGAAATGTTTCGCATATTTATTAAGTCAATATTAACAAATTATCGTTGGGCAGCCAGCAGACAACTGCAACAGATTTGTGCCCGAGGTAATACCTAACAATCTACTAGTTACGAACTGATAGTTTAGGCTTTTTAAATAATAATTTTGGATAATATAAAAGTGTGCTTTTATTCCATACAACAAAAACTTTCGTGCGTCTTTTTATTGAGTTAAGTTGTGATTCAATATAAATATTATTGAATCACAAATTAAATCAATAAAAACTCGTTTAAAAATTATTAATAAAATTCAAAAGTTCTAAAATCGCCGTTAAAATTTCCCGCCATTGCGCCACTAGTGGCCAGAGGACACACTAACAGTCTCCCTCTCACTCTCTCTTCTTTCTCTCTCCATTGTGTTGCGACTTTTTAACATGCAGTTAACATTTCTAACCCTATACATTTTCTTTGCTGTACCTAAACTTTTAAAAACTGATTTCTGAAACTCAGAGAACTTTTTGGTCAAATTAGTGATATTATTACTTGAATCACTTGCACCAGATAATGCTTTTTTCGCTGCTCTTCCTTAAAGTGGACAAGGTCGTTCGCAAATCTGGTCGCCATTTGAAGGGGCAAGTGGATGAAGGGGTTAAGTGACATTTTTTGAATAATGACGATAATGTTGTGGACGAAGGAGTTATGTATATATGCAACTTATACCCAATCCCATTTAACTCTACTTGCCTTTGTTAAGCACAGATGAAGTAGTAGGAAGGGGTTATGTTACAAAGTTATTAAATTATGTTGTGGAAGAAGGAGGTATGAACCCATAAGCCCCGCATTTGCCTAAAATCACCACGTTTTATAAATAACGGTATTGTGGAAGAAAGGGCTATGTACCCATAACCTCTTCATCCACTTAAAATAATGAGATATGTTACTGTAAAAGAAGGGTATATGTACCCATAACATAGACGCTTTTATGAAAACCTTATTGGTATTGAACCAAAAGGTCCCAAACAAATAAAAGGAACGTCGTCGTATCAAATAATTATTATTAATTGTATTTTTTTACTTGAATTAATTCCAATAAAGTACATGACCCACATTTTAATTAATACCGCCTAAGGAGAATTTGGAAGAAGGGGTTATGTACATTCAAACATCAAATTTTACCAAAATAAATTACAAAAACCAAAATGTTTATGCATATTAAAAAAGCCTATTAATTATTTTTCTTGCTTGGCTGGTTTCAATTCAAAATATTTTTTTTAAAAAAGTAGCAAACATATGAACTAAAACTCAATTTATTCAGAAACTACTTTTTGTAACATAACTCGTTCATCCACTTGCCCCTTCATTTGTTCCATGCGCTCGGTCAGTGACGTAGAAATAAAGGTATCTCCTACACATGCGCAGGTCTCTCTATTAATAATTATAAATATGTGGTGTTGGGTAGAATGATTCAAAATTATACCGTACAGCTGAATTTAATATCTAGGTACTAAACGTTTTTATAAATTTGGAATTCTTTGAGTGTTACTTTTAAAATGTGGACTACAATAAGAAACGAGCCTTCAACTCCAACTACCCAAGGTATGTAACTAAAATTTACAATATATAGGATTTAGTAAACACACTTTTGAATGGTTTGCAAATTATTTATCAAATAGATCTCAAATTACAAGAATTTCAAACGAATATGTTTATTTTTATTTTTTTGTTTCAAATTCATTAATGGTATTAAAAGGAGTTCCGTAAAAATCTTTACTGGGTCCTTTATTATTAATAATTTATAAAAGATGATACAGTGTCCGCGAAAATAATTTAAAAAAAAAGAAAAAATAGTGGCATATCGGACAAGTGTGTATCTATTTTTTATATTGGAATACACAGGGATCCAAGTTTAATCAGGGACGGAGTCATTGGGGGGGGGGGGCTGGGGGGGGGGGACGACGCCCCCCCCCAAAGTCATCCCAAACACCAAAAGTTGGGAAAACTTAGGTAGACAAAAATATGTGCAGCTTATTTAACTTCCATTAGTTGCCCCGGTAAGACTGACTGTAATATATAGATATACACTTGGCGATTTCAGTCATTTAAAGAGTGTCGTGTATCGTACACAACCTAAGTCTTTGGAGGACCTTAAAAACAGTATTTTAGATGCTGTGCATGTTATTTCTCGTAAACATTTGCAAAACGTGCTTTCCCAATTTCCCGAGAGGATTGGACACTGTCAGGTGTTTGAAGGACGACATTTTTAACATTTAATTAAATAACTTTTTTTTTATATTATTGTTTATTTAAAAATGATTACCAATTTTGTTTAAATAATCAAATGAACTACATTCATTTGCCCGTAATTCCGAAACAATTGAATTTAGTCATATGGTATACTATACAAAAAATATTTTAAAGTTATTGAAAATTTAGAATATCTGATAATATACAGGGTGTTCCATTTTAGTCCTATATCGGGTGTCAACGGAAGATGGTTCGCCCCTCTAACTTTTTTGTTTTTCAAGATAATGAAATAAAATTTGGGGGATTGTATATGACATAAAACTGATTTTTTTTAAGTTGACTCAACATTATGAAACTTCCAGTCTAACCGGAAGTGATATAAATTTTCGATTTTTAAATGGGACACCTGGTATATTTTTCCTTTTTCTGACTCATATGAGATTCTTAATATAACGATGACACATTTGTCACTTTTTGTTACCAAGAAAATATTTTTTTCCAAATTTATTGTTTTATCTAGAGGGCTATGAATACCTTAAAATCCTTATTGCACTTCTTTAATCTTGGGAAAAATACAATTTTACTATTTTTGGTCCAATGCTATGTGCTGTGTACAATTTAATCTTTAAAGTTACTTACTCATTTTTTTTTAAACGGCAACATGGTGGCTCGTCGAGTTAAGAAAAAAGAGGATTTCATTACGATTATTTTGATACCACACTGTTAGGTTTTAGAAAAGCGGCCATAAAAAAAACTTTAAAAAGTTAACTGAACCAGTTTTGGGCAATAGCACGCCGATTAGGATATCTTTGTACGTCGTGCAGCATCGATCGGTTGAATTATTTTCTTTCTACATTCTCCAAACACTAATAACATATCAACTTTTTCGCTCCTTGTAAAACTATTATTTTCCATATTTTTTAAACAACAAACTAATTTACTTTGGCAGAAGCTGTCGGCATGTCAATTTTCTTCAAGGCATGATTTTGTTTTATCAGTTTTGCTGGTCACAGAATACTTGATGCATTTAAATCTAAATTTATTCTCAAAAGATGCTTCATTTTAGGAAAGTTTAAAGTTAACTTTTTAAAGTTTTTTCATGGCAGCTTTTCTAAAACCTAATAGTGTATGGTATCAAAATAATTGTATTAAAATCCTCTGTTTTCTTAACCCGGCGAGCCACCATGTTGCCGTTTAAAAAAAATGAGTTATACAACTTTAAAGATTAAATTGTACACAGCACATAGCATTGGACCAAAAATAGTAAAATTGTATTTTTCCTAAGATTAAAGAACTGAAATAAGTGATTTTAAGGTATTCCATAGCCCTCTAGATAAAACAATAAATTTGGAAAAAAATATTTTCTTGGTAACAAAAAGTATGACACATCGTTATATTAAGAATGTCATATGGAGTCAGATAAACGAAAAATATACCAGGTGTCCCATTTAAAAATCGAAAGTTTATGTCACTTTCAGTTAAACCGGAAGTTTCATAATGTTGAGTCAACTATCAAAAAATGCAGTTTTATGTCATATACAAATCCCCCACATTTTATTGCATTATCTTAAAAAACATAAAAGTTAGAGGGGCGAACCACCGTCCGTGGACACCCGGTAAATTGCCCAAAACCCGGATCCGATATCATTTTTAGTTCGCCTGTAATTAAGCCGTTCCGGAACATTTGCCCAACCCTGTATATGTTTTTTATACAGTTTATTTGATAATTAGGGGTACGTCTGAAATAAATACTTTTTAAATTGTGTTATTTTTTTTTATATTTTATAAAGTTGGGAAATTTAGGAATTTCACCCCTCCCAAACCAGAGGCCTTCGCTACGTCCCTGAGTTCAATGGATACCCTGGGGCGGGTAGACCCAACAACGCCTTTAAACAAGGACACAGTGCTTATTTGTGACGTCAGCATCTGAAGTCCTAAATAGATGAATACACTATACTATACCTATTATATTATATTTTTCGGGATTTATACTAGGATTTATATTTTGGTGTGACTTTTAAATTTACCTAAAAACTTGAAACTATCGTTATTAGCAGATTTAAGCTGGCATTTAAGTAAATTATGCGTTACTTAAAACATAACATAAGTGAGAAAACCTATATTTAGATAGATAAATTTACCTAACTACTTAATTTGTCGTAGATATTTTACTGTCCTTTTGTTAGATAAATACCTATTATGTTAGGGTATATACTTAAATATTTAGGTATACAATTTATAACAAATAATAATTCATTGAGGAGTCTACCATCGTTTTTACTTGCGACATGCACCACCTATCGAATTTATTTCAAGATATATATTTGCTTATTTAAAACTAATAAAGTAATTTTGGTACATTCTCTACTATTAACGATCTCCAAGATATCAAAAATATTGGCAGGCGTTCGGCTGTCACACAATATCACAAGTAAAATTTAATTAGGCAGGTATACATTTGGTATCACTAAATAGTTAGAGGTTCAAACGTTGTTTGTCTTGTAAAAGATTTTTAATTTAGGCCTTTCATTGGGAGAAAATAATATTTCAAGTTGGCCTATTTTATACTAACTCAAAATATAATATATTTTAAAAACGAA
The DNA here is from genome assembly GCA_963969555.1 of Polydrusus pterygomalis. Taxonomy (NCBI): domain Eukaryota; kingdom Metazoa; phylum Arthropoda; class Insecta; order Coleoptera; family Curculionidae; genus Polydrusus; species Polydrusus pterygomalis. The sequence continues at coordinate 31,490,109 of OZ018380.1, forward strand.
AGGGCAATCGGAAAATCTCTTACATGAGAAACCGAGTTATAAATAACAACATCAATACGACAGAGCAACTAGAACAAGAAGTGGACAAATTGACCAAGAACAAGCCCAATATTAGTGCAGAGCAAAATGAAATAACAAATTTAGCAAACAAATTCACGAAAAATAAATATCCGATTCCACCCACTGTTTTAAATAAATTTTTTGCAAAACCCTCAGAAATCACTAAAGTCATTAAAGACCTAAAAAACAAAAAAGCCCCCGGGGAAGATGAAATCGCCCCTATCCTGATAAAAAATTTACCACGAAAAACCATAGTGCAATTCACCCATATAATAAACTCAATTTTTCTATTACAGCACTTTCCGAGTGCATGGAAGAGAGCAATAATAATACCTGTATTAAAACAGGGAAAACCACCAAATCAACCAGAATCTTACAGACCTATTGCTCTCCTAAGTGTACTCGGAAAAGTAGCTGAAAAAATAATTCACAAAAGAATGAAGATCAGCCCGTTAAACCAAAAAATCCCTGAAGAACAATTTGGATTCCGAGATGGCAGGAGCGCTGTGCTTCTGGTAGCGCATGTTGCGCAACTAGCAATCCAAAAGTTCAACCAGATGCAAAACACAGTGCTCCTGTCATTGGATATAAAACAGGCATTTGACAGCGTGTGGTATAACGGGCTGATTTTCAAACTTATAAAAATTCATGATTTCCCACTGCATTTTATTTCATTATTATATTCTTACATTACGAAAAGAACACTAAAAGTCAGGATAGAGGACGATTTCTCGGAACCGGTGACTTTACATGCAGGCCTACAACAGGGCACTAACTTAGCGGCCCCTCTCTTCAATTTATACACTGCAGACATACCACATTTCCCAAATTCAAATCTTGCAATTTTTGTCGATGATGTACTTGTTTATGCGCATTCATTTTACGCCAATGTGGCAAGACAACTCATCACAAATCATTTAAATTTATTATTACCTTGGTATAAAAAATGGAAATTGGAAATAAATCAAAATAAATGTGAATGCATAATAATTACAAGAAAATGGGCAAATACAAAAATCAATCAAAATATTCGGATTAATAATCAGCAAATTCAGCCAACCGATCACATAAAGTACCTGGGTGTAATACTGGACAAACGACTAACATTTGAACAAAATACCGACAATATAGTTAGAAAATTTTTAGCAATTTCAAATTCATTAAATAAATTACTTAAAAATAAGTCTCCGCTTTCTCCGCAAAATAAACTAATAATATATAATCAGATAATAAAACCGACCATGACATACGCAAGCCCAGTCTGGTGTAGTATGGCGGACAGACACTTCTTAAAATTACAAATCCAACAAAATAAAATACTTAGATATGTACTAAGAGTCAACCGATACACGCCAATCCGCCACCTACACCCGGCTACACAGACCCCGCTATTTTTTCAATATGTCCAAAATTTAGCAATTAATTTTTATCAAAACCAAATTTAAAATTCAATAATGACTCAAAATATGACACAAACTAGACATAACGACAATCCGACGCACAAACCATTACACTCCAGGCTACCGATTTATTTCCAATTTCCATAAATAAATAGTCAAAAACCAAAAATAAGTGCATCAAACGCAAAAATTGCAAGATGAAATAAATCCCGCCCCGAAGAGAGGGGACACGCCCACTACACACGTGCTGAAAGGCAATATCTGTTTCGCTACCTAGTACCTGACAAAATCAAGCTGGTTTTTCACTTACTTTTCCAGTTATCGCAAACCATAAGCTTTCCCATTCAAAACTTTCAAACGTTTAACTTCTTTCAAATTTTTAAAAAACAAACTCTTTCATGGCGGTAGAGGGTTACGGAACCACCCGAAATAAGCGTAGCTAAACGTCAGTTAAGTCTACCAAGGGCCAACATCAGCCCCACTGGCGGTGTCAGTGCGTGTCCTGGACAGGGTCTGGAAGAACGGTGAACCATAAAATTATATATTATGTAATATTATGTATTGTAAACTTACTGACATGTAAAATATACCTAACAATAAAGATGTTTTGAAATCGAAATCGAAAATCGAAACCGAGTTTAGGGATAGATCTTTCGGGCTTTCAATATTTTTAAATTGAAGTAAATCGTATGGATGGTTCCGGAGAAATTCGGTGACAGCGGAGGGCAAACATGCGGTTAATTTTAGATATAAGGAGGGGCAATGTGAACAACTTCTTTTAAATCTAAACAAATACTTGTAATCATGAAAGCATAGGCAGATGTTGCTAACAAGTAGTTTTATTATTTACTGATGCCCCTGCTACATTCCCCCCTTTATAGTCTAAATAAGGATTAATATGAATTTCATCCATAAGCAGACAAACATTTTTGTCTTGATCATTTAGATATTTAAAAATATGTTTTGCATAAGTCAAAAATACTTTTTTCTCATCGACATGGGAATCGGTTAAATATTTATTACAGACACCTTTGATGGTTTCGAGATGGGGTAAAATTATTGGCCAGTGATTTCCTAAATATCTGTAAGCATGAGGACTGATTGTATATACAATGGAACAAAATATAGTCGGATCTGGTCTTATCGTGCGGGTCATACGATTCAAGAAAGACATACTCTCAGTTTTTGTTTTCTTTACTTGCGTTTAATTTTACCCTCTAAATAAAATACGTAAGATAAATGAGACAGACTTATTCCATTTTGACATGAAAAAAAAAGGATATGTAGCTATTTACTTTCCAGCGATTCTAAAAAAGGTTATAATGGCACAGCTACGTTTTATTTTAAATATGCCAGTTTTGTGACTTTGACAGTTTGTGATAAAATGAAACAATTTTCTGGGTTTTTGCATCCCCAATCAAAAAAAAATGGTACTTAATCTGATAAACTATTTCGAAAATGAAAGAAAAAGTGGAAATTCGCCAACCAATATTCAGGAAACAGTAGCCAAAGCACTGCGAATTAGTTTAAGGACTGTGCAGAAAATTGTGCATGAAACAAAACATAACATAATACCCAAGAATACTAAAAAGTGTAAACGAAGAAAGCCAAAGACTGAGGATTTAAGCGAAAATATTAAAATGGGAGTTCGAAATATGATTTACGATTTATACAAATCAAAAACCAATGTAACTCTTCCAGTTTTACAAAAAAACATTAAAAATTCGGGGTGTTTTGGAAATTGGACTTGAAGCGTTATCAAAATTAATAAAAAAATTAGGTTTTCGCTATAAAAAAGACTGTAACCGAAGATTTTTATGTGAGCAGCCACAGATAGTGAGTCAGCGTGTTCAGTTTTAAAAAAAATATACGGACAATTACAAATCGAAATTTAGAAAAGTGGTATTTTTAGACGAAACGTGGATATTTTCGAATGGAAGTGGTTCAAAATCTTGGCAAGATGAGTCTGTAAAAAGTGTTAAAAGGAAAAAGGGGTGCGGTACGAAAAAGCGTTTTATTATTTTGCATGCCGGTTCTGCAACACGATATGTTGCAGGTGCGAGTTTAATTTTTTCTTCAACATCAAAAAGTGCTGACTATCATGATAATATGAATTGCGAAATGTTTGAAAAATGGTTAAAAGTTCAATTGATACCAAATTTGGATGCTCCGTCTTTAATTGTATTAGATAATGCATCATATCATTCAAGAATTTTAAATAAACAGCCTACTTCATCTTGGAGGAAAAGTGATATTTATGAGTGGCTGGAAAAACACAACCAAAATCCTTTACCAAATATGCTTAAATCGGAACTCCTATCAATAGCAAAGTCTCTTAAAAAACCCAAAATATACGCGGTAGATGAAATACTGCATGAATATTGTCATGAGGTTCTACGACTGCCGCCATATCATTGCCAGTTTAACGCAATAGAATTAATATGGGCTGGTGCAAAGTCTTATTATGGAAAACATGTAGGTGCTGGCCTTAAATTCGACCAAGTACAAATAGTTTGGCAAGATTCGTTAGATCATATTACACAAGAGTACTGAAAGAAATCGGTGGAACATACAGAAATATTAATAAGCGATTGGTGGGATCGAGAACAAGTACTAGATGTCGAAGTAGCGCCAATGATAATTGCTCCATTCGAAGACGACTCAGACGACGAGGACTTTTCAGATTTTATAAGTGACGATGAGAGTTTTTAGGCTATAATTATAAACGGTGTTTTTCGTTTACATTTTTTAGTATTCTTGGGTATTATATTATGCTTTTTTTTTCATACACATTATTCTGCATAGTCCTTAAACTAATTCCCAGTATTTTCATTACGGTTTCCTGCATATTGGTTTGCGAATTTCCACTTTTTCTTTCATTATCGAAATAGTTTATCAGACTAAATGCCATTGTATTTTTAGGGTTTAGTAGTAAAATTGTTAAAATAAATTGCACTCTGTTTATTATTGTCGTTTTTAATTAAAGGGTACAGTAGGTATATAATTAACGATTATATAATTTTTTTGCAACTTTTTCAACTCCCCTGTACATAATTTTTACAAAACTAATAATATTAGGTATATGTGGCTATCTTCGCGATAGCTAAAATAATGAAACTATTTTTCCGTCCTTCGGTATATTTGTAAATAATCTCACAACATTTTAATAGCCTCTGTGTTGTCTGATTTGACGCATATGATCAGTGACCTTTGGACCCGCACGTTAAGACCAGATCTGACTATAGTTTTTATTTTGTTGTCAGCAAGGGCGTCGCCAGCCAGTGAGCTACGGAGGGGCAGCATAGATGAACTGAAGAAAACATTAAGATAGAACAGTTTTAATTTAAAAAAAATAGAAAACGAATAAATTATTTACATACAAAATCAATTTAAACATAATCGTCTAGAGTTGCTAGCGAATTTGTTGGTTACTTTGTTTATAAAATCGTCCAAGTTCTTGAAAATATGTTGCCTGTGTACACTCATCATGGCGAGGCCATTGAGGCGAGTTCCAGTAATCGTGCTCCTCAACCAGGTTTTGATGCTCCTCCAGCTACTGAATGACCTTTCAACTGTAGGTACAAGGGGTACAAGGTAAAGCAATAAGAATCCTCAAGGCCTTCTTTATCGCAGGAAAAAAATTTTCAGTTTCCTTAAGGACTTCCACAACACTTAGTTTGGTCGATTCTGGTTTTTCCTCCCATATTTTTTTCCAAAGTTCTATCTCATTCTTGATATCCAAAATACCGTAAAAGTTTCTGAATTCCTGGCATGCTTCTTTAAGGTCTTTCAAAGATATGTTTTTCATTTGCGCTGGGTGTAGTTTTGTTAGGGCAAAGGATGGTCTATTTTCTTCAGAGAACCTTATTTCGAGGGAATTTATAATTGAGTCCAAATAAGGAATTGTCATAGACCTCCGCCAGAATTCTGAATGGCTTTTTGCCGGGTGGTTGCTGCGGTGTTGTTGTCTTTCAACAGTACGGGGTATGGATTTCATATCTTCCAGTCCAATTTTTTCCGCAATAGCAGTAGCATCTTTGATAATATCTTCTGTAACTTTTTCGGGATCGTTACGGTGGTCTTTGATCAGTTGTAAAATGCGACTAATATGCTGGGATGCCTGAACCGTGTCCAAGGATACTGTTAGGAGCACGCTTATTGTAGGTTCTATAATACCGGAATGTTTGGATATCAATACGAGGCTAAAAATAAATGAAGCTTTGGAAGCTGCCGCATGGAGCTGATACGCATATTTCCTTGTCGCATTATTGCCATCTCGAGACAATGTTTTTAAAGCCTCCATTATAGTACAAACATTCTCTTTAAAAACTCTGATGCTTTTGTGTTTTTCGCTCCACCTTGTTTCGCATAACCAGGAAATATTGGGTATTAATTTCCGTCTTAGAACCGATTCTCGAAAAAATGTTATTATATCCTTGATGGTCCCAAGGGTATTTTTGATGTCGGGCAGGGCGTTCAGATCATTGATGACCAGATTGAGCTTATGTGACGAGCAATCTTCGCGAACCGATGCAGTGTTGCCGTTGATTCCCGAAAATTCTCGGTTATTGTTTCGATTAGCCGGGTGCGCGCAATTTTATTTTTAATTCCAGTAAGCCGTATTTTTAGAACCTCTAGGGGGGGCGGCTGCCCCCCCCCCCTGCCCCCCTCTGGCGACGCCCTTGGTTGTCAGTGAGAATGCCCTCAATATCTCCTGTTTTGTAGATGCAAAAGAAAATATCATTGAATTTAAATGTACCAAAAAATCTAATTATATTACCAACATCCCAACTCAAGAAAACCAATATAATTCGTAGATATGTTTATTAATCAAACTTATGACACTTAATTAAACAACATTTAATCGTTTTTTCAGTCACAAACAATAATACTAAAATAAAAAACGTTACTTATATTATGAACAAAATACGGAAATAAATTAATAAATAAAATTAGTCTTTATACATTATGCTAAAATTATAATGTAACTATAGGGGACAGGAGGGCATAAATGGCATTCTTTGTTTTATATCAAGAAAACTTGAGCAAAAATCTAATTATTTATATTTTGTCGATGGCCACAGATATACTGCACATTTTCAGAAATGAAATAATTTTTTTTTATATAAATTACTTTAAGAACAGGTTAAACGCACTTTGCATCATAAAATCAATTTGCCCGTCATACAAAATACCATTTAATTTGAATTTTCGGAATGAAATCAAAAAACTATTATTATTACAAATTGTATCTCTAGCAATTTTATTAGAAACTTTTGTGTAGCGTTGGATTGGATACGACCATTAAAAGAACTCACCTTTCTCTTTCAAACAAGCTTAAATTTAGTAAAATCGGATAAGTCGTTTAGAAGTTACAGCGATTTTAATGTTTACACTTTCAATAGCTTTCCCCACTCTTATCAAGGTCGGTACGCCAATAAGCCTTAAACCAAAATGATGCAGAATTGTGTAGTCTTTCTAATGATGTAACTAAAGATATACTTATAATATGGGAATTTTCGGAGAAATTTAGAATTTTAAAAATTAATTTTCAGTTGTGCCCCCTTGCGGCGAAATGCGGAACTTAAAAATAATTGTAGTCATGATTCGGGTCTAAAGGCCGTCGTCGGTTGGAATTGAAATTGCTTTCAAGCAATGAGTTTTAGTTTTTATGCTGTCTACAATGACTTCGTGTAGACTTAATGCCAAACATTTTATTTACAAATTAATTTTTATTACTTCTATCATTCTTTTTACGTTCACTAAAACTAGGTATATTGTTAATTCTTATAAAGTAAACATTGATCAATATATGTCCTAACCATAGATATATAATTTAAGGAGAGACAATATATCTCATACAAAAGGCACCGTTTGTTTATAATCATTCATATTTTCACAGTTTCAGATGAGCTGGAAGGAGATGACTTAAAAAATGGCAACGCTGGTATGCTGCGTTCCACTCGCTGTTATCCTAAGCAGCGCGACGGCATAATAATATGGCTGTTTTGGAATTATAAAACAATTAAGGCCTTCTGCACACGGGGCTTCTCGTCATAGATGCGTATTATACGCTACATACGAAAGATGTACGCTTTTGTGTCTCTCACTTGGTTTTAAGTGAATGCCTGTACACGAAGACGCAGCGTCGCGCTTTCGTCTAAGCATGCAAGCTGCAATACGCCGGGCGTACAGCACTGTCAGTCGCTAAGCTGCATGCTTATAGCGAAGGTCGGTATTTTAACCTATATAGTGACTGGACCCACGATTCCCACAAGTTCTTGGAACGTTTTTTTTTTGACATTCGATAGAATGTTTGGAATTTGCAATCGTCCTCAAACGACTCCTTCGCCGCAATGGCTAATCTCTTATTCAGATTTCTCTGGATATAGGGGCGCTCCCAGTAACGTCTCTTTTTTTTTCGGATTTCTCCGACGACATAGGTACCAAAGTAGCAATAGGGCTCCTTCGTCGCTAGACATCGTTTCAACTGTTATTTTGTTGTCACTCAATTTGAATTTGATACGGTGCCCGTATGCTTGATGTACGCTCCGTGTACAGTTTTCAAGGCGTATAGGAATCGTCGCTGCAGGACGAATCTTGTACGCGTCTATGACGATACGCTCCGTGTGCAGAAGGCCTTAGTTATCTTAATTAAGTTTTTTATTTATCTATGGATGCTGTCTAATTAAGAATACCCACGTGACTTTTGTAGGTTTCGCGAAAAGGCTTCCTTAAGGCCGGCCACAGACATTCGTTATCCGTATTCGGTTTCCCAATTCGCGTTCCGATTCGGAACGAACGTTACTAATATTATTTCGTTCGGAAAGAAAACGAATGTGTGCGTGGCATAGACTACTTCAATGTGTTCTGTGCATCCGGGTTTTCCGAATCGGAAAACGAATTCGGAAACCGAATACGGAAATCGAATACGGAAATCGAATGTCTGCGGCCGGCCTTACACTGCTAAAAATAAATTGTACGAATTTAAATTTTTTTTTTTAAAACATGTGGGTGCCTATTGTTTTGGATCCATATTAAAAACCTAATAATGGTAAGACATCGTTAACTCGTGGGTTAATTCTAGCAAAAGGAAAGAATATGTATTTATATGTTTATCTTATAATTGAATCGGTGAGTGAAAGAACAGTATAAGTGCAAATTGTTAGTTTTTCAGAAATGCGCCGCACTTGTACTGTTCTTTCATTCAGCTGAAAATTTAATAGGTTACCGTTGTGGTCGGAGGATGGCTGATGTACTGTTGTTTCAATATATAATAGGCCTTTGGATATAAAGCACAATTTGGCTATCTAAGTTTAAAACGACATTTGGCACTTGTATTGTTCTTCCACTCACCGATTCAATTTGGATCTCAAATTAAACATAAACAGGTAAGTAAACGATGTAAAGTCGCCACAGTGGATGTTTTGCCTTGCGTCATCAATCAAAGATCAGGACTCAACGTGGTTAATAACTCTGCATCCTTATTTATTACAGTAACAAGTTTGAATAAAAGCATAAAATAACGTCTCCAAGATTCCGCAATAATATAACATGCTAGACAAGAATAAAACTATAAACGTCAATTAATTACTTTTTTTATTTGTTTAGTTGACTACCGTTGTATTTTAGAACGTCATTGTCAACCTTATTTTCATCTGCCAATCTAATTCGTATTTTGTAAATTTGTGTGCCTTAAAACTGTTCCTTTTTCTAAAAATAGTTCTTTTTAGAGCTAATTATACCCACCATCTGTTCTGGCGGTAAGTATTTATGGATTTTTATAATACCTAATTTATTTATTTTAAATATTCTAACCGTGAAAGTTCTTTGAAAAGTTTACGGCAGTGGTTAAATTCCCTTAAATGAAAGGATGTCAAAAATTTGACTTTTGCGATTTCACCAAACTTTTCTAGATTTTAAGCTTTAAAAATAATATTAAATGTATTAACATTTGTTTTTCAATTTCTTTTAGATAATAGAGAATGCCGGGCAAAACTTAAAATAAATAATCATTTTCGGGATATTATGTAGGTACGTCAAACGGTAGGCAGGCACGTCCATTTTATGAACTTAGGCTTAGTTTTGACTTTTTTCGTCTCGTAATTTTGATTTGATTCATACGATTTTGATGACGTGAAAGTGATGACGCACGGGAAAAGATCCACTGTGGCGACTTTATGTTTTTTTTTTAAATTAATATACAGGGTGTTATTTAAGTATGTGGCCAAACTCCAAGGAGTGCTTCTTTAAATGATTTTAAGATGAGCCCGAATATGCATAATTTTTACGATACAGGGTGTCAAACTTTAAAAAAAAAATCGGATGTTCGTAAATATCTGAATAATCTTTCATTCGATTTTGTTGAAATTTTGCAATTCTGTTTGTAATAACAAGAGGATAATTTAGCCTCAATTAGAATACAATTATTGAGTCCAGTTGCGTCCCGGAAGACAGTCGAACTAATATTTTTGACACAAAAATGGCGCGCCACTGACTTTTTTAAAATTATGTATATTTTAATTAAGCATCTACAAATACAACTATTTTATATCTTGAGTTTTTTTTATATCTTGCTTTTTTTTCGAGAAAAAAAAAATAAAAACCACTTTATTGCATGTCCCCGGGACAATAAGAGTTAAAAATCTAAACTACTTACCAAACTATTAAGCAATTAAAATTACACGAAAGTCCTCTATTGAATTAAATTTTAAAATAATAAAGTTTAAAATGGGACGTTCGTGTAATTTTAATTGCTTTATAGTTTGTTTTACTTTACATTTTTCACTCTTATTGTCCCGGGGACATGCAATAAAGTGGTTTTTATTTTTTTTCTCGAAAACAAAGCAAGATATGAAAAAAACTGAGAAAATAAAATAGTTGTATTTATAGTTGCTTAATTTAAGAAAAATATATTATTTAAAAAAAAATCAGTAGCGCCATTTTTTTGTCAAAAATATTAGTTGAACTGTCTTCCGGGACGCCACTGGACTTAAAAATTTTATTCTAATTGAGTTTTAATTATCCTCTTGTCATAACAAAGAGAATTGCCAAATTTCAACAAAATCGAATAAAAGAGTTTTAAGATATTTTCGAACATCCGATTTTTTTTTTAAGTTTGACACCCTGTATCGTAAAAATTAAGCAAATTCGGCGTCACGCGTTGTAAAATGTAGTACACAGTAGAACAGCGTTCCACCGTGATTTTTCTGATGTTTTTTGTGAATAAATAATTTTCCAACTAGAAAATTAAAAAAAGACGGACTCATATTCAGTATATTATTTTTACTTAATAGGTACACAGTTATGACAAATGCATCTAATATAATTAAGATACCCATCGTTTTCAAACAGGCGGTAGATCTAGAGCAATCAGCAGAAATTTGTCAACGTTGATTTTTGTCACAAACGAATTCTGATTAAATGTAAACAATTATGTCTCCCTTATATTTTATAGATATGGTCCTAACTACAAAATAAATACCTAAATTATTTAAATGCTAATTGACACTCTAAACTTTAGAACATATTTTTATTCATAAGACAACTGTTTTCTTATAAATGACAACAGGTAATAATTGTCACCCCAAGTCATGCAGCAATGATAAAAATCATTTTAAGATGCAAGTAACATAACATAATTTTGTAACATTTTTTTTAAAATAATGTCAGTAATGCAACCATTATTTTTATATTAAAAAAAGATTAGTTTTCGCCAGACAGAAAGAAAAAAGCAAATTGAAACCATGCTACTATGAGTACCCATATTTTATAAAAAATTTCAAATTGTCTGTCATATTCAGGGTTATAAATTTCATTCAATTCAGGGATAAAAATTTTTTATTCTAGTTAAATAGATATTCAAAAAACATATTTATCCATCCTCAATGGCAGACTAACATCATATTTTAAATAAATTTCAAAATACAAAACTGCAACTCCGGGATGTATCACTAAATCATAAAATTCCGTTTACGAATATACAAAAAGCAAAATATGAAATCAAAATCATACAGGCAATAAAATCACGAAATATTATTTTAGGCAAAATATAGGTACATAAACTTTCCAAGGGAGGTTGTGATTTTTGGCGTTTCCAAAAATTATGAAAGGTAAATAATTGGCGTTCATAAAGGCCGAAGTTGTTTCCAATAATAATTCAAGTGCTGCAGAACGTAAAAAATAAATGTAAGTGGCCTTTTGGAAAATATTTGATTATTTTGAAGCGAACTTTTTTAAAAATAATTTGACGATCAGTTTTTTTTCAGAACTATGTTTTAATGAACTTTGTTTTTTATTAATTATTTTGTTTTGTATATTAATTAGTACAATTAATAAAATACACTACAGATTATAACTAGATTCAAAATACACAGAAAGTTTACAAATATTTTCTTTTTTTAAACAATATTAGGTTGATAAAACTATAAACTTTGCAAAGAGAGAGGGAAGGGTGAGAGAAATAGAGAATTGTAAAAATATCGAAAAATAATTTTTTTGCCAATACGGCAATTATTAAATAAGCCATATTTCGTTTTAAAGTACTTAATTATTATAAATATATTTTCACTTATAATCTCCTTAGCAGCAGAATTATCGGGAATTGATTCTGCTGCGTGGGAGATTCGGTAAGAAAATTTCATAAATTGGAGTTTTTTCTTATTGTAGTTATTTTGCTAAAATGCTACAAAAACATATTTCCGGTGGCTTAAGTCAATTGTAACTAATTAAAGTTTTAGAAATGAAGTTCATTTTAGCCGTTAGTAACTCATTTTTATTACTAAAATGGGAGAAACATTAAATAACAAATTTGTTATCCAAAATCCAATGTCTATATAGTTTTAAATTCAAATAAAACTTTAAAAAACATATTTCCGATGAGTTTAGTTTAATATGACGCACTGTATTTTTACAATAGAAGTTGATTTTACTTGTTTGTAACTAAGGATTATTACTAAAATTTTAGGAACATTAAAAACATTAATTCGTTTTTAACCATAACAACTGATATTACATGTCTACATAGTTTCAAATGAAACTTATAAACATATTTCCGATGAGTTTAGTTAAATATGACTCACTATATTTTTACAATAGAAGTTGATTTTACTTGTTAGTAACTAAGGTTTATTATTAAAATTTCGGGAACATTAAAAATATTAATTCGTTTTCAACCATAACAACTGAATGATATTACATGTCTACATAGTTTCAAATGAAACTTATAAACATATTTCCGATGAGTTTAGTTAAATATGACGCACTATATTTTTACAATAGAAGTTGATTTTACTTGTTAGTAACTAAGGTTTATTATTAAAATTTCGGGAACATTAAAAATATTAATTCGTTTTCAACCATAACAACTGATATTACATGTCTACGTAGTTTCAAATGAAACTTATAAACATATTTCCGATGAGTTTAGTTAAATATGACGCACTATATTTTTACAATAGAAGTTGATTTTACTTGTTAGTAACTAAGGTTTATTATTAAAATTTCGGGAACATTAAAAATATTAATTCGTTTTCAACCATAACAACTGATATTACATGTCTACGTAGTTTCAAATGAAACTTATAAACATATTTCCGATGAGTTTAGTTAAATATGACGCACTATATTTTTACAATAGAAGTTGATTTTACTTGTTTGTAACTAAGGATTATTACTAAAATTTTAGGAACATTAAAAACATTAATTCGTTTTCAACCATAACAACTGATATTACATGTCTACGTAGTTTCAAATGAAACTTATAAACATATTTCCGATGAGTTAAGTTAAATATGACGCACTATATTTTTACAATAGAAGTTGATTTTACTTGTTTGTAACTAAGGTTTATTACTCAAATTTCAGAAATATTAAAAACATTAATTTGTTTTCAACCATAACATCTGAAATAACATCTCTACATAGTTTCAAATGAAACTTAAAAAAACATATTTCCGATGAGTTTAGTTAAATTTTTGATGTGTCTCTTTTAGCCCCGGTGTTCGATATGTAAAGCAAATTGGTTAGTATCAATAAAAATTATAAGTTAGCAACAAAATGTATTTTGATTTTATTCTGAGTGACTTTTGCTAATAGATATAGGTATAAAGCACTTAATTTTTGAGAGAAAATCACTTATTAATTTCATGAAGTTAATAGGAAGCAACAAAATTATCGCAATAATCTCCCGTTGCTATAAGCAACGTAAACAAAAAGAGGCCTTCTAATTGGTTGAAGATACATTTATGTAATTTTTACAATAATTTAAGGTATCACTTTTTATAAAAAGTGTACGTTTGTTAAAGGAGTAGTATTTGAACATAATTATAATTAAAAGCTTCAATTATAAAATGTTCGATCTATATCTATTAGAAATGAAAGTATATAAGCGACTGGCTAATTGGCTGATTCATCGACGTCCCTTCTAAACCCCTAATCCTGGAATTATGACATTTCAAAGATGTCTTCTCCCAATAACGTAACTTTATATTGAAAAAAAAATTGGTCCAAGTCGCCTGAAACTTAAAGCATAAAATACTCTAAGCATACAGGGTATTTATTTGAAAACTTCCCACCTCGATTTTCCTGCTTTAAAATGAAAATGTGGAAAATCGCTCGGACCCGTCGATTTTGATTTCGATGGGGACATCTTTTGCGTATATTGTCAATCTTGTTACTTCAAGCCCCTAGGAGGGAGGGGGGGGGGGGTAAGATCTAAATCTTAAATGGATACTTAAATTCTGAACATTTTTTAATAAAAGCATTATTAGTCTATACTTAACAGTTTCCGAGATATTGACTCTTAAAAAATGACATTTTTGAACTTTGACAGCGTCTAGCTTTCTAACTGTACGTCTTAGAGCAAAACGGCTTATATGTCCCTATCTTCGATTTTTATTATCTTTCCAATAGTGTCAACTTCTGGTCAAACCGGAAGTACTATATTTCTTACATCAATAACAATTGTTATAAACCGTAGACAAAAAATTATTACATCGCAAAATAAAACATATAAATAAAAGGACCGAACAGCTGAGTTAATTCCCAAGTTTTTATCTTCAAAATCCAGGAATTTAGTCTTTGTTGAACTAAGTTATTTTGAGGGCGCAAAACTAAATTTTGCTAACACGTAAGGTTACCTTTTTGTTTCGCTGTCATTTTATTTACCGTTGAACCTAGATTATCTAGCACAAAGGGAGATCCTAAAGTATTATAGTATTTATTATTTTTTTTTTTATTATATCAGTCAAAAACGAAATTGTTTTTAAGAATACTAAATTGAAAACGATTCTTGACGTAAATTTATTTTTCATTAAAATGCTTTGTAGATTTGGATAATAATAATTTTAGTCGAATTTTTATTTACTAAATTATCATATTTAAATGTGTAGTCAGTCAGTTGGTAGTCAGTTAACTTATATACAGGGTGATTCACGGTGGATGGAACGTTAGACGTTTGTGACGAACCAGTAAAGGAATCGTTCTGAAAATTTGGACCCGTGCATAAACGGACATGCTCTACCAACCTAAAATATTTTTAACAATAGTGTTGCCGCTTCCACACAAAAATAATAGTAACTTCGATTTTTTAAATGCAACACCATATATTTTATTTTATTTTCGAAGCCCCCATTACTTTCCTTACTATTTTTTTTAACTCTACTCTATACTTATCTCTTTCCGTTTCTAAGATATAAATTAATTTCCGTTTTTTTGTCCGAAAACGTCACTTTTAAAAATGCTTATAATTTTGAACTCTAAAACACTGAAACCCTGAAATTTGGTAAATAGTTAACTAATACCATAGGGCTCTTTGCCCTAGTCCCAAATCTTGGTTGCAATATACAGGGTGGTTAAAAAAAGCTGCTAAAATTTCACTTCATTCTTGTATATCATACCTGTACCTAACTAACTGGTTTAACCAGTTTTTTGACGTATTAAGAATAATTTGTTAAATTTTTTATACAATTCAATTTTTATTCGGTTATTAGTAAGTTAGCCATGACAAAAACTGATGTTTACGTATGTTACTATGGTTATCGTTTGGACATTTCATTAAGTTTAGATACAACAAAAAAATTGAATTGTATAGAAAATTTTACAAATCCTGCTTAATACGTCAAAAAAATGGTTAAACTAGTTAGTTAGGTACAGGTATGATATACAAGAATGAAGTGAAATTTTAGCAGCTTTTCAAATCCGTAATAATATACAGGATGTTACATTTAAAAAAAAGGACTTATGGTCACTTTTTCTAGTTACCAGAATAAGTGTATTTTTCAACCACCCTGTATATTGCAACTAAGATTTGGGACTATGGCAAAGAGCCCTATGGTATTAGCTAACTATTTACCAAATTTCAGGATTTTACTGTTTTAGAGTTCAAAATTATCAGCATTTTTAAAAGTGACGTTTTCGGAGAAAAAAAAAAACTGAAATTAATTTATATCTTAGAAACGGTAAAAGATAAGTATAGAGTAGAGTTAATAAAAACTGTAAGAAAAGTAATGGAGGATTCGAAAATAAAATAAAATATATGGTATTGCATTTAAAAAATCCAAGTTACTATTATTTTTGTGTAGAAGCGGCAACACTGTATTGTTAAAAATATTTTAGGTTGGTAGAGCATGTCTGTTTATGTACGCGACCAAATTTTTAGAACGATTCCTTTACTGGTTCGTCAGAAACGTCTAACGTTCCATCCACCGTGAATCACCCTGTATATAAATATATGCACTGCAGTACTTACTCAAGAAAATTGTAGAAAGGTAGGTATAAACTTAATGGTCACTATAGTTGCTTTACAATCTTACATAATATGTCTGTAGATGTAATTTGTGTCGTTATTTATTTTAGCCCTTAAAAAGGTTTAAATATTAAACCGAAACGTTGGGAATGATTAAAAAGTAAAAAGTGTTTTAATTGAAGTCCTCTTCCCCACTAAATACTTTGAAATAATTCAATTATTAAGGACGCTAAATCGACCAACTATACCAATAGTATATTTTTTTTCGTAAAATATGTCAGAGTTTTCTAATTTGATGATGAGATTTCTTAAATATAAACATTTTTACGATCACAGTTCTAGTCAGCATATAGAGTTTACAGAAGTATCTAAATTTTTAATTTGTATCTATAAAGGTTTCGAAAATATTTAAAAAAGACCATCTTCAGAGAAAAAATTTCTAAGTCGAAACTGAAAAATTTAAAATATTTAAAATTTTCTTTAACTAAATTATTAAGCCCCAAAATAAAGAACTTAGCCTCAGTTTAACTAAGTTCGTATCTCTTACCGTTTTCGAGAACCTCATGGACGCACACGAATTTGTAGCACCCGCCTGTGTTAAGTCGACATAAATAATAATAAAAATACAGTGTCCGCATAATATGGGATTTTTTTTTATTAATAGCCTTATTCAAAATTTGACTTTGGCATCAACTTCTGCTTCGATCGAGATGAAAATTAAGCAGAAAAATAGTAGTCACGTGATTCGCATTATCTGTCAAATTTTAATTTATTTTATTTCTAAAAATATCGAAAAAAGTGATTAGAAAAAGTTTTTTTAAATGTAGTTTCTAGTCCACATGCAAAAATTTCAGCTGCATAAGATAATTTTGATTTTTTACCTATATTTTGTAAATTGCACCATTTTTGCAAAGTAGCGCCATATTAAATGTGTGTTTTTCTACAAAATCAAAATTGGGCTATTAAAATTTGGTCGCATGTGATGCAAAGTTTATTTGTTTTTGACCCTGTATAAGGTAACTTAATAAAATAAGTATTTTTGAAAACGTAGTTTGTGTCTAAAAGTAATACACCTTAATATTAAGACAAGAAAAAACACAGTGTCATCAGTAAAGTTTTTTTAAAGTGCATTTAAAAAAAACTTTTTCTAATAACTTTTTTCGATATTTTCAGAAATATTTTGAATTATTTTTTGGAAAAAATTAAAATTTGACAGAAAATGCGAATCACGTGACTACTATTTTTTGCTTAATTTTCATCTCGATTGAAGCAGAAGTTGATGCCAAAGTCAAATTTTGAATAAAGCTATTAATAAAAAAAAATCCCATATGATGCGGACTTTACTGGTGACACTGTTTACGAAATAATTTTTAAAAAGATTGCAAATAAAAAAAAAAATTTAATAAGTCCTCGTTCGTTACTGCATCATATGATTTTTATCACAATGCCGAATAATTATGACCGATTATTGTATTTTTATTTACTACGTCTAAACCTATTAAAAAATCGACATAGCCTATTTCCTATTCGTCAGAACGTCGTTACTTTTCCCAATCTTAAACCCAGTAACTTTCGCTGCTTCCTAGCGCTAAGTTTCGACAAAAGATTTCTCGTCCCTTCCAGGATTTCTTTCTCGTCATTGAATTCATCCTGATCATTGTCCTGACAGGACACGAAGCCACTTTCGGGACGGGATATGGATAATGGTTCCAGAAGTTCAAACCATCGTTCTACTTTGGCCGTTGAAGAGAGCTAGAAAATTGGAAACAGAAAATATAAGTTATTTTTTAATTAAGGATTGTTATTCTTTTAGTAGTGTTTAGAATTTTTGCGAGGTTAAGGAAAAGTAGACAAACGAATAATTTGTAAAATATGTTTAGTCTTTAACAGAATGTTTTTTTGCTATTTAAATTTTTTAAGAAATCACTTAAAATTTGTAGTTTAAAATTACAGGATAATTCAAACTGCAATTATTGAATATGGCCGAAGTTAATGAGATAATTTAACTTACAAAATGCCTTTATTCCAAACTAACTTTTACAGTTCATTACATGGAAAATGACGACATAATAAAGAAAATAATAACCATTAAAAAAAATAATAACCATTAAAAAAAATAACAATAAAAAAATGGAAGTTAATCCAATTTAATTCATTAATAAAATCAATTAAAAAAAAATAGAAAAATAATTTAATTTAGTAAATATCTCTTTAATTGTTTTTTAAAATCGACCAATTTTTTAATTTTTCTGATATTTTTTGGAATATGGTTATATTTTATAATTCCGTCATATAAAACCGATTTTTTCCGAAATTACTTTTTGCTGGTAATAATTTATACAAAATATTGTGTTTTGATCATGTAATGTCTTATTCTCCTGAAGTGTTATGTTTGATTTTTTTTCCTTTAAAATAATAGACTGAATTAGAATACAAATTTTTAATTTATAAATCGCACCTTTAAAAGTAAAGTGACACAACTCGAAAATTGTATATTTCTAGGTTTAATCATAAAATGGCACTAAATACCGCCCTCTATCAGCTGCCACTGGACCTTATACCAAATCGCTTCTCCCCAATAAGAAAGAGTATCATTTCAGCATGTTGTCGCATGCGACGGAAAATTGACACTGCTTTAAGTCTAAACTGACTTGATTCCAAACATTTTACAAAAAAGTAACTGGTATTTAATAAAAAAAGGACCTATTCTAAAATGACTCGCTGAGTACAATGACAATTTAAATTTTAAAATGGCATAACTCCAAATAATTCGTTCGTTGTTAAAAAAAATTTGGCAGTAAAAAGACCTAACTTGTTTTTTATTTTTATTTTTTTACTATTAAGGGTAGGTTTTAATATCAAATTTAAATAATTGTCTTCTAGTAAAACCATTTAGCTAATGTTTCCCCAAATTTAACATTTAATTTAATTTTTTACTTGGGCTTAGGAGACAAAAGAGTTAGAGGGGTCCAATATATTTTACAGTTTTTCCTGTTTTATGCAAAACTCTATTTTTTGGATTGTGTCACTTTAATTTTAAAGGTGCGAAATGTTTTGAGCTTGTTAATACCCCTTCGGACTATATAGATTAACAGTTGGATCTAAATGTGGTAATTTGTATATGCATTTAATAACTTTATTTTGCAATTTTTGTAATGGTTTTAAGTTTGATAAACAAGCAGATCCCCATACAGAAGCTAAGTATTGTAATTTTGAATATATTATATTAATGAAAATATATATTTTTAAGTATAAGGAATGAAATATCTAGCTCTGTACAAAACAGATACCAAAGGAGATATCGAGTTGATAATATAAGTACTGGATATGGCCTTTCCAATTTAAATTTTCGTCTAAAACTAATCCTAACAATTTTGTCGGTTTTGAATTTTAAATATTTTCATTATTAAAAGTAAGTTAATGATAGAATTTATTTTATGTTTAGTTATAAACATAAAATTTAACGTTAGTTTATTTGATTGAAGTCAAGAAAAAAGTATTTTTAAATCATCATTAATATCAAAATATATTTCTGCAAAAGTTTCAGCAAAATAAATAATTGTTGTTTCATCTGTAAATAGCTTTATATTGGGCTTTAAGTTTAATTTGGAAACGGAATTATTGTAAATTAATAATAATAATAATGGACCTAATATTCCATTGATTATATTAGTTAAAATATTCAATGCCCTTATAACATTTTATTTGACATTACAGTTTACAGTCCTATGACGATCAGGATAACTGAGCCGCAATCGTTTTGTTTATACACTTTATTTAATGATATTAAAAGCAAACACTAGTGACGCGTTTGACATTTCATTTTCTTATCAAAATTTCGTTTATTTTTCGTTTTTCCACAAGACGGCCAAATATCTGTGTTTGCATAGCAATAACCTACAGTTTTAAGTAAATAATTGATTAATTAAAAGAGCAAAAAACGAAATTTGGTCAAATTTACCTGTATTTCTTTTTCTGCTTTTAGTAATTTATAAATCCAACGTTTTTAACGTAAAATTTAGGTAATTGTACTCTCAAGAGGGGTATTTGGTCGATTTTTGGATACAACGAAGAAGTAATGAAATATTGATCAGAAAACGAAATGGCAAATGCGTCAGTGTTTTCTCTCAAGCTTATATTGGTTTGTTGCCTCTACATAAAAAAAAAATATTTACACTAAATTGCCTAGTATTGGGTTCCAGAAAGTAGTTTGCAATATACTTTATAAAAATATCTATAGTTGACATGCCTGAGGTGATAGAGGTTTGTGTCAGGCAAGTGGGACAGTGCGACCCTTTGTGCCAATCCTATTTAACATCTAGGTCCTAGGTAATGTCAGCCAGACTAGACTTACAGTAAAACATGGGTTCCGCCTCCCCCTCTCCCTCTCCTAATCTATCCATCAGAAGTGTCACTATACGAGACGCAGTCCGTATAACAGAATCCTCTGGTTTAGGGCGTCCCGACATACGTCCTTTTCGGGTATTTTTTTTTATATTATCATTTTTATCTACAACCATTTAATAATAGGTGCATAATACTTCTGATAATAAGAGCATTATGCTATCTATAAGACAACAAGTGTAATTATCATAAAACAACAAGTGTAATTATTATACTTCCCATATGAACTCAACTTTTTTTCTGATAATAAGAGCAATATGCTATCCATAATACAACAAGTGTAATTATCATAAAACAACAAGTGTAATTATTATATTTCCCATATGAACTCAACTTTTTTTCAGGCACTGTATAAATGGATGGTTTGAGATAAAGTATAGTATTTGACTCGCGTCTAACGAACCATAATACACTCGGATGATTTACGACACTCGCCTTTGGCTCGTACCGTAAACATCTTCCTCGTTTTATTATGGCCTACATTATACGCTCGTTAAATAATATACTATAAGTTGTGGTATTTTTATAAAAAAATTATTCATACCGTCTTTTCCAAATTAGAGATATGACGATATCGACAATTTTTTTAAACGGAAACCCTCGTTTTTTATTAACTATTTTTAAAGTGCATATTAAGTTTTACATAAGTGCCAAATTTCAAATTTTTGTTTCTTGTCGTTTAAAAGATATTAAATAAACAAAAATTAATATAGGTGCAGACTGTCCGCCGATAGAGTTTACAATACAAATTACAAATGGATGAAAAATTTAATTTTTCGGGAAAAAGTCATTCTTGATAAAAAATTGGCTTGCAAAAAAATGCAATTCACGTAGAGAAAATTTTGATTTTTTATAAATCAGGCTTCGCAAAAACTTCAAAAACATGATTTTTCTCCAAGAGTAAACTACCTTTATTTTTCATTTTTGACCAAAATGCCAATTAGAAAACTTATTTAGAATAACGTTTGTAATTTAAATCCTAGATTTAAAATTAACCTTCGATTTTTTTAGTTTTTTTAATTTTTAGAGGTAAAAGAATTTGTTTTTTGATAGCAGCATTAGCGGTCGAAATACGTACATTATCAATGACAGAGGGGTATCAAAAAGTTTTAAAAATGATTTTTGATTGACCAGAAATATGTATTTTTAATTTCACAAATGAAATGACCCCCGAAGTAACACAAAAAAATCATAAAATAACAACAAATAATAATTTCATAATTTGCTATTCAAATACTGCCCCTCCATATTCATCACATTTTTCCAACAAATCGCAATCCATCTGTGGCCTGTTCCTAAATTAAAGAGGCAATGCTTCTAGGTTGTCAGAAAGAAATGTTTCCAACATTTAACTCCTACGGTTACACGTGTTTTCGAAAAAGTATGGGCCAATAATGCCATAATAAGAAATCGCACACCAGACATTTACTTTTTGTAATATTGTCTTCTTATTGGAATTCTAAAACGGGGATTATTTTCGCTCCAGTATCTAATATGCGCAGAAGACACTTTCCCGTTTGTTAAAAATGTCGATTCATCGGAGAACATGATAAATTTATGAAAATTCCTGTTTTCACTTACAACTTTGTTTCCTACCCAAAGACAAAAATCCAAACGTTTGGCTTCGTCTCCTTCTTCCAACGTTTGATTAAAAGTTGGCTTAAATGGGAATATTTTGTTTGCCTTTAAAATATACTGAATATGAGTTTTTTTTACTACATTAAGTTCTTGAGCTCGGTTTCTTAATGAAAGGGTAGGATTGTCAGTAACAGACTGCAATACGATTAGGGAAGCTGCGTCATTCTGATCACAGTTTTTTTTTTGTAAATTGGAAACTGAACCAGTTCGCTGAAATTTTCTTAATAATTTATGAAGTCCCATTTTTGAGACGTAAACGTTAGGGTATCTTTGATTAAATTTGAACTAAATAAACACTTTGTTCAAAGGTCAATCTCGGATTTAAATTACAAACGTTATCCTAAATAAGTTTTCTAATTGGCATTTTGGTCAAAAATGAAAAATAATGGTAGTTTACTATTGGAGAAAAATCATGTTTTTGAAGTTTTTGCGAACCCTGTATAAAAAATCAAAATTTTCTCTTTGTGAATTGCATTTTTTTTACAAGCAAAACTTTTTATCAAGAATTACTTTTTCCCGAAAAATGAAATTTTTCATCTATTTGTGCTATTGTAAAACCCTATCCGAGGACAGTCTGTATATTTTTAATACTTTTTCGTCAATAAATGCTCATAGTTTTGTCCATTCGCTAGTTGGCAAATCCAAAACTCGGTTTAAACATTTTTAATTACTTCAGGTCAAAAAAACGTAAAATGTTTTTCCAAAAAAAAAAAACCTGTAAATTTATTCCAATTTACAACCTCAAACTGTATAATGTAAAAGCAAATAAATGTTGGCTACGTTATTATTTTGGTAAAGTTAATGGGAAACTTCTAGAATTATAAATGAACAGTGTAGATATTTAACGAGAGCCGCTTGAATACAACATGTGCAATTTAATGAACTTTTAACTGCATTTAACTCTTCTAATATTAAAGTTATTTACATTTTGTTAATGCAACTGTCACTAATTATCTTCTCTGTTACATTCTTTTGTTATCCGCGCTTATGTGCTGTTGAAATTACTTTTTTATTGTATGATTAGTTTATTGTCGGCAACAATAAACTTTTTATATTATGGTAATTCGGAATAAAAGGAAAAGGATTGTCCATTGTACCGGGTGAGTCAACGATTGCGCGGAGTAGCTTTATGCCTTGAAGATTAAATTTGTCGATAATAAGCTTTTGTATGAAGGTATGGTTGGATACCTGGCACATTTTAAAAATATTTTGAATTATACAGGGTACGCCCAAAAAGTAGGGTGTCATAAAGTTACATTTTTTTAAATGGGACACCGTATATTTGTATACATTTATTAATTCTACGTGTTATTTTATACATTTTTATTAATGGTTTAATATACGAAAAAGTTATAGTTGTTTAGATAATTCGACTTTTAATGAAAATTTTGCATTTGCAAGCATCTCGTTATTGTGAAAATGCTACTTAAATTTTGACACTAAGCGATTCATAATTTTTATACTTACTAAATAAAGTCAAAAATACATATTCACTATGAAATATTTAACGTGTTTACTTTCTAGGACCAAAGTCAGAAAACTTCTAATTGAAAAATATCACTTTTTTTAAATGGAACACCCTATGTATTTTTCCGTCATCTTATAGCTCGTCATAAACTCTTCAACTTTTGTAAAGAACGTCCTATCCCTATCTTAAATAGTTTTTGAAATATTTTGATATTTATCTCGTTATAGCATCTTTTGTCAATGGATCACAGTAGCCATGGAAAATAAATGAAAATAATGGCACTAGATGATATTACGAACAGGTCAATGTAAAAATTCAGCCATTCTACTGTAAAGTTTATTGTCCAGTCATTTTATAAGTTGGTACTCATAATGAATTTTTCAAAAAATAAATTAATCGATATGATTTATGTTTTGGGCGAGGCAAATAAAAATTGTCTTTTTGCTGAGCGACTATACAGGATTAAATATCCCGAGCGGCGAACACCCAGTCCTCGAAGTTTTCAAAATTTAATGGAAATGTTTGATTCAACAGGCAGTGTGGAACATTCAAAACGTAAAGTTGTTAATAGAAAAGCTACAAATGGTGAGAAGGAACTCGAAATACTGTTACACGTCCAGGAGAATCCCCATAGTTAGTAGCCGTAAATTAGCTTTGCTCGGTGATACGTCACAGGAACTTCACGATGAAGATTTTCAAAGGCGTGTAACTTACTGCCAATGGTTACGTATCCAAATTGAGGTAAACCGATTTTTTTAAAATCTTATAATGTATTCAGATTAGGCTACATTTAGAAGTAATGGTGCTGTCAATAGACACAATATGCATTATTATGCAACAGAGAATCCACACTGGGTCCGAGAAGTTCAACACCGAAACCATTGGTCGGTTAATGTGTGGTGCGGCATACTTCACAACAGAATTATAGGGCCATATTTTTTTAATAAACATTTAAACGGACGTAATTATTTACTTTTCTTGCAACAGACATTACCAAGATTATTGGCAGAAGTCGACTATGATGAACGTCAAAATATGTGGCTCCAACAAGATGGTGCCCCTCCCCACTTTTATCGTGAAGAAAGAGAATATTTGGATCAGCACTATCCTCAAAGATGGATTGGCCGCGGAGGTTTTGTTGCATGGCCACCAAGGTCTTGTGATCTTACCCCGTTAGATTTTTTCCTGTGGGGCAGTGGGGCTACATAAAAGATAGGGTGTATGTTACACCACTTACGACTAGGCAGGACATGGAGAATAGGATTAGGGATATCTCTCAAACAATAACACCATCCAATGTCCGGGAAAATATCATCAAAAGGATTGACAAGTGTATTGAACAAGAAGAACATTTATTCGAACACTTATTTATTAAGAAGAAACTGATTTGGGAAAGGGACAGTTATAACAATATATTTATTTTTCATTTATTTTCCATGGCTACTGTGATCCATTGACAAAAGATGCTATAACGAGGACATTAAATCTCTAAATATCAAAATATTTCAAACACTATTAAAGATAGGGATAGGACGTTCTTCACAAAAGTTGAAGAGTTTGTGACGAGCTATAAGATGACGGAAAAATATATAGGGTGTTCCATTTAAAAAAAGTGATATTTTGCAATTAGAACTTTTCTGATTTTGGTCCTAAAAAGTAAACGTAAGACGTAAATGATACGTCAAATATTTCATAGTGAATATGTATTTTTGACTTTATTTAATAAGTATAAAAATTATGGATCGCTTAGTGTCAAAATTTAAGTAGCATTTTCACAATAACCAGATGTTTGCAAATGCAAAATTTTCGTTAAAAGTCGAATTATCTAAACAACTTTTTCGTATATTAAACCATTATAAAAATGTATGAAATAACACGTAGAATTAATAAATGTATTCAAATATAGGGTGTCCCATTTAAAAAAACGTAACTTTATGACACCCTACTTTTTGCGCGCACCCTGTATAATTCAAAATATTTTTAAAATGTGCGAGATATTTAACCCAACTTTCATACAAAAGCTTATTATCGACAAATTTTATCTTCAAGGCATAAAGCTATTCCGCGCAATCGTTGACTCACCCGGTACATACATGATAAATTATACTGTTGTTCTTTGCAGACAGTCTTTTAGGTAAATCTGTGGGACGTATACACAAATTCACAGTGGCGTACCTTGGCAATTTAAGCAGGGTTGGCAAAAAATAAGACCAAAAATCCCCAATTAATCCATACTATTTAATTTAATATTTATGAGGTAAGGTTGTCGGTTAAAATAAGTGCTACTTTACGCACTAGTATTATAATAATACACCAAAGAACCAAAAATATTCTGAATGCACAGTGGACTAACCCACATTCAAAAGTCGAAAATAAGTCTCTAGTTAAAAGTTCTAATTTTAAAGTTATGCATTAATATGTACAGAAAAATCTAAAATCTTTTATTTTTTGCTCTGAAAGGAGTTATAGAATTATTAATGAAAAAGTGCAATATATTTCGGTTGCGGTTGTGCTGACGGGTACCGGCTAGTTATAAAATCGAAAAGAAATAGGAAAAAGTTATAATGTGCTGTAGTGAAATTGGGTGTTTGTTGAGTTATCCAACTGTGGAGAAGAGTAAAATAGAAATATTGCACGTAGTAGCTATTTTTAGGGGTAATTAAAACAACATAAATATGAGCATAAATATAATCTTTTATATCAGTTATACTAAGTTTTACTTAAAATACTAAAATAATAACAATATTACCACTCAATTTATACATAAATACTGAATTTTATTATTACGATAATAAATAATTACTAAAGGTATTAGATATATTTACAAAAGAAATATTAACCTATTATATACAAGAATAGATTATTAAGAACTTCTAAATATTATTAGAAAATGTTTATACAATTGAAAAATTCCTATGTTTGTTTTAGTTTATTATTTTATACCAAGGTATACTAGAAGTTTCTTTTAAAATACCATCGATGCTACATAACGTATTTGCTTTTTAAATGTTTAACTAGTAGGCAAAGTAATCATAATCATATACTAAGAAACATAAAAATAAATTATTATTTATTTATCCTTGGTAATCCATTTAGAAATTTCCAGAAATTTTTAGAATTAGAGCTGGAGTACAGAGTACTTTTTAAAATTGTACAATACTGTGTCGTGTTTATGACGTGTGTTAAACGTTTGAATAATTAGGTATCGCGTTTAATACGAACCAAATATACCACTTTGACAGATTATCAAAATAGCCAATTATTTCGTTCACGATTCTGTGAAACTATTACTATTTTTTAAAGAAGTCAAACCCTTATCTCTAGTGATATTTGGAATTTAATTTATTGCTACTCCTCGCTTGGTAAATCCTAAATATCTTGTTAAAAAATTATAACCTATCTGCAAGAATACACGAAAATTTGAATTACAAAAATAGCACCAATGAGTGATTAACAAGTGAATATGTACGCATCTTGGTCCTTTTGTTCTTTGATTCAATAAACGTTTCAAATACTACTTTGTTGTATGTCTAGCCCACATTGTCCTTTGAACCTGAGACATTAATTCACTCCTATTTGGCACTCGTTCACTTGCTGATCTTGAAATTCCTGGACCATTAAGTAATCTTAAATCTTCACTGATCCGCAAGTTTGTCAATAGGTCTTTCTCTTCCTCGCTTAGATCAGGAGCTATCACTCTAACCCTACTATCTACTTTTCCAGAAGTTGTAGTACTCCCTTGAGACAGCGGTTTAATAAAGTGAGTGTTTCTCGAATCTGTTGATGAAGAACTCAAACTTCTTTGTGGATTGGGACTAGCCCCTCTCTGTTGTCTAGTATCAGGGCCAGTTTCAAGCCTACGGTTTGCTAAACTTGATTGAAGATTCTCCGATTCCAGCAGATTTAGATTAATAGATGAATGTCTGCGTTGCATTGTTGGTATCGTCAACTGAGGTCCGCCTGTATTTTGACTGGAAGCATTTGGGTAATTCGGTTTCTCATAACGATTTTGATTAGCTTGGTTAGAAGCACTTGATTTTTCATAGTTATTTTGACTAGAAGAGCTAGGAAAACTTGGCTTTTCATATAGATCCCGATTAATAGTTTGACTATATCCTTGTGTATTATACTGTGAAAACTGGTCTTGATTAATACTTTTATCTGTGGTTCTTGTCTGTAAGGTTTCTTGCCCTGGACTTTGGACACTAAAGTTTTGATGGTATAAAGAAGGAATATGCCGAGGTTCACTGTTTCTTGAAGAACTAAGTTTATTTTCCAAATTATTAAAGCTACGAGGAATCGTAGCATAGGGCGTCGATGCTAAATTATTGTAGCTATTTGGGCTTTGCGCAGAATAATTATTATTCATTAATGCTTGATTATACAGTCCTTGAGCTAACAGCGACAAGCCATACTGTTGCTGTGGTGCCATCGGAGGATATCCCCCCAAACCTTGTATCCTCTGAAGAAGCTGTGATTCGAAACTAGTATCCAGTTGAAGAGGAGTTGGTGGATACGGGTAGTTGAATATATTGCTAGCACTAGGGCTAAATGTAGATCTTAAAGGTGACTGACAAGAGGTAGCGGATCTATTTTCTAAAATACCAGGTGCAGTGAAGCCAAGAGCTTGTAGTACCAGGTTTGGGTCAAGTTGAGGCAGCTGATCCGGTTGTGCTTCTTGAACACGTTGTTGCTAAAAAAAGATAAATATAAAGAATCTTATTATCTACTTGTACCTGTGTTTTAGCATAATAGCATGTAGAGAGTGGATTTTATAGTAAATCATACTATAATATAAAATTGTAAAGTGACTGACTGACTAATTTATCATGACTCAGCCTAAATCTCTTATCCTAGAATCATGAAATTTCAAGGATGTCTTTTTCTTATAACGTAGACATTTACTGGAAAGGGAGTTTTCGAAAAACAACCCCTAAAGGGGTAAAAACGGGGGTCAACATTTTTATATTTCTGTATCTCAGAAACTAATACCGAATTTTCTAAAGGATAATGTCATGATGCTATAATTTTTTATATTATTTTGGTGTCCAATTTTCTTACCGAACCTCCGACGTTCTTGAATTAGTAACCTGATAATTTATAAAAAAATTCATGCTCTCGGACATATTTTCGGTAGTAATTCAAGTACTAGGGGGATTACTGCTGAGAGTTTTTGAAGACAAATAAAGTAAAATGTAAAATTTTTTCCATATTATACAATGAATAATTAAACTTGACTGTTATCTCTTATCGCGGCATTAACAGTCATTTTCTTAAAAGCATCGACATAATAATGAGATTAGGCTTGAGTCATTTACGATATGGAAAAAATGCGGCATATTAAGTATCTTTATGTTTAAATTCTATTCAAATATTAGGAAATGTGGTTTAAGGGGTTCTACACTGAGGAAAATGATCTAATACAACAGGTTTGCTAAGAGATAGTTTGTATTGATAGCTTATTTTTTATTAACCCATATTAAATAAATTGCTAGTGTATTAAATCCGCTTTAGTGTTATATCAATTCCAGATTTGCTAGAACAGTGTTTTTATTGGTAGTTCCATTAGCAGCACAGTCTTGTTGAATAATGAACTACTTTTAATATAGCAATTTAATAAATTGTATCTTCTCAATATGCCGCATTTTGTTCCCAGTAAAACGCTCTCTCTTCAATTAAGAAAGCAGAACAGCGTCCCCAAAAACGAATTGTATCCGTTAGAGCCTATAATCCACAAGACGTGGATGGGGGTTCATAGCGATCGGCAACCGCCGCGCGTTGTAGTATTACTTTTAACGTACTTGTTGCGCAGGTCACATCGTTGTTCGGATTCTTCTACCTGTCCTGTCTAATATATTTCAATAAATTTATTTTTACTTTGTATTTTTTTTTTTTTTTTAACTTTGCATGTCAGATAAAGCAATAGAAGATCCTTATTTCGCACAATACATCATTATTTTAGTCGGAGAGCTAGTAACACCCGTTTCATGAAGTGTTTGATGCACTTCAAAATTTTGTGTCATAGTATCTACTCGATAGATAAGCAGGTAAGCAAGTGCTGGCTAGTTCTACCTGGGGACACCAGGTACTGCGCATAAGAGAAAGCTGTCCAAAAATTTTGCACAAAAAAAGTGTTTGTTTCAGAGGCCAACAAACAGAAATCAAAATTTAAAATGACACAAAACACAAAAATTAATAAGGCAGACACTTTTTAACATTTAATAAAAACACCCCCAAGTTGTTTTTTTAAAAATACAAAATGAAGTGTTTGATTCACGCTAAAATTTTAACAGTGTCTTAATTACATATAATAAAAAATAATGACAAAAAGGCAGACACTTTTTTTGAGGAGATACAGGGTGTTAACATTTTAATTAAAAAAATATTTTTTCATTGCCATTTTCAAAGCACTCTAGATATTTTTATGAAATTTGGTACACGTCTTTTAAGCATCAAAAAGCATTTTTTTGTGTAAAATACTTTTTTAAAAATTTAGCAGTGGCGTCCGTGCGGGGACAAAAATTATCCAAACAACGCCATAGGCCATTTTCAAAGAAATAGGTTTCGTTTAGGTAATTAAATAAATCGGTTTTAAATGAAATAGAAGAACGCCCGGAGACCAGCACTAAAATAAAAACGCTTCCTTTCCAAAATACAGGGTGTTAATGGTAATTAAATGGGTTATGTGTTTCCAGGAATGTGCATTAAAATGATTTTTATTTTTTACTCGAAAACGGTGCACCGTAAAAAAATAAGCCAAGAGACCGAATTAGACGGGAATTTCAAAAATAATTTTTATTTAAAGAAAAATCAGTGGCGCACCATTTTTTTCTTCAAAAATATTAAATGCAAGCCCCGCACGGACGCCACTGCCAAAATTTTAAAATATTATTTTACACCAAAAAATGCCTTTCGATGCTTAAAAGACGTGTACCAAATTTAATAAAAATATCTAGAGTGGTTTGAAAATAGAAATGAAAAAACATTTTTTTAATTAAAATGTTAACACCCTGTATCTCCCCAAAAAGAGTGTCTGCCTTTTTGTAATTATTTTTTATTATATGTTATTATGACACTGTTAAAATGTCAGCGTGAATCAAACACTTCATTTTGTATTTAAAAAAAAAAACAACTTGAGGGTGTTTTTATTAAATGTTAACCCCCTCAAAAGTGTCTGCCTTATTAATTTTTGTGTTTTGTGTCATTTTAAATTTTGATTTCTGTTTGTTGGTCTCTGCAACAAACACTTTTTTTGGGCAAAATTTTTGGACACCTTTCTCCTATGCGCAGTACCTGGTGTCCCCAGGTAGAGCTAGCCAACACTTGCTTACCTACTCATCTATCCAGTACATACTATGACACAAAATTTTGAAGTGCATCAAATACTTCATGAAACGGGTGTTACTAACCATGTTGCATAATAGATAATTATACGCAATGAACGACGAGAATAATATCACACTAGAAGCTATTTAAATTTTTGAAAACAACAGTACAGATTTTTAGAAGTTAGTACTAATATGCTTTATTAACCGTAACAAGCAAATATTATTATGAAAAATGTCAAGTTTCATTACAACTACCAGTCGGAACTAATACAGTATATAAAACCAGATTACACCTTCAATAGAACTTGATAATTACTGTAAGTATTCAGAGCAATAATGACTATAAACCATTCTATGGTAGCATTAACTCCAATTTTCTATTGGCTAAATTACCGTGATATTATCACTACACAACGGTCTAGCAATTTTCATTGTCTTACAGTAGAAAAGCGCGTTGCTGAATCATATATCATTAAACAGTTCTATAAAGAGTATGTGAGGAATAGGAAACTTTTTCTCAGTGTATACAATGGAAAATTTATTTTGGTAGGAGATTTTTACAGTAGATATTCTTTGTCGCGAAACCCCAGAAAAAAGAAAAAACCTTTAAAGCGGCCCGCACACGATCAATATATTGATCAATACATGATAATATTGATCAGTATATTGTCCATGTGCGGGGATTGAACTAAATATTGAAGTCGATATCAAATATTGACGAAATTTAAATATTTTAAAATCCGGACTTCAATACTGGTTTGTGGTGGGGATATTGATCAGTTTATTGAAAGTGTGCGGTCTAATCTCAATATTTTCATAAGTATTTTCTTGTCGTGCCTATTGACCGTTGTTGATTGTTGTGAAAAACAGGTTTTTGAAAGTTGTCGCCATGAGTGAAGTTAATGTTGAAAACGAAAAAAACAAGTGATGCGAAGTTTCATTGAAACGTTTGCCTATATTGTGGGATTCTCGCAATGCATCTTATTAAAATAAAAGAGAGCGTAGTGAAGCATTGGAACTACTACTTTCCAATTATCGACGTATTCAACATGAAATGCCAACGTGGAAGACATAAGCAAAAAAATTAATAGCCTTCGAAGTAATTACAGAAAAGAGATGAAAAAAGTTATTGCATCCAAGCGGGCTGGGAGTGCATTTACGTCCCAACGTCTTGGACATATCATGCACTTCATTGGACCCATCAATGCTAAATACTTAAGATCTTCGAAGCTGCTACATGTTGCAAGATACCGAACAGTAACTGCTAGTTTCTCTTTAACGGATAAAGCTTCTCGCATTATGGTATCCTGAGGCTTGACGTGAGGTTCAATCATTCCTATGAGTGTATCAAACTTATATCTGTCCAATCGGAAATAGTTGCAGTAATCGTTTACATCACTTAAAACGATTTCTCTTAGTAAATTATTTATGTGACCGTAACGTTCCTTTTTTGTTATCCACTCTTTAACCCATCGCTTACGGTTAACAATACGTTTTAATCCTAAGAGTAGTAAAATAGTTGAACATGCTATTTTCCTCTTATTTCCCATTATTTCAACCCCTCCGCAATATAAACATCAAACAAAGACGGTAAAAAAACTAAATTATACTGAACTCTGAACATAAATATTGACTAAAATATTGTCAATAATAGTTAAGGTGTGCGGTAGTATTGATACGCGGTTTGACAATAATATTGACGATCCTATACTGATCAATATACTGACCGTGTGCTTTGAGAGTCAATTTGTCAATTTCCAAGCGATTAGCGAAACGTTACCTTGAAAAATATACGTGGTCATGTGGTCAATGTTTCTAATGAACATTGCTGCTAAAATGTTTCGCAGCTTTACTATGTCGCCAACTGCGACACTAGACTGTAGTGAGATACTGTAATTTTACGTACAAATGTCTGCTCATCTGAAATAGTGTCACAAAATCCATTTTAATATATTTTATATTATATAGGTATTTACAAAATCCACTCCTACGGTTTTTTATAACTAATTATAGACCGAGCAAAGTCTACAGCTAAAAAAACAAACTGAGGAATATAAATTGAGCTTACTTCCTTGCTTATTTTTCACAAAAATATATTAGCAATAATAATTATAATTTATAAGCATTTATAAATAGTTTTGGTTTTGTTATATTGAGAAATCGAAACCAATGTGTAAATAGATGTGGTAATAATACCCCTAACCAATTTCAAGCTATACAAGTGTAACCGTTTTTTAATAATCGATTGTTTATTAGTTATTAATGATACTAGTTCGATATGAACACAATAATGAAACGTGCGCAACGTTAAACCACGAGACGTTAGCCGAGTGGTTAATTGCACAAGTTTCATGAGCAAAGTTCATATCGAACGTATATCATTCAAAATTTAATGTACGACAGTGCAAATAGATTTTATTCGTCTAAATTTTATTGATATCAGATAACGTTTTCGTAATTTTTAAAATTTTCAGGTGTCCATATTAGTCGATATCATGGTAACCGCATTTTTGACTGTTTCAATTTCGATTTTGACAACGTCATTATTGCCGTCTAATTTTCTATTGTATGCAAAGTGTTGGCCAAAAATAATTTAAATATGGGAGATTCTGAATCCGAAAGTGTCCCTTCGGATGTTTACAATAAATAAATGCAATCCGTTTTTCTAACCCAGTAAACACACATACGTTTTTTCAACGTTGAATCAACGTTTCAGTCGTTGTTATTACGTTTTCGTTGATTTTAACGACGTTGAATTTTGGTTATATTCCTGACCGATTAACAACAACGTTTTTTAAACGTGTCCTACTTACCTACTTATAATGTTGCTCTATGATTTTACTCAAAGGATAAAATATTAATTAATACTTACTTTTAGACCATTTAAGAGAGATTTAGCCAGTTTTAAAGCACGTTGATTTTACGTTTTAATCAACCTTATCATGCAACTGTCTAAATTTAGGTTGAAATATTACTTACTGTCGACGGTTTTTATAACGAATATTTTAATACAATATGAAAAACGTTTAATTAAAGTTGATTTTTAATTGGAAATTATATTTAACTTTAAAATTATCCCATATAAAATCTTAATTGTTTGCACCATTTAACATAACTGCTTTTGGATCAATTAAAAAAAATTAGCCAGTTTTGAAGCACGTTGATTTTAGGTTTTATTCAACTCTATTTGACACATGTCTAATATATTGTTTTATAATGGTAAAAATATGTTGTTTTTTCATCTTAAATTAACGTTGATTTTAATCTCATATGGTTGTTTTATATCGTTGATTTAAACTAGTATTCAACGTTGCACCCAACGTTGTTCCGCGCGACATTTTAACCAAAATTCAATGTTGGGTTAGAGTTTTTTTCAATGTTGATTCAACGTGCGTGGGTTTACTGGGAAGTAATAATAACAAATAAATAGTTTGCACCGACTTTCTTTTTGTTTTTCTATCTTAACATTTGGATGTTATTATGAATTTATAATGGCACTGAGTGCTATTATGAAGGTCATAATGACATCTAAATGATAATGTCATAATGGCACTGTCGTAGATTAAAATATTAAGGATTTTACGAATTTTGTTGTTTACGAGTTGTTCTCTAAAGTGGCGGCTCGTTAATGAAGGGCTCTGGGGCGCCGCCCTCCCTGCAATTATTTCAAACAGAATTAAAATAGTATATTACGGAAGGTTCGTCTTTACCGCACGTGCGTGATGTTTAACAAAACGAGCCGAAGGCGAGTTTGGTAAATCACGCAAATGCGGTAAAGACACCTACCGTAAGTGTATTGTACGATATTTATCTATACATTACAAGCATGTTTTAGGGCACCAATATTAAAAACTAAAATAGCACTGTTTTACCCCGTAGGTGCCTCGTAAGTCGTTATCAACAATGCATTAATATCAGGTTGCTATATAGGGAAATAAATTATAGAAATTTAATAGTTGGCTTTTATATGACAGATGTAAAACGTGACAACGGAATAAACGATAATTATTTTTTGTAACAATTTCGTGAAAGTGTATTTTACGTCCCTTAAATGGAAGTCAGCAGTGATGATGAAATTTCAAAGGAAGTTCTGGACATGGCTAAAGCAGCTGCCCTTAATTTATTGCCGGATTAATCACGGCATAGATGAGAAGGAATATGGGCTCTTCATGGACTGGTGTTCACCAAAGAAAGTTAAAGCAATTAGTGAAGATGTGATGCTTGCCTATTTTGTGGATACATTTAAGGACAGTAAATCATCCTCTTTATGGAGTTATTACTCAATGCTCAGATCTACTATAAGTATCAAAAATAATGTCGACATAAGCAGGTATGCAAAACTGATGGCATATTCAAAAAGAAAGTCTGTGGGATAAAAAGCTAAGAAATCAAAGGCATTCTCCAACAATGAGGTTGTAGAATTCCTTGTTACGGCACCAGATGAGGATGAGGAGTTTTTATTAATGAAGGTACTTAATTGCGATATTTTTAAAATCTACTTTTAAGTAACAACTTATTTGCTTGTTTCAGGTGGTACTCATTGTGGGCATCGCTGGGGCATGTCGCCGAGTGGAGTTATGTAAAATGAAAATTAAAGATATTAAGGAATTTGAAACCCACCTTGTTGTAACTGTCCCGGATACAAAGACACATGTAGATCGACAGTTCGTGGTTTACGTGGAAGGATTTTCATCAGAAATTAATAATATTTCAATTTTCAAGAAGTATAGAGCCCTTAGACCCGATCATACTGCCCATACACGGTTATTTATTGCATATAAAAAAGGAAGATGCACTATCCAACCACTGGGTATAAATACTTTTGGAAAAATACCTTCTCAAATTGCATCATATTTAAAGTTGTCCAGTCCCAAAGAATATACGGGACATTGTTATCGAAGGACGTCAGCTACATTATTAGTAGATGCTGGCGGGAATATCATGAGTTTAAAAAGACATGGTGGATGGAAGTCCTCCAGTGTTGCGGAGGGCTATATTGAAAATTCGTTACAAAATAAAATAGCAATTGCAAAGCCAATAAATGGTGTAGAAGAATATGCAGAGAGAACCTCCTGTTTTAGTAAATCTGTAACTTTGAATTATCGTGTCTCATCGGATAGTAAAACACTTTCTTCATGCATATAGTTTGAAAATGTTACAAATTCTACAATTAATATAAATATTTCTTAATTTATTTTTTGGATTAGTTTAGAAATTTAAATATGTAAGTATTTGTTATACATATAATGTTTAATAGAGTTTCTTTTAAAAATAAAAAATACACTTGAATAATATAAAAACTTGTTTTCAGTGTTGTTATCAGTGCGGTAAGTAGTTACTTACCGCACGCTTGTAGAAAAAGTACTTTATTGTTTAGTCGTATAACCTCGTCTATAGTTAAATATTGGTATACTATTTTTAAATAAATGTACCATCAAATATAATAAAAAATACTGTTTTGTTAAACCTACACAGGAAGCAAACCTCAAATTTACTATTCCTCAGTTTCAACAACCGTATCATTTCACTAAAATAAAATAAAAATAACCATAAAATAAATATATACTAGGGCAAAGTGATAAGCCTGGTAAAATCGAAACTTAAAACACATTTTTCGGCATTTTTTTTTAATGTGCTTAGTCTCTTTTTTGCTGGAATTAAATTTCTAGATAATTACTGCGTATCGCATCCCAAGAAACGCATGTCATGGTCTTGTTGGTTGATAATATGGTCCTTGTTTGACACAGGTTGACTAGGAGAAAAAACTTCGGACTATTTGACAGACAAAATTAGGTTCTATTTATGATTGTAAAAATACAAGAGGTTGTCTGATTTGAATGACTGTCAAAGCTAAAGCAAATAAAATATGTGTCTGAGGATATTGCTAAATCGTGATATGATATAGGGTACTTATTGTTATATCTTATTGACGATTGTGGTGGACTCTCCATAAGAATATTACCAAATTTATCACTTCGCTCTCGTATTTGCTTTACCTAACAATTAGATCCATAAATAATATCCAGCATCACACGGTTATTGTTATCCGAAGCTTTGGTAAAGACCTGCACATAAAAGGCAAAAAACACTCACTGTTAGCGCACTGTTAAAGCTGGAAAGCGAAACAGAAATCCGAGGAAAGATTTAGAGTTTTTAGTGCTCACTAAAACAAGGTTAAATCGCC
Organism: Polydrusus pterygomalis; assembly: GCA_963969555.1. Taxonomy (NCBI): domain Eukaryota; kingdom Metazoa; phylum Arthropoda; class Insecta; order Coleoptera; family Curculionidae; genus Polydrusus; species Polydrusus pterygomalis. Next base: position 31,527,337 of record OZ018380.1, read on the forward strand.
ATTAAAATAATAAATTGGTGCAATAATAATAATGCCTAAATAACACTGGACATGTAAGCAATTTAATTCACTAAGTACTTTAGCAAAATTAATAATTTGGTACAGATAAGAAGTAACAAAATAAAGTATTAGTGAATATTGCTGTTAATACTAACGTAATAATGACATCAATTTTTGTAGCGTATGGTATTATTATAGTATTTACATCAGTAATACAGTGTGGTAATAGATAAGAAAAAAATATTTATTTTAGAAAGTAAAAAATATTACAATACCTAATACAATTTTTTTTAAAGTAACAAGGTACTAATTCACACATATAAACTAGAGTTGACTGCTCCGTATTTTAGTTACAAATCAACAAATTTAAGATTATTTCAAATAAGTAGTATATGGTTTGTGAGGTGTGGATTGGTAAAACAAGCTAGCAATGGTTTAAAGAAAAAGAAGAAGTGTATGTATCATGTTTATATTAATCGCTAAAAAGTTGGTTTTATTGATTTTTTAAAATTATTTATTCCCATAAATATGTGGATTTCTAATAAACCTAAAATAAAAATACTTAAGAGCAGTAACCCCGCGTAAATCCACTTTACGCGCCCAACGTTTTTGAGAAAAAAGTAAGGCCGATATTAAAAAATGGCTTTAAGAAAAATTGATTGGTACAACATTCTACACCCAGGAAAGTCATTTTGCTTTTGACCAATAAAGAATTGTTTAAGATATTACAAAATTACTAAAAATAAAAAAAAATTCTAAAAAAAATTTTGGGAATATTTTCGATCGTCATTTACTTTTCTGGATGGGGTATTTAAAGTAGAATTTATTTTTTAAATACCAATTTTTATTTTTTCTTATCGTTTGACCAGCAAAACGTTCTGCAATTTTCATTGTGGTAAAAGGGGTTACTTCCTCTTAACAGTAAGTAGAATGATAGTATCACAAATTCTCCTTTTATAAATTAATATTAAATTTTGCATTAAAGCTACCTTAAAAATTCAGAAAGCAATTTTGCTAAAGAAAACAGAAAGAAATTAAATATCTGGTCATGCAATTTGGTTAAAGGAAGTGCACTGCTGTGTCAGCGTTATAACGATCAGCACGTCAGCGTTTTCATATGAAAAGCTAATCCAAATATGTCTAAGAAATGAAAACATATTATTACGTTTTAAGTTTGCCGAAAGGGATGCTGGTCTGCTGGATATCATTGTGTAAATGATGTAAAAAAAGGAAAACATAATAACATACAGTGTTTCCACAGATAGAGTTTGGAATAGAAAAAACTTTTTTATTACTAGGTATAAAAGAGAAAGTAATTTTTTCTAACATCGTCTGCTTGTGCTGAAACTACAATTTTAAATATCAAATTTGCGATTACTAAACAGGGTTTGTCACAAACAACATTTAGTATTTTAGATTTTTTTTTTCAATTTCTTGTTTTATTAAATGAATTTTGCTAGTGTTAAAACTACAATTTCAACTATTAGATCTGCGATTACTATACAGGAATCGTCGGATTTTTTTTTAAATTCTAATTTTCAATTCCTATTGATGATTGTCTAAATCATCACTTTGGGAACAAATGGATTGGAAGGTCCTATGGTCCAAATCAGTTGGCACGTAGGAGTCCTGATCTCACAATTAACAACTTTCATTTATGGGGATATCTGAAGCCACATGTGAATAAAACCAACTTTAATAATAACTTGGATCTCTTGAAAGAAAATATAAGAGTAGTTATTGCGAATATCCCAATACAGCAAGTTAGGAATTGTTATCGGAAATTCAGATGTCGAGTTAACCTATGCGCTAACTCGGTGGTACCACGTTTGAATGAAAGTTTTATAATTTATGATATAAAATCATATTTGCAGTAAGAAAGCAACAATAGTTGTTAGTTTTTAAGTAAATTTATTTTAAACGAAATCCAAAAAATTAAAAATGATGTTTTTGACGAACCCTGTATAGTAATCGCAAATCCGATATTCGAAATTGTAGTTTCAGCACAAGTAGTCGTTTATTTAAATAATGACTTTTTCTTCTATACCAACTAATAAAAAAGTTTTTCCTCTTCCTAACTCTATCCGTGGACACACTGTAAAATAATGAAATATTGTTTAGAATGGACAAAGTAAGGTATTTTTTATGGTTATAAAAACAGTACATAATTTTGCATAATTTAACATTTTATGATTCACTACCGTTTATAAAATTGTGAACAGTAATAATAATTGTTAGGTTTACAAAACAGATTATGAGGAAGACTTTTTTGTTTGAAAGAAAACATGTCTATTTTGTTTAAAGGGGGTTGGAAGGGGAGAAATATTGTTTTGCAAAAATATTCACAACGTCATATCATACCATTGTGTCCTCCACAAAGCCATAATTAACACAACGGATCTTTAAATTAATTTTCTGTAAATTGCATTTATTTACAACAAAAACATTAAAGGATGGTGTAGTTAATGGAACAAATTGCAGTAAAAGTTTAAGTGGGCTGTGAAAAAAAAAGAGGAGAAGGTTCTGATTTATAATATTAAATAGTAGGTGTTAAACTTTTAATAAGTTACATTTTGATTTATTGGCTTACAATTTGTGCTGCGTTAAAATGCCGACCTCAATCAAAGATGCGTTTAACGTGATTAAAATTGTATTTTTTTCTCTTTTGCAGCTACTTAATATTTTACTGCAATTTGTTTTATTATTGTAACCATCCTCTATTATTTTTGTACATAATTAAAATTTACAGAAGAATAATTTACAGAACTGTTATTATGATAATGACTTTATTGAAGACACACTGTATGATATTTGTAACTTCTTGAATAAAAATACCGTCCTAAAATGTCTGTTTGTTCTATAGAGCTCATTTTATACTAAATTTTCCCCATCTATGGTTTAAAAAAAGATATTGACTTGCGGTTTTTACGAATATTCTTTTTATTTTTGATTAAGTTGAAAAATATATATCGTTGCATTTAAAATTTTGAGAAAAATGAAGTAATTCTTCATTCTGCTAAATAGCGCCCTAGCTGTCGCAACGGAATTCAGAATAACTCAGTTTTTTGTTAACTCGATAAAACAAAAGAAACCCTGACTGTTTGAAGGTTGAAGACAATGATGTTTCTTGAATGATGAAAGAGTTTTGGACTTCCATTGTGTTTATTTCTTTTAAATCACATCACAACGTTTCATATAGTTAAAACCCTCGTGGATAGAGCAATTACAATCTGTAACTCGGAAGAAGCACTTAAAAAAGAAGCTCACCACATCAAGACTGACCTCAACAAAAATTGCTACCCCACAAGATTAGTTGACACGATATTGGAAAATCGTAAGGATCGACCCAACGAGCAAGAAGCAAACAGAGAGGCACAACCAACACTCAATATTCCGTATGTCAAAGGAGTATCTGAGAAAATAAGAAGACTAAGATTACGATTACAAACACCGTATTCAACTCGAGGGACACTTTAAGAAGCCACCTGACGACGACAAAGCCTACAAGTCAAAAAGATAGGAAAAACTGCGTCTACCAGATCCTCTGCGAATGCGGCCAATCTTATATAGGTGAGACATTAAGACCACTAGAAACAAGGATTAAAGAACACAGAAACAATACGTTAAAAGGAGAGACCGAAATGTCAGATGCAGCTGACCACGCCTGGAAACATGGTCACCATATCATGTGGTCAGAAGCTGAAATCCTACATAAGAAACCACACTGGAGGAAAAGAAAGGTCAAGGAAGCTGCTGCTATTCACCAGAACCCAGGCTGCTTTAGTAAACCATCAATAGACATAAGAAATATCTGGAAGCCTTGGTTAGATAGATGTAGTCTTAGGATAAGATCGCGTGCCAACTGAACGCATGACTGCACCCACCTCAGTTATGCTTCAGTGCACCTAGCTAGTATAAATAGTCGTGTTGTTACTTTACTTATTTAGTATTCACCTGAAGACGACTGGAGATACTTAACAGTTGACACGTAATAGTGATTTGAAACAAATAAAGACAATGGAAGTCCAAAACTCTTTCATCATTCAAGAAATATCATTGTCTCCAACCTTCAAACATTCACTATCAATTTTTGATTCTGTTTCAGTAGTTTTTAACATACCATCTATTTAACTTAACCATTTCGTATTTCCTCTGCCACTGATGGCGCTTTTTTTGTATATATAATTATATTATCCTGTAACTTTTAGGCCTTCAAATTTAATGAAAGCACTTAATTCAATGAAGGTTGTCTAGTTCGAATTAAAAATATATATAAAAAAATTTTACTTAACGGTTTTGCTTTGAAACCTTCTAAATTTTAACGTGAAAATTTACACTCTCTGGTAAGCGACACTAGGCAAAACAAAAATAATAAAAACGACACAGCATGCTTTAAACTTTTATTTAGCATTGTTAATCTTAGTTGGAGACTTACCTGTGGCATTGTCATATGCGGCGGACTCGATTGTTGTCCAGGTTTGTCTCCCCCTTGAAGATGAGCAACCAATGCTGCTATGTGGTCAAGTAGCTCACGATTATGAACCAGCAATTGGTGAGTTCTGGCTTGAGCCTCCATCCTTGCAGTCTAGGAACAATTTAATTATTTATATGAATATAAATGTAACATAAGTAATTTTGTATAGTAAAAATGGAACATAAATTGTTATTACGCGATTTTTCTTATACAGTGTCACCAGTAAAGTCCGCATCATATGGAATTTTTTTTATTAATAGCTTTATTCGAAATTTGATTTTGGCATCAAGTTTTGCTTCGATCGAGATGAAAATTAAGCAAAAAAATAGTAGTCACGCGATTCGCATTATCTGTCAAATTTTAATTTTTTCCAAAAAATAATTCAAAAGTGGGGGTTTTTCTGAAAATACCGCAAAAAGTTATTGGAAAAAGTTTTTGAAATGCAGTTTCTAGCCCACATGCAAAATTTTAGCTGCATAAGATAATTTTGATTTTTTACCTATATTTTGTAAATTGCACCACTTTTGCAAAATAAGACTCAACGCAATCTACATAAAACTTCTCAGTTTTGACAAGGCTTTATTTCAGATACATTTTCTTTAAAGTAGCGCCATATCAAAATTGGGCTATTAAAATTTGGTCGGATGTGATGCAAAGTTTATTTGTTTTTGACCCTGTATAAGGTAACTTCATAAAATAAGTAGTTTTAAAAACATAGTTTGTGTCTGAAAGTACAAAATAAAAAATAAAGTAAAGGGGTTTTAAATTAAATAGATAGAAAATAGATCAACTTTACGTTATGTTAAACTAAAATATATTTTCCACTTAATGAACACTTTACTGATGACACTGTGTTATTTTTTATCTAAATATTAAGGTGTATTACTTTCAGACATTACCAACATTTTCAAAAATACTTATATTATGAAGTTACCTTATACAGGGTCCAAAACAAATAAACTTTGCCTCACATGCGACAAAATTTTAATGGTCCAATTTTGATTTTGTACAAAAATACACATTTAATATGGCGCTACTTTAAAGAAAATGTATCTGAAATAAAGCCTTGTCAAAACTGAGAATTTTTATGTAGGTTGCGTTGAGTCTTATTTTGCAAAAGTGATGCAATTTACAAAATATAAGTAAAAAATCAAAATTATCTTATGCAGCTGAAATTTTGCATGTGGGCTAAAAACTGCATTTAAAACAACTTTCTCTAATAACTTTTTTCTATATTTTCAGAAATATTCCCACTTTTGAATTATTTTTTGGAAAAAATTAAAATTTTACAGATAATGCGAATAACGTGAGTACTATTTTTTTGCTTAATTTTCATCTCGATTGAAGCAGAACTTGGTGCCAAAGCTATTAATAAAAAAAATCCCATATGATGCGGACTTTACTGGTCACACTGTATTTGTAAAAAATCATTTATCTTGAAATGCCCTAATTTTTTAAGTCCTGCTTCCTGTATACTAGAAAATGCAAGTTGATAATACTAGGTACACTCTATGTTCCAACATTTATGTAGCATACATTAGTATACTTTTTTCATAATCCCGTGGAATATATTGAATGGAATAAATTTGATCAATTATTTCTTCCCAGTCCAGGGATAACTCTGAACTTTAAATTACGCCATTATCTATTAAAGCAGAGGTGAAGAGTTAAAATCCCTCGCAGATATGATAAAAAAATGTATGCAAAATATACTCGAAAATGTATTACTACTAGTAATGTTCATAAAAAGATTGACCGGATTAACTATTTTTTAACGATTGTTAAAATTTAAATTGTCTAACAGAACTATGCTGTTTTTCCGAAAACCGTTTAACTACCGACCTGTTCCGCTTGAAGCTGTTCTCTGGCCAGTTGCAACTGGGCAACTGCAGCTTGCGTTTGTTGACGTTGTTGCTCCAACTGCTCCCTCAGTAGCTGTATCTCATGGTGAGAAGATAGTGCTCCTCCTGGGGGAGGGAGGGCATTAGTTGCATTTCCTGAATTTGTACTACTACCAAGAGCATCACTGTGAGGAGATGAGTAGGTTTCAGCTTGCTGAAAAAAAATCTAATTATGAAGGGGGTTACAAAATAAACAAAATAAGTTATTCACGGTCTACTCAAATATATCGATTATTATCCTATTAATACCTTGATACTGAACGTAATTAACTTTTAATTTTTTAAACTATTTAACTTTAAAGTATTTTAAATATTATATTATTTATATTCTTCGGTTGTATCTATACTGGAAGTTAAATGTCCATATTGAAACATACTGCGTTATTTCGTGTTGTACAGAGGTTAATTCAAAAGCAAACAGGAGTTGATTAAGTAAAGTTTTACAATATCGGATAAAGGTTTATGTTTGGAACAGTAGTTATTATACCTTTTCAATTTTAATGCTGTCGGATCCACTTAATATTCCTATTAGGTCAATTGTTATTAAATACTAAAATTGGTGAGCAAATTTAAAATACTCATAGTAATAAATATAGAGTAGCTTAAAATGATAAAATAGATTTGTACTTGCATTGAGTTTATTTGACAAAATATTGGAAAATTGGAAGAATTGGCCAAACACGCAAAAAATAGAAAAAGAGGCACAAAAATTCCGTATGCCAAAGGAGTATCTGAGGGAATGAGAAGACTAAGACAACGATATAACTTCAATATAGTATTCAGCTTAGGAGCAATGGGAGAGAAAAGAGGTTCTATTCCCAGAGGATGCCCTGGTATGCTACACCGATTTGTCGCGCATGGCCGGAACGGAATCCTCAGGAGCCGGAGTATACATTGAATAGATAACACCCGAGAGAGCTACCTACTGGGACGGCTCGCAACAGTCTATCAAGCAGAGGTGTTCGCCATCCTAATGACGGCCAGTATAGCAGAGGTCAGAGACTATGAAGAGCGTGCGGTATATGTATGCTCCGACAGCCAAGCTGCCCTAAAAGCCATCTGTAAACCAAGAGTCACAACCAATCTCGTAAGCGAATGCGTCGATGCCTTGGAGAGACTCTCGAAAAGGAAAGAGGTAAACCTGGTTTGGGTCCCCGGACACCAAGGGGTTCAGGGTAACGAGATGGCAGACGAAATTGCCAGACGTGGAGCTGAGACCCCATTCCTTGGACCAGAGCCGGCTATAGGAATAACTAAAAAGCAGGTATGATCTGCACTAAACGAGTGTGCTGAACGCCGCTCTAAGGAGCAATGGCAGACGATCCAAGGGTGCAGACAAGCTAACTTTATAGCTTGGCCGAGCAAAGCTAAGCTAGAATGAATTTTAAATAGAAGACGATGTGTCCTAAATCCCTTGATTTGGATACTGACAGGACACTGCAAACTAAAAAAGCACCTAGCACTGATTGGTGTCGAAGACGACCCAATCTGTGTCGGATGCCTGGAGGAGGAAGAGACCCCGCTGCATTTTCTAGGCACCTGCGAGGCCCTGGGAAGACTCAGGCACCAGGTCCTGGGATCGGCGGCTCTCCAAAAGGAAGAAATCACGGCCCTAGCCTGGAGCGACATGCTTAACTTCATAAAGAGGTTGGGACGCTTTGGCGGGGGCCAAGGTGGTTAGTGTGATTGGGGGAAGACTCTGGGGTAGGCAAAAAGGATCGCGGTTGGTCTACTTGCCAGGTTTTCGGAACCTCCCCTTAATTACTACTACTACTAGTATTCAGCTCGAGAGCCACCTGACAAAGACAACACCAACAAGCCAAAAAGACTTGAGTCAGTTTTTTCTCGGAACCCCTGCGAGTTCGGCCAATCTGATATTAATAAGACACTAACACCAATCGAAAAAAGGATTTAAGAGCACAGAAATAATACGCTGAAAGGAGAGACCGAAAAGCAGGTTTAGCTATCCATGCCTGGACACATGGCTATCATATCATGTAGTCAGAAGCCGAAATCATGCCCAAAGAACCCTGCTGGAGGAAGAGAAAGTTTAAGGAAGCTGCTGCTATAGACGAGAACCCAGGTTATTTTAGTAAGCCATCATTTGGTATAAGAAATATTATCTGGAAACCTTTGTTAAGTAGATGTAACCTTAAAATAATACCACGCACGAAATCAACGCATGATTGCACCCATTTCAGTTATTCACCTATCTTGTATACAGGATGTTTGGGGAGGAAAGGGCAATATTTTGGGAATGTGTTCAGAGGGTGAAAATAAGAGAAATAAAGCCATATTATGTTTTCGTTCGATTCTCGACCATTTCTGAAATAATCGGTTCTAATTTTTTTTTTTAAGAAATAATGAAGGAGGCTTTAGTTTTAAACGTCCGATACATTTTGATTGATAGTTTTGACATATATCACGTACGTATAGTAGTTGTCAGTTAGTTTCATATTGAGCGTATCGACTTGAAACCAGATTTTCATACTTACAATGACCCACACATTCAGTCACAGGGAGTAAGACGACATGATATTCGTGTATGGTTACTGTAACGGTAGTGTGATGCGCGCAGTTAATGGATATGGACGTCGTTTTCCAAACCGAAGAGTTTCAAATAAAAGAGTTTTTCAAAAAGTATTTACAAATGCTCAGAAAACTGGATTATTTCCAAGCTTGAGAATTGTTTCTGAAAGAGTGCAGGGTCTAGATGTGAAAAATAAAGAAAATGTTCTGGATATAGTCGCAGAGAACTCAGGTATAAGTACGAGACTGGTTGCAAATGAACTTCATATTATACCATCACATCTAGCCATATGGGAATCACTTAGAAAAAACGGTTTAAAACCTTTTCACGTTCAACCAGTTCAACATCTTCTAGATAGTCATCCTGCTTCAAGGGTAGAATTTTGTGGATGGATCCATCAAAATCGAAGTATTCACAAAAACATTTTATTTAGCTCAGTTCACTCGTGATGAATTAATAATAATTTTCACAATGAATATCGGTGGTCAGATGAAAACCCTTATGCTACATTTGAACGAAACTTTTAACATCGATTCAGTATAATATAAATGTGTGTTGTGGAATGCTCAACGACCAGTTGTTTGGTCCATTTGAAATGAATGGGTGTCTTACTGGAGAAGGATATGTACGGTTTTTGGAGGACCATTTGATACACGTTTTAGATGATATTCCGTTAAATGTTCGACAACAAATGTACTTCCAACATGATGGAGCCCCACGTCATTTTAGTCCCCGTGTGCAAAATTTCTTGAATTATCGTTTTCCTAATCGCTGGATTGGCAGATCTGGTCCGCAAGTTTGGCTACCGAGGTCACCAGACTTAAACCCGCTTGATTATTACCTTTGAGCATGGATGAAATCGCTAGTATATGAAACACGAGTGGAAACCAGAGAAGCACTTCACGATCGAACTTTCAATGCTGCAGCTTTTATAAAAACAATCCCCACTCAATCCAACACCCGAGCGATTAACAAACGTGCCGAAAAATGTATTGAAGTTGGTGGAGGGTTTTTTGACAATATTTTTTAAGTTAGCTTGTACTGCAGTACCTGTAATTATTTGCATTTAAAATAAAAATTAACTTACAAAAACTTTTGAACCTATTATTTTAGAAATGGTTGAGAATCGAACTAAAACATGGGTTCATTTCTCTTCTTTTCACCCTCTGAACACATTCCCAAAATATTGCCCTCTCCTCCCCAAACACCCTGTATATAGAGCTGCTTATTAGGCATTCACCTAAAAACGACTGGAAATACATACCAATTAAAACTTTGTGATTTAACACAAATAAAATAATGCATTTGCAAAACTCGTCTATCATTCAAGAAATACCATAAGGAGTAACTTATTGACGTTTAACCCTCTTAGTGTTTAAGTGGTGGTACCTAAACCTCAGATTCCATTTTACGATTCGCGATATTCATTATTAAGTGAGAACAAAGGTAAATTCAAATATGAAATAATGCGTTACGGAACTAAACTGGAACTTACGGTCCACGTAACGCTTTTATTAAAGAGTAATGAAGTGGAAATTTCGTATGATGTACAGTCCCTAAAATTGCACAAATACATGCAATTAAAGTTAAACTTCCTGTAGGTTTGAGATTAAACGCAAATCGTAATTTATTGGTGACCATTCCATGCATTTCCACACACTCGTGTTATTTGCTGTACCTACATTTTACCGTTTATTTGAATATATAAAGGATTGAAAACATCGTCAATATAACTCAACAGAACGACATAACGGAATTTAATGCGGTTTGCAGAGTTTGAAAAATTGTTTCTTGCAGGTATTGGTACCCCCTATAACGTAACCAATCTCAGTTTCAGCATCAGCATCAATATTAAACAGGGTGGAAAAAAAAGCCGTGTAAAAAATCAAAAATTTCATGTGGGTCCCATTTTGTTAGTGGTAGTTTTTTCATGTTTTATTTTGTTGTATAGTTTAATAACCTAAGTAAAAAAAGCAGTCAATATCCTGCAGGATCACCCTGGCCTGAGAGGAGCTCTATATCTAAAGTCTATAGCTATTTATATAGACAGTCAAGCAGCCATAAAGGTAATTTGTTCCAGCAGTCCTAAATCAAAATTAATAAGACGCTGTCGCAACAATCTCTACACACTCGGTGCTCAGCATCGAGTCACCTTGTGTTGGGTTCCTGGCCACAGCAATATATATGGCAACGAGACTGCTGATGCGCTCGCCAGGAAGAGCGCAAGCATGTCTGTCGAACTAGCAAAGAATACTAGTGTTGGGATCGCTCGAGTGAAAAACCGCTCGAGTACTCGATTATTGAAATAACCGACATCACTCGGTTATTGACACGACTACTCGAGTTATAATTTCAAGCGAAAATCGTCGCTTAACAAGCAGTCAAGCACTAACCACTGAGCGAAAGTTCGTTCATTCGATATCCGCTCGGCCATCGTCGCTTGACGGCTTTCAAGTTAATGCTCCGAAGTCTCACACGACATACGTCTTTGTTAACGGCACATAAACATAAAAGAGAAGGCGCTATCGCGACATGCGTTTCGTTAAATAGAATCACCCATTGAATAAAGAATAGGAAGGAAGGAGCTTTGGTCGATTCGACAGTTGAACGGGATGGTTGTTGCATATGGCGGCTTCAATTACCGCACAACTAACCATTTCTAATAATTCTTTCTCTTTCAGCAATTTTAAAGCTAATTAAACACCAATAACTTAAATAGTCAATAATATAAATGTTCGTAACTATTAATACTATACAAAACTTAGTGTTAAGGCACAAAAAACTGCAATTAAATACAAAAAAAGCTCCCAAGCGTGACGCAAATCTTACAAGAACCAAAACAAATGAGTCATACTTGGTTGATCAATATGGCCGACTTGTTCTTGCGTATAACTTGTCAAACGAACCAAATGCTCCTTCCTTCCTATTCTTTATTCTGTGGAATCACCTGTAAACGTAAGTCGTAAACATCTGCGACGCCTGGCCTGGCCTTCAAAAAGCAATCGGTGGTGATCGCTTGCCCTCGGCGTCATTCGCTATCGAATCGAATCGAGCGGCAAGCGATCAACCACTCGCTCAATGCGCTATTCATTGAATTCATTCATTACTTGATACTTGAACCGAAATTTCGAGTAATAAATCGCTCGAGTGATAAATCGCTCGAGCGATCGCTCGATTATTGAAATCGCTCGAGTAGTGACTACTCGATTATTAAAATCATCGGTTTTTCCCAACACTAAAGAATACTGTGGCTAGACCACTAGGATCAGTCAAAGAGGAGATAGATTGGATAGCTAAACAACTTGCGCAAAGCAGATGGACAAGGCTGACAACCTGTAGCATCTCCAGGTAATTGTGGCCTATACTTGGTGGCAGGAAAACCGCATGGTTATTACAGTGCAGTCGGAAGGACCTAAGAAATATCACTGCCGAGGTCACCGGACATTGCCTTTTCGGTAGACACTCCGAACGTATGCAAATACCAGCTAACGACTTCTGCAGAAGTTGTAGAAATGAAGAAGAGGAGAAAAGTGTTCAGCATTTCTTGTGTGCATGCCCCGGCCTCGCGAGAGGAACGTTCAGTTCCCTAAGCGAACCATTCTCTAATGATCTGGAGGAAGTGAGCAGCCTGCGACTGGGTCGACTCACTAAGTTTATTAATAGCAGTGGCTGGTTTAAATGAGCTGTAAAGATTCTTCTACGGTCTACGTCGCGTTAACCATCAGGAACCTGAGGCGGATAGGTTCTGCAGAACATATGTGGTACCACAACGGTCCTTATAGGACTACGTATGAGCTGTCAAGATTCTTTTACGGTCTACGTCGCCAAAGGCGGATCCAAGGAGGGCCAATGGGGCCCGGGCCCCCCCTAAAGCCCGTTGAAACATTGAAAATTCTTTTTTGTTTAAATTTTTTTCCGAAATTTAAACCGAAAATGAATGATTATTTTAAGTTCCTTTTAAACCAAGTATTTTTAATTGAATAAAATACCTGTTACAAAAATTTGTGTTACGTTTTTCACAATATTAGATATAAATATACTGATTTATTTTGATTTTTTGCATACGGGCCCCCCCTTAGGAGTATTTCTGGATTCGCCAGTGTACGTCGCGTTAACCATTAGGAAGCTGAGGCGGATAGGTTCCGCGGAACCGCACCGGTCCTTATAGGACTCCGGATGAATGTTTGGACAATGCCAGAGGTCTGCCACTCTAACCTAACCTAACCTAATCTAGGTAAAGAATTTTCCAATTTTTTTTTACAGCTGTTTGGGATATGACTGAACACATGTGATGACTACTTACGCAGTTCGTTTTCTATATAATGCACTTATTTTGTTTATTTCTTATAAAATAAAAATAATAAATGATCTTACCGAGTGTATACCATAAAACGGTGGTACAACTTCTTAATTTATTATTTATTAATTTCCATTATAGGTTAATCGACAAAATTGCCGATATTTTGTCGACAAAAATCCTCATTGGATTGTTGAATGTCACTGTCAACGCCAAAGGAAAGTAAATATTTGGGATGGAATAATAGGCTACAGAATAATTGGTACATTCTTTTTTGAAGACAATTTAAATGTTCCATTTCCGAATAGGTAGATAGGACGGCTAGTATATATATTATAGAGTGGTCGCTCAGATTCCCGGATATTAAACCATTAGATTTTTATTTATATTTTATTTATAGGGCAATTTAAAAACCAGAGTGTTTATGTCACAAGACCTGGAAGACTTAAAAGTAAGGATTCAGTCCGAGATAAATTTATAAATCATTTCCTGGCATATGGTTTGGCAGATGTTAAAAAAATAGGAACAAATTTCTTTTTTAATAGGCTTTTCAAAAATGTGATACAAGTGGTGTCTTGGAAATGGGAAAAAATGTTGGTCTTTGTGGTCCCAATTTCTTTTTAAATGGCAAACGCGAGGCCCATAAAAAATCTTTGAGAACGTATTGTTGGATTATAGAGAAATCTTATTCCCAGAGCCGCTGCTATAAGCAGCGTTCCATTTAAAATCTCCACACTGTATATATTAATGTTTAAATTCTAATATAACCTTATTAATACCAATAGTTTAACCTTTTTAATATATAAAAAATAATAATATTATTCTTTAGTATTTAGATTAAAGTTCAATCTAATTTTAGGTGATTAATTTCTGGCATGTATCCAGATTAAAAAGCATTAAAAATGAATCATTTAATTGGAAACCGAATAAAATATTGGAAAGGTATTAAAATGATATCGCATGTCGACATCAATCAATTTAAATTGAACATTATTCGCTGGCCAACCGTCTGTTCTAAAAAAAGATCTATCAGTTTATACGAATTATAAAATCACCATCAAAAAGGTTGAATTTATTTTTGAAATCTTTAATTTATCGTTCCAATTAATTAAATATCCGTTAATATAGTAAGCTAAGCTTTATGTCTGCTTTTTGACCCGTAAAAACATTTTGGCAATAAATTGTCGCAGTCGTTTTTGGCAAGATTTTCTCACACATTAAAAGTGTGACTGTAAAATACAAACTAAGTTGCCATTTGCAAATCGCGCAAATGGCGCAACGGCAGCCGACGCCAAAAAGAAGTGAAGGAGAAGAAGTTGGCATTTGCCAGCAAAAACTAGTGGAAATGGGGAAACATAATGAACGGGGCACGATAATAAATTCAGTTATTGTAAAAACTGAAAATTTGCGAAATGAAATGATTGTAATGGTCCATATAACCAATAATTGATAAACAGGGTGCTAGAAATTGGTGTGCGCACATAAGGATATCTAAAATGGTTAGCGACGATGGGTGAATTGAGGCAAAGTTGCGTATTTTAGGGCCTAAAAATTTGGTGAAAAAAAAATAAGAAATTATTCAAAATACCTTCGTAGATATCCGAAAAAACCGAGAATTTGAGTTTTGGTTTTTAATTTTTTGCACATTCATTTTTGACTCAGGAAACAAAAATATCAAAAACATATTCAAATAAATAATATAGGAGTGCCTCAAAGAAGTATACTAGGTCCAATATTATTTATTTTATACATCAACGATATGCCTTTAGCTTTAAAAATGTGTAAGTTACAAATATTTGCTGATGACACGAATTTCTATTAATGTTTTAAATATATTTGATGGTCTAAATAGTTTAAATTCTGAGATAAATATATTATTAAATTGGCTAAACGTAAATAAATTAAAATTAAATATTTTAAAAACTAAATGTATGGTTATGGGAAATAATTTAAATTCTCAAAATAAAAATGTTGGGATAATTATTGATTCAAAATTAAAGTTTTTTATTTATTTTGAAAGTATGATAAAAAATAAAAATTGTGACAAATATACAAAAATAAATTTAATGTTAAAAATTGCTTGAATATCAGACATTTAATTTTTTATTTAGTATGTATCTTTATACATAAAATTAAAAATAATTTATTGCCTGATTGTTTAAAAAAATTTTGTTCTTTTAATTATGACCATCATAATTATAAAAGAAGCACTAATCAAAATTTTTATGTGGATGGAGTGTCTAAAACATTAGCCTGTAAGTCTATTGTTCATAAAGGTTTGATAGAATATAATAATTTGGAAAATTCTATTAAATCTCAAAAATCATTAAAACTGTTTAAAAAAACTTTAAAATTACATTTAATTAAAAAACAAGATAATACGTAATATTTGATACAATTTACAAAATGTTTAACTTTTCTGTCTGTTTTTGTTAAAGGAGGTTGCGTTTTAAATTTTAAAAATAAATCTATAAAAATGTATTAAAAAAATTTATTAAAAAATATTTAATTGAAGCTTTTTGCTAAATAAAACATGTTACTACTACTACTAACAACAAGAAACAGTATTTCTAACCTTTTTTATGTTCTACTATAGCTAGATAGCGGTATTAGTTTTAAATTCGACGTTTCGTTCTTTAGATACCACCATCAAGTCCCTTTTTTTTAAGTGCCTGGAATTTGAAATGCGTTGTTATTAAATACTTCTACGCTTTACAAACTTAAAAAATGGGTCGTCATCAGATAACTTATCATCAGTATTTCAAAAATCAATTAAAGTTCGCCGTGTGACGTCACGTAGTATAATAGCCCGCTCTCGCGCCATGTATTGTAGTACGCTTCGACGTCACAAGCAAACTTTAATCGCTTCTATTTAATACAGAGGATGACTCCCAAATCCTTAAAATCATTCTCCCAAGGCAAGAGCAACCTCTCTTTTTATGGTTGTTATTATTATTGCTTGAGTTTTTGAAGCATTAATTTTTATTCCATTTTAAGCCAGTCACATAAAGCATCAAGTTGCATTTGTTAAGCTACCCTAACGACATCTGGGTGTACCTCGTTGTTCAAAGTTCCACATTATTTTATTTCTTTATTAAATTAATTTTCTATTTTATTTTTGGGTTAATCTTAAGTATGTTTAAAATTAAAGTAGTTAATCCGGCTCGAAGGACCAAAATGTAGCGGTGAGCAAATAATAAATTTTGAAGAATTTTATACCCGTTTTGTGATAAGATTGTTTTCAAACAGGTTAAGCTAATGAATCAGCTGACCAGTACAGGAACATTAAAAATAAAGTATTTAAAATACTTACCAAGGGTGATTTCTTTGAACTATGGCTATTCGATGGAGGTGGAGGTAATATATCTAAATGAGCTGGAGGTTTGCTATGTTTAATACTGTTATCTAAATAGGAATCCTTAAGGCTAGAGTCATCGGGGGGTAGGGAATTTTTATCGCTATGAGCACCGTCTGACGTAATATCTGAAATTAAAAAAAGTTGTTAGTTATCTTGATCAGAAATAAGTAGAGAGCAGAGAGTGTAAGTAACGAAATGACCTTTAAAACGGAGCATGAGAACTAATTGGAAAATGTTATTTATTATTATTAGAGACTAAAATTTTACACAATTATTATAGTTATAGTACTTACCACAAAGAGGATACATTCATTGACGGACGTCCCTTTCCCCAGAGGGGAGTTGCTCGTAATTTAATACCAATATTTAAATGTAATATCTCAAAAACGATTACTCTCATAAAGTTGAAATTTTGGAAATATTTAAGTTGGATTGCACACAGATTTTTAACAATAATTACTTAATCAGGTAACTTTGACTGTGACAGTAATCATATTGACAAATATAATTTAATCACAATGAAAGTGGCTCGGTTAGCTTTTGTACAAGTCTTGTATTATACCTGTTTGTACAAGTTAGTACAAGGTTTTACAAGTTTGTACACATTGGTACATATCTGTATAAACTTGTGCATACTTGTACAAACTTGTACACACTTGCACAAACTTATACGGACTTTTCGAAACTTGTACACACTTGTACAGACTTAAATAAACCTATTTATACTTGCACAAACTTGTACAGACTTTTTAAACTTGCACAAAATTGTATAAGCTTGTGCAACCTTATATAAGTGCGTGCAAACTTGTCCAAACTTCTACAAAAATTATTCAGAAGCTAAAAGAGCTACTTTAAATGTAATAAAATTAGGTTTGTCAATCACAGTCAAAGTTGCTTGATTAGTTAATTATTGGTAACAAAAATAAGTATGTGTACAAATTCAGCATCCTGGGCTTTACCCTTTTTGAGATCCCGCTTTTTAATAATGATATTACATTAGGGGCAGCTCTCCTGAGAGGAGAAAAGGGGCGCCTTTTGTGTGTATGTACTGTGTGGCCTGCAAAATTTTAGTCTCTTTAAAAATAAATATTATTTTCCAATGAGTCCCTATACAGGCTCTGGTTTAAAGGTCCATCACTACCTTAAAAATAAGTTAACCAAAAATTTTGGCTATCCGACAGAGCAAACGAACCAAAAATTTCATGCTTTATAAAAAATTAATATTTTTCATACGAATTGTTGCTATACTTTTTAAAAGAAGTAAAAGGAAAGTACTTGATAGCAAAGGATAGAAAAATCAACAGAGAAAACGTAGCAACAAAAATTGCGCCGAGCCGGTTATGGATATATGATGTCGATAAAGAAGAGGTAACAAGAGGATTGTGCGCATGCATGTTGGGCGCCAAGGGATCTGAACGGCGAGCCGTGCGTACAAACGAATTTTTTTACCCATAAAACTTAACTTTCATTTACTCACGAGATAAGCTGTACGGATCAAAAGGTATATACCGTGCGAGCAAAAATTATTTGCATCAAAGAGGGCCTTGCATCTAAGGACGTAATGCTTAGCCGTAGAGCTTAATACCTGTTGGGTGTCGGTAACTACCTGAATTAACAATCAATCAGTTATTCCGTCATCTTTAACAGTCGTTACAAGTAATTTGATTCATCGCTAATTTTTCCAATTTCTTGAACAATTCACACAATGGGCTTTACGGAACAGCACAAACATTCATAGTTGAAGCGTATTTTCGAAACGGGGTTAGAGTAAATGGTGAGTGGCAATACAATCCGGGTTTGTGCATGGACGATTTTCACGAACATTTTCCCAACGTTGCTTTTATTGCTGGGGATTTTTATCATTGCCTGAAAAAAGCCTTGGCTGTGTTTAGGAAAAGAGGTTCTATATAATACAAAAAAGTAGCAGGAAGACCATCTGTAAGAACAGAAGAACCTGTTGCAGACGTTCGTGAAATAATGCAAAATACGCCAACAAATTGTATAAGACGCCTGTCCCAAGAAGTGGGAAGATCTTATGGGACATGCAGGACTATTCGTAATAAGCAGCTACATTTATTTCCTTATAAAGTGCAAGTATTCCAAGCAATACAAGCCGCAGATTTTGAAAGACGCGGGAATTACTCTTAATCGTTTACCCAAAATTTATTGGAAAGAAATGATTTATTAGACCTGACATTTTTCGAATGAAGCCTAGTTCCACCTCTCCGGTTATGTGAATTCTCAGAATACACGTGTGGAGTAGTGAAAATCCCCATTTTTTTGTAGAGTCCACATTGCACCCTCAAAAAATTGGTGTCTGGTTAGCTGTTTCCCGAAGAAGAATTGTTAGTCCTATTTTTTTCCATGGCACAGTTATAGCACAGCGGTATAGAGACAATATTTTGAATCCATTTGTGGAGCAATTACTTGACAACGAACTACGTTTTGGATATTTTCAACAGGACGGTGCAACCGCATATACAGCCACCAAAACTATTAACTACTTACGCAATTTTTTCGACGACAGACTGATCAGTTTTCGATCAGACATTGAATTCCCACCTAGATCACCTTGTTTAACGGTTATGGATTACTACGTTTTTCCTCATTAGAAGAACACTATTTTTAAAACACCAGTTGCAAATTTAGAACTATTACAAGGAAGGAATATCCAAGAATGTGGTAACATTTCTCCAGAGATGCTGGTCAACACTTTCGAAAATATGAAGAGACCTGTGAATTTATGCTTGGAGCATGGCGGTGACCAATTTCAGCAATTTATGTAATTATTTTTCTTTTTCTTTCTGTATATTCTTACTTTGTTAATTTTGTAAACAACAAAAATAAATTTGTATTTGTCTATTCATTTTATTACTCATTAGTTTGGCATATCATGTCATAACATGGATTTGACAAAATTGTAACCTAGATTTGATTAGATATATCGTCCCAATATCATTGTGATCTAAACCAAGCCCTGCGTTTTTAATCCAAACCCTCTTTGATGCAAATAATTTTTGCTCGCACGGTATAATATATCTATCTATCTATTCCTTAATCCGACTAAAACAAGTCAGTTTGCCGCTTCATCTAAAATGTTGCTCTTATTTAAGGCTGATAGAGTTTTGATGTAAAGAAATTGGGAAAGGAAAAAGGCTTCTCCCAGGTGGGACATAAATTTGATGTACGATTGATGGATAGTCCCTCGGCAAGTTAACACAAATAAGTTTAACTGACTTGATAACTGAAAAGAATGATCACCTTATATACTGCTTAAAGAAAACTTATTTTCGCTTCGTCTGTAAAAGGTTAGTTTTTAGACTTGTAATCGAGAAAGGTTTTTAAAAAAATATTTAAAAATGTGACTTTTAAAATTAATAAAAGAAACCATTCTACTAAGCAAGAGGTTGCTATTTACTATCGATCTGTTTGTTTGAAAGGGTCTAAGAAAGCGTACCTAAAATACCAAAAATATGAAATCCTTATTTTTTGTAGGAAGAATTTTTTTTTTGTTCTGGTAGACAAAATCCAACACGAAAAACATTTTTTATCAAGTCACATTTATTATTAAATTGTCAAAAGTATTTTTTTTTTCAGTTTTTATGTCACGTTGGGCTAAGGATTTATTTTTGTTCGGAATAACGTCTTATATAAATAAGTGTGTTTCATAAGATCTATTTTTATATTTTCAAGAGTAAAAGTAAAAATAACAGAAATGTTACCCATGCAAAAACAGATGTGTATTACGCCTTTTGGTACTATTTTAAAAGATTTTGTTAAACAGGTTACTACCTATAAGTGGCCAATTTGTTAACTCCTGCATCCAGATGATAAAGAAAGGGATTTTTTTTCTTTTAGTGCCTTGAAAAATACTTTTAACACAAATATCATACAATATTTTTTCTAAAAAACTGTAAACAGTAACACAGCTAAAGTCTGTTCAATGACCGCTGACCGTTACGTCACGACTAGTGCTTTTCTTTCTAATATTCGTGAACTAGGTGAGATAGTAAAGTTGCGTCAATAATGCATGGTCGTATAATTTTACCATTCATTTTATTGTAATTTTTGACAGTGACATTTTTAATCAACATTATTTTTAATTATTTGATTATTTTTAAAGATAAAGTGGTGACGGAAATACTCTCTTACCCTTTAACGCAGTCTACGAGGTAAGTAGATATAATGAAGCAGGAATTGTAAAAACATAAATAATAAACATGAAAAATATGTGGCAATGTTTTTATAAATACCTATCTGTTTTAGAGAGTTTCTGATACTTTGGGAGTTTCGAGTACAAGAATTTAACGAATTAAGGCAAAGATGATAGAGAAGGATGTAGATTTTAAGAATCGCAATAATGTAGCTATTTTGTCATCCCGTGGTCGACCACCTCACGAAATTCATGAACATACCATAAGAGAGCCTATTTTTTTATGGAATACATAGAGCAGGTGAACACGTTACCATTGGCTCAATACAACTAAACCTTAAAATCAATGATGGTGTTGAATTATCCACTGGTTTATTAGCGGACTGTTTAAAAAAACTAAAATTTAAATGGCGTTAATGTACTGTATCAAACAGGCATTTTTTAATAGAGAGACCCCATATAGCCCAAAAAGCGAGTAGAATTTTTAAGAGAATTTATTACGGCTTAACAATAACGGCAACTCTCAAGTTCCCTTAAAACTTGTTTTTCTGGATGAAACCTGGATATGTAGTAAAGGGGCTTTTAGGCGAAGTTTGCAAGATGATATTCTTCATAGAGTTGAAAAAAATCGTGAGAGGGTTTACGGTGTATTATTCAAAATGGATTTGTGAATAATGCAAGTTTGATATTCAAGTCTGGCCTGAAATCTGGTGATTATCATAATTCGATGCATAGTGAAAACTTTGAGAAATGGTTTAAAGAAAAATTGTTACCAAACTTGGAAGAACCGTCGCTTATTATTATGTATAACGCCACCTGGGCATTCTGGGTTAATTGAAAAAATTACCATAATATTTTCTTTATGTATGTATTCCAAATACAAGTTGATCAAAAAGATTACTTATTGCATGGATAGAACAAAGGCAAATTATGGTTTTACCATTTGCAATGAAGGATCAGATCTGGATAATAGCAGCCTATCCCACCCGAACGATACAACTAATCTGTAAAGCGCAAGTTATTTGATTTTTAATTATTTTTATTTTATTTTAATAGGTTGGACGAACTAACATTGCAACAGAGACATCGAGTTTTAATACTTCCTCCATATCATTGCCACTTTAATCCTATTAAAGTGGTTTGGTCGGAATGTAAGCGCTATTATGATGCAAAAATAAGTTCTATGCATTCTGTAACAAATGACGTTGTTTTGGGTCTGTGGAATGAAGCCAGTAGATTTTAAAAATCGCCATAATGTAGCTATTTTGCCATCCCGTGGACAACTTTACCAAATTCATGAACATATCATAAGAGAGCGTATTTATGGGATTATAGAGTAGGTAAACATGTTGGTAAGATGATACTGATAATGATAATCTGGAAAGCGCTATTTATTTTATTTTCCAATTGATTTTATTTTATTTTAATAGGTTGGATGAACTAGCATTGCAACATGGACATCGAATTTTAAGACTTCCTCCATATCATTGACACTTTAATCCTAATGAAATGGCTTGATCGGAATGTAAGCGCTATTATGATGAAAAAGTATATTCTATGCATCCTGTAACAAATGACGTAATTATGGGTCTGTGGAATGAAACCATAGAAAATATTACAGTGGAAAAATGAAAAAATTATGTAACACACACTAATAAAACTATAAATGATGTGTGGGAACGGTAAAGATTTATCGATGATTTAGATACTTTTCCCCTTATCATTAACTTGTACGAATCTGATGATAATGATCCTTGCGGAGATGATTTATTATAAATATTAAAATAGTATAGTTTGTTGTGTTGTCATTTTCTTACGTGCAGTTAAAAAATAGAGGAAAGGCATTCTGGTATAGTATTTGTAGAATTATACCGTTGATCTTTTGTCTGCAATAAACCCTCATTATCCCTTTGACCATAAAATAAATAATGAAATCCCAAATTTCAAAACCCTTTCGAGCAGAGCCGGACCAGGTACAAATTCAATTTATACCTGTGCCTGATTCATATGTAAATACAAACTGATTTTTAATAATTTTAGTCTTTAGTGGTTTTCCGGCGAGTAATTTTTAGTTAGGCTTATTAGTGGTAGAATGTAGAGAATATGGCTTCCTTGGAATTGTGCTGATAGGGGGGCATCTTCAAGTGTAATTTTTGAAAGAAAGCATTTATCTACCGATGCCAAACTAATAATTAAAAATGTGTATCAATCTTTGTTGAGTAGAAATTTTAATTCGATGGATGATCGTCTACTTTGACAAAAACTTCTTTATCTTCGGTAAGAGACATAGTACTTAAACCTGTTAATCCTAGAAAAAATCGGAGTGATTCTGGCACATTTAGAAGCATTGACGAAAATGACATGGATTTATTAAGAAGAAAGATTCACCAAATGTATGAGGCACAAACTGTACCCACTTTGATTTCCCTCAAAGAGCGGCTGATTAAAGACGAAACAAATATCTCTTGTTGCCTTTCAAGCCTTAGGAAAATATTGCGTAAAATGGGTTTTAAATACCGAAGCATTAATAAAAGACAAACATTAATGGAATCTCAACGTTTACGGGAATAGAGACCTAAATATTTAACAGCTGTTAAACAATTAAGAGAAGAAAATCGTCCAATTATTTACCTTGACGAAACATGGTTCGATACCCATGACACTCCAAGAAAAGGTTGGGATGATTCTTCCAAAAAATGTCAAACCAAGGCACCATCAAATAAAGGCAAAAGAATCACAATATTACATGCTGGTTCAGAGAACGGGTTTATTCCAAATTGTCTGTTGCTTTCAGCTAAAAATATAGCAGATTCTTCTTTAGATTACCATCAAGATACCGACGCACAACTTTTTGAACATAAACTCCTTAAAAATATAGTCGGCAAGCAAAAATCATTCCCAATTCTAATAATACAAAAGCAGAAATTCAAAATTTTATGATTGAAAATGATTTATATTTTGAAGAAACTTACAAAAAACAAGAACTGCTAGAAGTATTAAAAGCTTTTAAAATAAATAAGGCATACGAGTGTGACAAACTTGCAGCAGAAAATGGACATACAGTGTTGCGTCTTCCTCCATACTATTGTATATTCAATCCTATTGAGCTAATATGGCACCAATTAAAATCCAATATTAGGAGAAATAATATCTCTCCTACATCAAATGCATCTGTAGTAGAATTAATTAAAAACGAAGTTAGAAAATTTTCTGCAGACAGCTGGAAAAACTGTGTACAGCATATACTGAAGGTGGAAAATTCTTACAATTGTATAATTACAAATGTTCAACCCTTAATTATAAGTTTAGGCTTAGATGAAGATAGTGATACAGAGTTAAATTTTGAATAAATTATCAATAGTTTTTTTAGAGTTTAATTAATTTTTATTGTACTTGTTATCCTAATAGTTATACTTTTAAATTATATTATTTTCAATTATCATTAATTGTTATCATTATTTTACATTTATTATAATATGTACCTACCTACCTAAAACTAAAAATACCTATCTATTTATTTTAAATTATAAAAATAAATCATGTGGTGTAGGTACATTTTCAAGCCGACCCTGATCCCATTTAATCCCCTTTGAAGAGGTTGAGGCGTATAAAATAGGTTTTAATCAGGTAGGTTATTTTTGGCAGTAAGAGTCAACGGTATAATTCTGCAAGTACTATAAAAATTATTAGTAAAGGCGACCTATTTCTAAAAACAATTTTTTGTTGAACGTAATTATTTTTTAAAATTCCTGACTTGGCAAAAATAAACCGTTTTTTTTTTCTATGATAAAATACAACTGCCATTTCGGTTTGCTTCTCGACTATCCAGTTTGGATTGTATCTTTGCTACAAAAAATAAACGTCAAAATTTCATTTAATTTTTTTAATGAACAGGTCTGCATTCGGTTTTATCTTTTTCTCTTTAAATCCCAGAAGGCCTTGATTTTATGTCATTCGGTGACTGATGAAACCGCAAATTAGACTTAACCATGGGAATGCTCTCCGGTCCCATCCGGCTCTCTATTTCGGTACTGTTCTAACCAATCTAACTGATGCTTATTTACAGTAATGTGAAACTTTAATTTTTATGGATTTATTTGGTAAGTATATCATAAAAATATTAACGTGTTAAATTTTTAATACATAATAAAATAAAATTATTTACACGTTATAAAAGCCGTTGTATTATGAGATAAATTAATACCAGCAAAAAATAAAAGCCTCATTCCAATTTTGCTATAAAAACAAACTTTTGGTTAAATCACTAAGTAAAATATTTACTGATCCATAAAATTTTAATTGCCAATGAAACTTCCAAATTACAAAATTTATCTGAAAAACATACTTTAACTGTAAAGGGGAATATAGAAATTCACTTATTTAGGGTTTGCTTGAAAATATTACGAATTGGGGGTTTAGTATTAAGAGCAAATTAAATGTAAAGTTTAACATAAAATAATATTTTAAAAACTGGGCTTTTGCTTCTTTCCAAAACAGATGTGGAACAGTGGACAGGGAGGCTGTATATAAAATTAGCTAAGACTACAGGAACGGATTGTTAACAAAAATTGACTTTTTAATGCTGAATTAATTGAAATAGTTTTAATGCAAATATGAATTATTAAAAAAAAAATATAAACTTTTGAAAAAAAATCAGCGATACACACAGGAAAGCTGTTAAAAATCTACTGATAAAGATTTGTTTTGTATCGTATTGTTAACCGCTGACCGTTACGTCATATTCTCCATATTTGCGGTAAGTCGTAAATTAATTTAGTCACTTTGACTTACCGGTGGTAAAGGTTATGATTTTTCTTAGGCTTTATCTACATAAAGGCGGACGCATGTGAACAAGTAAAACACAAGCGCCTTTTTTCTATTTTTTAATTATTATTTTTATACTGTTAATGAAGTCAGAAATAAGTAGTTTATTTAGAGTAAAAGGTATCATGGGATGAAACATTTTGTTTTTGAAAATCAGTATGAAATTTTTAATTATTTTAAATTCACGGAAAAATAAATAAAACTTATTTATATAGTGCATCCAGTCTATAATTTTTTTTTCGAATATTTTTATGTTATTTATAAAATCATAAAAAGAAAATATAATAGAAAATTACGATACAACAAAATACAGTTTTCTAATAATTAAAATAAATCATCTCCGCAAGTTAATAATAAGGGGAAGAGTAACTGAAGCATCGATAAATCTTTCCCGTTCCAACGCATCATTTATAATTTTATTAGTGTGTGTTACATACTTTTTTTATTATTTCACTGTTACATTTTCTATGGCTTCATTCCACAGACCCAAAACTACGTCATTTGTTACAGGAGGCATAGAACTTATTTTTGCATCATAATAGCGCTTACATTCCGACCGAACCATTTCAATAGGATTAAAGTGGCAATAATATGGAGGAAGTCTTAAAACTCGATGTGCATGTTGCAATGCTAGTTCGTCCAACCTATTAAAATAAAATTAAAATAATTAAAAAATAAAATTAGCAGCGCTTTCCAGATTACTTGTAATGTTTGGGTGGGATATGCAACTTCACTATTATCCAGATCTGATCCTTTATTACAAATGGTAAAACCGGAATTTGTCTTTATTCTAATCATGCGATAAGTAATCTTTTTGACCAACTTGTATTTGAAATTTTTTCAATTAGCCCAGAATGATAGGTTAGTGGCGTTATCGTTTTTGGGCTATATAGGCAACAGGGTTGCTCTATTAAAAAACGCGTGCTTGACACAGTACATTTAAGCCATTTAAGTTTTACTTTTTTTAAACTGTCCGCTAATGAACCAGTGTATTTTTTAATACCATCAATGATTTTAAGGTCTAGTTGTATTGAACCAATAATAACGTGTTCACCTGCTCTATACATCCCATAAATACGCTCTCTTATAGTATGTTCATGAATTTCGTGAGGTTGTCAACTACGGGATGACAAAATAACTACATTATTGCGATTCCTAAAAGCTACATCCTTCTCTATCCCTTTTGCCTTAATTTGTTCGGCACTAATGAACCAGTGGATATTTTAACACCATCAATGATTTTAAGGTTTAGTTGTATTGAACGAATAATAACGTCTTCACCTGCTCTATACCTCCCATAAATACGCTTTCTTATGGTATGTTCCTGAATTTCGTGAAGTTGTCAACCACGGGATGACAAAATAGCTACATTATTGCGATTCTTAAAAGCTACATCCCTCTATTTCAATTTTGCCTTAATTTGTTCGTCACTAATGAACCAGTGGTTATTTTAACGCCATCAATGATTTTAAGGTTTAGTTGTATTGAGCGAATGGTAACGTTCTCACCTGCTCTATACATCGCACAAATAGGCTCTCTTATGATATATTCATGAATTTCGTGAAGTTGTCAACCACGGAATGACACAATAGCTACATTATTGCGATTCCAAAATGCTACATCCTTCTCTATCCTTTTTGCCTTAATTTGTTCGGCACTAATGAACCAGTGGATATTTTAACACCATCAATGATTTTAAGGTTTAGTTGTATTGAACGAATAATAACGTCTTCACCTGCTCTATACCTCCCATAAATACGCTTTCTTATGGTATGTTCCTGAATTTCGTGAAGTTGTCAACCACGGGATGACAAAATAGCTACATTATTGCGATTCTTAAAAGCTACATCCCTCTATTTCAATTTTGCCTTAATTTGTTCGTCACTAATGAACCAGTGGATATTTTAACGCCATCAATGATTTTAAGGTTTAGTTGTATTGAGCGAATGGTAACGTTCTCACCTGCTCTATACATCGCACAAATAGGCTCTCTTATGATATATTCATGAATTTCGTGAAGTTGTCAACCACGGAATGACACAATAGCTACATTATTGCGATTCCAAAATGCTACATCCTTCTCTATCAATTTTGCCTTAATTTGTTTGTCACGCATTAGTGACACTGGTTCATTAACCAGTGGATATTTCAACGCCATCAATGATTTTAAAGTTTAGTTGTATTGAGCGAATGGTAACGTTCTCACCTGCTCCATACATTCCATAAATAGGCTCTCTTATGGTATGTTCATGCATTTCGTGAAATTGTCAACCACGGAATGACACAATAGCTACATTATTACAATTTTTAAATTCTACACCCTTCTCTATACCCTTTGTCTTAATTCGTTGAATTGTTAAACACGAAATTCTCAAAGCATCAGAAACTTTCTCTTTTTTATGTTTATTATTTTTTATGTAAAGGGTAAAAGAGTCTTTCCCGCATCACTTTCTTTTTGAAAATAACCAAATAATTTTAAAATTAATGCTTGTTCTTTTTACTAAAAAGGTGACATTTTTGAAATAATGTTTATTCGAAATTTCAAAAGTGGGGTTATTTCTGAAAATATCGAAAAAAGTTATAAGAAAAAGTTTTTTTAAATGCAGTTTCTAGCCCACATGCAAAATTTCAGCTTCATAAGATAATTTTGATTTTTTATCTGTATTTTGTAAATAGCACCACCTTTGCAAAATAAGACTCAACGCAACCTACATGAAACTTCTTAGTCTTGACAATGGTTTCAGATACATTTTCTTTAAAGTAGCGCCATAATAAATGTGAGTTTTTCTACAAAATCAAAATTGGGCTATTAAAATTTGGTCGCATGTGATGCAAAGTTAATTTGTTTTTGACCCTGTATATAAGGTAACTTCATAAAATAAGTATTTTTAAAAACGTAGTTTGTGTCTGAAAGTAATACGCGTTAACGTTGTTATAACATGGCTTAATAATAAATTATAATAATATAGGGGTTTTAAA
Organism: Polydrusus pterygomalis; assembly: GCA_963969555.1. NCBI lineage: Eukaryota > Metazoa > Arthropoda > Insecta > Coleoptera > Curculionidae > Polydrusus > Polydrusus pterygomalis. Next base: position 31,555,853 of record OZ018380.1, read on the forward strand.
TTAAATCGTTGAAAATAGATAAACTTTACGTTGTTAAACTAAAATTTATTTTCCACTTAAAAAACACTTTACTGAAGACACTGTGTTATTTTTTGTCTTAATATTAAGGCGTATTACTTTCAGACACAAACTACGTTTTCGAAAATACTTATTTTATGAAGTTACCTTATACAGGGTCAAAACCAAATAAACTTTGCATCACATGCGACCAAATTTTAATAGCCCAATTTTGATTTTGTAGAAAAACACACATATAATAGGGCGCTACTTTAAAGAAAATGTATCTAAAATAAAGCATTGTCAAAACTAAGAAATTTTATGTAGGTTGCGTTGAGTTTTATTTTGCAAAAGTGGTGCAATTTACAAAATATGGGTAAAAAATCAAAATTAACTTATGCAGCTGAAATTTTGCATGTGGGCTAGAAACTGCGTTTAAAAAAACTTTTTCTAATAACTTTTTTCGATATTTTCAGAAATAACCCCACTTTTGAATTATTTTTTGGAAAAAATTAAAATTTGACAGATAATGCAAATCACGTGACTACTATTTTTTTTGCTTAATTTTTATCTCGATCGAAGCAGAACTTGATGCCAAAGTCAAATTTTGAATAAAGGTATTAATAAAAAAGGATCCCATATTATGATGCGGACTTTACTGGTGACACTGTATTATATCAGGGGGGCATCTTAGGATGCCCCATCTGGACTTCGCCTATTTCAGAGTAGTACCCTTAATTTTTTTTATTTTGAACCTGTACTAGAAATTTTTTTTTTATTTTTTTTATTCTGAAATAAAGACATTTATTATTATTATTATTATTATTATTATTATTATTATTATTATTATTATTATTATTATTATTATTATTATTATTATTATTATTATTATTATTATTATTATTATTATTATTATTATTATTATTATTATTATTATTATTATTATTATTATTATTATTTAACAGTTTGTTGTGCAAAGAGTATGTGAATTCTTATAAGGAATAAAAGGTTTTTTTTTCAGTGTAGAGACCTAAAATTACGCTTGCCTTGACCAACATCATAGAAATCAAATTAAAATAACCTTACTTATTTTTTAGAGTCAATGTAACGATCTGTAACGTAATTTTTATTTTTTATTTTTGTGTCGTCAGTTTTTAGTTTTCCCGACATGCGTGACGTATTGGTTTTGTTGCCAATGGCAATATTGTTATTTTTCTGTTTCGAAGTTCATTAAAAAATGTGACTTTACCATCGTTAATTTTGATCTGATTCTTGGCATGTTTTCGGACACATTTATTTTCGGATTTGTAGTAAGGTAATTTTTATTGCTACCCACGTATAACTTTAAGGTTACGGTCAGTATTTTGAAACGTGTAAATTTATTTTACATTTGGTTTTTTGTTTTATTGAACTGGCGTACCTATTTTTAAAATTTACGCTCCTCGATATCCATAAAATTTTTCTTTATATTTCGGCATGAAAAAATAAGTGCAGGCACAGAATATACCGGATGTTTCTCAAAAGACGTTCACCCCTATAACTTTTTTGTATTTATAGATATTTAAATGAAATTTTGAGATTATGCATAAGAGATCAGTCTGCATTTATTGGCATAATTTTTAATTTGTTAGCACTTCCGGTTTGATCGGAAGTGACCTTGACTTTGGTATTTTAAATGGGACATCTTGTATATTTTTACTTACTGGGATTCAGCATAACATTCTGAGTAAAATGACACCTCACTTCGTAATTTTTTGACGTGTTATAACATTTTTATGTTTATTTTTTATTTTTAATCTAGAGTGCTACAAATTTATTAAATCTGTTAATTTATAGTCAAGTAGTATATGAAAATTAAAATTATGTCATAATAATTGACTTTCTAAGTTTCACAAGCGTTTAAAAAATGAAATTTTGTTTTCTTGACGTTTACTCCATTTTTCCAAATGGAACAATGGTGGTTCACTAGGATATTTAAAACGAGCATTTTTTTTCTAATAATTTGATACCATACACTCCGATCCTATTTTAAAATTTACACTGAAAAATTTGCCTTAAATCCCAATCACAAATTTAAAAGCGTTATGTATTATTGCAGCCCTTTCTTTTCTAAAGAAATATAAAGGCGGCTTTAAAAAACAATGGTATGGTTTAGAAAAGCAATATGGCTTTAATTTAAAGTTGTAATGTCATTGGTTTATAAAACATACAATACATATAATCTTGCGGCATCAGAAGAATTTTTTTGGTCACTCCAAAAATTAGGAGCATATCAATTGTTAATTTCTAGTAAAACTAACAATTTTATCTGATTTTCAATGTAAGTTTAATAAACGAATGACACTACAATTTTAATTTTAAACCATATTGGTTTTCAAAACCATTCCATTGTTTTTCAAAGCCGCCTTTATATTTCTTTAGAGAAGAGAGGGCGGCAATAACGTACTTATAATGATTTTAAATGTGCGATTGGGATTTAAGGCAAATTTTTCAGTGTCAATTTTAAAATAGCATAGGAGTGTATGGTATCAAATTGTTGGAAAAGAAATTGCTCGTTTTAAATATCCTAGTGAACCACCATCGTTCCATTTGGAAAAATATAAGGAGTTAATGTCCAGAAAACAAAAGTTTATTTTTTAAACGCTTGTGAAACTTAGAAAGTTAATTATTATGACATCATTTTAATTTTCATATACTACTTGAGTATAAATTAACAGATTTAATTAATATGTAGCACTCTAGATTGAAAATAAAAAATAAACATAAAATTGTTATAACAATGTGTCATTTTACTCAGAATATTATGCTGAATCCCACTAAGTAAAAATATACAAGATGTCCCATTTAAAATACCAAAGTCAAAGTCACTTCCGGTTAAACCAGAAGTGTTAACAAATTGAGAATTATGCCAATAAAAGCAGACTCATCTCTTATGCATAATCTCAAAATTTATTTCTTAATATCTATAAATACAGAAAAGTTATAGGGAGGAACGTCTTTCAAGAAACACCCGGTAAAGCTACGCATGCGTAGCTATATATTCTGTGGTGACAATAGATTAAATCAGTAGAGTAGTTTTTCTTTCATTACATCCACAATACACCAATACACAGTATGGCGACATGTATAAATTCTCTCTCACCCATTACGACGTCACGTGGTCCAGCGCTTTTAAATTTATAGGGATTTAAGCAATAAGACTTTATTATTTAAATAATGGGGCAGTTTAACGAACAAACAACACATAAATATAGTGAATGCATTGTTTTAGAATATGTATAATTAGAACCAGTGAACATTATTTCTTTAAGAATATGCTTTAAATGACTTAAAAATGTACGGGACAAATTATGTTATGGCTGAATGAGTTATTAATAAACTGAGAAATAAGCCTTCTATTCCTTTAAATAATTTACATACTCTTTATATAACTGTTTAATACTATATGTGACAGCAACGCGCTTTTCTACTGTAAGACAACGAAAATTGCAAGACCGTTGTGTAGTGATAATAATAATAATGAGATGTGAAAAATTAAGAAAATGTTCTGGATATTGTCGCAGACAACTCAGGTATAAGTACGAGACGGGTTGCAAATGAACTTCATATACCATCACATCTAGCCGTATGGAAGTCACTTAGCTTAAAACCTTTTCACGTTTAACCCGTTCAACATCTTCCAGATGGTGATCCTGCTTCAAGGGTACAATCCATTAAAATCGAGTTCTGCACAAATACATTTTATTTAACAATAAAGCTCACTTCACTCGCGATGGAATTAATAATTGCCACAATGAACATCGGTGGTCAGATGAAAACCCCCATGCTATATTTGAACGAAACTTTCAACATCGATTCAGTATTAATGTCTGGTGTAGAATGCTCAACGACCAGTTGTTTTGTCCATTTGAAATGGATGGGCGTCTTACTGGAGAAGGACATTTACGGTTTTGGGAAGACCATTTGACACACATTTTGGATAATGTTTCGTTAAATGTTCGACAACGAATGTACTTTCAACATGATGGAGCCTTACCTCATTTTAGTCTCCGTATGCGAAGGTGGTCCGCAAGTTTGACCACCGGGGTCATCAGACAAACCCGCTTGATTATTGCCTTTGGGGATGGATGAAATCGCTAGTATATTAAACACGAGTGGAAACGAGAGAAGCACTCCGCGATCAAATTTTCAATGCTGCAGCTTTTATAAAAAACAATCCCCACTCATTCCAACGTACTACCCGAGCGATTAACAAACGTGCTTATAAATGTATTGAAGTTGGTGGAGGGGTTTTTGAAAAATACTTTAAGATAGTTTGTACTGCAGTACCTGCAGTTATTTGCTTTTAAAATAAAAATTAACTTACAAAAATTTTAGAACCTATTATTTCAGAAATGGTTGAGAATCGAACTAAAACATATATGAGTTTAATTCTCCTATTTTCACCCTCTAAACACATTCCCAAAATATTGCCCTTTCCTCCCCAAGCACCCTGTATACAAAGGATTTAGGGCTCTACCTTAATAAAATGTCACGAGCCGCCACTGGGTTTGACGTTAAAATAAACATAAACATTTAAAAAAGGATCAGGTAGAAAAAATAGACTGTGGCTTAACAACAAATTAAAAAAATTGGGCTTGCAATAATATTTTCCAAATTGGATTTTTTCGGGCTTTTGAAATGTCACAGTTCCAGTTGGACACCGACTTCTATCGTAAAATAAAATTCGTAGTAATTTTAAATTTATGTCGTTTTACGAAAATACCTATGCGCGCAAAGCAGTGTAAAAATTTTAATAATAGCCTGGTGGGTATATAAAATTTTTTCCTCCAATAATAAAATTAAAATTTATTTTCTTTTATAGCTTTTCGAAAGGTACAGTTGGGTAACAAAATTCAGGATGTTTATGTTTGACTTATTTTATATTTACATATAGATATACTAAAAATAAAAGGTTATTGACCATACTGAAAATGCAAATACATGTTACGGAATGACAGACCCAATCATTTCACTTGCAGTTTCCTTCTAAAGAAAGCGCGGAAAGTCGCAAATATTTAAAAAAAAATGATTTTATCTATCTTGAAACGCTATAAAGGATAAAAACAACCAGATCAACCTACATAACCTAACACCTGACGTACAACAAGGATTAAATTATGATACAAATATATTTTAAAGTTAATATTTCGACAGGAAAAACCAATTTTAACAACAGCTGTCATCTGGTATCTGGTAGCGGTATCAAAGACGAAGAACTAACCCGATTAGTTCCGACTAGACAAAATAAAGAAAACCGCGGCCTAATTTGGGGATCAGGCCAAGGTACAAAATTCCTTATGAGGCAGAGATATTGTTAGTTAATATATCCCTCTCTTTCTATTTTATGGGATGAATAACCTGGCCAGGCCTAGGCATATGGAATATTTTAGGCACGACAAAAAGATTTGCGGATCCAGGGAGTTTTTGCACCGTTATCCGCTGTTTAGGATATTGTTTAATCATATTAATGTTTTAAAGTTTTTGTCATTGTTTGGTTCTAATTTATTTATGTATTTATACAATTTTAATTCTTCACTTTTTTTCTCTAATTCTAATTGTTTTCTCTCTCTTTTTTTTGGTATATTTTTGAATCCGCCCTTTGTATGATTTGTCAATGAGACTTTATATCTTAGGCAATAAAGCTTGTGGAGTTAATTTTCAAAAATGCGAATCGGCACCGATTATTATTATTAAAAGGCGGAATATATGCAAAATGCATATAATAATATATGCATTTTTGCATATTTTGTCAATAAAATGCCTATTTTTCATAGGGAGAGACTACAAGGAGTTAGTTTACCTCCAGAACCTGTAATTACCCGGTGGGGAACATGGATTAAGGCCGAAATATTCTACGCAGAGCATTTCGAAGCCATAAAAGAACTAATTTTGGATTTAGATGACGATTCGCAGTGTGTTGTGCAAAGTAAAGAGTTGTTAAAAAGCACAAGTGTAGCTAAAAATCTTGTTTTATTAAGGTTAATTTCAGTTTTATACCGGACATAATATCCTCGTTGGAGAGTAGAAATTTAAGTTTAGGAGACTCAATTAGTATTGTTGAAACTTTTTCCGCTAAATGTAACAACATTCCCGGTAAAGTAGGAGGTCAAGTGAGGAACAAATTGGTTGTAACTCTAAAAAAGAAAGAAGGATTTAAATACTTAACTGCAGTAAAAAGCATTTATCAGAGTAAACCATCCAACAAAGTTGTATCTTGGCCTTATATTTTGCTACCTAAGTTGCAGTATTGTACTGATCACATCAGTAGATGTTAAAAGAAGCTTTTTTTTGTTTAAAGATATTTTTACTAATAGAGGACACTCCTTTTTAGTAGAAAATTTTGAAAAATATTTAGTAATAAATGTCTATAAAATTTTAGGTTAAAAAATTGTTTACTTTTATTTTTCTTTGTTTTTTTTTGCATTTTTTTTTTAAATAAACCCAATGTGTTTCTTTACCTCATTTTACTATAATAAATTAAGAAATATTGCATACCAGTATGCATATTTGGTAAAAAAAATGCAAATAACTGCATGTTTTAAAAGCTAACAAAGCATATATATGCGCATATTTTGGCTGAAGTTAAGTGCATATAATCCACCCTTTAATTATTATATTAACTTATAGTTTTATAAGCATAATTGAAGAATTGAAATAAAAACCGGGTTAAGTGCCAAAAAATCAAAAATTGTGTTAGAACTTGAAAACAGTGCTAAATGCCATCACCAATAACCTATAAAACGTGCTATGTGCCAGGATTATCGTAAATATATTTTTTTTAAACCGACCAGAAAATTTACACTTTCTGGACAATTTTTCGTCTAGAAAATAACGTTTTTCCGGTCTCTAATGTCACTGTCACCCTGTTTTTTGTTTTTCCAATCGCTCTTTGATAATACAAGCTACCTTGATTTCGTTATTATGACAACAACATTTCGATGTATTGTCGAGTGACAGTTCGTTGATTTTTAATTTTGTTCTTTATGTCAAACTTGTTTCGCGTAGATTATAAAATATATCGAGGTGTCGGTCTTAAAAAAAATATTGTACGTCACGCAACCGAAAATTAGTGTTTTCCAGGTCTCTCCAAGCTTCCAGGACTCGACCTGAAAAACACTACTTTCCGGTCTTGTAACGGAAATTACTATTTCTATTCGTTGAAAGATGGCGCGCGTGTATGTCCAGCACGCCGAATTAAATAGAAAACATCGATTATCTCAAAACTACAATTTTGGCACTTAACCCGGTTTTTATTTCAAGTCTTCAATTTTCCTGTAACTTAAGCTTAGTTTGAATTAGGAATCAGGTACTGTTGTTATTTATTCCAGTTTGTAAACTCTTTTATGTATAGATCGTTGCTTATTTTTGTTAAACATTATTTAACTAAATTATTTATGTAATTATTAGGTTCTTTTAACTTTAAATTTTTGCATTTAAGGTTGTTTTAAAATAATTATTAATTAATATTTTTAATAATTGACCTATAAGTAATAATAATACCTATAAGAAATTATGTGCACGCCAAACCACTTTTTTACAAAACTTTTTTCCCAGACAGCCAATATTATCTGGAAAAAAGCCATCAATAAGGTTTCTATTTGCCCTTACAGAAATATGCTTTTGACATGGCGTCGGAGCAGTTTGATAAATGAAACGGAAAGGAACACCGATTATGAAGTTTAATAAATCCGTCATAATAATATGTCTTCTAAACGTATTATGATAAAATAAGGTTTTTATGCAAAAGTTTGCCCGTTGGAAAATGATTATAATATGGGAAATAATAATAATAATAATAATAATGTCTTTATTTCTACATTACAAAGGTTTAAATGTTAACATTTATTATATTGTATTAATTGCAAGTGTAGTGTAAAAAAAGGCGAAGTTCAGTAATAGACTGTCCCTTAAGGCCAGCCCATTCTGCTCTACTCAACCCTAGCAGGACTTTAGTAAATGTTTTACTATATTTGGCGCAACAAGCTCTAAAAAATTTTGAAATAAACTAGTTCCATTATAGGTAGACACACAACCAACATATTGTATCATTATCTTTAGGTAGTTTTGAATTGTTAAAAACATTTACGATAAGTTTCTAATTTTCATGTGTTAGTTTGTTTATTGAAAAAGTATTTAAAAATATGGCGATAAAATTTTTTAGGCTCCATTGATTTGAAGATATTTGGAAGGGGATTATACATATTTGCTATGCTATACGTAAAGCTTCTTTCAAAATACGCGGTTCTATGAAAAGGCGGTGTTATGAGACGTCCAAAACGAACGTTAATATTATGTACACTGGAACGAAATATAATTTTTTTATACAAATAGGCGAAAGTTTTATAAGAGATTCGTTCAAATTTACGAATTCCATATATAAGTCGAAGACAAGAATTTTGCACTTTTTGTATTCTATTTTTTTGTATTCGAGATAAACAATTACCATAAACTACATCTGCATGGTTGAAGATTGAGAGCACAAGAGAGTCACACATCATCTTTTTGAGTCTCACCGACAAATCATGTCGACTGGAGTAAAGTAATTTCAACCTGACATAAGCACGTTGTATACAGTTTGAAATATGTTTCTCAAAACTCAAAGAACTGTCGAATACGAGCCCAAGGTTGCGTACATTGTCTTTAATTTCCAGCTCAGTAGACTCAATTTTTATATTAATCTGGTTTTTTATGTAATTAACTTCATTCTTTGGACCGAATAGCATCAGACAACATTTTTTAGGATTCAGGAACAGAGAATGTTTCAAGGCAAGAGATCTAAGACTTTCTAGGTCGTTATTTAATTTTTGACAGGACTCAAGCAAATTTTCTTTTTTAAAAGAAATATACAGTTGGGCATCATCCGCGTAATACTGATCGTTGCAGTTTTTGAGAGCGGTGGGAAGACTGGAAGTGTGAAAATCAGATATTATAATAAAACAGCGTGTTTGGGGACGAAAGGGCAATAATTTTGGAATGTGTTCAGAGGATGAAAATAAGAGAAATAAACCCATATGTTTTAGTTCGGTTCTAAACTATTTCTAAAATAATCGGTTCTGATTTTTTTTATATTGAAATAATAAAGGTGGCTTTAGTTTTAAACGTCCAGTGCATTTTAATTGATAGTTTTGACATTCATAGTAGTTGTCAGTTAGCTTCATATTGAGCATATCGACTTGAACCAAAATTTTCAAACTTACAATGCCACACACATTCAGTCACAGGGAGTATGTCGACATGATATTCGTGTATGGTTACTGTACCGGTAGTGCAATGCGCGCAGTTAATGAATATCGACGTCGTTTTCCAAATCGACGAGTTCCTAGTAGAAGAGTTTTTCAAAAAGTATTTGCAAGTGCTCAGGAAACTGGAATATTTCCAAGCGTGAGAATTGTTTCTGAAAAAGTGCAGGGTCTAGATGTGGAAAATGAAAAAAATGTTTTGGATATTGTCGCAGAGAACTCAGGTATGAGTGCAAAAATGAACTTCATGTACCATCACATCTAGCCGTATGGGAGTTACGGTTTAAAACCTTTTCACGGTTAACCCGTTCATCTTCATCAAGAAGCAGGATCGAAATCTTTTAGATGGTGATCCTCCTTCAAGGGTACAATTTTGTGAATGGATCCAACAATATCGAAGTCTGCATAAATACATCTTATTTAGCGATGAAGCTTAGTTTACTCGTGATGGAATTAATAATTGTCACAATGAACATCGGTGGTCAGATGAAAACCCTTATGCTACATTTGAAAGAAACTTTCAACATCGATTCAGTATTAATGTGTGGTGTGGAATGCTCAACGACCAGTTGTTTGGTGCATTTGAAATGGATGGGCGTCTGAGAAGGATATTTACGGTTTTTGGAAGACCATTTGATACAGATTTTGGATGATGTTCCGTTAAATGTTCGACAATAAATGTACTTCCAACATGATGGAGCCCCACCCCATTTTAGTCTCCGTGTGCGAAATTTCTTGAATTAACGTTTTCCTAATCGCTGGATTGACATAGGTCGTCCGCAAGTTTGGCCACCGAGGTCACCAGACTTAAATCCGCTTAATTATTGCCTTAAAAAAAAGTCTGCAATAATAGATTCAAAAAAATATTAGAAATAAGTGACTAATGATAGAAGAATATAGTAAAATTGTACAAAAATATTGTTCAAACTTCGTCGCCAATAATATATTTTCGAGATTTACTTATCCTACGTATTCCGTACACGATAACCATAGTTAGGACATTTTATTCTCCAATTTATATTACAGTTTTTACCTGAAGACTTTTGGATATCCTTACCAATCGAAACATTGTAATTTAAAAATAAATCAGATATTAAAAGTGCAAAATACATTTATCATTTATGTATAGATACACTCGTGTTCAACAGTTTATAGACGTCGAAATATTTTGAGCCTGTTTATTTTCTTTGCCAATGAGATTATTTAAAAAATTAATCAGAAAAACAAATATTCCAAAAATATCCTGGTAGGCATCCAATGTCATCTTTTCTCTAAAAAATGATCAGAAAAATGAATGTCCGCGAATGTTTTGAAGTTTTAGGCTTTGTTTTTGGTATCCATAAACCGGTTGTTTATAATAAAAATTAAAAAAACTTTATTAAGTTATTAATATTTTTTTAAATTATTCAAATTTTAAGTCTTTTTACTTTCATCGTAAGTCGTTTAGTCTGGTAGTTGCCTATTTTTTCGTCGACAATTTCAAGAGATAATACAAGTCTAAATGACATTTAACTGTTTATGAAACCATGACCCTCTACACTAAGGAAAATAATCTAATACATCAGGTTTACTAAGAGATAGTTTGTATTGATATAGCTTATTTTGTATTAACCCATATTAAATAAATTGCTAGTGTATCAAACTCGCTTTAGTGTTATATCAATTTCATAGTTGCTAGAACAGTGTTTCTATTGGTAGTAATCAGTTCCATTAGCAGCACAGTCTTGTTGAATAATGAACTAGTACTTTTAATACAGCAATTTAGTTAAAAAATAAATTGTATTAAGAAAGCAGAACAGCGTCCCCAAAAACTAATTGTATCCATTAGAACCTATAATCCACAAGACGTTGGTGGGGGTTCGTAGCAATCGGCAATCGCCGCGCGCCGTAGTATTGGTATTAACGTATTTTTTTTTATTGATACCCTATTTCGCTTATTTAAAGTACGCCTCAGCGTGTTTAAATCCCACTTTCAAAAACGCGCGTGTTTTAAAGTTACCATGGCAACATCAACAACCCGTGAAACGTGAAATCTAAATATGTCAACTTTTTAATTATTGATTTGACAGAATTACCTTTTAACGTCAAATGAAATATTTTTTTAAGCAATAGACAACCAATGTCAACGGTGACAACAATGAATCTTATGTGACAGATTGGAAGCTATTTTTTGTTCTCCTCGTTTTCATGACAACGACAGGTATATCACATCACGAATTCGACCATTTCACTTACTTACTAAGTTATTATTTCCATTTTTTGTAATATAAATACCAATAAGTGTACCAATAAAAAAAAAATAACGTAAAGTATTCGTGGATAACTGGTCTTTAAAACACTTGCTCTATTTCAAGCACTCCGGCTGCGCCGTCGTGCTTGCAAAATCGCGCGTCTTTTAAAGACCTTAATATCCACTTATACTTTAATATACTATATTGCGCAGGTCATTTCGTTGTTCGGAATCTTCTAGCTATTCTTTCTGAATTTGAATTCTATTGATCGTACCAATACCTGTTTCAATGTGTAAAGTATTTTTTGAGTGGAAAATAAATTTTAGTTTAACAACGTAAAGTTTATCTATTTTCAACAATTTAATTTAAAACCCCTATATTATAATTTTTATTAAGCTATGTAATAATAACGTTAACGTGTATTACTTTCAGACACTAACGACGTTTTCAAAAATACTTATTTTATGAAGTTACCTTATACAGGGTCAAAAACAAATAAACTTTGCATCACGTGCGACCAAATTTTAATAGCCCAATTGTGATTTTGTAGAGAAACACACATTTAATATGGCGCTACTTTAAAGAAAATGTATCTGAAATAAGAAATTTTTAAAACTAAGAAGTTTTATGTAGGTTGCGTTGAGTCTTATTTTGTTAAAGGGGTGAAATTTACAAAATATAGGTAAAAAATCAAAATTATCTTATGCAGCTGTAATGTTGCATGTGGGCTAAAAAGTGCATTTAAAAAAACTTTTTCTTGTAACTTTTTTCGATACTTTCAGAAATAACTCCTTTTGAATGAATATTTTCTGAAAAAAATTAAAATTTGACAGATAATGCGAATCACGTGCCTACTATTTTTTTTACTTAATTTTCATCTCGTTCGAAGCAGAACTTGATGCCAAAGTCAAATTTTAAATAAAGCTATTAATAAAAAAAATCCCATATGATGCGGACTTTACTGTATACTACTATACAGGGTTGACCATTTAAAACGAAACAGGCTCAATATCTGGTTCCACGTTAATTAAAAAAAAAAACGCTCGGACCCGTCGATTTTTCTTTCGAGTGGGACATCTTTTGCGTATATTGTCAATCTTGTTACTTCAAGCCCCTAGGAGGGAGGGGCGGTAATATCTAAATCTTAAATGGATATCTCTATTTTATATAATTTTTTTGGATTCTGCATAAAATTCTGAACATTTTTTAATAAAAGCATTATTAGTCTATACTAAACAGTTTCCGAGATATTGACTCTTGAAAAATGAGATTTTTGAACTTTGACAGCGTCTAGCTTTCTAACTAGACGTCTTAGAGTAAAACGGCTTACATGTCCCTATCTTCGATTTTTATTATCTTTCCAATAGTGTCAATTTCTGGTTAAACCGGAAGTACTATATTTCTTACAACCGGTTTAACCGGAAGTTGACACTATTGGAAAGATAATAAAAATCGAAGATAGGGACATGTAAGCCGTTTTACTTTAAAGACGTACAGTTAGAAAGCTAGACGCTGTTAAAGTTCAAAAATCTCATTTTTCAAGAGTCAATATCTCGGAAACTGTTTAGTATAGACTAATAATGCTTTTATTAAAAAATGTTAAGGATTTTATGCAGAATCCAAAAAAAGTATATAAAATAGGGGTACCCGTTTAAGATTTAGATCTTACCCCACCCTCCCTCCTATAGGGGCTTGAAGTAACAAGATTAACAACATACACAAAAGATGTCCACCTCGAAATAAAAATCGACGGGTCCGAGGTTTTTTTTTAAATTAACGTGAAACCAGATATTTAGCCTGTTTCGTTTTAAATGGGGAACCCTGTATATATTTCTAACTTTGAAAAAATATTCAATTTTATTTGACACTCTGTTTAAACTACAAAATTTGAGAAAAACAATTTTTTTTCTCAGAAACAGATAGAGTAGGACAAGAAACTTTTTATAAAAGTTATTGGGAATGAAAAAAGGAACACAAAAAACATATTATATAGGGTGTTCTATATTTAAAAAAGCAAGTTTGTGATAACTTCCAATATAACCGAATGTTGCATAATACTATTTCATTTTAAGACAGCGTCTCTGAAAATCTCATTATCCAAAATTTCAGGATTGAAATCGCATTACTTTCCGAAATATTCTAATGCACGGTCACCGTAAGACACCAATATTTTACCCCTATATTTTTCGTGGGATTTTCTATGTTTTATGTTGCGTCAACCGAAGTAACCAATACAAAATTTCGTCATTTCTCATCAAGTAGTTTTAAGTTTTAAAACTAACAGACTCACAGTCCGACATCTGATAGATATCTCCTCTTCTCTGCGAGGAAAGTAATAACATTTTCTATTTCTAAATCTCGACACGGTTATTTTTTCTATGAGAAAATGGCTATTTTTAAAGAAACAAAAAATATAAACAATGGTACGGATAAAAATAATTTATTCCCTTTATTTTGCTGTTTAACGGTCCTTAAATACATCTCCAGGAAGTCTCGGATTTTAAACTATTTTAACGATTACGTTTGTCCTAAATAGACTATTAAAACGCTATAAAAGTATCCGAGTAACAATAAACTTTCCGGGGATTTAACTACTTTCAAATGGTGAGCTGAAGTAAGTATTACATTAATTTAAAGTGCGGATAAAACAATAAAAAATTTGCAACTAAACACGGATGCTGGGATGCTTCACACACAAAAGAAATGGTTATCTTAAAAAATAATACTTTAATTGAATAAATCATGACTTTAGGCAAATACATGTATTTTCAAAACACTGAGAAAAAAAGCCTTCTATTCCTTATAAGAATTCACATACTCTTTATACAACTTTTAATACTATATGTGACCGCTACGCGCTTTCCTTCTGTAAGGCCTTTTGCACACACTCACGGCGATCGTCCTAACGGCACCGTTTATACGGTTACGGGATTAGGCAGCATTAGACACTTTAAGCATGTCCTAAATTTCAACCGTATCCGTATCCGCATCGATCTGCGCATGTGCAGAATAGATGCGTTGGACTCGATACGTTACGTTGCCCGCATCGTTACGGGCCTGCCATCGTATCCGTATCCCTAATCCCTATCCGTAAACGCATTCCAACCAATCGACCGATCTCTGGTTTCTATGATTTTGTCGTCATCATGCAAAATGTGTCTGATCACCAGATCGCCCAAATCGTCGTCATCTTCATCATCCTCATCAATAAGGATGGGATGAAGTATTTCATCCATAATTTAAAATATTTAATTTTAAATAATTCAAAATTATTCAAATGAAAAAATCACAATTTTTAAGGTGAGAAATAGAAAATCTGACATGTGACGTTTTACTTTACTGCTGGATGCGTTCGGTTTCGTATACGTATGGTTGTTGATGCTTAAACAGTTTTTTTTGCGGTCAACGTAACTCAATGCGTCACGGATGCGGATACGGAAAAAAAAATACGGTTTGCTTAAAGTGTCTATTATGTGACCTTTCACACGCACCGGCACCGTGTACACGGTTCCGTTCCACCGCGACGTTACCGTGAGCCCCCACTATAATTCACGGCGACCGTTACCGTGTTGACGGAGAGACATGCCCTGTGGAGTTTAATTGATGCTTGCACATGTACCGCGCTTACGACATTTTCTTGGTTCATTGGGCTTTTTCACACTAGCCGACACGATACCGACACGACAACGACAACGACACCGGTGGACGCGTAATCTCATGTAAGTAAAGGGAATGCTTTCACACTTGCCGATATATCGTTATCGTGTCGTTACAGGCGCCGACAGGTCGGCGAGCAGCAAGCGCTCCACTCGTGTCGTTGGCAGTTTTTCCTTTTCCTAGTTGTTTCTGTTCTGGTTTTTTGATTTCGTCAATTAACTTGCTCAGCACATAATTAAATGTTTCATGACTTATTCGAAAGTAGTCGAAAAATTTGTCAGAATCCTTAGTCAATGTCTCAAAAAGAGTGTAATAGGTGCCGTGTAAGTAGCGCACCTTTATTATTGGTTGTATCAAAAATTTTCTTTGCGGTCTTCACTTTTTGAGTCTTAAATGCAATAAATGTAGCAAATACAATTTATTTACAGGAGCCATGTCTGCGAATACCGGCACAACACTACGACACGACAGAGATGGCTGTCGGCAAATGTGAAAATACTCGCCGATTTATCGTGTCGGTGTCGCTACCGTGTCGTGATCGTGCCGGTATCGTGTCGGCTAGTTTGAAAACGCCTATAGGCGGGAATATTATTTTATTTAGTATATTTTATCATAATTATATTTTTCGTAATGGCAGTAGATATAGATATGGGTATGCTTATATCTTTGGTGGAAGCAAGGCCGGTTATTTGGGACAAAACAATTTCTATATACAGGGTGATCCTTAACCCTAGAATAGTCGCGCCATGGTCTCTGAGACCGGGTGGTGCGAAATTGCAAATATTTTTCAACGTAGCCGGGTGCCGCGGCTGTGCTGCCGTAAGTCTGCTTGAAGTAGGTCAAGCATTTGGCAGTATTAATTGTGTCGTGATACGGAAGTGATCTTGCGCCAGAGATCGTAAAACGGTCCATCACACCAGTGCGACTTATGTATTTTTAAAGTATAGGAGTTTTGTTTGTATGCTTGTAAGAATATTTTTTATTTTATTTTTAAAGCGATTTTTTTTCACCTAAAATACCTCTGTTTTCAAATAAATACAAATTATAATAAGTGTACTGGTTTTCTTATATTTCACAACAACTTGAGTTTTCAAAATTGTTTATCTTGTTAAAATGGCTACCTGGTCTAGGAGACCAGCGCGATCAATCAAGGTAGTAAATCAAGCGCGACTACTCTAGGGTTAAGTACATCAAGAAAATCTAGGATATGATTACTGGCATTAATTTAAGATGAAAAGTTCATATAGACGTATGCCCTAGAATGCTTACCCTCTAAGATACAGGGTGTTAAAATATTTTTAAAAAATATTTATTTTAGTTAAATTTCGAAAATCCTTAAAGATACGGTATTGAAAATTCCTGCTTATCTATTTTGTATCAAACTACACCTTTTCATTAAAAAAGGGTTTTGCTTCCTTCCACCAGTGGCGTGCGTACCACATACCATCAATATTGTTTTGGTGAAAATATTTGATACGCCACTAATGTTTTTAACTCTGATGCATTTTTATGCATTATTGATACAAACTGAACAAGAGTTGTTTCTACTATGTTTTTGAAAAAAGCAGTACATTTAAAGAAAAATGGAAAAAATAAAAAGAAACTTTGTCATAGCTTATTCGACTTTTTTTTATTTTTTCCATTTTTCTTTAAATATACTACTTTTTTCAAAAACATAGTAGAGACAACTCTTGTTTAGCTTGTATCAATAATGCATAAAAATGCATCAGAGTTTAAAAAATCAATGGCGTATCAAATATTTTCACCAAAACAATATATCTGGTACGCACGCCACTGGTGGAAGGAAACCAAACCTTTTTTAATGAAAAGCTGTAGTTTGATCCAAAATAGATAAGCACGAATTTTCAATACCGTATCATTAAGGATTTTCGAAATTTAACTAAAATAAATATTTTTTAAAAATATTTTAACACCCTGTATCTTAGAGGGTAAGCATTTTAGGGCATAAGTCCATATGCACTTTTCAACTTAAATTGATGCCAGGGCCTAGATTTTCTTGATGAACTTAAGGATCACCCTGTATAAGGACATAAACTGCACAAGAAGTGCCTGCAGTGGCGGATTTACAAATTTGCCGCTAGTAGGCTATTCAATTTTTGCCGCCCCTATACCAGTGACGGCTCGTGAGTTGTGAAACAGGTGAAGAAAAGCCCGCTGCAGGCGAAATGCGCCACAGGCGAAAATTTTTTAAGACCACGCCCAAATTTGGTCAATAATTTTTAGTAAATATTTTAAAAATTTATGATTACCTACTTATTTTATTGAAAATCAAATTTTTTTATCCCCATTAACAGACACGGCCAACAATAAAGTTTATTTAAAAAAATAGTATCCGTCGACCATGAATAAAGATTGTACCATTTATTTCTGTAAGATAAAAAAAAAATTTTGGGCTAAATTTGCCACCCCCTAAAATCTGCCGCCCTAGGCTCCAGCCCACTCAGCCTAATGGTAAATCCAGCACTAAGTGCCTGGAAGGAAATATTTTTGGAGGTCAATCCTGATTTTTATTGTAACAGCCAACATTCCCATAGGCTGTATGCACTCTGTCATAAATGTATCTTGACGTTGAAGTGAATTTTTTAATCGTCATCAAAGCTGGATATGGACATCCTAAAATAGTTGAAAAAGTTTTTTTTTCGTTTTCCCTCAACTGAGTATAAAGAATGCGCCGTGAGTGTGTGCGAAAGGCCTAAGACAACGAAAATTGCTAGACCGTTATGTAGTGATAATATCACGGTAACTAAGGAATAGGAAATAGAAATTAATGCTACCATGGAATGGTTTATAGCCATTATTGCTCTGAATACTAACAGTAATTATAAAGTTCTATTGGGGTGTAATCTGGTTTTATATGCTGTATTAGTTCCGACTGGAAGTTGTAATGAAATTATTCATGATATTTGCTTGCTACCGTTAATAAAGCATTAACTTACTAGTAAAAATCAGTACTGTAGTTATCAAAAATTAAAATAGCTTCTAGTGTGATATTGTTCTTGTTGTTAAACATCGCGTATCATTATCTATTATGCAACATGGTTTACTGAGAGTTAAATTCGTCCATAGATTATATAAAGTCCAATGGGTTGTGCGAAATAAAAATCTCCTATTGCTTTATCTGACATACAAAGTTTTAAAAAAACTTAAATACAAAGCAAATATAACTTAATTGAAACAGGTACCTATTTTGGCACGATCGATAAAGTTCAAATTCAGACAGGACAGCTAAAAGACTCCGAACAGCGATGTGACTTGCGCAACAAATACGTTGAAACTAATACTACAGCGCGCAGCGATTGCCGATCGCTACTAACCCCCACCAACGTCTTGTGGATTATAGGTTCTAACGGATACAATTAGAGTTTGAAAACGCTGTTCTACTTTCTTAATTGTAGAGAAAGCGCCATACTGGGAACAAAATGCGTCGCATTGAGAAAATACAATTTATTTCTTAACAAAATTGCTTTATTAAAAGTAGAAAAGTAGTTCATTATTCAACAAGACTGTGCTGCTAACGGAACTGATTACTACCAATAAAACATTGTTCTAGCAAGTCTGGAATTAGTGTTTGTTTGAAGGTTGTAGAGAATGATGTATCTTGAGTAATAGATGTGTTTTGGACTTCCATTGCCTTTAGTTATTCATATCACAACGTTTTAACTGGTAAGTATCTCCAGTCAGACAATGGAACTCCAAAACACTTCTATTACTCAAAATCTGGAATTGATATAACACTAAAGCGGGTTTGATACACCAGAAATGTATTTAATGGGGGTTAATAAAAAAAGAGCTATCAATAGAAACTATGTCTTAACAAACCTGTTAAATTAGATCATTTTCCTCAGTGCAGGTATTCATTATTAATTGGCGACTCCCATATTCTCGTAAAAAGGAATTTTTATTTTAAAAATATTATAGGATTGAATAACTAATTATACTTCTTTGAACGAAATTATGAATAATCCTTTTAAGAAAATATACTTTCATATTTACATGAGCATACTTTTAATTAAAATAAGTATACCATTTTTCTTGTCCTGAGAATATAAAAGCAGCAATAAGTACATTTGAAGAAAGTATAGAAATTTCAAGTGTTTAATAAGGATATACAGTGGGGCCAGTAAAGTCCACATCATATGGGATTTTTTTTTATTAATAGCTTTATTCTAAATTTGACTTTGGCATTAAGTTCTGCTTTGATCGAGATGAAAATTAAGCAAAAAAATAGTAGTCACGTGATTCGCATTATTTGTCAAATTTTAACTTTTTCCAAAAAATAATTTAAAAGTGGGGTTATTTCTGAAAGTATCGAAAAAGTTATTAGAAAAACTTTTTTTAAATGCAGTTTCTAGCACAAATGCAAAATTTTAGCTGCATAAGGTTTTTTTGATTTTTTATAAATAAAGCTATTAATAAAAACAAATCCCATATGATGCGGACTTTACTGGTCACACTGTAGGTTGAACTTATGGTAAAACTTAGAATGATTTCTACTTTGATTGTAGTGTTTGCATTATTAAAATATTTTATTTTCAAATGTATAAATAAAATTATATTCTAAGAATTCATTATCAATAATTACCAGAAAAAAATTATTATTAATTAAAAAAATTCTTTTATCTTTTTGGGTATATGTAAATTTGTTATTATAATATGCTAAAATTTAGTGTTAACCGCAAATAAAGAAAAGAAAAGAAAGATTAGTCGCGTAAATTTGTCATTTTTAGTGTTATAACAACTTGTAAAATGTGTTTCCAGCAAAACCAAATTGGTCAGGGTATGTACAAAATTTCCCAAATTTGTTCAGAAAATAGCGAATATCATGTTGTAATTCCAAAAATATTATTTACTGACTTTGCACCTGAGTTAAGATAAATCAGGCAGTGATTTTTCCTGTTTTTATCCGGATAAAATGTATAGGCACTAGTAGAGAAGAATACGGTCAAATTTGGGGTCCGTGAGAAATAAATGATTACATTTGGCGACATAATTTTTTTAATAAAATACCTTTTTTTATACAGTGTTGTGTTTTTTTTATTAATAGCTTTATTCGAAATTTGACTTTGGCATTAAGTTCTGCTTCGATCGAGATAAAAATTCAGCAAAAAAAAATATTAGTCACGTAATTCGCATTATCTGTCAAATTTTAATTTTTTCCAAAAAATAATTCCAAAGTAGGGTTATTTCTGAAAATATCGAAAAAAGTTATTAGAAAAACTTTTTTTAAATGCAGTTTCTAGCCCATATGCAAAATTTCAGCCGCATAAGATAATTTTCATTTTTTACCTATATTTTGTAAATTGCACCACTTATAAGATAAATAAGACTCAACGCAACTTAGGTACATAAAACTTCTTAGTTTTGACAATGCTTTATTTCAGATACATTTTCTTTAAAGTAGCGCTATATTAAATGTGTGTTTTTCTACTAAATCAAAATTGGGCTATTAAAATTTGGTCTTATGTGATGCAAAGTTCATTTGTTTTTGACCCTGTATAGTGTATATGGTAACTTCATAAAATAAGTATTTATTAAAACGTAGTTTATGTCTGAAGGTACACCTTAATGTTAAGATTAAAAAGAACACAGTGTCATCAGTAAAGTGTTCATTCAGTGGAAAATAAATTTTAGTGGTGGGTAAAAAATCAAAATTATCTTATAGCTGAAATTTTGCATGTGGGCTAAAAAATGCCTTTAAAAAAACTTTTTCTAATAACTTTTTTTTATATTTTCAGAAATAACCCCACTTTTAAATTATTTTTTAGAAAAAATTAAAATTTGACACATAATGCGAATCAGGTGACTACTCTTTTTTGCTTAATTTTCTAGCTATTAATAAAAAAAATCACATATAATGCGGACTTTACTGGTCACACTGTATAATGAATACCACTTGAATCACGCATGTGAAAGCGAAGCCCCGGATACTCGCTATTTAGTAGTTTTTAACATATTTTCAATATTCCAGACCGCTTTGAGACCCTTTATAATGTTTTACAAGTATGTAATATAGGTTAAAAAAAAAGAAGCATATTTAATTAAAAATGCCAATTTCTTTAAAGGACATATCGCAACTCGACAAGATAATAATGACATACCAAATCGGGAAGAAATACAAGAAGAAAAAACTTGCTGGACACAGGCCGCAATATGGTTCGATGCCGTTTTAATGGTAAAATTAATAACTTTAATTTTTTAGATGGTTTATTATTGGTAGGTACAGTATATTAATCATGTTCTATGCTCCCTCAAGCAATTATGCCGGCTGTTCCAATAGTATAAAAAGTTCTGGGCAAAATTTTGTAAACTGATGAATCACTTGAGTGGAATATTCCAAATTTTGACATCATCCTTATAGACAAGTGCCTTTGAAAATGGTAAAAAGTGAAAAAAAATAATAGTAGGATGAAACCCATTGAGAAAGGAAGAGAATAGAACAAAAATGAAAGGAAAAAGAAATTACGGGCGATCCGAGGTCGTGAAGGGGGGGAGGGGAGGGGGGTTTTAAGGGTAGAAAATGATTTATCTCGATTTCCGGTAAAACTACAAGTCCTATGGAAAACGTTAAATTGCAAAGTTGTAGGTAATAAAAAGATCTACAACTTTTGCATTTACACTTTTTTCATATAACCTCAAAATGTATGTGAAAAATTCAAATAACCAAGTTTTTGGTTTTTTATTTTTATTTTTAACAAAAATTTTTTTTATCCACGAAATTTGGTGAAAACTTACCTTTTCATTTCCTAAATACACTGTAATTTTTCTGATTTAAAATATTTATTTTTTAACCTTATTTTGACTTAATATCGAAAAAACACCCTATAATTTTCAATCGAAAATTCTCACGTCAAAATATCTGCTTTTTTAAAAAAGTCGGTGGGCTTTTTGTTCGTTGAAATCTCTACTTTCTGATAGTGTCAAAAATATATACATTACTATGGAAATGTTCTCAAAAAAATGCAAAGAAACGAAAAAAACTCGAATCCGAATTTTTTTTTTTTAGATCAATATGTACAATTTTAAGCTATTTATTAAAATGTATACTTTAATTACTCGAAAAACGTAAGATTCCATGTTACATTGATAAAAAAAGTATACATTTTAATAAATAGCTGAAAATTGTACATATTGATCTAAAAAAAAAATTTCTGATTCGAGTTTTTTTCGTTTCTTTGCATTTTTGAGAACATTTACCATAGTAATGTATTTTTTTTAACACTATCAGAAAGTAGAGATTTCAACGAACAAAAAGCCCATCGACTTTTTTAAAAAAGCAGATATTTTGACGTCAGAATTTTCGATTGAAAATTAGGGTGTTTTTTCGATATTAAGTCAAAATAAGGTTAAAAAATAAATATTTTAAATCAGAAAAATTACAGTGTGTTTAGGACATGAAAAGGTAAGTTTTCACCAAATTTCGTGGAAAAAAAAAATTTTTGTTAAAGATAAAAATAAAAAACCAAAAACTTGGTTATTTGAATTTTTCACATACATTTTGAGGTTATATGAAAAAAGTGTAAATACAAAAGTTGTAGATCTTTTTATTACCTACAACTTTGCCATTTAACGTTTTTCCATAGGACTTGTAGTTACAGGGTGATCCTTAACCCTAGAATAGTCGCGCCATGGTCTCTGAGACCGGGTGGTGCGAAATTGCAAATATTTTTCAACGTAGCCGGGTGCCGCGGCTGTGCTGCCGTAAGTCTGCTTGAAGTAGGTCAAGCATTTGGCAGTATTAATTGTGTCGTGATACGGAAGTGATCTTGCGCCAGAGATCGTAAAACGGTCCATCACACCAGTGCGACTTATGTATTTTTAAAGTATAGGAGTTTTGTTTGTATGCTTGTAAGAATATTTTTTATTTTATTTTTAAAGCGATTTTTTTTCACCTAAAATACCTCTGTTTTCAAATAAATACAAATTATAATAAGTGTACTGGTTTTCTTATATTTCACAACAACTTGAGTTTTCAAAATTGTTTATCTTGTTAAAATGGCTACCTGGTCTAGGAGACCAGCGCGATCAATCAAGGTAGTAAATCAAGCGCGACTACTTTAGGGTTAAGTACATCAAGAAAATCTAGGATATGATTACTGGCATTAATTTAAGATGAAAAGTTCATATAGACGTATGCCCTAGAATGCTTACCCTCTAAGATACAGGGTGTTAAAATATTTTTAAAAAATATTTATTTTAGTTAAATTTCGAAAATCCTTAAAGATACGGTATTGAAAATTCCTGCTTATCTATTTTGTATCAAACTACACCTTTTCATTAAAAAAGGGTTTTGCTTCCTTCCACCAGTGGCGTGCGTACCACATACCATCAATATTGTTTTGGTGAAAATATTTGATACGCCACTAATGTTTTTAACTCTGATGCATTTTTATGCATTATTGATACAAACTGAACAAGAGTTGTTTCTACTATGTTTTTGAAAAAAGCAGTACATTTAAAGAAAAATGGAAAAAATAAAAAGAAACTTTGTCATAGCTTATTCGACTTTTTTTTATTTTTTCCATTTTTCTTTAAATATACTACTTTTTTCAAAAACATAGTAGAGACAACTCTTGTTTAGCTTGTATCAATAATGCATAAAAATGCATCAGAGTTTAAAAAATCAATGGCGTATCAAATATTTTCACCAAAACAATATATCTGGTACGCACGCCACTGGTGGAAGGAAACCAAACCTTTTTTAATGAAAAGCTGTAGTTTGATCCAAAATAGATAAGCACGAATTTTCAATACCGTATCATTAAGGATTTTCGAAATTTAACTAAAATAAATATTTTTTAAAAATATTTTAACACCCTGTATCTTAGAGGGTAAGCATTTTAGGGCATAAGTCCATATGCACTTTTCAACTTAAATTGATGCCAGGGCCTAGATTTTCTTGATGAACTTAAGGATCACCCTGTATAAGGACATAAACTGCACAAGAAGTGCCTGCAGTGGCGGATTTACAAATTTGCCGCTAGTAGGCTATTCAATTTTTGCCGCCCCTATACCAGTGACGGCTCGTGAGTTGTGAAACAGGTGAAGAAAAGCCCGCTGCAGGCGAAATGCGCCACAGGCGAAAATTTTTTAAGACCACGCCCAAATTTGGTCAATAATTTTTAGTAAATATTTTAAAAATTTATGATTACCTACTTATTTTATTGAAAATCAAATTTTTTTATCCCCATTAACAGACACGGCCAACAATAAAGTTTATTTAAAAAAATAGTATCCGTCGACCATGAATAAAGATTGTACCATTTATTTCTGTAAGATAAAAAAAAAATTTTGGGCTAAATTTGCCACCCCCTAAAATCTGCCGCCCTAGGCTCCAGCCCACTCAGCCTAATGGTAAATCCAGCACTAAGTGCCTGGAAGGAAATATTTTTGGAGGTCAATCCTGATTTTTATTGTAACAGCCAACATTCCCATAGGCTGTATGCACTCTGTCATAAATGTATCTTGACGTTGAAGTGAATTTTTTAATCGTCATCAAAGCTGGATATGGACATCCTAAAATAGTTGAAAAAGTTTTTTTTTCGTTTTCCCTCAACTGAGTATAAAGAATGCGCCGTGAGTGTGTGCGAAAGGCCTAAGACAACGAAAATTGCTAGACCGTTATGTAGTGATAATATCACGGTAACTAAGGAATAGGAAATAGAAATTAATGCTACCATGGAATGGTTTATAGCCATTATTGCTCTGAATACTAACAGTAATTATAAAGTTCTATTGGGGTGTAATCTGGTTTTATATGCTGTATTAGTTCCGACTGGAAGTTGTAATGAAATTATTCATGATATTTGCTTGCTACCGTTAATAAAGCATTAACTTACTAGTAAAAATCAGTACTGTAGTTATCAAAAATTAAAATAGCTTCTAGTGTGATATTGTTCTTGTTGTTAAACATCGCGTATCATTATCTATTATGCAACATGGTTTACTGAGAGTTAAATTCGTCCATAGATTATATAAAGTCCAATGGGTTGTGCGAAATAAAAATCTCCTATTGCTTTATCTGACATACAAAGTTTTAAAAAAACTTAAATACAAAGCAAATATAACTTAATTGAAACAGGTACCTATTTTGGCACGATCGATAAAGTTCAAATTCAGACAGGACAGCTAAAAGACTCCGAACAGCGATGTGACTTGCGCAACAAATACGTTGAAACTAATACTACAGCGCGCAGCGATTGCCGATCGCTACTAACCCCCACCAACGTCTTGTGGATTATAGGTTCTAACGGATACAATTAGAGTTTGAAAACGCTGTTCTACTTTCTTAATTGTAGAGAAAGCGCCATACTGGGAACAAAATGCGTCGCATTGAGAAAATACAATTTATTTCTTAACAAAATTGCTTTATTAAAAGTAGAAAAGTAGTTCATTATTCAACAAGACTGTGCTGCTAACGGAACTGATTACTACCAATAAAACATTGTTCTAGCAAGTCTGGAATTAGTGTTTGTTTGAAGGTTGTAGAGAATGATGTATCTTGAGTAATAGATGTGTTTTGGACTTCCATTGCCTTTAGTTATTCATATCACAACGTTTTAACTGGTAAGTATCTCCAGTCAGACAATGGAACTCCAAAACACTTCTATTACTCAAAATCTGGAATTGATATAACACTAAAGCGGGTTTGATACACCAGAAATGTATTTAATGGGGGTTAATAAAAAAAGAGCTATCAATAGAAACTATGTCTTAACAAACCTGTTAAATTAGATCATTTTCCTCAGTGCAGGTATTCATTATTAATTGGCGACTCCCATATTCTCGTAAAAAGGAATTTTTATTTTAAAAATATTATAGGATTGAATAACTAATTATACTTCTTTGAACGAAATTATGAATAATCCTTTTAAGAAAATATACTTTCATATTTACATGAGCATACTTTTAATTAAAATAAGTATACCATTTTTCTTGTCCTGAGAATATAAAAGCAGCAATAAGTACATTTGAAGAAAGTATAGAAATTTCAAGTGTTTAATAAGGATATACAGTGGGGCCAGTAAAGTCCACATCATATGGGATTTTTTTTTATTAATAGCTTTATTCTAAATTTGACTTTGGCATTAAGTTCTGCTTTGATCGAGATGAAAATTAAGCAAAAAAATAGTAGTCACGTGATTCGCATTATTTGTCAAATTTTAACTTTTTCCAAAAAATAATTTAAAAGTGGGGTTATTTCTGAAAGTATCGAAAAAGTTATTAGAAAAACTTTTTTTAAATGCAGTTTCTAGCACAAATGCAAAATTTTAGCTGCATAAGGTTTTTTTGATTTTTTATAAATAAAGCTATTAATAAAAACAAATCCCATATGATGCGGACTTTACTGGTCACACTGTAGGTTGAACTTATGGTAAAACTTAGAATGATTTCTACTTTGATTGTAGTGTTTGCATTATTAAAATATTTTATTTTCAAATGTATAAATAAAATTATATTCTAAGAATTCATTATCAATAATTACCAGAAAAAAATTATTATTAATTAAAAAAATTCTTTTATCTTTTTGGGTATATGTAAATTTGTTATTATAATATGCTAAAATTTAGTGTTAACCGCAAATAAAGAAAAGAAAAGAAAGATTAGTCGCGTAAATTTGTCATTTTTAGTGTTATAACAACTTGTAAAATGTGTTTCCAGCAAAACCAAATTGGTCAGGGTATGTACAAAATTTCCCAAATTTGTTCAGAAAATAGCGAATATCATGTTGTAATTCCAAAAATATTATTTACTGACTTTGCACCTGAGTTAAGATAAATCAGGCAGTGATTTTTCCTGTTTTTATCCGGATAAAATGTATAGGCACTAGTAGAGAAGAATACGGTCAAATTTGGGGTCCGTGAGAAATAAATGATTACATTTGGCGACATAATTTTTTTAATAAAATACCTTTTTTTATACAGTGTTGTGTTTTTTTTATTAATAGCTTTATTCGAAATTTGACTTTGGCATTAAGTTCTGCTTCGATCGAGATAAAAATTCAGCAAAAAAAAATATTAGTCACGTAATTCGCATTATCTGTCAAATTTTAATTTTTTCCAAAAAATAATTCCAAAGTAGGGTTATTTCTGAAAATATCGAAAAAAGTTATTAGAAAAACTTTTTTTAAATGCAGTTTCTAGCCCATATGCAAAATTTCAGCCGCATAAGATAATTTTCATTTTTTACCTATATTTTGTAAATTGCACCACTTATAAGATAAATAAGACTCAACGCAACTTAGGTACATAAAACTTCTTAGTTTTGACAATGCTTTATTTCAGATACATTTTCTTTAAAGTAGCGCTATATTAAATGTGTGTTTTTCTACTAAATCAAAATTGGGCTATTAAAATTTGGTCTTATGTGATGCAAAGTTCATTTGTTTTTGACCCTGTATAGTGTATATGGTAACTTCATAAAATAAGTATTTATTAAAACGTAGTTTATGTCTGAAGGTACACCTTAATGTTAAGATTAAAAAGAACACAGTGTCATCAGTAAAGTGTTCATTCAGTGGAAAATAAATTTTAGTGGTGGGTAAAAAATCAAAATTATCTTATAGCTGAAATTTTGCATGTGGGCTAAAAAATGCCTTTAAAAAAACTTTTTCTAATAACTTTTTTTTATATTTTCAGAAATAACCCCACTTTTAAATTATTTTTTAGAAAAAATTAAAATTTGACACATAATGCGAATCAGGTGACTACTCTTTTTTGCTTAATTTTCTAGCTATTAATAAAAAAAATCACATATAATGCGGACTTTACTGGTCACACTGTATAATGAATACCACTTGAATCACGCATGTGAAAGCGAAGCCCCGGATACTCGCTATTTAGTAGTTTTTAACATATTTTCAATATTCCAGACCGCTTTGAGACCCTTTATAATGTTTTACAAGTATGTAATATAGGTTAAAAAAAAAGAAGCATATTTAATTAAAAATGCCAATTTCTTTAAAGGACATATCGCAACTCGACAAGATAATAATGACATACCAAATCGGGAAGAAATACAAGAAGAAAAAACTTGCTGGACACAGGCCGCAATATGGTTCGATGCCGTTTTAATGGTAAAATTAATAACTTTAATTTTTTAGATGGTTTATTATTGGTAGGTACAGTATATTAATCATGTTCTATGCTCCCTCAAGCAATTATGCCGGCTGTTCCAATAGTATAAAAAGTTCTGGGCAAAATTTTGTAAACTGATGAATCACTTGAGTGGAATATTCCAAATTTTGACATCATCCTTATAGACAAGTGCCTTTGAAAATGGTAAAAAGTGAAAAAAAATAATAGTAGGATGAAACCCATTGAGAAAGGAAGAGAATAGAACAAAAATGAAAGGAAAAAGAAATTACGGGCGATCCGAGGTCGTGAAGGGGGGGAGGGGAGGGGGGTTTTAAGGGTAGAAAATGATTTATCTCGATTTCCGGTAAAACTACAAGTCCTATGGAAAACGTTAAATTGCAAAGTTGTAGGTAATAAAAAGATCTACAACTTTTGCATTTACACTTTTTTCATATAACCTCAAAATGTATGTGAAAAATTCAAATAACCAAGTTTTTGGTTTTTTATTTTTATTTTTAACAAAAATTTTTTTTATCCACGAAATTTGGTGAAAACTTACCTTTTCATTTCCTAAATACACTGTAATTTTTCTGATTTAAAATATTTATTTTTTAACCTTATTTTGACTTAATATCGAAAAAACACCCTATAATTTTCAATCGAAAATTCTCACGTCAAAATATCTGCTTTTTTAAAAAAGTCGGTGGGCTTTTTGTTCGTTGAAATCTCTACTTTCTGATAGTGTCAAAAATATATACATTACTATGGAAATGTTCTCAAAAAAATGCAAAGAAACGAAAAAAACTCGAATCCGAATTTTTTTTTTTTAGATCAATATGTACAATTTTAAGCTATTTATTAAAATGTATACTTTAATTACTCGAAAAACGTAAGATTCCATGTTACATTGATAAAAAAAGTATACATTTTAATAAATAGCTGAAAATTGTACATATTGATCTAAAAAAAAAATTTCTGATTCGAGTTTTTTTCGTTTCTTTGCATTTTTGAGAACATTTACCATAGTAATGTATTTTTTTTAACACTATCAGAAAGTAGAGATTTCAACGAACAAAAAGCCCATCGACTTTTTTAAAAAAGCAGATATTTTGACGTCAGAATTTTCGATTGAAAATTAGGGTGTTTTTTCGATATTAAGTCAAAATAAGGTTAAAAAATAAATATTTTAAATCAGAAAAATTACAGTGTGTTTAGGACATGAAAAGGTAAGTTTTCACCAAATTTCGTGGAAAAAAAAAATTTTTGTTAAAGATAAAAATAAAAAACCAAAAACTTGGTTATTTGAATTTTTCACATACATTTTGAGGTTATATGAAAAAAGTGTAAATGCAAAAGTTGTAGATCTTTTTATTACCTACAACTTTGCAATTTAACGTTTTTCCATAGGACTTGTAGTTTTACCGGAAATCGAGATAAATCATTTTCTACCCTTAAACCCCCCCCCCCTCCCACCCTTCCCGACCTCGGATCGCCCGTGATTTATTTTTTCTTTCATTTTTGTTCTATTCTCTTCCTTGTCCAATGGGTTTCATCCTACTATTATTTTTTTTTGTTTCAAAAATTATCGACCCTGGTCTATTAATGTCTATCTAATAACTAAAGTCTGGATATTAGGTAGTGAGAGGACTGTAAACCAGAGATGCCATGAGGACTCATCGGAAATTATTATTTATTATTAAAGGCACTAAAACTTTACAAGCAATTAGTACTTAGCACCAGCTTAGCACAAACAGCATACATCTATTGACGGCCGCCCCTTTTTTCCCCGCTACATCTCGAAAACGGTAAAGTCCAGGAAGCTGAAATTTTGCAGACACTTAATTGGATTGCACATAGGGTTTTATAACAACAATTAACTAACTCGACAATTTTGACTGTAACACTCATCACATTGACAAATATAATTTACTCACAATCAAAGTGGCTTGGTTAGTATTTGTACAAACTTGTACAAATTAGTATAAACTTGTATAAACTTGTATAAACTTGTACAAAATTGTATAGACTTGCACAAAACTTGTATAAAAGCTAACCGAGCCACTTTGACTGTAAATAAATTCTGTTTGTCAATTTCGGTCACAGTTTAAATTGTCTGGTTAGTTAACTATTGTTAGAAACATTTGTGTCTCTAAAATTTCAGCTGCTTACTTACATTTTCAAGATAATGCTTTTTAATATTGACATTAAATTAGGGGCAACTCCCGCTGGGGAAAAGGGGCCGTTGTCAATGGATATAACAAGTTTTTAGTAGGTACAAATTGCCTGAAATTTAGTGTCTATATAATATTAATTAATAATTCAGAAGATGATACAGTGTCCGCCAAAATAATTAAAACAAAATATTGTGGCATATCGGACAAGACAAGTGAGTAACTATTTTTTATATTGGAATACACAGAGATCCAAGTTTAACGGATGCCCTGGGGCGGGTAGACCACGACGGCGGTTTCGTCCTTGTTAGGACTCTACGGGCAGCCATAACCCAAGCAATTCCAAGAACGACGGAAGAATGTACTAAAAGCCTCCTTGCAAAATCAAGGTGGCAATCAATACACCGTAGCGCCATCCCAGCGGAATTAACTCCAATATTAAAGGCAGTTACATTGGTAAAAAACGAAAGGTCGACAACTAATAACCACGAAGTGCATCACAATCTAGCATAGGGAACGCTATTCGCGTTTTCACCGAACGGCCGTCGTGGTCTTCCCGCCCCACGGAGTCCATTAAACTTGGATCCCTGTGTATTCCAATATGAAAAATAGTTACACACTTGTCCGATATGCCACAATATTTTCTTTTAATTATTTTCGCGGACACTGTATCATCTAAACATTTTTATGGTTCAAAACTAAAACGGATTGCGCGCATTCTGGTGGGTGCCAGCATTGATCTGTTTTATTGTCTGCAAAATGGCAGATGTTTTCGATGATAACGCGAATAGCGTTCCCTATACTAGATTGTGATGCACTTCGTGGTTATTAGTTGTCTACCTTTCGTTTTTTACCAGTGTAACTGCCTTTAATATTGGAGTTAATTCCGCTGGGATGGCGCTACGGTGTATTGATTGCCGCCTTGATTTTGCAAGGAGGCTTTTAGTACATTTTTCCATCGTTCTTGGAATTGCTTGGGTTATGGCTGCCCGTAGAGTCCTAACAAGGACGAAACGGCCGTCGTGGTCTACCCGCCCCAGGGTGTCCATTAAACTTGGATCTCTGTGTATTCCAATATAAAAAATAGTTACACACTTGTCCGATATGCCACAATATTTTCTTTTCATTAATTAATAATATTTTCCAACAAGTCCTTATGCCGTCCACGATTTTACTATCTGACTACCTGATATCCTAACCCTACTAATATCTTCATTATTAATAAATTTGGTTAAATCATTGAGGTAACGTTAGAAAATAAAAAGCCCTCCTAAAATATTAATTTTTATTGTAGGTTTGTGGAGTTGCACTGATAGTGATAGGAAGCTTAGTATTAATATCACAAGGAAGTCCTGGATTTATCAAAGACTTTGATTTGCTTCGTTTGCATTTATTATGCGGGTCGAATTTTGAAGAAATTGGAGTAGTTTGTATTGTTTTCGGCTTTATTTATGTTGTTCTTGGTATATTTGGCATAAATACTGTCTTAAAACAGAAACAATGTATTCTTAACTTGGTAAGGTTTTTTTATTTATGAGAGCGAATAAGTAGAGTTTTTTCAATTTCAACCAAGAAAAGTTTGTTTTTCTTAACACAATTTGACAAACTTAAAGGTGTGGAAGTGGAAATCGGCAAAGAGAAAAAGGCCGAGTTTGATAATAATATATTAAATATAATAGGGGTGTTTTTTTTTATTGTATTATTCAAAATGATAATTTATCGAAAAGAAAAAAAAATTATATGATTTTTTTTTAATTCAAATTTTCAATTCATTTTGATGATTGGCTAAATTATCACTTTTGGAACAAATGAATTGAAAGGTACCTATGGTCTAAATCAGTTGGCACGAAGGAGTCCTAATCTCACAATTGTCGACTTTTAGTTATGGGGATATCTGAAGCAACATGTGTATAAAACCGATTTCAATAATAACTAAGATCTCTTGAAAGAAAAAATAAAAGCAGTTATTGCAAATATCCTAATACAGCAAGTTAGGAACTGTTATCGGGAATTCAGATGTCGAGATGAACTATGCGCTAATCCGGTGATACCACGTTTGAATAAAAGTTTTATTATTTATGATTGAATGAATTAAAGAAATATGACATATAATAATGAAAATACTTTAGAAATAGGCAAATAAAAAATGGGTTTCTTACAACAAAATCGTTACTCGGCCAAATATAAAATAATATTCGAAGAAGTAAGAAAGAAACAATAGTTGTTTGTTTTTACGTAAATTTGTTTTTAACGAAATCAAAAAAACTAATAACGTTGTTTGGTAACTACCTTAACCTAGTAGGTAAAAACGTTAGCAAAAATGCCTCTAGATGCTAGAAAATAATAATAGTATCAGTAGGCTAAAAATGTCGAACAACACATAAAAAATAACATTATGAAAAGTTTGAAAAAATCTCGGAAAACATGCTCTCACAATATTGTTAAATTTATTATTTTTTTTCAGCATAACATATTTTTAGTTTTTACTATATTAGCTACAATTGTTATACTTGTACCAAACTACTATCATAAGTACAGAATGACAGAAAATCAACGTCAACGGGACTTCAACAAGGATTTTGAAAGAATGTTTAAAAATTGTTATAGAGATTCGGTAAGTGATCATTAATTATCATTTTTAATTAAAATATAAAAGTTGGGTTACTTTAAAACGATGGAAATATTCGTGATTGAACCAAACAACTTGCTGTTTAATTATTATTAATTAAAATATATAAACATGGGTTTACTTAAAACAAAGGAAATATTCGTCTAGTGTAGTAGTAGCAAAAAATCTGCTTTAAATAGGCGCAAAAAAATACCCTGTTGTAGCTACTTATGGGTTTTCAAATATTTATTTTAAAAATATACTATTAAACAAAATTTCAATATTTTATCTTTAAAATTGAACCCAGAAAGAAATATTTTGTATTAATTTATAATTTATTGCATAATATGTATGATGTGAAAACATTTTAATCTAAATAACATAAGTAATGTATTTTCTTAAGTAACTACCTACAAACAAAATCAAAACAGATAAAAATATTTTAAAAAGTAACAGGTTATTTAGAAGGAATACTGACGAGTGACAACTAAACATGAAATAACCTAAATATTTTCCAAATCGGAAAAATCTTCTCCAACACGCGAGTTAGTATCCTTATTTTCAGCGAAGAAGGCCGGGAAAGTACCTAACAACTCCGCGGAGCTACACAGAATCTAACGCGAATGAATTCGGGTAATATAACCGGGAATGTTCTCGGTAATATAATAATAATAATAATAATGGATATTTATTTTAGCACTTGGCTAGTTTCAACAAAAAAAATTACATAATAGATACAATGTGATAGAATTTGGTAACATGTAAAATTTACTTATTTATTAGGTATTTATTTAACAGTCTGTTAAAGGAACGCAAATTTGGTGAACTCTTCATGTCTTCAGGCAAAGCATTAAAAAGGCAGACACCCTCGTAAAATAAAGTTTTTTGAAGTTTAGTAGTTGTAACAGATGAGACGTTAAAGTTGTGTTTAGAACGAATATCATGTGAATGCAAGTTAGATCTTTTTTCTAAAAAAGATCGCAAATATATTGGCATCAAACTGTGTTCTATTTTATATATTAATGTTATGTTTGCCTTTTTAATGCACTGGTCCACCGACAACCACCCTAAGTACCCCAGCATATCATTTACAGGCGTGTACCGATCACAGCCCAAAATAATCCTCATCACCTTATTTTGCTGAATTTGAAGTCTACTTATACTATCTTTGTTACATGAAATTAACAATGATATGCAATAATTAAAATGAGGAAATATAATAGTATTGTATATAAGCTTCTTGGACCAGGAAGACAAAGATGCAGAAATTCGATGTAAAAACCCTACCTTTTTTCCTATTTTTTTACATAAATAATCGACATGCGTACAAAAGCTCATCTGAGGATCCAAAATAACACCTAGGTATTTTATATCAGTAACAAACTCGATCGGGGAAGTATTAATATATAAAGTTAAACCTAATTCACTAAATTTATTACAATTTGTTTTAGAACCTATTACCATGGATTTTGTTTTCGAAGCGTTTAATTTCAGTTTATTTTTACATAACCAATTATACAAAATTTCGAGCTCATCATTTAAAATTCTAACTATCTCGTAAAAGTCAGTACCGGAAACAGAAATTAGCGTGTCGTCTGCAAAAAGACTAACAAAACATTTTTTTAAAGCTTTATACATATCGTTTATATATATAACAAACAATAGAGGGCCCAACACGCTACCCTGAGGTACTCCCCAAACACACTCCTTTTTTTTTGACTTATTATTAATAATTTTGGTCATCTGATACCTTTAACTTAGATAATCTACAATCCAATCCATAGCCTTGTCACTTATACCGTACAATTTTAACTTCTTGACCAAAATTTTGCGATCGATAGTTTCGAAGGCGCGCTTTAGGTCAACAAAAACACTCAATACCACTTTTCCTGCATTTATTTCATTTCTCCAATTCGCACTAACGTACTGGATTGCTGACTCGCATGAATGTTTGCTTCTAAAGGCCGACTGACCCACATACAACAGATTGTTGGTTTCCAAATATGATTTTAATTGATTACTAGCTATAGACTCCAATATTTTATCAACCGTTGGAAGTAGGTTAATCGGTCTAAATTCGCCAGGAGTAGTTGGCTTTGGCACCTTGGGAATTGGTACAATAACACTAGTCTTTAACTCTTGTGGAAAAGTACCAGACTCAAATGAGGTATTCACTAAGTATAAAAGGGGATATCCTATTACGCAAAATAGATCCTTGATTAGCCTTATATTTAAGTCTTGGTCACTAGTACTTTTATTTTTTAAATTAAAAACAACTCTTCGCAACTCTGCAAGAGTGATTTTGTTAAACTTTAAAAAAGTTGTTTGCTCATACTTATTTATTTCACTATGCCATTCTTGTATGTCTATACTTTCTGCTACTTCCTTTAAACTGTCCAAATAAAAGTCATTAAAATTTTCCTCCATTGATCCTGTATAACCTCCAAAGTCAACATCTGAAAAATCAGTCTGCTTGTTTTTACTGCCCACTAACTCCTTTAATGTACGCCACATTTTCTTACCATCCCCCCTACACTCATCAATGTTTGTCTCAAAATATTTTTTTCTTTCTGATTTTATGATAGAGATTACTCCATTTCTCTTTTGCTTATAATTTAACCAATCCTGCTCGTCTTTGGTAAAACAAAATTTTCTGTACGCTCGATCTCTTTCTACTTGAGACGTTTTTACCTTTTTAGACACCCAAGGATATTTCTTTGACGCACACTGTTTGAGAGGAGCGATTTTATCAAGCGCTTCCTGGATATTCTTTATGAAGTCAGAATAAATAACGTTAACATTAACAGAAGTGTAATTCCATTCTTTTCCAATTAATTCCCGAATTAAATTTGATATCGCCTGGCCATTCAAGTTTCGAATTTTTTTTGTTTTGGGTAACTCATAGAAATCAGTTTCAAGCTGCACCTCTGTGCCGATTATATCGTGGTCGGTGAGGATAGGAAAGCTCCTTGGCAACTCCCTGCACACAAAATTATTAGTAATTATATGGTCCAATAACGACGACGATACATTAGTCACACGAGTTGCTTTGGTAACAATTTGTGTAAAACCAGCTCCTTGGAATATGTCTTTGTATTTCTTGGTCTCACTGTTGTTTTTTAATAAATCAATATTTATGTCTCCTATTAAAAAAGTTTTATTTTCTTGAAATATATTATCATTTAGTTTTTCAGTAAGATAATCAAAAAACTCGCTTACTCTTGAATTAGGAGACCTGTAACATACGGCAACTAAGAAAACTTCTTTATTTATTCTTACTTTAACGGCTAACATCCAATAACAACTGGCGACTGCATCGCTTAACACTACTTCAAAATTTATGGATTTTTTTATGTAAATTACAGTTCCTCCCGTATGCCTGCTGTTAGAGTGGCATATTACAGCAGAATACCCAG
The DNA here is from genome assembly GCA_963969555.1 of Polydrusus pterygomalis. Classification (NCBI taxonomy): domain Eukaryota; kingdom Metazoa; phylum Arthropoda; class Insecta; order Coleoptera; family Curculionidae; genus Polydrusus; species Polydrusus pterygomalis. The sequence continues at coordinate 31,592,308 of OZ018380.1, forward strand.
GAATATCCACTTCTTGGTCTTCTATCTCAGGTGTTAGATGGGTTTCACTAACACCCATAATGCACGGTTTTTTTTCATGCATGAACTGTGTTAACTGCAATATATTCGAGGTAACACCCTGTATATTTATATGCAAAATATCTATTTTTGCAGGCGAAACAGTTTTAAAACCATTATTTGATTGCTAGGAATAATGAGTTCTACTTTTAATTTTTTCCTGTTCTTTTTTGTAGCAAATGCATTCTTTGTCAAAAACAGTGTGGTTATAATTAATATTTGGTATTTTCAAAATATCGTGTGCAAATTTACAGTTGGTGCACTCATGCGTATTAGAGCTGCATTCGTTGCTCTTATGATGTTTATTGCATAAGGGACATACTTCTTGTTCCTGGCGACAATGCAATGCCTTATGGCCATATCTCCAACATTTGTAGCACCTCAGTACACTAACATACTCATAAACTGAGCAACTATCCCAGTCTAAGAAAATTCTTTTATTATTTACAAGGCATTTAAAAATTTCAGGCGACACCTCCAAGACGACATTATTTAGTTTTCTGTTGTTGGGTTTATATTTTCGAATCATTGTAATGTCTACATTCAAGTCTTTCAGGCAGCTTTGGTGCTTAATGCGATTAACGAATTCATCATCAGTAGTGACATACTTATCATCGACACCGATAATAATTACTTTAGGTCTTATTAATTTTGGAATCTCCACCTCATAATTTGTCGATAATTCAGCTAATGCTTTATTTTGCAGTTTTTTTAAAGATTTGTCGTCCCTGCAATGAATCATAACAGAGCCATTCCCAATTGATTTTAATTTGTTTACTTCCACCGATAAATCAGATGGGTTTATTTTTTTTATGACGGCATTTTTTGTCGTAGTACTATCTTGATTCACATTCTTGGGTCTTATAATTAATGGTGGACTTATATTTTTCTTTACAACATCAGACCAAATTGGTTTATTTTCAGCTAGAAGGTTTGTATTTTCCATGTTTTTCAATAAATTTTCTGTGTTTACTTTACATTCTTCGGTTTGTTGTTCCAATTTTTTTAACAGTTTGTTTACATCAATTTTTTCACGCACTGGCAAGATGCAGTTATCACACACCCAAAACAAATTCTTACAGTCATTTATTGCCTTATATATTTGATCTTTAATATTAACACAATGCAAGTGATATTTTTCTTTACAAAAATCACACGTCACGGCCTTCGCATTTACGATAAAATTGTCGCTGCAGCGGGCACACACGTGCGTACCCGAGCTCGACATGACTACTACTACCTACTATATAACCGTAATATGTTACCCAAAAACGAATATTCCTTTGAGGGTGAGCGAATATTAAATATTACCGTAAGTTACGGAATTTATGGAAATATTCGGTTCGTAATATTCGGTCGTCGCATCACTAGCCGCGTAAAAGTTCTTACCTAAAGAAACATATCAGTTGGGATAAGATTTAATAAAACATAAAAATTTTAACATTAAACATTTATGTTTACAACCACGTAAGACCGAATAATATTAGTTTTTATTTATTATAAAGTATGTTAATAACAGTAGAGGATCAAGTTTATGGTCTACGGGAAAATAAACACAAATAAACCTTGAATATAAGGACATAACTACACAACACATATCACGGAACACAACAAAATTAGGTTTGCAGTCATGCTTCTCACACTTGAACTAAAAGTACACCATACCATCAGACATCAATCACTCCTCAACAACGGCAATCAAATGATTTGTTTTGAATTACTCCGTTCAAGTTAAACCACGCGGAGAACGACAGATCACTGTTTTACGTGAGTTGGTCCCTCTCTGTAGCGTTGTAGTAAGGAATTACCTAAACGATTTCCATATTTAAAAAAAGAAAGGTAATGTATTAGGAATTAAAAATCATCCATAAGATATATTTTATTCAATACATATTATTTTAATGGATAAATGGTAATTTGTTACCGGAAACGATAAATTTTAGGGATTAGAGGATTTTTTTGTGGTAACCAATATATACTCAAACAAAAAAATATTTTTATTCTCCTAACCTTTTGACATAAATAAGGTATACTACTTTTGTTTCGATAAATCTAACCGTTTTTGAGAAAAACTCTAAAATAACATTGTTTGCATGTGATGAATACGAAATAATTTTAATTTATTTTCAACCTTAAACATAGCATAGCAAAGGAAGGAATATTCCATGGAGTTCATCGGAATTTTGTAAGAAAAATTAATTTATGCATTGAAGAGAAAGGACGTCACTTTGAACCTTTGATTAGAATGTTTAATTTATTGCTCGAGTAACTTTTATGTATGTATTTTAAAAATGCAAATAAAATTTAACTTTAGCACTCTGTAACTACGTTAACAATCAATTTTCGAAAAACTGTTAAGTATAGGAAGATATAGCATTTATTTTCGGTCTAGAATTATCCCCTAAATTTTTTGCTCATCATTTCCGGACACCCTGTATAATTTATTTTTATTTCTAATTTGACGCACTAACCTCCAAATTTTTGACGTAATTTATTCAGTAATTACGGGGTTATTTAGATAAACTTAAAATTGACGGAATTAAAAAAACACGGTTCTGGAACTTTACAACAACAGTACATGTAAATGTCAATAACGGACACTGAAGATTCTGAGGAGAATTTAAATGATGAATGATGGTGTAAAGAAATACTGGGACAAATCGGCCACTATTTTTTGTAACGTAAAAATATAAAGTGGAACTGCCTCGGTTTCAGTATTGCAACAAACTGTTATTGAAGTGGATTTTGTGTTTAATTTTTAGCCTCAAAAGTGTTGCTGCAATAATGAAGAGAGTAAAAAATTAGTATGTTGGGCCGGAAATTTTACTAAAACAGATTGTAAATATCACGAAATAGAAGTGCTGTTTAAAATATTGGAGACTATCTCTAGTAATACTACTACTTTTTTACTGATTTTTATTTGGATTCAGGTAAGAAATAGAGGAAGTGTGTGTAATCAGTTTTTCTTCTAACTCTTTATAATATATGAAGGGTACAGGGGAAAAAAGATGAATGTCATAAAACACAGTTATTGAGAAAATCGAATTTTAGTGTTTAGAGACTCCTACACTATTTATATGAAAATAATTCAAATCCTTTTTTTTTTGGCCAATATAGCATAGGGTCTCCCATTAATTATTTATAGCTGCATATCTGTAGGTTGATGTCATAGACGTGCAATATTTTTTTTAGGGGTAGAACCTACATAATTAATGCAAAAACGATTAATGTCACATAACTATTGTGCAAAAGTCGGCAATAAGCGGAACTTCTTGGAAAAGGAAAATAAAAAATAGTTGGATGATAAAAGAGGCCAACCAACAGTGGATCACACACTGGGGTTGGGAGGAAGAGTTAAGGTGGCTGAGCCCTTCCCCCCTCCCGATAATATGGACATTCATCTTTTTTCCCCTGTACTGCGATATTTAATCTTAATGTAGTGTCTATATCTCATCGTTTTTGCTAGGTTTACATAGTAAATTAAATTCTATCGTTATTAAGCTACACATTCCAGCCATAACCTTAAATTCGATTTTTTTTGACATTCATCTTTTTTCCCCTGTACCCTTCATATAGAATAGAATGAATTCCGCCAATGAGCCTAATGAATAAAAATTAAGCAATTACTTGAAGCGATTACTTTTTAGTAAAAGCAATTGCTTGACCAGCAAATGCTATAATAAAAGCGATCGCTAGATCTGGATATGAATAAAATTTTGAAGCAATTGCTGTTTTTCTTACACCTATGTAGAAAATGCTTATTCAACACAAGTGCAGACGTGGCTTATCCACTTGTTCAGATTATAGATTTCATGTTCACTTTGGTGCCTAATTTGCAAAAGGGTTGACGTAAATACAAGAACGTACTAAATAAATAGACCAATAGTAATCTGTTATGTTCTTGTGGAAAATAGGAAACTTATATTTGTGATATGGCAGATTTTAGTGAAAATGAGGAAAGTGATAGTAGTGATGAAGAAATTAAAGACACGCAATTGATATTCGTTAACAAATTAAAGGAACATAAATAAATCTCTCTGACCACAACCGTTTAGCTTCCACAACAGCTTCAGCACTTTTGTAGGAAATTAAAAAAAAATATTGGCCAAAGCGACAGTGCATTCCCTCGGCTTTTACCGGTATCAGTCAAAAAATTATTTTCCACATTTTTGCAGTCCAATCGATATAACTTTCTGAAATCATCATATCTGCAATTTTTACGTACCTACACTGTAGATTTTTCTTTTACGGACGTTCATATATTCAGCCATAATTGAAGACACAAATTAAGAGCGACGCACGTGTATAATAATAATAATAATAATAATAAAAAGTTTATTCAACATATAAGTTGTAGTATAGTAAAAATCAAGTAAAGTTTTAACAAGTTTAGGTTAGGTTCTGTCATATTTGACATATATTGCACACAATTTATGTTAAATATGACAGAACCTAACCTAAACGCGTTAAAACTTTACTTGATTTTTACTATACTACAAATTTTTTCGAACATTATTAGCTTTTGCAAGAAAAATTCTACAATTATACAGCATACTAACATTAAATAACAATATAACCATAATTTAAAGCCATAAAAATTTATAAATATTGTGTACTTACGTTTATTATTGCTAAAAGCCATCATCACGTTTTTTTACCTTACGCATTCACATGTAACCTAACAAAGACTGGCGCCAGATCAAACGGCAACTGCGCGCAACACTTCCTATGCGAGTCTTGGGACAGTATCATATGAGATACTCCTGAAACCGAACGAATTCGTGCACTCAAAAAGTAAAATAAAAAATGATTTTCGCGGGTATCATATATGATACCATGGGTCTGAAGAGGATAAGAAAAAGCAATCGCTACATTTTTATTCATTAGGCTCTATATATGTTGAGATGTCTACTGATCGGAATCTTAATATCAATGTTATAACAAAGAGTTTGATGTATTTCTCATAAAAGCAATGCACCGAGTGTACAACTAAATAGGGACGCCGGCTTTTCAACCTAGAAACTTCAAAATAATCCAGCAATTTCCCATAGTCACTTTTGTAATAACTCCGTATGGTAAACGGTTTCCAAGATACAGCCGGCGCCATCCCGGTACAATTTAACCAGATTATAAAAATAATTTTAATCGACCAACTTTTTTTAGAAAATGGCATTGGTAGCTGGAATAATGGTAAGGCGTCAAAGAAAACGATATAACAATTTACTTCAAGGAACTCGAGGAAATATACCTTTGTCAGAATGAAAATCTGTATGCGTTTTGATGGCCAAAAGAAAAACTAAAAATTGTTATTTAGAAAATAAATTCTATTTTAAATTTCCGACCTGGGAAAGTCTATGGCGATCGAAAATGTCTTCAAAATTTTTTTGAGAAAAAATAATCGTTTAAGTTATTTTGTAATAACTTTACCAATAATTATTTGTTAATCGACACCAAAATAACTTTCCCGGGTTTAGAATTATGTTCCAAATAAAATTTTCAATATCGGCCTTATTTTTTTCTCGTAAACTGAATTAAATTTTGCTAAAATATTTAATTATTAAAGTACCTATAATTAACAGTTTTGAGACCTCTTGTCCACAGCATAGAGAACGTGGAGAGACACTTGCCACAAGCGTCTTAAGTCTGCCTGTGGACTTTTCAGCCGCCCAATCAACGTTCGCAATAAAGCGCTGGAAACTTAAAAATAAATGTGTTAGAATGCGCACATAAATCATTGTATTATTTTCTATTAAATTGAGGCGAAAGAACTGATGAAATAAAATAATAAACCAAACGAATTACCTTGATTTTCGCAGACGAAAAATAGTGAATATGGAAATATTTCCTAATGCAGAGGTTTTTTTTGAAGAGGATGGTTTAGATTGAAAAAAATGATTGTTTATTTTTGAGAACGCTTTAGACTAGTGATGTTACAACCTTCCCGAGTGTGATTATTATGTTTGACTAAACCTACTACTTACCTAGATTAATAATGTATTTACTACTTTTACAGGTTTTGAATTTTTTGGTATTAAAAAATCTTATTGCAAAATATAAAATAAGGAACACATGACAATTTTCGGTTTTTAAATAGTTCTATTAACAACAGTTTTTAAATATTTCTATTAAACAATTCCCGTTACATAACAACATTGAAACTGTTTATTTTCTTGAGTTAAATTCAACAAGTAAGAATGGAGGTGGATCACTCGATCTTCACAGACGGTTCAAAAATGGACGTCAGGGTGGGAGCTGGTATCTTCTCCGAGAACATGTTAATACAGAAGTCGTATAGACTCCCTGACTACTGCAGCATTTTCCACCAGAAATATTTGCAGTGGATAAAGCAGTCAACATCCTGCGGATCACCCTGGCTTGAGAGTCAAAATTAGTAAGGCGCTGTCGCAACAATTTCTGCACACTTGGTGCTCAACATCGAATCACCTTGTGTTGGGTTCCTGGGCACATTAACATATATGGCAACGAGACTGCTGATGCGCTCGCCAGGGAGGACGCAAGCATGTCTGTCGAACTAGCAGAGAATACTGTGGCTAAACCACTGGGATCAGTCAAAGAAGAGATAGATCGAATAGCTAAACAACTTGCGCAAAGCAGATGGACAGTACTTACAACTTGTAGCATCTCCAGGTAATTGTGGCCCTTACTTAATAACAGGAAGACCGCAGCGATATTACAGCACAGTCGGAAGGACCTAAGAAACATCACTGCCGTAATCACCGGACATTGCCTGTTTGGTAGACACGCTGAACGTATGCAAATACCCACTAACGACTTCAGTAGAAGTTGCAGAGATGAAGAAGAGGAGGAAAGTATTCAGCATTTCTTGTGTGAATGCCCCAGCCTCGCGAAAAGAAGGTTCAATGCCCTGGGCGAACCATTTTTTAATGATCTGGAGGAAGTGAGCAGCCTGCAACTAGGTCGACTTACTAAGTTTATTAGCAGCAGTGGCTGGTTTGACTGAGCTGTCAGGATTATTTTAGGATCGCGTTAACCATCAGGTAGCTGATGCAAATAGGTTCCGCGGAACACGTGTGGTACTACAACGGTCCTTATAGGACTACGTGTGACTATTTGGACAATGCCAGAGGTCTGCCACTCTAACCTAACCTAACCTGAGTTAAATTCAAATTATGACATATAATTGTTAAATGATGAAAGTATTGTATTTATTCTCTAATGTTGATATTTATAGTATGTACACTTGAAAATTTGATTATTCCTAAATGTTGCTTCCTAGAAATGGTATTTTTGATTGTTTTAATAAATTTTTCTGTTTTAAACAGTCACCCTTTCTAATATATTTTTGACATGACCTAACCGCAGTTAACAAAATAGAAAATATTTAACATTTCGAATACAAACTAACATCTGTACAACTAATATCTATTATGACGTACGTGAAAAAGAAAATTTGCAATTTATATTAAAATTTTTAAAGTCTTGTGGTAAGTGGTAGCGACGAATAATTTATTTAGTTGCAACAAAGTAGAGTTTATTTTAGTGATTGTTTTCAGGAATGTCGGTCCAATATGTTAATTATGGAGGTAGGTATATTTTATAGTCATCTTTTTTAAAATTTTGCTTTTAAATTTAAGCTAATAAAACAATACGTGCTAAAGTACCGAATAATTTTATTATTAATGTAAGCAACCCGAATTTTGTTACTAACAATTCATTATGTAAAATTAGAACTGGTTGTTTGCCATTATTTTAAAATGCTTTATGGTGCAATCAGTTTAGTTTAATTTGTTATTTTTGTAATTATTTTACCAATATCTGTAAAAATATAATTTTAATAAAATTTATTTAGATTTAGAAAAAATCCAAATTTTCAGTTATGGTTTATTATATTTTTATAGTGTGTCCACGGCTGGAGTTTGGAAGAGGAAAAACTTTTGTATTAGTAGGTATAGAAGAAAAAGTCATTCTTTATAAAAAAACGTCTGCTTGTGCTGAAACTACATGTTGATCGAATATCAGATTTGCGATTACTATACAGAGTTCGTCACAAACAACATTTAAAGTTTTTTGGATTTCGTTTAAAATAAATTTATGTAAAAACAAACTTACTTACTGTTATTTTCTTATTTCAAATATGATTTGATATCTGTTCGAGTAACAATTTTGTTTTAAGTAAACCATTTTTTATTTTCCTACTTTTGAAGTATTTTTATTACTACATGTCATATTTATTTATTTCATTCAATCATCATCAATGTGTCTTCAGATATCCCCATAAATAAAAGTCGATAATTGTGAGATCGGGACTTCTACGTGCCAACTGATTTAGATCATAGGTACCTTCCAATCCATTTGTTCCCAAAGTGATGATTTAGCCAAGCATAAAAATGAATTAAAAATTAGAATTGAAAAAAAATCCAAAAAACAAAAACTGTTGTTTCCGACGAACCCTGTATAGTATTTGCAAATCTGATATTTGAAATTGTAGTTTCAGCACAAGCAGACGTTTTTATAAAGAATGACTTTTTCTTCTATACCTACTAATAAAAAAGTTTTTCCTCTTCCAAACTTAATCCGTGGACACACTATATTATCTAGACTTGATAGAAAACAAATAAGATGGCGTTATTATTAGCGTCAAAATTCAACGTTTCATTATTTATAGGTACTACTAGTTTTTTTAAGGACCTTTCATTTTAAAAACGGTTTTAGGGACGTCGAAGCTTAAAATTTAAAGCGAGTCAAATGTTTTTAATTGTTAACGGTTCGTAATTAAGGAACATCATTAGTATTTCAAAAATTATCGTTACGGCCCTAGAAATTTTAATCATTAGTATTAAATATTATCATTACACAGACCTATGGAATTTTTTTACAAAAAAAATTGTTAGTAGATAATATTATAGTAGTTATTATTATCTGTTTTAGCCCCCAACTTTAAAATATTATGTTTTACGCATGGTTAGTAAGGTCAATATTTCACAAGAACTAATTTCTTGCTGAAGTGGAAGAATTTTTTTATAGATCATATATTTTTCTTTTGCAGATCATAACAGGGATACAGTTTATATTAACAGAGCTTTGAGATATTATGAACATAGAGCTGAGCAGACAAATCAAAGGCTTAGAGAAAAAATATCTTGCTGGGGAATAATTACGTTAATATGTGATTTTATTTTAGTGGTAAGACCTTTCTTTACCTTCTGTTTATGTATGGAACATTTCGTTATAGATTACGATACTCTTATTAGAAACTTCAGTTTTAATTTGGCATATATTTAGATATTATACCGCGTAAGCACCTGG